>OX637536.1:94855021-95565021 GCA_951800035.1 Linnaemya tessellans | reverse complement strand
AGAAATATGTTTTAAAGCTAAAAACAGGACATTCAATATTTTGTCACTATAGTAAAAAATAAATTCTTTTTGAGTTGCTCCAGTTGATTAGTACTTGACACATTAAGGCCGGATTTTTGGGATCTCAGTTAAAGTAGGTTTAGTTAATCTGAAAACTGATTTTTGCCGCTATTATCTATAAAAAATTTTTACGGAACAGTTTAGTTTTGCTTAAAATGTGGGTCCTTAATGAAATAATAAAAAAAATCGCAGTTTGCTGGAAAGATCAGAGTTTCAGACTTCGTTAAACTAGGTTTAAACTTAAACCACCTCTCAAAAAGCCTACCTAAATGTCTAAATTGTTTTCAAACAATCGAACGGAATTGATTTCATATTTTGTTTCCTCAGAAAACAGAAAATCAAGAATGTTTTCGGAATGAAATTATTTTTAATATCATAAACGAAATTTGGGGGTATTTCCCGCATTCGATATCGTTCGAAATTTCAATACCATTTATATACAAATTTCGATCGATATAGAATGCCGTTATTTGCTCCCATATAGTGAAAAAAAAATCATTCCGAAAAATAATTTTTAATATATCTTTCTTTGTTTTTTGAGGAAGCAACATACGGAATGAATTTAGTTTCCGAACGGAATCGGAATCTGTGACCGTGCCATCGGTCTATATATTACAATTTATGGATCTATTTGGGAAATTTTTAGTATATGGGCATTTCCAGAAAAAAGTCCACCTTGATCGAAAAATTAAAATTTAACAAACAGATATTTTCCTAATGTATTATAAAGGAGAAACTTCTAAAATAAATTAAATTTAGGAGCTTAAAGCTTTCTTTTGTTGGGATGGTGAAATACTGAGCTACAAGTTTGAAGTTCTCGTTTTTGTAAGTGTTTCTTAACTTCAAGGGCATTTTCTCTTTATAATTAACATTCCTAAAATCAATTTCATAATAATACTCTTATTGCAAAACTGTTGCTACAAAAATATTCAATCATAAAACAAATGCAAAAAATATATTTAGTATATCGTAGTTTTTATATAATTTTCTAATATTTATGTGTTTTTCGTATTTTTTTAACAAAATAAATATCAAGTGGAAATTTTAGTAACGTAACGCCAGTAACGTAACGCCAGATCTTTTTTCCCTCAAAGAACAAAAGGAAAAAAAAATTCCATTTAATAACTTGGAAAATTAATGTATATAAGTCCAAGTTCTACCAAAAAAGTTTTGATTAAAAAGACTTGCTCAAAATTCGCAGGGTTAAACAATTTTGTTATCAAAGTCAAATCGCACTTCCGTTTTTTGTAACGTAACGCCAGGTCACTTTTTGGAGTATATCTTGAAATTCTTAGGCTCAACTATTTCCATTTTTTGGCTGAATATAGAGCTATCCAATCTCTTCTCGAATGTGAGAAAAATACTTTTTTAAATTATGGTTTTTAAAGTTTTTTTCAACATATCGTCGTACAAAAGTAACGTAACGCCAAAATGGAAATGCCCATATATGAAGGGTTGTATTTCTAGGTTTGTCCCATATTCAAATGTGTCTTTTTTCCAAAAAATGCCAGGGACATAAGTTTCGGGACGTTTCTATTATAAAGTTTTCTCGGCTTACAGGTGAAGGGCCTGTAAGATAATAAGTGAAATAAAATAAACTGTGAAAAGTTAAATTTCGAAATATATAACCCTAGACACAAACCCAGTACGTTAACAGAGCTGTATTAGGATGTTAACATAGGGCTGTTAAGCATGCAAAATCCGAGTGTTGGTATTCCAAATGGTATGCTGGCCACATTTCTGGGCTAACACTAACTAACAGACAACCAGGTCCATAGGTAGTAATATAATATATTAATACTTTAAAATAGCTGTGCCTATAAGTTTCGATTTTTCGTACACAAAAATTGTCAAATTCTAGACAGGATAAGCCAGGATCCTGGGAAAAAGGGGAATATGTGGGCGACTAAAAACTGTTTTATTTATTTTATTAGCTCTTGTGGTCCTCTATCATGTCCAATGGCCATAACCCTTAACAGTTGGGATTTCAATAGAGAAATTTGGATTTGCGGGTAGTGGCATATGTGTACTTACTCATCCCCGTTTTTTTGTAAGGATCAAATAATGACAACTAATCCTCCTCTCAACCCAATTTTTTTATTTATTTTTTTTTAATTGATATTATTCGATTTCCAAAATTATTTCAGATATAAGACTTTTTGTGCAAGAAAGAGAGCTTCCTCAGTCAAAATTTGCGGGTGATGTGTACTCAGCCCCGTTTTTTTATAATGACCAAATTATTACAGCTAATCCTGACTAAAATTGATATAATGACCAAATTATGACAACTAGTTCTCACTAAAATTGACATTCGAATTCCAAAATTATTTCAGATATAAACCTTTTTGTGCTCAATAATTTACTTCCAAAAAATATTGGGAATATTTACAATAGCAAATGAGAAACTTTGGCAATTTTTTCATGGGAATCTTTGCTCGCTATAGGAGTGAATATGTACATCAAATGATCCAAAAGCCTGTGTTTATTATAGCTACCAATGCTTTCATGACAACAAAGAATACTTTCTAGCTGTCAAAAACAGTGATGTCAATGACAATTTCTCTCCAGTAAAATCTCGTCTGCTCTGCGCAAAAATCTTACTGCAGATATTGACCTGTTCTTTTTTTTTTATTAAAAACTTTTCATATTTTTATAAATATTTAAATTATATGTACATATGTCCCATTGGTCGTCATCTAATATTTGCGATATTTTAATGAGTGAGTAGGCATTGCCAGATATAAATGTAAAACTCTCATATATATTTTGCCTGACAGTGGCTTAGAAACCAAAGTCTAATACAGAAATCTCTAATGTGGCATCCTGGTTTCCCTCATACGAATGTTGTAATAAATATGGTAGCCTTGTAAAAAAATTAATGAGGTAATGCCATATTTGAAATAAGGCGAATTAAGAGGGATTTTCAGCCAAAATTTATTAGTTCGCTGATGTTTAAATATAACCTCACTAATAATAATAGGAGCTCTTGTTATATATTTTATTTTGAAATCTTTTATTTTTTTTAGTAATTACCACCGTAAATGTATGAAAATCACGCCATATTTGTTTGGGATGTACATGTCGTCAACAAGTTTCTTTAGGTATTATTTGTTTAAAATTTTTGCGCCAAACTCTATTTTATTGTTAAACTTTCAAAGAAGCCATTGTGTGTGTGTGTGTGAATCAAGTCAAAATGACTTTTAGTATTTTGCTAAAAGTTAATTTAATTAACACTACACACCGAAAAATAACATCAAAATTGCACCTCAAATTGCAAAAGATTCTCATTGAACACAAGTTTTTACTGTTTAATAAAAAAAAAGATGATCATATCATATTTTAAATAAGATTTATTTGTTAGTTTTGTGCTTACAGACCTTGAAAATGTTTAAAATCTAAAAATATGTCTAATGTTTTCCCCACAAAATTTTAACTAAAACAAAAAGTTATTTATTAATTTTTCCCATCAAATATGTTTGTATATCAAATAAATTTAATAGTGTGCGAATGTTTATTTACAATTTCAACAATTTCATTCCATTTATTTTCAATAGATTCGAAATGAAAGAGCCAAGAAAATAAATTAAAATAAAACGAGTTCATGAAATTTGTTAGCGATGTGCCAGACATTAATAATAGTTTTGAAATTTACACTAAGTATTGTTGCAGCAGCTTACAGACAGTAAAACTTCCATAAAGAAAACTTTTTAGCCCAGTATAATATCTTTATTTATATATACTAGAGTACAGGCAAATATTGTGTGGCATTTCTGGGCAGATGCCACTGTTTTAGCCATTTGCTTGACTCAGCTGTAAGCAAAATATATAAGATTTCTTTATGAAAAACTTGTTTAGTATGTTAATTTTATATTTTTTCTCTCAGCTTTTTTTTTTTTTTTGTTAAATAATAAAATACAACGTCTGTGTATAAGAAATTTGCATTGAAAGCATTTGTTCATTTAAAATGCAAACAAAAATCTGAGATGAAAAATGGTAAATGTGTTAAAATCTACCACAAAAAAAGTAAAAAAAAAAATAAATAAATAATATTATGTAAATTGTGTCAATTAAATTTAAAATATTTCTTTTTTTAAAAGCAGATTAATATGTTAAGCGTTATTTTAATTGCAGCTTCAAATTGAAGGTATAACGCTTGTAAAAACTTTAAATATTTTAAAATTAAATCACATGGAATTAATTAAATCGGGCAGAGTAGTTAAACAATAAAGATCGCAAACTCGCCAATTAACTTGAGATAATTACACTTACAATTTTAATTAAAATGTCCGCCGGGAGGCAAACAAAAGGAGAAGTGATCGTTTTTACTGTTTTTAACAAACGCTACAAGTTCAATCTTCTTTTTAGCAGAGAGAGAGAGAGAGAGAGAGGGAAAGGCAGTTAAACGTTTAAACTTTCTTCTTCAACACTAAACGTTCAGTCGTATTTTTATTAGTTAATAAAATTTTATTAGACAGGACAAGTTGCTTTGGAAAGTCTACAGTACATTTAGTGGATGTTGATTTCTGATATTTATTTGAAGTTTAATCTTAAGAAAATAAAATTTGTAAAATTAAAGTTTCAAGAAATTCGCTACTGGCTTTATGGTTAGTACCGGTTTACACTATGCAATTTTTGTCGCAGCAATTCTTGATATTTAGTGAGGAAGAGCGAGAAAGGAATACAAATGGTATATATTCCTAATTCAGGACTCTCACTCAAAATAAGAATCGCAGCGACAAAAATTGCACAATGTAAACTGGGACTTAAGGACAATTTGACAGAAAAAATTTTAAAAGTGTTCAAATAACATATTTTTTTTGGTTTAATCGTTTTATGTTATGCTTAAAACAAAATGTGTGCCCTGTCCCCGAAGCTTTTTAATAAAGCGATTCTTTATTAGGGAGAGAAGAACGTCAATTCGAAACAACGACTAAGCAGGCCTGAAGTAAGAAAGTCTGCTGAGTTTGCGCAGTACAGTCGCCAAATTCCTAAATAGGCACTTTTACCGTTTGGCTACCCATAAGGAATATACACACGCAAACAAATTATTTTATTATAATTTTCTACGGTTAATTACCTCGGCAAAAAGTGTCAATATTTTTGAGTAGTTATGCGGGAATAGCTCTTAAACGAATACGTTTAAATACCTCAGTCCATTTAAAAGCATTTAACGATTACCTTTAAATACCTTAGAGCCGTAATTAAGCGAACAAATGCTTTACTTACAGTGTTGTTATCAAAAAGTATTTAAGCAATTAAAGAAATGCAATTTAAGCAAACATTTTTTTTGTGGGATTTCGAGTTTTGAGGCCGTTAACCGTATTGTGTAATTAAACGCCGGCTCTGGACGAAAAATGCAGGAAAAAAACAAACAGTTTTTATGTAAAAAATTGTTCGTTTTACATAAAAAAATTTTAAATATATACATATATATTTTCAAAATTTCGCCACTACTTTGGCTAGCTTCTTCTATAGCTTATCTTTTCTTTAAAATAATTATTTTTTTAATTTTTTATATAAAAAGATCTCAAGCTTAAGAAATTATTACTAAAATAAAATTCAAGAACAAATAGAAATAAAAACTTTGAAACTTAAAACGTGAGCTTAATACATCTGAAAAGGTATTTAAGCGTGGGGTAATTAAACGGTCGGTGCTGCATTCAGATAACATATTAATACCCTGCAGCTCACTAAAATTCATATTTACTTTGTGCTATTTTTCCACAATTTCATTAATAATATCAGAAAAAATTACAAAACCATTATAATTTTAAAACACTGTGAAATTCCAAAAAAAAAAAATTCTAAAGCATTTCCTCTCTGAGAACCCAAAGATGGCACTTGTACGGGTATATAACTAAAAGACTTTCCAGAAAAAAATATAGAAATAAGTCAGCTGTTAATACCAGTGATGACAACATTTCGAAAACAACGCTTGTTAATATATGAGATATAGTTAGAAAAACAGAACATATTCGTGAAAATTCCCTAAAAGGGTAGATTGAAAGAAAATTTGTTAAAAACTAAGAATAAAATGTGCTAATCGATTATTTTTTAAACTTTTGTCGCCCAGCTGAAAATATTATAAATAAGTCTAGTAGTTAAAGAGTCAAATAGCCTTCAGTGGTTAGAATATGAAATTTACAATAGAGTTCCAAATCGAATTGATAAGGCAGGCATTGCTTAATTCACTTGTAATAACAAATTATCAATTCACCTTGAACTGATTGAGAGTCTATAGCATTTTTGAAAAATGCTTATTTTCTTGAGAGATATTTTCAAAAATATTTGAGACAATAGTTTTTTTTTTCGAAGTAGAGAAAGAGTTAGTTAGTTATTGGGTTTTTGCCTCGTTGTGAAACTTAAGTATGCAAGAAATTATGTAAACTTATTTCACATTAAATGCACAAAAGCTCCATGGGTTTGCTCTGCCCTTTTTATCTTTAAATATATGATCAATTGTAACGATCTGAGTATATGTGTGTGTGTTGCTATCTTAAGCTTCTTCTTTTTATTAACTTATTAACAATATTGCATCATTCAAATAATCATTGTTATTGGACCGTTTCTTTTTGTATGCATTCATCAAACGTGCGTTGGTAACAAACAATTTTAAGTACCTTTTTCTCTTGAGGCTCACATAAATGAATGTGTACGTACATTAATCATACTTAATGTAAATATACATATATTTATGTCTATATTTACATTCACTTGCATATAGATTTGCATATGTATTTATATAATAGGCTGTTTATAAATGCCTATAAGCTAATCTATGAATGTAAAATATGCTGCGGGGAGAGAGAGTTGCCATCTCTTTGGCCACTGGCATTTTCTGCTTGTGTATTGTTTTGTTGTTGTGCCATCATGTAAACAATCTGTGTGAAGTAAACAAACCTCCCAGCTGGCCAAAACACTGGAAAAAAATACAGTCGAATTCGTTTTATCGCAAATCGCTTTAGTGAAAAAATCGGATTACTGAAAGCGATACAAATCCCAGCACTGATTTTAAACGCAGCTAGCCATCGCTTTACTGAAAATATCGTATTACTGAAAACCAAAAGCAAGCCCACAACTACGTTTTGTATGGAACTTACTTCGCTATAGTGAAAAAATAAGCAACGACATCGAATAACTTAACGCTGATAAAATTGTACATGTTTTGTCCGTTAAAAAATTAAATGCCGAAATGTTTTTGTCCTTTTCGGTCTTACCTACTCTATTGTATTTTTCTATTATATTGGCAATGCAAGTGACTAGACATGTGATATTGTTTTATGTATTGTTTTACTGATTTCAAGCAGTACGCTTAACTGTAGAAAATTTCAGTAATCCGAACTACGTTTTGAGAACAAGCGGATAACTAAACAAAAATTGGGTTTTGGTTATTTCCATTAAAGCGGAGTCGAAATATCCATTTCAATTGAACAAGTTTTAAAACCGTAGACGTAATTACCTTTGCAGTGATATATTACAAGTCCGTAGCATTAATATATAAAGCATTTACCTAAAAAACTTCTTCAAAATTGCCTCACTGTGGATTCTTCCATCAAAATGCCTACTATGCAACTTTTCATACTTGCACTTAAGCTAAGTAAAGATTTCTAATTGTTTGTTAGTGATTGTATTAGTTACGATTTTTGTTTTTGTGCCACACTGTAAATTCTTCCGTCAAAGTGCCTACTATGCACTTCTCATACTTGCACTTAGGCTCAGTAAAGATTTCTAATTGTTTGTTAGTGATTGTATTAGTTAGGATATGTTTTTTTGTGCCAAACCGTAATTTTAAGCAGTACACTTAACTGTAACAAATTTCAGTAATCCGAACTAAGTTTTAGAGAAAAAATCACATAACTGGAAAAAATTGGGTTTTGGTTATTTCCAGTAAAGCGGAGTCGACTGTATAGCGTTTAGACGTTTAATTAATATTCGATAAAGTAAAATAGCTCGACAAGAGAATTAGCTTGGGGATATCGGTTTGTAACAGTAAATATATCGATTAACAAAAGTTCTATCTAGACAAGTTTCCTTGAATTCGTCAGCACAGCAAAAGTCCAATTTCATTACATTTTCCAAGTTAAATTCCCTATTAATGTTGCCATCAGTGTAAATGCATATGTATGTATGTACATACGAGTATGTAAACATTAATGTACCTCGAGTGTTTCTTAGATATTTTTCTTACTTCCTAAAGAGTTCATTAGCATGTTGTTTCTTCTTCTGATTATCATACTGCATTTACTGCGCCTTCTTGCAACAATCTTCACAATATTTTAATAAAATATTAAGAAATAAAACACTTGTTGGCTGTAAAGTTTTTTATTTTTTTTTTTGTTCTTTGTTTTCAAACAAATTTAAATGTTTTGCTGACTATACACTTTTTTGTTTATATAAATACATACATACACTTATGTACGTGTATTAACATACATTTTAAAAGTTTGTTTTTATAGCTTTTTTTGTTCTATATAGTTTTTAAGCGTTGAAGAAAAGAATAAATAACAGCTGTTCAATGATGGGAAACTCGAAACTTTATGAAAAATAAAAAATAGAGTCGCAAACTTCACAAGATTTAGTTTCGAGTACTTTTTTAACTTCACAAAATTCACAAAAGGAAGCCCAAACAGTGCAGCCACTAATAGTTCAACATGTTGGAAAGACCTACATAACTCACATAATTTTTATTTCACAGGATACGGTAAAAACATAAGAGAATCTGTATTTTTTTACTATAGAAACTGCAATTGTAAATTGCTTAAAACTCCCTTATATTTGAACTACTGCAATAATATATAAAAATCACCAAAAGTCTCAGTATAAAAAAAGAGAGCCTTTTACATGAGATCAACGATATGCACAAGTTAGAAAAAATATGTACATATGGACATATTTTTAAATTATTTAAACTAAATGAAAATTATTAAACTTTGACGTAATAACTCACATGTTTTCTCTACATCCAACAAATTGGAAGAAAAAAAAACACCAACAATTAGCTAACCATCGGAAAAAAATCGAGGTTTATCGCATTTTACTTCAACTGTGAGGCCAAACGCGGGCCCCAGCCTCAGATTCAATGACTTGAAATAGTACATGTCGGTAAATGGTTAGATTCTCGTTAAATGCTTAGATCACATGTTTGTCCACTAACTAATGAAAGTAATAACATTAGCACACAAGCAAAGAGATTTGTACCTATTCACATATGACTAGACCCAACTACTCTGACTGACATGTATTTTGACCCGCTGAGTCCGCTTGCCCTATACACCAAGAAGATTTCAAGTACATAAACATTTTACAAATATGACATTTTGCAACTTCTTTTACTTTATTTTGCTTCACTACAAATGATAATTAACTCAGTTTTCTTCCACTTAAGTGGAAATATATTATTTTTTATTGCTGCAAAAAAAAAAAAGAGAAAAGTAAATATGTATGTATGTACGTAACAGGTATAGGTATCTATATATAAAAGTGGAAAAAAAGAAAAGTGTCATCTTTGTTCATAATGGAACAGCTCATTATAACGATTCTCCACTTCATAAACAACAACTGCTAAATAACGGCAACAACATGGTGTATTACAGACCTACACAAACAACAACACGCATTAAAGGTACTCGTATGTTATTAAAATACGAAAACACTGCATACATACTACATGCATCCATCTGTATGTATGCATGTGCATACCTATTTCATTGTTGGCTACTGCAATCCAGTTCATAAGAAACTTAAATTACACAGCCCTGTTATTAAACAGAGGGAGTAAAGTGGAGCTTGTTGCGAGAAATTTATTCTCTCTCTTTTACACCTCTTCTTATTTATAGTCAATTGGTTAAGAACAATGATGTTGATAATAATGACGACATGCTTGCCGATTGCTGTCTGTTGTTTGTTTTAATTTGATGTATTTCATTTATGCATACCTACATACTGCATGCATACATATTTATTTGTAGTTATTTTTATAAATCGTAATATTCGGGGTTAGTTTTTGTGAATTGTCTTGTTGTTGCTTTTTCGTAAATACCCGAGAAAAGTATAGTGTTGTTGTTAAAACAATTAAAATAATGATGTATTTTATTATGATATTGTCTACGTTTGGCTTTTGGTTTCCATTATTTTTAATACTCCGTACAATCATGCATAAGTTCATATGTATGTATGTATGCAAGCACATACATACAGATGTACATACATAGTTTACTCATTACCTGTAGAGTGTTTATTATATTATTTATTATGCACTGCTTAAGCACTCAAGTGTTAATAATTTAAAGTAGATTTCAGTTCACTAAAACTGGCATAATCATGATCTGCTGTAGTTGATCAACATCATCATTATTATACGAGGGCGGTTCCAAAATATATAGAGCTAGCCAGAAAAGATTAAACGAAATAAAACCAAACGCTCTGGTACCGCGCTCGTACAAATGTGAGCAACAACAAAATTATAATACATATGTATATACATACATAGCTACATACGTAAGTATGTACATCACATATAATAAAGTACATAGGTATTACACTTGACTAGTGACTGTGTAGTCATATCGCATATCATGATCTGTTACAATTTTAACATTTTTCAATTTATTTTATTCAAAATTTTCCATGTACATAAATATCTATGTACATATACGCATATATGCACATACATACATATATTTACGTAGTTATATTTCTATTATCATTATTATTATTATTATTTTTTGGTTTTAGTTAATTGAGCTTTGTTGTTATAGGTATGAGCCGAGATAGTTGATTTAGTTTGAAAATTTTCATTTCTATAGGGGCGAGATTTGGTCTGAGAGGAAGTCAGCTTTTTGGCCAATTATTTAAAGTAGCTAAAAAACAAATTATTATAGACAATGTTGAAAATATAAAAAAGTAACCTCATTTGGAAACTAAATTACGAATTTCTAATAGCAAATTGTGTGTATGAAAGTATCATAATTAAAAAGAAATTGAAATAAACTAACCTACAAAATAGCGAAAATATTTTATATACAAACTGTATACATATTGGCCATAATTATAACTACGAAGAATTTTTTTTATAAAAAATTCAACTAAAATATGTGATAATATATTTTACATGTTTTTGCTCAGAATGTCTTTTCTTTGATATTTTGTGCTGCCACATGTTCTTTGTGGTGAAAAAAACAGCTCTGCTTCCAGTTTTTGAGTTGCCACTCGGAACTATTTTGCTTCAAAAATAGTTGGGGCATTCAATATTAAAATATTATTAAAACTATGATCGATTTCAATTGTCGTATGATTTTCCTCATATTGGATCTTTAATTACTTTTTTAAAAAATGTACTATTCAGCATGCCACGCTGCACTATTATTTCAATTTAACTGTTGTGTCAGTAAACAAACCGCAATTTGTCGACCAAACTTTAGTTGTAACAAAATTAAATCATTAATCTTTGCGACTAATATTTAATAATTGATATGGAAACCTTTTTAGGACTTTGCCGCTAACATAATTTTGAAGGCTAGCCAGCTTGTGGTCTGTCATCTACACATTTTCTTAAAGTATTAATTTACTTTTTGAAAAAAACTATAAGTTTAGGCCACAATATTAAACTTTAACTATATATTCTTTAAACTACTTAGTCTATTTTGTTATATTATTTACTGATACCATTTGGTTGGTATCACATTACAGCCAAGTGACTTTGTTTGTTATACACTTCTTTTGACATTGGCAATACCGTAAGCATGACAAGAAACCACAATGTCTGGTGCGCCAAGTGTCAATTTCAACGTGTGTTTGATGACAGTTATTTTCATTCGTTTTGTGTATTTAGTTTTGAAAATATTTGAAATTTTTATTAAAAAAAAAAAATTGCGTGTAATATTTTTTAATACATCCCAACTTTCACATTTAATGGGAAAAAATTGTTTTTCATTCATTAAAATTGTAAAATGAAAAATGCCCCTTTCTAGTTAATATTATATTTATTTTATGTGTGTGTGTGTGTGTGTGTGTATGTGCGTATGTTTGTGTATGCATTCAATTATTTATTATTTTCTTTTCAACACTTTCACGCATAATATATTTAAACAAAACCGTATTTGTTATTGAAAAAATATATAAATACATATGCATTTTGTGTTCATAAACTTTAGCCACTTATTAATTAATATGCGTAATGTTTTGTTTGGCTAATCATAATATGTTTCTCTGCCCATTTTTTAGCTGTAAATATTTATTATTAAAGTTTAATCATTTGAACAATAACAATTTGAAAATTGTATACAAGAAAACTAATTTTTATGAAATCTAGCTGCATGAGTAACAATTGTGCAGCAAAGTGATAGGGTTACATTAAAAACACTTACCCACATGAAAGCTCTCCTTGAGAAATTTACAGTTTGAATGGCAATACCAGCCGGCGAAATGTATGAAAACAATAAACTTTGCCACTAGTACACACTACTGCGTTTGCTTGCTATTTCACATAAAAATAATAGTGATATCTCAGCATCATTCTTTGATTGCTGACTGTTTGCTTCTTACATGATTGATGATGTGAATACATTTTATGTATGGCTAAACGTAAATAGATAAAAAAATGTTTATCATAATGTCGTACACTTCACGCGTATGTCTGTTGTTGATGTGTTTTTCTTTGCTGTTTAGTTGTTGTTAACTTCACATGCGTTTAATAAACAAAACCTGTTAGTGTAGAAAGAACTCTGGTCATAAAGTTAATAACAGTGAATGTAATATTCAATCATTTCGTTTGCATATTTTTTCCATTTATTGGAAAATTATTTGTTTGAAATGTGCACATAATTCACATACATACATACACACTTGCTTGCATTCCCATTGAGTTTTATGCAGCGAAATATTCATATAATTAAATATAAATCACTAGGTAAGTTTTGCATAATATCTAGTTTTATAAAATATTTTATATTTTCCTGGCTGCACTATATGTATATTTTTCAACAATTTCAATGAAATTGTATTAAATAAATTGTTTAATGAAGTGCAACGAAAATCAATGGCTAAATATGAAAGTAGGAAGAAAATTCTTTGCTTAAAACACAAACTAATTTGTTTAAATTAATAAGAAAATTAAACTTTTATACAATTTGCAAAAGGCAAAAAAAGAAAGTCTTGTAAAAAAAATATAATACAATTTAATAATAGAAAATATGTACATATGTATATGTGAGTGTGTATATATGTATGCATTGTTTAAATTAAATGTAAATATGAATGTACCTAGCTACGTAAATGAAAAACAAATAAAAATTTCGCTTTTATTGGTATAAAGAAAATAATTTTGAATTGTTGTTAGCTTAGGGAAACACCAGGTACACATGCATTGTTAAACATTTTAGCTGCGAACTTCCCACATTTAACTTACATTTGTTATTGTTTACATTTATAATTTCCCTTTCAAAATATCCCACATGAGAATCACATACTTGAGTGACGCACCAGAGATGGGAAAGCAAGTGCAATCGTCCTGTTTCTTGATACAGTTTGTAATAAAAAATAATCCCATTAAAAATTTTGCAGCAGTCCATAAAATATATTTTACTGCTATGATTTTTCAAACTGTTTAAATTAATTACGAAAAATTGTTAAAATTATTTTAAGGAATTTATTTAGCTTTAATATATAAATTGAATAGAGTTCCCTTGCTGCAGGAATTTAATACATAAGAAAAGTGGCTAGAGTGACCAGACTCCGCTAAGAGAAAATTATGATTCAAGTTCTTTTAATACAACCGTTACAGCTCTTGCTTACGCCCCTCTCTTCAACCTAACCTATAAATTTTTCCGGTTATTTCTATATATTTCTATATATCTTTAGTGATCTCCATCTTATTGCACTAATATGCTAAATAATAAAGAACTAATTCATAAAAATGATTTTAGTATTATAACCATCTTATTTGACAAATTCCTATACAACATGCCAAATAAGCAGTTTATAAATCTAAAATATTTTTTATGAATTTTGTATAAATATTTGAAAATATATTAAAATATTTTCAATAAAAAAAAACATTTAAGTAATAATGTATACTATACGTATTTACAAAATTTACAAATCTTTGGCGATAATATAAACAAAAATGCTATTTGAACTTGCCATCAAATCATAAACATAATGGAAAATCGGGGGAGCTTAACAATTCTTTCAACAAACTTTTATAAACTATTAAATGTTTACTTTAATGCATGCACACACTCAAACGTACATGTTAATAACAGATATGCAAGAAAAGGAAAATTACATACTATCTCTGGTATAATTAAAAAAAATAGAAAACTGGAAAAAAATAAATGATAAAATAATATCTGGTTTTGTTTCATAAATTAAGCAATTCCTTATAATTGATTTAAATAATTTTTCGTTCTATTTTTATGAAACCAGAGTTTAAAAGTAATAAAATTGTAAATAAAAAACTAATAAAGTTTTTTTTTATTAAACATAAAATTTCAGTGGTTGTTGATAAAACAAGTTTTTATTTCTTATCAAATAGATCTTTTGGATTCATTGTTGGCAACATATCAAGAGGCTTGTTGTACTTAAACACTTGCATAACCTTCAGATATATATTTTTTTAATGTTTTACATTTTTGGTATTTCGTTACCACTTTGAAAATTTTCTGATGAGAAATGGCAAAGGTTTGCTTGATTTTTCTTGCTACTTGGGGAATACGGCAAGAATTTATGGCATCAAACTGGCTATAAGTTTTAATTCATGCTCATTTTTGTTATAAAAATACTCTTTTAATTCTTTTTTTTTATTTAAAGTACAAAAACGAACTTTGCATAAATTTTAAACAAGTTCTGGACAAAAATCAAAGAAAGAAAAAAAAGACAAAGAAACACTTGATCAAAGTAAAATTACACAGAGCCAAGAGCTAAAAGCGTAAAACACTAAACCGTAAAAGGAAACCCCATAAAATTGTACCAGCTAAAATATGAACAGAAGCAAACAAAAAGTCAGCCAAATCAAACTGAATATTTGAAACAAAAAAACCGGCGGAAGTTTGTGGTTAAAATAACTAAAGGGAATAAACTGAAAATGTGGTCAATTAAAGCCAGAGAGAAAAAAAAGAATAAGTGATTGAAAATTCCAAATTGTGTATTTATAAAAAGTGGTACACAGACATGCACCCATATTGACACGATATATTTATGCAGGGAATTAAGGAAAACAGCAATTTTTTTAAGAAAATATCTATTTGTATAATTTCATTGCAACACGAATAATTGATTCAGAATACAACAGCTAAAGGGTTTCTAATTAGGAGTATCACAGCTAGACTTGTGTCCAACTAGCTCATTCGCTCAGTTTTGACAAGAACCTTTAATCAAACCTATGTAATTTAAATGGGTTTGATCAGAGGTTCTTGTCAAAACTGAGCGAATGAGCTAGTTGGACACAAGTCTAATCACAGCACAGATTTGTTGTTCCAATGATCGATTGTAAAGTGTGTGGAGTTACATTTCACTAGACACAAACCAAGTGGGGAACATAGCTCTGTTAACATGTTAACATAACGCTGTTAACCATGAAAATTATATTATTCTAAAGGGAAAGCAAAACTCAAAAAAATTAACGGAGCAGACAATTAAATCTATAGTCGAAAATCCATCCATTTTATTGTTGTGACTATTGGGAGTTATATAAGAGCATAAGACCTTCAAGCTTCAATAACTTTTAATCGCCCAAGTCTCCCCATTTGCCGGACATGTAGTTTTTAGATAAATTCAATAAATAAAATGTATTCCTGTTTTCCTGATTTATCCGCTCTACAATTTTAAAATTTTTATATACAATGATATCAAATATTAGCGATATGGCTGTGCCAACATATTATTGACTGCTCCCTTAAGTTTTTTCCACTTTGTCTCAGAAATGGGGCCCATTATTCAATTTGGAATAGATATTCTGAGATTTTGCAGGGCTTAACAGCGCTATGTTAATAGAGCTCTGTTAACGTCTTTGGTTGGTGTCTAGGCTTACACATTTCAGAACTTGTCTTTACACACTTCAAAAAGAAAAATAGATTTTCTTAAAAAACATTGAACAATCGTCAGACACCCTAAAAATAATAATTTCTCATTCAAAAATCATGGGAAAGAGGAAATTTGATGAGCTGTCAAAAAGTCCTGAGTAGCATTTGGCGTAAGTCAAGATTTTACTAAGTCGACTGTCAAACTTCAGATATCACGGACAAATTTTTTGTGAATGTTTTGGAAAAGAGGTTTGTGGGGGAAGATTTTTCTTTCAAATCCATTCTAGTATAGTGTTTTTTCATGTACACACCACTGTCCACCAGGTGGCGCCCTCTTCAAATTCTGATTTTATGTACAATAAAAATTTATTTAATACAGGTCAAGTTTTCGAATTTCTAGTATTTGTGAAAAGCTCAAGCCAGTAAAATATAACTTTTTCATTTTGTGTATTATCAGAAATGGAAAATTATAGTGCGCAAATTCCCAAAAAAAATATTTCTGCTACTTATTTCTTCCCAATTATTACACATTTTCTAAAATTGATATATAAAAAATTGTGTTATAAATCAGATTTTTATACCCTCCAAAAAAGAATATGGAGGGTATATTCACTTTGTCATTCCGTTTGTAACGCAGCGAAATATCTATCTGAGACCCTATAAAGTATATAGTATATTCTTGATCAGTGATGAAATCTAAGACGATCTAAGCATGTCCGTCCGTCGGTCTGTGGAAATCACGATTCAGTCCAAACGAAAATAGCTAAAATCTTAAAATTTGGTATAAATATATCTTGAAGGGTAGCACAAGTTAAGTTCGGAGATGGGCTAAATCGGCCAAGGGGGAAAAACTTCCCCTAAGAAGAACTAAACCAACCTCTAAAAAACAACATAATTTTGTAATTTTGTTAAGCAAATGATATATTTTTATAATAAAGAAGGTCCAACGCGTTAAACTTGGAGCCATAAAATAAAAAAGTAATTTTTGGATAGTTTTTTATATATTTGTAACTTACTTTGATCGTATGAGAGTTATGCCGTTGTAAAATAAATTTAAAAAATCGGAAATAATATAGCTTTTGTTTATATAATTAGATTTTGTCGACAACCCTCTTTTATGGTTGGGCATTATATAGTAGCAATTTATAGCATTATGCGCGCATCAAAAGCAAAATCGAGCTTTAGCACGATAAAAACAACTCTGGCACTACTATTCGTAGTTGCCACCCACACGTTTATAAAAAGTGCTGCCAAATCTATTCTAAACTCTTTAATGTGTTTAATTATTTTTAATTTTCCAATGTGTGCATGTTTGCAGTTTTAATTGTAATCAATTTTTTTTTTCGTTGTTTATGGTTCTTTTAATTACAGCTACATGTTTTAGTGCAATAGTTTCCACACATTGTGCTCTGCACTTGCATGTATACAATTGACAACGTATTGTGAAAGTTTCATTTGACTTTTTTTTTTGTTTTCTTGTATAATTTGTATTATTTTTTATGACAAATTTTGCACTTGTTTAAGTTTAACACCCCAGTAGTTTGAATTTTACATTCAATTAAGAGTTTTTCCATTTAAAAAGAACTTGAAATTTCCTAATAAGATTTGTAATGTTGCCAAAAATGTATAAAAACCAGTCATTAAAACAAAAACTGCGAAATTCAAGCAAGACATGAACTTGAATACTTATATTCTTCGTATGACAACAAAAGTTTCCTAATGTTTTTAATGGCTGAGGTAATAAAAATATAACTTAAGAAAAAAGAAATATTAAATACAACTGAGCAAAAAAGAAGATGTAGCTGGTTTGGTTATGCTGCTTTTGTAGGGTATTGAACTTGGCATGTAAAGCAAGCCCAAGTAGTTCTCTTAAGTTACGTGCCATTTACTTTTTTTTTCTTCTTCTTTTGATGTTGTGCATTCAGAAGAAGAATGCATGTACTCGTACTTCTTGTTCACATCTTACTTTATGTTCATTTTGTTTGACAGATATTAAAAAAATAAAAATACAGTTCCATGTAAATTGTGTCCGCTCAAATGACTGAAGCATGAGTTTGCAGTTTCTACGCCAAATTGTCATTTCTTATTTCAAATTGTCACATTTAGACTAAAAATACAATTCCTAAATAAAAATTTCTTTACACAAGTTTTATGATAATAATTCTCGTAATACTTGTATGCCACTTACTTATAGTTTAGATGAACAAAAAAAAAACGCCTACAGTAATTTCGTTCTGTTTTCTGGGCTTTCACAATGATGTTGATTTTTGGATTAAAATGCTTTGAAAATCAAATACCAAGAGGGTGGACAATATATTAACATTCATAAGCATTAATTTTTATTTGATCATTTCATCAAACTGATTTTGACAAATTTGAAGAAAAATATATATAAAAAAATAATTTATATTCAAAACATTTTAATTTATAACCAATTGGCTCAGAGAACTTTGAAGTTGTTTGTTTAATGGGTTGTTGAAAACACCAATAAAAGAATAAATTATAAACACAAGCACATGGGAAGTAAAATCAACAAAAGTTATATATTTATTTTATAGTAAAAATTTTTTTGAAACAGTGTGTTGTATGGGAGTATAATTAATTCTATATTTTAGTTGTATTGATCAGCTGTTAAATTCTGTTTCCAGCTTGGCAACTCGAAAGGTTTTTTTTGTTTAATTCCAGCTAAAGTTATTTTGAGGTCCTGAAAGCTTTTCTTCATGTGGTTGTGATTTTAATCTATTTGTTGTTGCAAGCACAAACGTAAGAAAAAAAAGTACAATTTTGCAAAAAATCATTTGGCTCTCAAAAAATTTCCACACTTGGAAAAATATTAATTTACTTAAAATATTTTTTACAGCATTTTTTCAACGTTAGCGAATTAAAAATAAAAACATAAAACTCCTTCAAAAAACCATTTAAACAGAAAAATCTCGCAAATTAAAAAATAAAAACAAAAAAGGAGAAATCCAATTCAAAAACCACTGCCCTCAAATGTTAAGCTAAACATACACGTATTTATTTAGTTTTTAAATGCAGCAAAAAATCTACCTTAAAACAAAACCAAAAATTAATTTAGTTCAACAAACAAATCAAATTCACTTCTAAGACACAAACATGAATTGTGTTGATATACCGGCTTCGGAAGATAAACGTAATAATGCCGGCGCCACCTCATCCAATTCATCAACCCCCCTGCACATTATCCATTCCGAGGTGACACTGACTACGCCGATTGTAGAAAATGGATTAAACAGTTCTACGACTGGTTCAAATAAGTCACAATCTTTACAGCGTACCACAACTACACATTTATATTGTAGATCGTTGGAAAAGGATGCAGCCGCTTTGGCTGTACCACAGAGACGCAGCTCGAATTCAAGAGGTTTCGCCTCCTGTTTAAGGGGTGAAAGAGATGATGCTTTTTTGGATTATCAACAAAAAGCCATACAATACGAGTCTATTTTAAATGGTAGACAACAACAGCAACAACATAATACGCAAGTGGCGGGACAGGGGCAGCAGACGCAGCTACAAATAATGGATGACAATCATCCGGCTCAGGTGCTACAGACAAGTATGAATAGTATGAGCAATGGCGGTAATTGTGAAACGACAACGGGCAGGAGTAAGTAATAAATATTAAGTTTTTGTTGTTGTTATTTTTAAATACTGGATAAGCGGTACATATGGCGCACTCTTGTGTCAACGCAATATATTACTCTTCTGCGACTTTAAACAATCCAACAATTTTTGGCAGTGTTATCTCTTTTTTTTTCAAACCAATTTCGTGTCAATTTTATTTATGATCCGTTTCTATTGCAATGACTATTTTTGGCAGCATGTTAACAACACTTGGGTATTTTTTATTACAAAACTTTGCGTTGTTCGTTGTCTAAAAAAAGTGTTTTTATTTTTATTATTATTTTTCATTCTAAATAAGGAATAAGTATGAATACATTTTATTTTGTCTGGTTGTTATTATTTATGGTTATTATTTTATGACTCAAAATTGATGACTAAACTAATTTGGTTGATCGTTTTAAAAATTTTCAAGTCAAATTTGTATAGTGTTTACAAATAGAACTAATTGAGGAACAATTATTATATGTACATATAGGAGAGCTATTTTTTCAGCATCATATACAATGTATGTATTTATATAAGGGTTTCTTTTTTATAATGAACTGAACTGAACAGAAGGCTGTGTTTTACTTTGGAACCCTTTAAAGCTACATAAAAGAAAAATATTCTACGTACCTACTTCTTTCATCATCTCTTTTTTTAAGCAAACTATTATAAAAACAGACAAACCATTTAAGTTTCCAATAATTACAACTAATAGTTTGTATACACAAGTATTTTTTATATATTTCCCCACAAACATACACATACATGTATGTACATACATACATATATTGAGCCAATTGATTTTTAATAGTGTGTTTATAGTTGTCAAACTAATTCCCCCCTAATTGTTTTCAATAAATGACAAAAACAATTCAACAGTTACCATGTAAATAATACACTAAGCAGATGGTATGGCAGCATGGAGTGTGTCTGGTGGCTGGCAACACTAGGAAAAAACACATGGCCGGCTTAATGCTGTTATAAGTTTTGTTATGGTTTTTAGAGTTTTTAGTTTTTTTCTTAATCATGCACATAATTACTTATGTATATTTGATTTTATATTTTAAAGGAGTGTATTGAATTTCATTAAAGCTAAAATAAATAATGGAAACTCTAAAAAAAGCATATAAACTTCTTAATTGTTAACATTTAATAAAAATGGCATAACATCACTTTGATGAAGATGAATTTTACCAATATTTTATTATAAAACAATGCCAGTACATAATAATGATGACTGCAGCCAATTTGTGAAAAATGTTGATATACATTGATTTGATTAGTGCGAAAAACTTGCTAAGCAGACCACCTCACGTTTTATTATTATATTTGATTGCTTTTATTGCTTTACGTACATAAAATGAACCCTGAAATATATATCCAGGCCATAACAATCACCCCGCCGTCATCGATATTTTGCAAATTTCCTCTGCAAAGTATTTTTTAATCAAGTATATACATAATATATATATATATATATATATATATATATATATATATATATATATGTATATATATATATATATATATATATATATATATATATATATATATATATTTCCATGCGGAAGAAGTACTGCTCATGTTCTTTTCCAATTGAAGAAAAAATGTTGAAAGTAACTTTTGTTTTTTGAAAAAAAATTTACTTTTAACTTTTTCGCAAAATTCGACATGAAGTGGTGCGTGAAAACGATGCAGAGTTGATGTTGATGAATTCTCACGCAAACTATCAGCCACAGCTTCGATATTTTCGCGTGTACGCACTGTACGAGCATGCATGCTCACGTCTAGGCGCATCAACAATGAAACCAGTTTCACAAACATTAGCAATAAACTTTCTTATATCGGGCACTGTTGGTCCTTCTCTGAGACCAAAAATTTTGTACGACATTTTTGTGCAATTTCGATCAATTTTGCCTTTGTTTTAGAAATATGGCTGAGTTCCAAAACATCAATATGCATTGCAGTGATGCAAAGTCTCATGTGTTTTGTTTTTGTAACCAATGTAACTTGGCATCACTGTAAAGTATTTTGATGTTTTAGAATCCACCCTATATTTCCAATAAATCAAAACGTTTCTCAGGCGTAAATTGATTCATTTCGTTCAGTGTAGGTAATATATTGTGACAGAATAGAATGACATAAGTATTGCCAGATTCGAAATAAATGGTGGTTCAAATTTAAACTGTTTGATGGGCCACCCGATATAAAATATGTTTGATTATTATAGAAAAAAAAATTTTTTAATATTTTTAAATTTTGGAGCTCTAGATTTTCTGATTTCTAATAGTATTTCTTTCAAAGACATCAAGTTTAGTTTAGAAATTTGCTTTAGCTGGTTTCTTTTATGTACCAAAAAGTTCAATAGTCCAACTCTGGAATAGTTTTCTTCTTATATTGTTTAATTTTTTAATAGCAATTTGATTCTTCTTAAAGTATAAAATTAATTTAATAAAAAATTGATTAAACCAGTTACTTTTATATATATATATATATATATATATATATATATATATATATACGAAATAAGCTAAAATTTTCCAGGTCTGGGAACATTTTTTTGTTTGAGTTCCAATAACGATTAAATTTTTCCTGAAGTATAAACTAGACAGACCATTGCTATCAACACTTATTTCAAGGCCGCACTTTCTGTGCAAACTTGGCATCACTTACATATTTCGTTGTAAACCAGAGTTGTATAATTTAGTAAGATAGTAATTGTTTGGTTCTGTAAAAAATAAACCTTACAGTGTTGTTCTAGATTTTAAAAAATTCCATGAAAAAAATGCTGTCGGTCCAAAGTGGGGCTTTGAAAAAAAAAATCGGCAATACTTCTGCAGTTTTTAAGCGGGCATAATAAAATTTCATACATCATTTATGGAGATATTAAATTTAAATTTAGACTTTACATTTTCAAGTGGGCGGAGCCACGGGACTATTTTAATATTTTCCAATATATTGTGCCATTTTCGAAAATGTGCTTCACATTGACTATATTATTTAACAATACGAATTTGTATTGCAAGTGAACGTGCAAAATTTTTAATATTTTTTCACAAAAAAAATTTATTTTGTATATCAAAAATAATTTTGTTTTAATTTTATTTTTGGTTTTGCTAATTTTCAATTGCAAATCTATTTAGGAGTACTTGCAATACACCGATCCAAAACCGAAGTCTCTAGCTTTTCTGGGCAAACCTATAGGTATAAGCACTTCCACAATTTTTAATGAAGTGTATGGAAATGAGAAAACGTTAATCTGCCGACTTCTGGTGCATTTACACTGTCTCACATGCATGTATTCGTACCTCGTACTTCTATATGTATTTATGACATGGATTTTCTAAATATTTTTGCTAAGAATTGTTTTAGTTTAGTCCCATAATAAACCCCATTACATCATTCCAAATGTGCCCTACCATTAATACATACACACACATACTTATATAAGTATATGTACACATATTTCATATGTACATGTGTCCTATGTACTTAGATATCATCATGACTCATGTGCTAATTGTTGTAAAATGTAAAATACATTAACATTTTCCGCCAAGTAATAAAAATGTATTTTAATATTTTGCCAATTTTTATGTAAATTTGTCTAATAACTCAACACTTTTCACTGCATTAATATAAAAAACGAAAATCATCGAAATAAATTTTAATAAATGTGCGAAAATTTCTCATCATTTAAAAAATTAGACAACAATAGTCTATTGAAGATGAGAGGATGGAGATAAATGAATAAACACTGGCAGACTGAAATGTTAAAATACAAGGCAAGATGATTAAACAAAAACTTAAAAAAATATAGTGAATACCTGGCTTGCGTGCAAAAGTATCATTTGCAAAAAAAAAATTGAATTCAAAATTAACAGGGTTCTTTATTGCTGCAATTGTTGTAGTTTGGAAAAAAATTCCATGATGGTTGTAAATCATAAAAAAATTCTCTGTGGTAATTAGCAAGACACAAAATTGCATAAAAATGTTTTGGAAAAAAAACAATGTATTTGTTTTTAATATAATTTATGCAAAATTTATATAGACCAAATATCACAATTCAAAAAAAAAAGACCGGATGGTAAAAAAGATTAAAATAGTTGAAAGTTTAAAATATATTTTTAGTGCCCTTGAATTCAAATAATTAAAAAAATATATACAGTATTTGAAATGTTATTCAAGTTTCAAAAATGTTTGTGTACTATTTCAAAAACTGTTCAAGATCAAGGAGAAATATTTATTTTTCTCTGGTTTTTTTTCAATAACAAAAATCTGGTGTATTTGTCAGGGTGCGTGAAGAATTTTTGAGGCCAAACAAATATTTAGTTCTTTACCTATATTTTTATATACACAAAAATATGTACAAAGATTTTCTGTGATATGGAAAAGTTTCAAATATAATAACCAGGGGGATAAAAAATAATAATTAAAAATTCTTCTTACGTAGTTAACGCATTTAAAATAAATTCTTTTAGTTATTTTTGCACAGTTTTTTAATTCTTAAGTGCAAATATATAAGACCATTGCTATCAAAACTTATTTCAAGGCCGCACTTTCAGTGCAAACTTGGCATCACTTACACGTTTCGTTGTAAACCAGAGTTGTATAAGTTAGTAATATAGTACTTGATTGATTATGTAAAAAAAACCTTACAGTGTTGCTTTCGATTTTAAAAAATCCCATGAAAAAAATGCTGTCGGTTCAAAGTGGGGTATTTTGAAAAAATAAAGTAAAATAAAATCGGGAATAGTTCTGCAGTTTTTAAGCGGGCATAATAAAATTTCATACATCACTTATGGAGATATTAAGTTTAAATTTCGACTTTAGATTTTCAAGGGAGGCGGAGCCACTGGACTATTTTAATATTTTCCAATATATTGTGCCATTTTCGAAAATGTGCTACACATTGACTATATTATTTAACAATACGAATTTGTATTGCAAGTGGGCTTGCAAAATTTTTAATATTTTCTTACTGTAAATTTATATAAAAATGAAACTTATTTTCAAACGCAATTTCATCTCCTTAAATAATGTAATCAATCTTTATATAATCGCCTTAACCGTTTAGAAACGGCAGAAACATATTTCCAATTTGTTTTCTGTTCAAAATTCACCACCTTGCGGGGCCACACTGTGACATATAAAATATGCAACACACAAATTGCTGCCCCAATCGAAAAAGAGTGCATTTTTTATGAAATTATTTACAAAATGATCAGATCGGTCAAATACTGTGTAACACACTCTTATGTTGTGTTCTTTTCTGGGAAATAATGCTAAATTGTTTCCACTTTTTAATAAAAAAAAATGGCAATAATACTCATATATAATATAGAAATTGCATATTTTATTCGAAACTGATGTACCATTTCTTATTAAAATTAATGTTTGTTGCAAAAGTCTATCTAACAGAAACTTTTTAGAAAAAAGTGCAAAGATTTTGCATGTTTTCCGCACTATCCCCCGATATTTAATACGTCGTATAGTGACCCATGGCTTATATTTTGCAATTCATCACTATCCGTGAAATGAATTTGAGTTGTGTATGCGGCAATGTTCTTTTGATGTGTTGTTCTGTGGCATTTTCAACAAGGAAGCAATAATAAAATATTGGTTTTTGTCATATTTTAATTTTTGTATAATTAACACCAATTAACAAAAGGCTGTAAAACTGATAGAACACAAAATCAGAAATTAAAATTTTAAAAATTATCTGCACTCCTGAATATGTTTTATATTTGGGTTTATTTCTTCATAAACTTATAATAAATAAAAGCCACTTAAGCGCTTTTTCAAGTAATCTTAAATAATGACAGCTCTTTGTACTTATGTCATCATCATCTTTGTCGTCATCGCCATCATATCGCATAAGTATTTCTGTACATACGCGTACATAAAATTTTTAGATCAAAAAGACTAGCAGCCAGCCAGCCAGTCAGTCAGTCATCTGTAAGAGAAAAATAAATTATACATAAAAAAACCAACTGATGATTTTTTGTATACATATTTTTATTTTCCCCCTTTATGTTCTACATTCACTATTTCGTTCATTTAATTTTGTTTATCCAAATGGTACTTTTTCAAGTGGAAAGATTATAATATAGAGATTTATTCCGTTTAAACTTCAAATAAAAGTTGCCATTATCAGACGTTTGTTTAATAAAACTATTTACGAAAATTCTTTAAACTTTTGGAAGTGGAACCAAATTTTCGGCAGTCAGTGATTTTTAAGTGTTTTACTAAAGCCAGTCGTCTTCAAGGTTTCGTGTATTTTGAAACATAAAAAAACATAATTTTAATCTGTAAAACTATAAACAGTGTGGCCATAGTAGCTTTTTTCAGCTAAATTTAGTTTTGCCAACAGCACTCATAGTAACTGCTTAAAATGGAAGCAGTTCAAAAATATTCTGATATGTGAACGAACAGAACTCTTTTTTATAGTATTTTTTATTAATTTTCTTAAGACACATTCATAATTTTTTGTATGCCACCAACAAGAATCCAGCCGCTGTTTCATGATTGCAGGCGGGCCTAATAGTAGTCGACCGCGTTTTATAAGTCGAATAAAAGCGGCTACTGTAATATTTCCTAAGTCTCAGCTGCTAAAGAACGTTTAAGAATTTAAAACTGCAATCAGTGTTACCGTTGTGGAACTAAAGTGTCCATTTAGTTGATCGTGAAAATCAATTAAGAATGATAGGCTAATTGTTGGAATTTGTTTTACATTCAGAAAAACATGATAAATGTTACAAGGCGCCAAGGAATATTCTTTAACGCCCTGCCATTTTTTCCGAACATCTTTTAAATTTTGTCTATTGTAGCAGCCACCTTCTACACACTTCTTATTCTTGTTATGGGATTTAATGTGAAATTGATGATGCAGAGAAACCTCTGTTGATTTTTACAGTAGACACTCACAAATTAGAAACACTTTGTTCCTGTGGTAGCTGTAATTTTCGAGAAGTTCCTAATTTCCGAAGGTTTGTTTATTTTCAATAACAAGCAACATACAAGTGCATAGGAGAGACAGACTGGAAGGAAAACTCTGCAACACGAAATAATGCAATCTTGGTTTTTATAGACGGCTTGGTGTATAGACAGTCACTGGTTCGGGATTACTTTCCGAGGATCTCGACCTTTCGGTATCATTCAGACTACCCGATTCCACGACGGTTTTCCAGGTAGAGATTTGTGCCATTACAGAGGCACCAGTAAGAATTTATGACCAGAACTATACCAGCATGTGTTCGTTTGATTGTGTATCGTTGTGCATAGCACACAAAAGGTATAAAAAGCGAGTCATTGCTAAGATAAGTTCAGTTTGCGTGCGGCGCTCGTTCTGGTAAGAACAAATATTAGAAACAAGGCTACTAATCTACTATTAACTCATACCGAATCGTAGTGAAACCCTGATTCAATATATCTTTCAGACCATAGTATAGTAGTTAGTGTGATTGGAGGTTGCCATTGGAACCCAGGTTACTGATCCAAGGCAAATCTGGCCACTGGTTAGGAGAAGAAGGTAGTGTGATTGGAGGTTACCATTGGAAGCCAGATTACTGATCCAAGGCAAATCTGACCACTGATTAGGAGAAGAAGTTAGAGTGATTGGAGGTTGCCATTAGAACACAGGTTACTGCTCCAAGGACAACATTCAACCACCAGGAATGGAGTAGACCAGAGCCACTACAGGTGCGACGCTAATCACTAGCTATAGGCTTACGTAATGAGTATAAGGTTCGTTAAATTATATTTTGAATAAAGAACTGGAACAAAATCTCTGACTTTTGTTGTTCATTAATTTATGTGACCCGACACTGGACTCCGCTGAGCTTACCCCAGACACCAGCCCCACAGTGTCGTTACATTGGCATGAAGATATTCTGGGAAATGAGATGGTGGGGAGTGCGCAAGAGCAGGTTCGGCCTTGGAAGAAAAAGTCTCACGTACGGATATTAATATGCCCTCAGTTAAAGCTGTTAAAAATTATTAAGGAGTAGGCCGAGAGGAAGGCGCCAATCAGGTGGTCAACGATTACCACCTGTAGGGTATCGAAAACTCTATGGCTCTCACTTAGCCGTATTAGGACTAGACAACTTTTAACCTTTGGGAAGAAGTCACTGGCACTCTTAGCAGCGGTCATGACAGGACATTGTGCGATTAGATTCGGGTCAGAGGGTTTGGGCTTTCCACAGGATGGTCACTGCAATAGCTGGAGTGTAGGTCCTGCAGGAGCGTCGGCTTAGACGTCTCGGGTCTCGTTTCTTGCGGGATCTAGAGTGTTGTACCATTGGCTGCCCTGACGGGCTTTGTGAAAAGTTCTGGACGGTTCTCAGTGACCAGTGCTTCATTTGTAAGGATTGTCTAGGGTGTAGTTTTCTGGGCATTACAATGGGCTTTTTATGGCCTTCACGTGTTTTCTCGCGGGCAGTCCCTTTTAATCTAACCTTAGAGTAGTAGGGGAGTCAAATTTCATAACTACTACAGTTATTCATATAATCAGTAATGGTTGTTTGTTTTTCGATTTATTAAATATGTCATAACAATATGGTTGCGTACAGCAGTCATGCTTTCAAGCTTTGCGGATTTTAACATAAATATTAATTTTTGTAAAACACGACAAACTGGGGATTCCCCTTTTTTACTATGTACATAAATATGTGTGTGGAAACCAAATAAAAGCTGCAAAGGCAATTTTTCAGTGTTAAAAGAAAAAAAAATAAATAAACCGCTCAGTAATTAGAACCGCCAGTTCTGATTTCAGAGCATGCAGTGCTTTAAAGACTTTCGCTCTAATTTCCGAAGGATTCGAATTTCTGAGTGTCTACTGTAACTCCTAGAACGCTCTCATTGTTGTGCCATCTAAATATTTATCTTATGAATTTTCATAAATCATTGTACTTTTCAAATCTAATTAAATTTATTTTTAACAATAGTTTAAATAGCGGAAATATACTATTTTAAGTGGTTATTGTTTAATAAGATACAATCGTTGTCTACTCACTTCACGCCAGCCGTTTGTCACTCATATACACACTCTTCAAATTGACCGAATTATTCTAATACAACATTTTTTTGTGTGTGTTTTTGCTGCAATTGAATAAAGATTGTTTACATGCAGCACACAGTGTTCTTTTCATGTTTAGATATCATTTTGAAGAGTTTGCTTTTTTTTTCTTTGTCCTATTCAGTTGGTTGCTCTTGTTTTGCAAAGCATAATTGAAGGCAATTGAAATTTTGCAAAAGTTTAAGTGGAGTCTCGTAAGACTTTCTAGAGGCAAGTGAGGCGAGACGGCGTTCGAATAAATATCAGACAATATTATTCCGTTTAAACTGAAAATTACGCCATCAATTTAAGCTAAAAATGTGTTAAGAATATTAAATATATTTTCTCGCTATTCACTACTTTTTTTACTTTGAATAATGTTTGGAAGGAAACAAGACGATTTGTGACACTTGAAATGTTTTTTTTTTATTTTAATTTCATAATGATTTTGGTGGTAATACACAATGATAACACAATTGCAAGTAACACTTAAGACCTTCAATATAGCAAAAAAAAAACTTGATCAGAGGAGGAATATCAGCGGTCAACGATCGACAAAGTTAGGGTTTTTATTTATTGCAACCAATTTGGGTATCATGTGGCTCGAACGGGAATGAATCCTCTTATTTTTTACATGTGCACTAAATGGAAAAAATTACTTAAATAATTTGTGATATTTTTCTTTAGAACTGTTCTCTTCTCAATTTTGACTGTAATGCCTGCGGACTGTAGCAGATCTCTTTTAATCTCAGCGTGCGGCAATTATTATATTTAATGTGTGTGTTTGTTCATCGTTTTCAGTTCCTTTGTTTTTTTTTTGTTTTTAGTTTTTTGTAGCTCAAAAAATATAAAATATCAATGCCAACTCAAATTTTGTTGGAAACTTCAATGCCCTACTGACCGTTTCATTTCATCCATCTGTTTTACGAAACTGTGCGGAGAAGTCAAGTAGATATTATAATTTTTTTGTTGTTTTCAGAATTATGGTCTCTTTTAAACACATGTTGCATTAACTTTGTTTCTTTCTTTGTAAACTGAGGAAGCAAAAAAAAAAATTGCAAGCACATATGGGCTGCTCCATAGTATCAGTGTGTAAAGAACTTTCATTTCATTATAAAGTGTCACAGAAATACTGTTTTCGGGGACGTAACAGGGCCATGATAAATTATTGTTTTACTGCCGGAAGTTGGCTGAAGTAGTCTATTAAGCCGAAAGTCCTGAGTTCGATTCCATGATCAGTCATGACTATACCATCGAATTCTTCTGATCAACATTAGTGCATGGCTGTGTTTCAGCGACAACGGCATAGCTACAAAAAATTCTCTATCTTCTCATCTTGCTTCATCTATCTTCTCAATACTATTACCTCCTTTCTAGTTCCGGCGCAATGCACTGAGTCCCATTTAGAAAAAAAACAAGTAAAAACGTTATATTCAACCGGGTCGAATCTTAAATACCCTCCAAGAATTTAGTAAGTAAATTTAAAATGTTTGACTTGGTGGGACAGAGTTCGTTAATATAATATCGTACGTCAATGCCCATTGAAGGGGGCGGAGTCCAAAAATAGACTATATCGTGTTTTCCACAGACGAACGTATGGGCATTGCTAGATCGTCTTAGATTTCATCACTGATCAAGAATATATATATTTTATGGGATCCAATTCTTTTTGGAGGGCATTAAAACGGTATTTTGTCGGGCTCTCTCTGGTAAGGGCCGTGGGGGAGACCTTTCACCTTTGCCATAAAGCTTTAAAAATAAATGTTAAATGTTACATTTTAAATGTATAATGTATTTTTAATTTTTTTTGTTTATTTTTTTTATAGGGTCATTTAGGGGGGCAAATGGGGTAGGACAGAGGAGTACCAGGTTACGTCTCAGCGTCGTCATTAAAGCTTAAAAATGTTATTTTAAGGAACGTAGGCTTAAGTAAAACACTTTGTTAAGTTTTTACACTATTTTTGCATATAATAACGCCCACCAAAGGGGGCGGGGTACAAAAATTAATTTTTTTGATTTTATAGCTTCAATTTTAACGCGTTGGACCTTCTTTGACATAAAAATATATTATTTGCTTATTTGCTTAGCTGTTGGCTGAAGTAGTAGAACACGAGACTATGAAGCGGAAGGTCCTGAGTTCGAGCCCGCGCTGAGTCATGAAATATTGTGTTGAATTCTTCTGATCAGCATTAGGGCGTGGTTGTGTTAGTTGTTGCCAGCCTGTTTCAATGATGAAGGCATAGTCACTGGTCACTGAACATAATTGGCAGCGACTGACGCTATCATATACTAAAAGCAGAGTAACAGCACCCACCTTCGTCGGTCCTGTAGCAAAAATTAGCCGGCGAAGTAAAAGGTTGAAATAGCTACAAAAAAAACTGTCTATCTTCTCATTTTTCCTAATCTGTCCCTTCAATACTATCCCCTCGTTTTCAGTTCCGGTACAATGCACTGCATGTATAGGGGTCATCCCCTGAGTGCTGGTCCAAGATAAAAAAAAAAAACTTTAAACATTGTGTTATATAGAGGTTGGTATAGTTTCTCTTAGGGGGAACTTCTTTCCCTCGGGCCCGATTCAGCCCATTTACACACTTGGCCTGTGCTATCCTTCAAAACATATTTATACCAATTTTCAAGGGTCTGGCTCTTTTCGTTTGGACAGAATCGTGATTTCCACAGACTGACGGACGAATGAACTGACATGGCTAGATCGTCTTAGATTTCATCACTGATCAAGAATATATATACTTTATGGGGTCTTAGAGGGATATTTCGCTGCGTTATACACGGAATGACAATGTGAATATAACCTCCAAGTCTTTTTTGGAGGGTATAAAAACAATTGAATCCACAAGGAATATTGTGAAGAAAGTGTTTCTTGATTGCGTAATTTCTCCTTTTGCTGCTTTGACAAGAAACCAGAGGCCGATGTCGATCGAAATTTCAATACAATTTAAATACTAGTTTCGATCGATATCGAAAGCCATAATTTGCCTCCTGGCTTGTTGTTTAGGACAATCGCATGCCGTAAGGAGAATATGTGACAGAATTATGAACGTTTATCAATGGAAATCTTGCGGAAAGTCATGGAAAATGCTATTAAATCACTTGGCGGATATCATCTTTTGTATTTAAAAGCAAATATTGTAAAGGTCGTAATAAAGATTTTCATTACTCAAAATCATCATGTTTTTCTCATTTCTCAAAAAAGTAATTAAAATGCAAAATTAGATGAATAATTTTGAGCCAAACTGTATCTGTAGTAAAAAGAACGATCTGTGCAATAGAGATCGTATAATTTGTGTAATAATTAATTTCAATTTTTTAGAATTAATCATATTTTTAAGCGAACTTTACCCTTTCAAATAATTTACACATTTGCCCTACATAAGCGACCTTATCATGGCGAAGCGCACTCTTTTTTTAATGCAAATGAAACTTGCCTTATCATATGGTGTCATCATGCAAAATAAAACTTGTCGCTTGAATTTGTCTCAAATTGTCTTCATTGTAATAAATGAAGTGTTGAATTTGTTTAAAATACTTTATTTATTTATATTTGCTTATCTTAAGCACTTGTAAATTTTTATAGCTGACTTTTGTCTCCGAGTCAGTTAAATTTAAATAGCTGACGTCTCAATTTGCTTAAATAAGCTGCGCTATAAATTGTTTAAGTTTTTTTTTGCGTTTAATTGTTATTTGTAGTAATAGTTATTTAGTTTTTTTCTAAATGACAACAAAAGTCTGTCAAGGTTATTGTTTACAATTTATTCCAGCAGAGTTGCGACTTGAATTAAGCATTTTATTTTTATTTCTAAAAAAAAATTGGAAAATATTCATGTTAAATTAATGCATTCTTTTTATTCTATTTCTTTCAGGTGAGTACAAATCGAAAACCCTGCCACGCATACATTTCGACAATTCTATCAATGATATGTCGCTGAATGAAGGTAAACTATTTTCATTTTAAATTATGGAATAGACTAAATTTTGGGCTGCTCAGTTTTTTTACCATTAAAATAGTGTCGCCCAAACTATGGTGAAATAAATTTGATTACATAATAGTAAAAAAAAGAGGTTAAACTATACAATTTTTAACAAAAAAAAATAAAATACGAGGTCTGTTCAAAAATAAGGTAAATAGTAATTTTTGTCAAAAAAATAGTGTAGTAGTAAAGAGGAAAACGAGATTAATTTGTAGAATTTTTATTAAAAAAATGTAATATACGAGGTCTGTTAAAAAAAATAAGGTGAATGTTAATTTTTCTCAAAGAATAGTACAATAGTAAAGAGATTAAATCGTAGTTTTTAATAATAAAAAAAGTGATTTACGAGGTCTGTTCAAAAATAAGGTGAATGTTAATTTTTCTCAATAACTACTATAATAGTAAAGAGGAAAAAGAGATTAATTAGTAGAATTTTTAATAAAAAAAAGTTATATACGAGGGTTGTTCAAAAAAGGAGATTATTAATTTTGTTCAAAAACTATTATATTTTAATAGTAAAAAGGAAAAAGACGTTAACTCGAATTTTTAATCAGAAAAGTTATACACGAGGTCTGTTCAAGAAATAATAAAGTCGGTGCTCATTTTTCGCAAAAAAAAATAATAGTAAAGAGCAAAAAGAAATCTTATGAAGTTTTTATTCAAAACAAATTATATACGAGGTCTGTTCAAAAAACAAAGTGAATATTAATTTTTCTCAAATAATATGATAAAAATAAAGAGGAAAAAGAAATTAATTAGTACAATTTTTAATAAAAAAATTTATATACGTCGGCTGTTCAAAAAAGAAGGAGATTATTAATTTTGTTCAAAAACTATTATAATAGTAAAAAGGAAAAAGACGTTAAGTCGTAGAATTTTTAATCAGAAAAGTTATATACGAGGTCTGTTCAAAAAACAAAGTGAATATTAATTTTTCTCAAATAATATGATAAAAATAAAGAGGAAAAAGAAATTAATTAGTACAATTTTTAATAAAAAAATTTATATACGTCGGCTGTTCAAAAAAGAAGGAGATTATTAATTTTGTTCAAAAACTATTATAATAGTAAAAAGGTAAAAGACGTTAACTCGTAGAATTTTCAATCAGAAAAGTTATATACGAGGCCTGTTCAAGAAATAATAAAGTCGGTGCTCATTTTTCGCAAAAAATAATAGTAAAGAGCAAAAAGAAATCTTATAGAGTTTTTAATCAAAACAAATTATATACGAGGTCTGTTCAAAAAACAAAGTGAATATTAATTTTTCTCAAAGAATATGATAAAAATAAAGAGGAAAAAGAAATTAATTAGTACAATGTTTAATACAACAATTTATATACGACGGCTGTTCAAAAAAGGAGATTATTAATTTTGTTCAAAATCTATTATAATACGTAGTGAAAAGGAAAAATACGTCAACTCGTAGAACTCTTAATCAGAAAAGTTATATACGAGGTCTGTTCAAAAAATAACGTGAATGTTAATTTTGCTCAAAGAATAGTATAAAAGTAAAGAGATTAACTCGTAGAGATTTTAATCAAAAAGGTTATATACGAGGTCTGTTCAAAAAATAATAAAGTGTTTGCTGGTAAGGGGAAAATAGAGTCCAGCCCACTTGGATCCAATTATTTTATCCCTTTATGTTACCTGTAGTATAAACGAGGTCTGTTAAAAAAACAATAAAGTGAATGTTAATTTTTTTTATAATTTTTACATCATGTTCTATTTTGCGACCCTTTTCTGATATGCACGTACCCAACTGAAACTGCGAAAACACCCGACTCTTTTGTTAAAGATTTACAATGAAAATTCATATAATATTTTTAACCGACTGCGTAAATAACTTATTAATCTTTAAAACATTTTGATGATGGGGTTTCCTCTATTATGTCTTAAAGCCAAAACGTGTGATATCGTCCTCAGCAAAATTTATTTAAAGCACAAAACGTAAGACAATAATCCTTCAGCTCTTGTGTTCAATTCTTGGCAACTGTTTAGCCCAATAGTTGTCTCCTTGAAATGTATAAATGGTTTAAAAAATATATTCGATCAGCTGTACAGACTAAGCCCAATTTGTGCACTATAGGTAATGAAAAAACCTTACGGTGGAAAAAATAGCAATATTAGTGTTGCCATTTTAACGTTTTTCGTTTTATTTTCGGAAGACTATTTTTTTACGCTTTTTGTATTATTAATGCCTTTCTTTGTTATAGTTTGATTATAATTTTTTTTATAAAAATCTGGACATTTAATTAAAACTCCTGATTTATTAATAATACATTTTCTGTAAATTTAACTATATTTTGAATATAAAATGTTTGCGTTTTTTTTTCTGTTTTTAGAGGAAATTTTAATATTCTAACGTTTTTTATTTTTCTTATTTTCCATGCATATCACCACTTTTTTTAATATTTGTTCAAACTTTAATTTGTTTATATTTCCGATATTTACCCTCTTTGAAATATTTTTATTTCTTGATGCTTTCTTAATTTTTAAAATACAACACCCGATGGCATATATCCAGCTGTTGAGGTGAGTGAAACTGCTGAGTCTTATGAACGCGTCATTGTAATTGAAGTGTTTTTAAAATAAATATACTAAATATAGAACAAACAATCTCTTTAGAAAATTAAAAACTTATGCAGACACATTAGATTGTGCGTATCTTTTTTATATCACATATCACTTTTACATACACAAAAAAAAATCGACAAAACAAACAATATCGTTGCCAACTATTAACACAAAACTGTTGTTTATTTGTTTTGAAAATACAATCACAGTTACAACAAAAACTCACAACAGTTGTTGTGCTAATAACACAATTAAAATGTAATTCAAATCGATTTGTATACAAAGCAAAGAAATAAATAAGCAAATGTTTCGGAAATGAATAAAAATGTATGCCAAATGCTAACAATTTACATATTTAATCTCTTTGTAAACACACATTCCCATAGAAATCCTTAATAAACCGTTAACTGCAAATAAACCATACAGAATGTAGTTTACAAAACTAATTATTGGTAAATTAACAGCGACCGGCTAATAAATGAAATGTAAAAGGAGAAGCAAAAGTAAACCGCGTGCTTTTGTAATGTAACATAATAATAAAAATTATGATGTGCTAGAGTAACAACAATAATAATAATAATAAAAACAATACTACACATGAATTGTATTTTTAATAATACATTTAAGTTTATTTTTTTAACCATGAAATGCCCAACATTAATTTACATACATGTTTAAATTTATATAATTTTCTTTTAGATTTATTTGTTTCTCTACATGCCATTTTAAGACAATTTCCTTATTTATTCAAACGTTTATTTTGCATTTCCTTTGAATATTTTTTCTGTATGTATGTGTTTAAAGCTTTAAAAGTCTTTGGCCTCAAACAGCCATAAAATAAATGGTTGAATTTTGAATAAAATTAATAATAATAATAATAACGTGTTGAAAACAAGTACTTAAAATTATTTAAGGTTTATTTTAAGCATTAAACTGGTTTTAAGAATTTCCTACTACTACAGTTTCTTTGTTAGGAAAATAATGGTTGGCAATAACAGCGCCTTTTATGGTTTTGCATGTCTGGCCACACTGTTTATGGCTGCATTGTTTGTATTGTCTTTGTGCAAAAATTTCTTTTCTCCTTAAAATTCGTTTCTTTTTTTTGCCATATTATTATTGTGTTCGTTTTTGTAGGTGTAAATGCAATTTTAATTACTTGTTTCATGGTGTATAATTATTCCTCCTGTATAGTACACACACACACGCTTGCTTTAAATAACTAATTGACAATTTTTCTTGTTACGTTCTAACGGAAATCATTAAATAGCAATAGAAAGCAAACAGTTTTAAATAAAAAACACTAATTGAATACTAAATAAAAATGTTAAGTAAAGCCAAGAGTTGGGTAATTGTTTGAGGTTAGGTTTACAATACTAGAAATGGTTCGTTTCTTTGTATGCTTCCAGGTAGGGGCGGCAGATTGGGGGAAAAAATATATTATCCTTTACTTTAAACAAGAAGAAACACGTTCACGATCTCAGTGACGTTTGTACAGGATGTTTCTTAAGCCCGATAGGACTTTAAATTGTAAGAAATAATAATAAAAAAGTTTGACTTGGGTATGATGGAACAAAAAATTCGGAAAAATTTGACATGAAGAAAATAATCAAACGGTAACACGGTTATTAAAACAATGACATGTTAACATCAGGTTGATACAGTTCTCGGATTCTTTTTCACAATAACATTTGTGTAAATAGGAACTGTTATCACATTCAACTAAGTCACCTAATAAGTGGTGACAAACACAATACACATGAGCAGTGATTATGAAAGTGTTGCGGCTTTCGAAAACAGCTGTTCTGCTCTGCTGTGTAAGTTGAATAAAACTGATGTTGACTTTCCTTTGTGCCTTGGAATGTTTATCATGTCTTTCTGAGATTTAAAAACAAATTTCGAACAATTAGCCTATGAATCTTAATTCAATTTAATATAATAAAAATTTAATTTTAATGAACACATATATGCTTGAGGTCTTTTTATATAAAAATTTTATTTTAAAATATTTTTTTAAACTGGAAAATTTTCCAGGCTACATAAAACATTTTTTCTAAAGACTAGACTTTTTTTAAACTTACTATTAAATAATTAAAGTACTTACCGCCAAAATTTTTCTCTATATACAACATATTTTAGAATTTTTGTTTGTTTAGAGTTTTTATTTCCGTATTTAGTTCTGCCGAATCTTATATATTGTTCACTGACGTATGTGCATCTGGAGTATATATGCAACCCTGGAACCATCTTTGTGATCTATCTGATTTTCAATACTATTTCCTTTCTTTCTATAATATAAAATATGTTCAATCCCCAAAGAAAATACTTAGTTTTATTTAATTACTTAAATATTCCCAAAATAATTAATTAACAAAAAAAAAATATTAATTAATTTTATATACCAAAATTAAGTTTAAATTATCCAGCTCTGGAATGGTATTTAAGATTTTTCTGATTTTAAAAAGCAATCTATTTAGGAATAATTCCAGTACATAAATTCAAAACCGAAGTCTCGAGGTTTTTTGGGGGCGTCGGAAACCCGATTTCATGTACTGGCAGACAGACGCCATTTATACGACTTCCCTATTCATAAGGACCCAGAATATATGTATATACTTCATAACGTCGCATATTAATATTGTAAAATGACCGAATGACAAATCTATATATACCCTTCCACGATATTTGGTGAAGTGCATAAAAATCAACCACAGAATATCACCTATTGTGAAATCAGTCCAAATAACTCATCTCCAACGAAAATGATTAATTTAATGTGTTCTTAACCATGACAAATGAAATTAGTCAAACTCATGCAATAATATGTGCCAATTATCCTTTGTTCTAAGTTATCTGACTACTTATCTGATATTAATATGTTGGCACCACTGCTTTTGGTAACACGTGTCACACATGGTTGCTTTCGTTTTACGTGTAAAGTGCTAACCAGTGATATTCATAGAAACGAGTGTTTATCTACAATTTTGCCTTATTTAAAATGAGCGAAAAATTAATTTCTTTTGCCAAAATTTTGTTGATTGAAGCAATTCTGTTAATATTATAAAATAGTTAATACCCTTGTAAACTGTTTTTGTGGGGTTTTTAGAATTTTTGTGTAGCTGCTTTCAAACAATTATGATGTACAAAACATGCACAATATCAACATATTTGCGTGACTTAGTAAGTGGAAGGCCAATTTTAATATTTACATATATATATTTTAATAAATAATAATTATGATTGTTTATTCATGTTAATATATTATTTAATTTCACAGATTGTTTATTTTTTCCACAACCAACACGTAATAAACATAAAAATATAAACGACGAATTGAATTTAGAATCCAGAAAGTAATATTTTTTGTAATTTAGTTAAATTAAAATTACATTGACATCTGCACGCAATTAAATAAATGTTGGTGTGTGTGTGTGTCTACATGGAAAAAATATATAAAACATTTCACAATTGAACAAAAGACAATTTTAAATTAATTGTTTGTAAATTGTTATTAACTGAGTGATACTCGGATGAATAATACATGTTGACAAGGGACAGAATAAAATAATCTTAAAAAATAATAATCATAAATTGGGGCAAGTTCTTAGGGGAAGATACTCGTAGAACTCTTAAAATGCATTTTGCCAAGTTAGTGAACAAAACTCTGGGGAGAAGAACAATCGATTTTTGTGTACTTTCGTACTTAGGCATCAAGAAAACCAAGCAAAATGTCCATTGGATTCTATTTATAGAGTACAAATTCTGTTTTGATTTTGCTACACAAAGACAACGAAGGATATGGAAACATAGACTATTAAAATGGCATGTCCAAATATAAAAGGGAGTACCATCGAGAACTTAGAGTGGGCATACACCACAGAAATATTGTTGGAATGATATCATTCATATTTTAAATATGATTTTCGAAAGTCGCGACATTCGAGCAGTCCAATGTTTTCCTAAGCCTTGAAATAAATCTGCCAGTAGGCGTCAATGCTGGCTTGAAGTCTTCCAATGCTTCAAGAGTTCTTTGGAATGAGTTAGTATTGCCCCATAAAAAATACTACAGATGCTTTCGAGCGAGAGACTTCTGAACGGAACCACTTCTGGAAATAAAGTTGGCACCCTATTGATGTTGCAATATCTTCAGTTCTTTGCTCATTTCGAAAGAAATCCACTACAGCAGAAATATTCTCTACGATACACGCATCTCTTTATCCGGTTGATGTTGTCTAATCGAGAAAACCATTAATAACTGAACAAATTATTGACTGCGTAGGGCGATTATTTTAACCGCAAAATGAGAGAAGTGTTCTATGAGCTTCTCGAACAGAGTAATTTTTTTAAAAGCAATTTTCTACAATTTGGAGTAGAGATGGCAAATATCGAAATAGTTCGATAGTTTGAAAAATATATCGATATACCGATTCAAGACTATCCATCAAAATTTAAAAAATTTGATTTTATTAATCGCCAATGATTAATGCTGTTGGGTGAAGTAGTTAACACGAGTTCAATCTCGCGCTGAGTCATGAAATATTGTGTTGAAGTCTTCTGATCAGCATTAGTGCATGGTTGTGTTAGTTGTTGCCCGCCTGTTTCAATGACGAAGGAATAGCACTGGTCACTGAACAAAATTGGCAGCGACTGACACAATCACGTACTGAAGAGCAGAGTAACAGCACTCTCCTTCGTCGGCCCTGTAGCAAAAAATTAGCCGGCGAAGAAAAAAGTTCAAAAACAGCTACAAACAATTCTCTATCTCCTCATCTTTCTTCATCTGTTCCTTCAATACTATCTCCTCCTTTCTAGTTCTGGCGCAATGTAGGGGTCATACACTGAGCGCTGGTCCGAAATAAAAAAAGCACGTACTAAGACTGATAAGACAAATTCGATCCTAGGACTTCACTGACTACGGGATAGAACTTACGATTTTCGGCTTCATATATAGCTTGGTCTAAGTATTGCCTGCGGTGATCACCAGTGGCAGTCCCTAAACGTACTATAATAACTTTCCCTCCAAGGATTAGGAATATTTTGTTTTTCTCTATTTAGCGAAAAGGTAGAAGTTCGAGAATTAGTCCCGTTGTAGTTGTATGATATCCCTTAATATATTTTTTTTTTCGAAAAAGATCATAGATACTTGGTTGTTCTCCTTTTTTAGCGAAGAGCAGTCTTGTTTTTGCTAACGTAAAATTGAAAGACAGATATAGGCCGCTGTAGTTTATGGGTAGCAACGTTAGCCTGTCAGTGCAATGGGTTCGATACCCAACGGAGAGCCTTGAGTTTTCCGCAGGCAAGCAAATCGTTTCGGGGGCAGTGTTTGTTATTGAAAAAAAGAGGTCTGTCGGAGAGATGTACAGCCTATAGTACTCCATCTGTAGTAGTCTATCTGTCTATTAATTTCTCAATTATAAAAGGAATTGAAAAAATGTTAGACTTTCAATTTCTCGATTGTAATAGGCGACAAAGAATCTTGAACACCTGATTGCTGTCCTCTTTAACTCTCGTCCTTTGTTTGCGCAAGGGAATATAATCCTTTCTTTGTGTGTCTCCTAAATATATACATACATATATATAAGGACAAGTGTGATCTAGCAATTGTCTTCAGCCAGTTGGTTTTCTTAGAAGCTTTAATGGCCTGCAGTCCAAAAAACATCGTGAAATCATGGCGTTTGCTTAGGTTTAGATATTGAATGGTGGGCCAGTTGGAAGATAAATATTATATCCTGAGCGTGTTTTTAACACAACCCACACCCAGGCTCTCGCAGGAATGGAACAAACAACCTTCGGACTAACAGGTTAGAATCTACCAGTCATAGCAGTATCCATTAAAGTGCATTTTCCACAATTAATAGAATAAGTAAACTAAAAAAAAGCAAAAATATTGAACAAATGAATTATTATAACGAAACTTCTAAAGACTTTCTTGCTCAAATTGTGATCGGTGTGATCCCCATTACTTAAGTACCATAAGCACTGGCGTAAGCTAGTACCTCCCCTTTTTCCCAGACAAACTTAATAATTCTATACAAAAATGTAGTAGCTAATAGTACAACGTAAAAGAATTGAAAATTACACAAAGCAAATGTATCTCAACACAACTAATTTCAAAAACTTTACCGCCGCTTCACCCTCGCTTTTATCAGACATTTCTGTGTGCGTCATTGGGAATGATTTGAAGTGCCTGTGCATTTCATATTTTCTTTCAGACAATTTAATGTTTCTTGTTCATATTATTTTTTTTTTCTTTAAATTTCTTGTACTATTTAACAATGAATGAATGACTGGCTGACGGACTGCATTTTATAGTCATTTCAACTGAGAAATGTGGAGAAAGACGAAGGAAGAACAAAACAGCACACACACAACAAAATCTATTAAGATATAAATTTCTTGAGGAGTTTTTGTCTTTATATTTTCCTTGACAGCGTTCAATCAACCAGGAGCCCATAAAATGTCTGGAGAATATTTTATGCAGCGAATGCAACAATAAATCTAAAGACTCAATGCGTCAACGTTTGTTAATGAAATTAAACAGGAAGAAGTTTAAAAAAAATGTTTCTCTTAATTTTTTTCCAAAGATCATTTTGGGCTTAAAAGAAAATAAATAAATAAATTTAAATGTGTGTTTTATAATTTTCGGCACTAATAAAAATTAAAGAAGCACATATCGACTATCAGTGGCATGTGTTTTAATTGCCCTTAAATATTTTTATAATTTTCAACAAAACTTTGGGTGATTAAGACTTAATACGATATCTGATAAATAAAACTATAATTTATGCTTATAAATACCGGCATTAAATTTAAATGTCTTTAAATGATACTGCGGCTAATAGATACACAAATCGTTTGAAACATGCATAACAACTCTATTTATTTTATGGGCTAAAGGTAGCAGTTAACAAAATTTGTGTTTAAGTTTTCATCTCATCCGCAAATGAACTGGTTTACAATAATCTAACGCGTTGTCTGTTTAAAATATCTATTTTTGTACAACTTCCGCATCAATTTACATCCATGATGACGTTAAATTGTTTCAAATATTTTCTATGGGGAAATAAAGTCGATTACATGCTTCGTTTTTTAATTTGGTGGGAAATCATATGCTTGACAGCATTCAAGGTTTTCCCTGTAAGAGTTCATTTGACAAGAAATAAAAACCAATACCTTTTGTGCGACTTCATGACCCTGCAAGAACGTGGGAATCAATTAATTCAGAGCCTGTTGGACTCTCCGAAAAGTGTTAGCCGGTTCTCAAGAACAGCAATCGAGGAACATCGGAGGACACTCTAGAGAGTATTTGGTCACCTGGTCCCCATAATGGGAAATCATCCAAAATTCCTAGGAAGCAATTAGTCACCGCATCATGTACTTCGAAGTACATGATGCGGTTCAAATCGACGGCGGGACGTTCAAATCGAACGTCCACAAACACTACTCCCTCTATCCTCCTCCCTATAACCAACTGTCCTAGTTCTGGCACAATGCATCGCATATGTAGGGGTCATCCACTGAGTGCTGGTCCAAGAAAAAAACTAATTTTGTACAAATTGTAGGTTATCTAGGAACACCCTATGAGATTTTATGACATCTCATTTGTGCTTTCCTTTAGAAATTTACAGTTTGGAAGGCATTGCCACACAACGAAATATATAAAAATTACAAATTTTGCCACTAATTCTTTGAATTTATGTGGAGTACCTTAAATGCATAAACAATAACTTTTTCTTTACTAAAAATTATTTTAAAAATTCTAACAAATCAAAAATATTCTTACTTGTTATTCTATGCAAAATTATCGCGGTTGAACGCGTGCTAGCTGCTGCGAGATTGAAAATATGTTTTTTTTATAAAAGGCGCCTTCCAATGAAAGACTGTGTTTGTTTACGCATCTATTCCAACTCATGTCACTAATTTGTATTATAATTTATTTATTTTTTTATTTTCAAATAAATTTTAACTTATCGCTTGAAATGTGGCGGCTATACTCGCAATCTTTTTTTTTTTTGCATCATTTTGATCTTTACGGTTTTGAAGACTAGAACACTTATTACTTTAGTTTTTTTTCTTTCAGTTTTTGTGTGTTGACCCAGCATGCCTTTTAAATGGTGCTGATGTTCCCAATAGCACAACAGCATAGATATGCTTCTCACAAATGCGAGAATACGTTAGAAAATAAGAAAAGAAAACGAAATAAAACTATGTTGCATTTAGAAAACAAAAATGTGTGCAAGAGATACACACAATTTTGTATTTAAATAAGACCATGAGCGCGCGCGAAATTCATGTATGAAAATGAATTAGAATCAGAAAGAAAAATCTGGTGCATCACTTAACATTAAAAAATAAAAAAAACATAGTAGTAAATATGAACAGGGTGTTGCGAAAGAAGATGTTATACGAGTAGAACTGTATAGAATATCGTATATGTATTTCTTTTCTAGTGGAATTTGTTAAATTTCGATACAAATACAAAGACAGCACCTTTTCGGCTATCTTCAAAATTCCCTCTCTTAGATGCTCCCTTCAACACCTTTTACGTAGATCGGCTAGGGGCTTGAAGAACCATATTTCATGTGTTACAAATCGGCCGTATGTCTTAAAATTAATAGCAATGGGACAGTCACCCATTATTATTATTATTATATGAGGCCATAAGCACCGCGACCCAAAGGATCTTTTGTGCAGCCCAAGTCTTCACTGATGTAGATTGAGGCTGCGAATAAAGCCAATTACTCTACCCGGTGAGATATCGTACACCTCCCCTGGAGTCATGAAATTGCCTCCGAGGAACCTCCTCCTGCACGACGCCACTGCCGGACAGTCGCAGAGAACCTGCTCCGGTGTCTCCTCCTCTGCTCCGCAGAGTCTACACACTTTGGTCTCAGAATTGCCCATGGTAAACTGGTGTCGTCTGAGACCGCAGTGTCCGGTAAACCAACCCGTTAATAATCTGAGGTCATTCTTGTCCATCAGAATTAATTTTTGGGATTTGTTCCGAGATAATGTAATGAAACGTTTTGCCTGTCTTAGGCCGTGAAGGGCTTTCCAGTGGCGATTAAACTCCACTCGAGCCCAGGAGTCATTCTGTTCTTTGACATATCCTCCTGAGATGCCAAAGAAGGGTTCCGGTCCTATGAATCTACGATGGGCTCCTCTGTTCGCCAGACAGTCAGCCCGTTCGTTCCCAGCGTGGCCCTTATGGCCAGGCACCCAGCATAACGTGCCTCCATTTCTTGGGTCAATTAATTTTAATGTTTCTTCATAGCGTTTAAGACGTTTATTTGTGTCCATATTCTTCAAAACCTTTAAAACTTATGTAAAATAATATTAACAGGCAAAACGAATGTCAAGAGTCATTAGAGTCGAAACGATCTTATCTAAGAGTTAAACTTTAAATGGTTAAGAACACCACCTTTTATCGGTATGAAAGTAATATAATAAAGGGTGGTCCAACCAAAACACACGATGTTAATTGTAAATACAACAAAAAGTTTTCAGCTTGAATCAAGTCAACAGCCAAATGCTGGCCACTTTTCGTGGCGTACCTCTAACCGATGGTCCACATTGTCAATAATCCTGAGAAATGGTTGAGGTTCAATGTCGTTCAGAATTATTTCATCTTTTGGCTCTTGAATTGTTCTTGGCTTCCTTGCAAAGAAAGAAGTCGTAACATCAGCACGACGTGAGATAACACGGCCATTGAATTTCTCGCACAAAAATGCCATTATTTCGTTGGCTGTTAATTTCTGGTCGCAAGAAGTCTGTTATCACCTCGCAATAGCGAACAGCATTCACGGTAACTGCTTGCGCGACCTTATTTTCGAAGAAGTACGTTCCGATGGCGGCGCCAGCCAATACACCGCAGCCAACTTTCGCTCTTTGTGGATGCTTTGGATTTTCAACAATCACTCGTGGATTGCCATTTGTCCACCGCCTGTGATCACAGCCGTGGCACACATTTGGCAGTTATTTTATTCTATAATTAATGGGAGGACGTGTATGGAACAAAAAATTCAGAAAATAGGATATGGCAACACGGGTATTAAATAATATTGTGTTGCCATACGTTTGACACAGTTCTCGTATGCGATTTCCTAACAAAATTTTGTATAAATAAAAACTGTTATCATAATCAACAAAGCTACCTTAGACGTGCTGAGTATGAAAGTGTAGCGGCTTTCGAAAACAGCTGTTCTGCTCTGCTGTGTAAGTTGAATAATTAAAAGCTGATTTCCCTTGTGCCTTGAAATATTGATCATGTCTATCTGAATTTAAAACAAATTTTCGAGCGATTCGCCATAGAATTTGTTGTAAAAACGTGTTCTCTGCAATCTAAGAAAAGAAATCCAAGTTTTAAAAAAAAATACATGACTGTAATTTAAAATGAAAATGGCATTCTTACTGAAATACTCTTTATTGAAACAAAATGAACAGCGATTTTTGCCAATGAATTTTGACACACTCTGTCACCGAAATAAGCACACAATGCAAAAAATAATGCGCTTAGGAGTAGGCGCTGCCTCTTGTGTTGTTCAAAAACGTATTTTAAGTAACGCTGATTTTGCTTAGGTAATTCTGGATAGAACCTCGTTAACATTCTAAATATAATCTAAATAATTTCTAAAAATATATATATTATGGATTTTTATTTCCTTCATAAATTATAAGTTTTTATGCTATAAATCTAGTTTATTTTCTGTTGTGTTTGCCGTAATTATGTTTATAATTCTTTTTAATTAATTATAACACTCACCTGTCTTTGTTCGATTTAACCTACTTTTGGTTTTTATTTTTATTTATTTTTTTATATTCCTAAACATTTGCTTGTTTTCTTTATGTGCTAAGCCTTTTTGTTTCTTTTTTACAACATTTCGCCTCTTTTGCATGTTGTTATGTTTCGTTTGTATGTATTTAGTTCACGACCTTTAACGGTGACATCTTGTTTATGGCACTGCCTGCTATAAGTACGTTGCGTGCGTTTGTGTGTTTCCATGTATATTAACAGAAACTTTCACTGATTTATGGTATTAGCAAATGTTGCCAGACTTTGCTTTTACAATGCCCTCACTGTTAATATCATAAGGTGATTTACTAGTGTTTGACTTGTTTAAATAGAAGGTTAAATTATTTCTCAGGTTTTTAGTTGTAATTTATTGTGTACATGTTTGCAAGTAATTTGAATGTAAGACATGGTTTTATTTTTCTTTTGTTGTTATAATGCAATTAATTTGCAAAACAAAAATCTGTGTTTAAGTTAACAACAACATTGTGGTTGTTTTTCCGATGGGTGCAGAATGTTACAGTTGATAAAACACGTAAAATGAAAGGCTTCAATTTTGTTAATGATCTAAGACCGGCTGTGGATCTTACAGAAAAATCATAGTCATGAGGAAGGATTATGGAGCATCAATAATGCCTAAATGTGGCAAGTTCGCTTCTTCTGGCATCACCGCTGTCAGATAAATAGAAGTCATAATGATATCGACGGCAGGAACTTCAAAAGAACTCCCATGTTTTTTTTTTTTTTTTTTTTTTTGCTTAAGACCACAATAAATGAACAATAGTTAAAACAACGCGGCATATGTAGAGGTCATTGTAATAAAATATTTTTAGAAATTGTTCTCTTCCATAAAAAAAAATATACAGAGGTTTTTGAAAGTTTATACTTGTATGTATGTATGTATGTGTGTCTTTTCAAGTACAAATAAAAAATGAAGCTGAGAGATTTTTATTGTTGTTTTTAGAGGAAATTCAAATTATTGTTTTTTATATATTTTTTTATTTTAATACCAAAAATTTGGGAAAAATATTTTTTTTTGCATATCTACATAAAAATATCTTTTAAAAAATACATGTTCGAATAATATTTGTGGATGCTAAAATATTTAAAAGTGTACCACAAAAATGTATGTGGAGTAATTATTTGTTAAATATTGAATTTTGAACTGTTAACCAACGGATAAGGAAGCACAGGAATAGTAGCAATTCTTCTTATACATTTTTTACACGTTTTTTATTAGTTATTGTGTGTATTTGAATAATAGAAACAATGTTTGACAGCTGAGATCGCAGGGAAAAAAATTAAAAAACTTATAATATAATAAACACTACAATGCAATACTAATTACAACAATACAAAGTCCCAGCAACGAAGAATTAATTTTTGTTTTATTTATAAATCAATATTTTTATGACGTATTTAATCAATATAGGAATTAAAAATTGATTTGTAATGACAGTATCTAGTATATCATTATACTATTTTTTTAAGTTTTACTAAAATCTATGAAATTAAATTAAAGTATAGGAACCAAAAAAAGGGAGCATAAGAAAACGCTGCTCCAAAATAAAATAGATTCTATACAGTGACTGGTGTCTCAAGAAAATTTTCATGTTAAATCGTATAGGGGAAAATTGCAGATCCAATCCTGTTTCATCATGCGGCAGTTACGAAACAAGCGATTTTATTAGTCTCTCTTTACACACGTCAGTTTTTTTTATCATATAGAGAGGAAAAATGAAGGGTTCATAATTGCTTCTACCGAAAAGTTATGTTCGGCAATTCTCTTTTGTTATATTATTCTCATTATGGCGTCTTATCGAGCATAGATTGTCTGAGTGTAAACAAACTAGCAGTTTTCTTCCTGCAAGAACAAATTGATGTGTCTAAATTTTAGACTCTAAAACAGTGATGTCAAATGCGATTGTGTTGGTGAGATCACTCTCATCTCTTACATTCCCAGCGGGAGAAATGTGCGGTTGCGAGGCCTAACTAGTGGCCTTTTCTAAGAGAATCCTTTTATATACCAATAATATCTTCTAATTTTATAAGTTGTAAAAAAGGGTTTCGAAAATTGCCAACTGCTCAGATATTTAATTATAAAATATTTCTCCATTTTTAAGCTGAACATTTGGTTAGTTTATATACAAGAGAAACAATTTTTACAAAAATTCTTACTTATGAATTAATTTAAAAGCTACTTTAAGAAATTTTCGAAAAGATGTACCTACATACAGTGGTTCCAACTTATTTCAAACCTCTTATCTGTAATATATTATTTCTGTTTAGAGGCCTCAAAACAGGACCTGCGATATTTCCCGCTGAACCAGAGTGTTCCTCAGTAAACAATTATATTTTACGCTCTCAAAATAAAAGAGCGTAAGCGTACATGTGAGTTTTGTTTCCACAAGTGTGTATGACGCTGACATCACTGGTCTAAAAACAGATTTTCTATTGAAATCCCTAAAAAATGGCAATACTTTGCTTGTCAAAACTGTCATATCTTTCGTCTCTTGATGCATAAACAATCAGGCCACTTTGTATAACATAATTTTATCACTTTTATTTTCAATTCATTATAATTTCCATTTTTTTCTATATATAAAACAAACATACGAAACTGTCTGTACCATAGCAAGACTTAATATGTGTCACGTATTGTAAAAAAAAAAAATTGTCACCACAGGAAACCGCATTAATAGCGAATAATGTCAAAGGAAGTATTGAAGAAGCAAAAAATAAAATAATGTAAATACAAAACATGAGAATGGAAAAATATGAAAGAGAAAGTTGGAAGTTAAGAGAAGTAGAAATTATTTATGGTTAGAATGAAAGTTTAATTTATAATACGCTTTTTATTCATTATTTTAAAGAAAATTGAATGAATATTTTTCTGGTAATACTTTGCATGCAATTGTCTGGCTTTTGCTCTACTTGTTTGTGTATTATAAAATTTTGCAATTTATCATTTTATTATTGTATTTTTTTTCATTATTTTCTATGTTATAAATAAGCTGGAAATTTTATAGAGTTTTATACAATTAATAAACAAAAGCGGAAAATGAGAAATTATTTCACAAAGCCGCAAAACAATACGAAAACACATTTACATACATATTTCTGTGTAATAAAATATAGTAACAAAAAACGTGCAAATTTTATAAAAATTTTATCTCAAGAAAGAATTTTTAACTTGAATTGCAATACGTATACGAAGGTAGTCATTTAATTAACTGAGCTGGCGTAAAGGAAAAATAAAGAATGGGGAGAACAATTATTTAATAGATTTAATCTTAGAGAATGATATATATTCATATTATTTTTCTACAAGCCCAATTGTTTTTCAAATATAATATCTATGTGATATATGGACAGGTTCCAGACACAGTCGATCCAACAAAAATATTGAAATTAATAGAACTTAATTTGTTTAAGGAATGTTATTCTGGTTATATAACCATCCTTATTGTGTTTGGCGTATTTCGCCTTCAAATTCGCCAATTTGTAGTAGCTTAACGACAAACAGCTAAATGTTTCTTTAATCTATTACAAATAGCGAAGACGAAAAATGCCAAACACGATAAGGATGAAAACAAAAATAATTTATTATTAATGTTGTTTTCTTTTGTGGAAAACATGTAACATTGTCTCACTTTAGTTCTTAAAATTTGCAGTTAGGCGGTGTTTTAAGACACAAATGAATATTGCTAAGCGATGGCAGTTTATTTTCTAATAAATTCACTATTTTGAAATTATATAATAGTGCCATTTTTCCATAAAAAGTGGAGAAAACGTTGCACTCTTTTACAGAAAAGAAAACAACATAAGTTAAGAAATTTTGAATGTAAATTTTATTTGACGAACTTATTACTTTTATTATTAAGTTAAGTATTCCTTGTTAGGACTCAAGTTCAAATCTGCAATCTGCAAATTACTTTTTTGATGATTATAAAATATTCTAATATTTTAATTTTAATAAAAATAACTTGAATTGAATAAAAATTGCAGATTTGAACTTGAGTCCAAATAAGGAATTCTTATCTTAATGATAAGAAATTTGTTTATTCAAACTCAGTTTCAAATCTGTAGTTAAATTGTTTTTAAATATTCCACGCTTAAAACAATTTGAATGTAATAAGAAATGTTTTAGAATTTTTTTTTTATAATTTTTCTAATAAAACAATTTGAATATAACAAAAATTCTTTAAAAAAAAGTAACTTGCAGAATGCAGGTTTCAACTTGAGCCTGAATAAAGAAAAATTCTGATCTTAATAATAAAATTAATAGGTTTGAAAAATATTAAAATTAAAATTGTTTATACTATATGCGTTGTAGCGTGCGTCACAAAAAATAAGGTTATTGTTTTTTATTGTGAGTAGATGGAGATTCGGTTCATGTGGTCTATAATTTTAATTCAATTTTATATGCTGCTTTTTAGCAAATGAAAATAATTAAGGTTCTAGAATAGAAAGTAAATAAAAGTTTTGCATATTAATTTCTGCAGCCATGCTTCACGTTTTGAATTTCCCCAATGATTCAATTAAAAAATATAAGAAGATCAAGATCAGGAAATTCACAATTAGCATTACTTTTATATTTATCTTTAAATCCTAAAAATCAAATTACAACACTGTTTTCGACTTTGCAGGCCAGTCAAGCACAAGCCAGTGTGGCCAACTTTATAACTAAAACTTTCCACGTAATCATGCACTAAACAACATCAGGAATTTTGTTGTTTTTCAAATACTCTTATTTTGATGTTTTATTTTCAATACTAAAATTTTCATTATTATTTTAAACATTATTTTTTTTTACACAAACTCATTTCCTTTTTCCGCTTAATGCAAAAAAAAAAATATGTTGTACATACTGCTTTTGTCATTGTAATGTTTATTATATTCTTTACTTTATATTGTTAAACAAAAAATAATATATTTTTTGTTATTTTGTACACTACTCTCTCATCTATCTTTTGTTTAAAATTTAATGTTGTTTTGTGAATGTAACTACAATTGCGCAAAAAACCAACGAACCCTAACCGAAGATACAAAAAATATGTGTATTACATTTTTATAATCAAATACTTCTAGCAAATTTATAAAGAATACAAAGAATAACAACAACAAAAATCTTATTTCATTACAACTGAAGCCATTGGCTTCAATTTCGCTTCTTTTTTTTAGAAAGTTTATTGAACTTGTGCTCTTTCACTCTTGTTGTCGTTTAACAAAATTTCTGTTCAAAAATAAGTGAACGTAAAAGGTTTTATAATTTATATGCAGCTGTGATTTTTATCACTTTTATTTAACAATTAAGTTAACGTTAATTCTGTTGAAAATTTTTTTTTATGTTTTATCTTATTGTTCTAAAAATGAGTCGACAGTTTAAGGTACGTTCTATAATATAAAGCAATAAATTGTTAATTGGGTTTTTTTAGTTGTGCTTTCATTACATTTAAATTTAGATTGTTACACTCTGTACGCGTATGTACGAGTATGTATTAACAGGTAAAAGCCATATTTGTGTACTTAAAAGCTTTTAAAAAACATTTTTTTTTTTAAATTTAATTTTACTAAAATGTTAAGGACGTGTGTTCTTTTGGAATTCAATTTTGTCTTCAATTTTCCGGCAAGTTCTGCCATTTAATTCAATGAAATGCTGAAATCTGGCATCCTTACAAAGTTCAATATACTGCCCTACATTAAATTCACAATAGTTATTACAGTGTTGCATGCTTAAACTTGCAGTAGAGCATTTTTCGAAAACCAAATTATCTTAGTAAAACAATATTTAAGAAAGTCTTATGCTATAGCCCAAGGCGAATTCATACAAGGTGGACTCACTTATGCAACTCTGTGTAAAATTTATTGAACTGTCAAATTAAATGCTTTGGAAAAAACAATGGCCGCACACAAAAACGAAAAACCAGAAGAACACTTTGACAGTTCAATAATTTTGCCTTGGTAACAGCTGATCACCAATTTCGGAACTAAGGCCACCTGGTATGAATTCGCCTTGCTATAGCCTTTGCAGCGAGTCAAAGCATATTAAAATGAGCTCAGCAGGAATGCCCGTTCGGAAGAACGAGCGCTATTTGAACATTTGCACAAATAATCTGTTATTGGATCGCCGCTCCCACCACTACCGTGGTTCTCGACGTGTCCGTGTAAAATCCTAAACATCTAGAATCTATAGAAGGGCCATCATCTTCTCAATACTATCCCCTCCTTTCCAGTTCTGGCGCAATGCATTGTACATGTAGGGGTCATCCCCTGAGCGCTGGTTCTTCTCTTAAAAACAAAACAAACAAAAGAAGAAAAACTCTCAGAAGAGCAAACTAGTTATCTGAGAAGATAGCTATATATCGGCAATTGACATCCTTCCGAAGATTTACGTGTTCGAATTGGATTGCTGGCTGAATGTTCACTTGGAAGACTGTGGGCTATTTGCCTATTGGCACAAATATTTTATTGGGTCGCCGCTCCAACCTCTGCCGCGGTTCTCGATGTGTCCGTGTACAACCCTGAACACCTATAATCTATAGAAGGCTACCATTATTATATTATATTGGCAATATTGACATGAATGGCCTGCCTAAACTCTAGATCCTCGTCCATGAGCATATTGCACCTGCTTTACAGAATATCCAGGATCAACGAATGTCAACTGCCTATAACTGCGAAGTATTGTATACAAATTTCAATGGATGTTTGGAGTATGGCTTCAATGATTTCATTGCCTAAGCACAGACAAACACCTTAATTGCATAATAATGAAAGTTATTCAATTAGTGTCTTAATGGAGATCAATTAACTATGTACTAATTCAATAACTTGAGCAATTAGCACTTAAGTGATCATTTTCAGGGAAACCTTCGGAAAATTTTATATATTCCACACAAATTTTTCACTTGAGTCGACTGTCCGGGCCACGCAAACAGCACATAAATTCCGAATAATAAATATCACATTCAATTCTATTGGCTACGATATTCACCCCTATCATGAATAATTTTTCCCTCGAAATTTTTCCCTTTTCCCTAAAATTGCAATCATGAAAAAATTCCCCGTGAATGATTTCGCGCTAAAATTAAATTCCCCTGATCGTGAATGGTTTTTTCCCGGAAGTTTCTTCACTTTTCCCTTTAATTTATTCACTTAATTTTTAGTGGGGAATAGAGTAGAAAATTTCAGTATTTTCTATTATAATTCGAATATTAGAGTTTTTCTATTATAATTCGAATATTAGATTTTTGTGGCAAGACCCTTTAATAAGACAAAAACTTATATTTTTTGCAACAAATCAATTGCCTGCGTCTTTGTAAAACTTGCTGCTGCAATTCTAAAGATTAAGAATATTTTTAATTTGTTTTGTCTGGTTTTCAAAATGCATCCAAATTATTTCACTACTAAATACTTAGTCATACTACTTTTAATTTTATTTAAATTATTGCATAAACTTAAATTTTTCAACACAAATTCTTTGAGTTTTCATGTTGTTTTCGGCTTCTTCTCTTTTTTTGCATTCACTGAGAACTGATAGCGGGAATAATTTCTCACGGGAGATTCACGATACTATTTTTCCCTTCGAGTGAAATAAAAATTTCCAGTGAACCAAAATTCCCCTTGCTGTTCACGATAGGTATGATTGAATGCTGTAATTTGGCTCCTGAAAACTTAATTTACAATTTAGTTTCTTCCATTAGGTCACATATCTGAACAAACGCGTTCTATAATCTTTTCTTTCGTATATAATTTTTTCTAATCATCAACCTCATGATTCTGCAGATTGAACAACATTTCTCAGATTTCTACCACAATCATTCACTCTTATTTACCATATAAATAAACAATTACGCAATTAATTACTTTGCATGTGCAAAACATTTATCACAATTTTTTTGCTATAAAATTTAATTATAGTTTTTTTTTCTTAACCTTGGACTTCTGCTAAAGTCTTGTTATCATTTAACATCTTATAGATATAAGTGACAGAAAACTTGTGTATTTAATTTAACAAACAAGACTAAAAGATTTTTAAATTTATTAATATGTAAATATATAAAATTTTCAAATATGCAAAACATTTCGTAGAGTAATAACTGCTTATTAAAAGTTGGTGAATATATAAACGTAGTAAATATACTGAGAGAACGAAACTTAAACGCTTTTTAAAATTCTGATTATATATGTATATTTAAATAAAATATATACTTAAATAGCAAAGCTACACATGTATTGCAAGTGATCTACCTGAAAAATAAAAACAATAAAATCAACAGCAATTGGGAGTAAGGTCCCAACGTAACCAGGTCCAAAATCAAGTTTGACATCAAATCCTTTTGAAATACATAGTTAAATCGCAAAGTCGAGGGTCGTTGCCAACTACTTTTTACTACTGATCGTTTACTCTCTTTCGAGAATTTTGCGTCTCACTCTCACTAGTTAATTTCAACACCTTAGCCCCCTTATTCTGTAACTATTTGTCAATGTCACGTCAAGACAAAATATCAAAGACACAATATCCTGCTATATTAAAGACCTTAGAGAGTAGTCACAGGGTGTCAGAAGAAGTTAAATATTTTCCACAAGGACCTATTTTTGATATTGTCTTGACGTGACGTTGACAAATAGTTACAGAATAAGTCGGCAGATAACTGTATAGATTTATAGTTCTTCTGAGGAATTTTCCGTGATTAACTACGTTGTTATTTTTTATGTAAAGGCATAAGTGTTTTTTTTTCTTTTTGGCGAGTAAGGAGGGTTAAGAATGCCTTCGCACTTGCAGTGACCGTCGCCAACTGCTTCGAGTGGTGTTTCCCCCCCTTTTTTTCTGGTCTTCACGGGACCGCTTTCTGCATTACTTCGTGAAAGCACAGAAACTGCGTCCTGGAAAGGACTCTTCTTTATGTGCCCACGTCTGGGCCCGCCATACGCAGCCATTGTGCTGCTTCTACTTGGCTAAGCTGAAAGGTCTATAGGTGTGTACTCGTTCTGTAAATGTTGGTCGAGGTCCTTTTTCTTCCTCCGTAAAACGTATTCAACGTATTTGCCTACGGCACTCCATTTGTGTGCTGCGTCGTCGGTCCTCGTGATGCAGTATATGCAGAAGGGTTCCCTGCCTTACCCATGCGGTAAGATATTGGAGGAAGTAGTGATGCCCTGACAGAAACTGTGTCAGGAAGTTGTTTACTTCCCCGAATTTTCTTTGAGCCCATGCCTCAATGCTAGGAATGAGACTCCGAGTCCATCTATTAGTGGTTTCTGTGCTCCATTTGTTTTGCCATCGCTGAAGTGTTCGGGATCTTCGCTCTGCGGCACTATTTATATGACCGCCCCTCTTGGAGTCCCATGTCTCCTTCAGCTCACACGCCAAAAGAACGACAGGTATCTCTCCACTTATTACTAAAACTACTGCTGCCGATACCATCCGATAAGCTGAGAAGGCATAAGTGTTACAATTCACAGTTAATAACATCACAGGCATATGGTCCCAGTCACCCTGCTGGCATCTTTGTACCGATATTTTGCAAATTTCCTTTGCAAAGTATTTTTTATACCAAAACAAATATTTATATTGGCTCAGCTGTTTTCTTTTTTGTTTGTTTTTTAGCTACAAGGGAACTATCGATATCGATAACTACCATTTGACAGCTGAGCATGTCAAACTGTGTACACATTTCTGCTCAATAAAGTTTGCGAGTCATTAAGAATCGTTCAACGTCAGAACAATTTTTTCAAATTGTGAACATTTACTTTGAAAATAACAAAAAAGTCCGCTTTACACTTCGTCCATTTTACGGTGCACACACTGTCCTAGTGAGCGTGCGGTTATTGATTGTTTGCGCACTAATTTTACCCTTCTTGATTCGAAACCATCAACAAGACAAATCAATGTGCTCTTGCCAAATAGAGTATTGCAGCTGGAGTACAAGGCCCAGGAAGGGACTACCGTCACTATGCCTAGTGAGCGCCATCAATCCCTGCTGAATGAATTTTCACTTAATAAAATACAATATAAAAATTTGTGTCCCCTCAATATTTTTCAAATAAATTGTTTCGTCATAAAATTGTCTAACAACTTGATACTCGTATATGCTCTATTGAATATTATCGCAAGAGCAAATAGCTTGACATTGATGTTTATAAAGTAGCAACAACATTCTAAACATTTAAAAACTATATTCTACAATATTAATTTACCAGAAGGCTTAAATTTATGCAAGTATTAATTAATTGATATCAATTTATAAATTGCAGTCGTACAAGTTAATGCAACAACAACAGAAAAACTGGGCAAAAGATCATGAATACTATTATTAGTTTTTGCTACAACTTTAGAAAATTGAAGATAAAAAATTAAGAAAATTTTAAATAGGACACTCAACAATTAAAATTGTCTGTTTAAATGACGTTTTCTTGTTATTTATCGTTCAATCATGATTTGGCCATCTGGCAGCATTCTTTCTTTTGCTTGTTTTGTGTTTGTGTAATGCACGTCATGTTCTGACTGTATGGGTGAGTTCCTAAACATCAAAATACTTATTTAAGAAAACGGGTATATAGGAGACTTTGCATTACTGCAATGCGTGTTGATGTTTGGCGCTTTTCTCTTTTAAATTAAGTAAGAAATGTGATTGCTTCATTCACTCACGCTGTTGCTGAATTGCCCGTCATTGCAGGACTTCTTATACGAGCTAAATAAATAATATTTTTTCAACCAGCTTAACTAAAAACCACTCACGAAGTGTGAGAATTGAAGTTTTCAAATCACGCACTCAAAGTGACTCAAATAAGGTCACGCGAAATTTACGGGTGAAATACTCAAAATATTACAAAAGAAATCAAAATTAAAAATTTGTTCTGCAATGTTTAATATTTTTGAAAATAAGTCACGTGTAACTCACGCGTTAATAATGTGTGACTCACTCATAGCAAACCATGGCACTGCCATATCTAGCACATTAAAAAAAACGACAACAATATTACTTTACTGGTGCTTCCCAATTGCGCATAATTAATAATATTATGTTCACTTAACCCTAGAATATCCACTTTGTTTTGCATTTCCAATTTAAATATTAAAAACAAAGCGTATCCACAAATAATTTTTTTTTACAAATCCCAGCAAAATATTTTAATGAATACCTGAATTTAATGGTTGCATGATTATGTTTAGCTTTTTTTCAAAAATTATTTGAGAAAAATGTGAATATAATGAATTTCAATCATATCTCTCATCTCATTAACATGTTAATAATTTTAGATGACTTTGAATTAGAAACTTGTTTTAGAGTAACGAAACTTTATTGTTATAAGAAAGGGAATTGGCAACATTGACCTTTCTTAAGTACCCACTTCGTATGGTGTGTCCCATATATAATAAGTATTTCTAAGCTTTCAGCTTAATGTTATTTGTCTGGTTTTCATTATGACTTTAAAGTACACATTTTACGCATGCACATGCACACACCCATGTGAGTATTAGCTGCCAACTTCTTTCTAATAATTTAATTTATGATAATGACAAACGCTACATGGCGTGTAGATTAAAAATTATAAAAACTAATTAAAATCTTTGGTATGCAAAAGCAAACACACTGAGTAAGTTTTACAAAATATAAAAATTATGTTAATGTAACATTTTTAAAGGGGAGTGCGTATTGAAGTCAAACATGAATTATTTATTTTCGGACCAACACAAATATTGGCAAATTTAAAGGAAATTATTACTTAAAGAAATGTTTGGAAATGACAGGAATTTCTGTAGTGATTCAGTGAACTATTTTATAATTATTTCTTTTTTTTTGTTATTGTTTTTTTTTTTTGAAGCCTTGTCTTCAAAGATTAAAAATAAGTTACAAACAATATCCCATAAATCTTAATTGATTATAATTTAATAGCTATTGGCAACATTGTTTTACAAAGATATCTTTGATATATTTTTCAATTCCCAATTATTTGTTTTTTTTAGCAAATTTTTTCTCGCGTTACGTGAAGCAGTTCGACTTAACTCAGTTTTTCTGCAAAACGGATATTTGCTCTAATAAAGTGTCACATGTTCCATGACTACCTCCTGTTTTATTTCTTATTTATTTTATTTTTTTTTCTTTGTGGCAATTTAAAGGAAAGCGAATGTAACCAAATACTTGCTTATGTACATACAACTGTTCTCACACTAGTAATACAATACCTCTTCAGATTTATTTGGTTTTTAAAAGTGGCTATAATTATAAAAAAAACATATATATTTCAACCTTTCGCATGTAGAACTAAAAAATAATAAAGACAAAAAATTAAACGACAACACCACAAAAACTTCAGTAAAGAAATAATAATTGCCTGACATAAACCGGTAAACAAATTGGTCACATTCATATAGAAAAAAATCTTAAGCACATTCACAAAAAAGACAAAAAAAAAACAGCAACAACAATAAAAACTGGTAGTTAAGCTCATTTAACCAAGAACATAATGACTCGTAATAATTATGAATGAATAAAACTTAAACAATTTGAAATTTTAATGTGTGAAAAAATTGTTGTCGCAAAATATAAACGAGATAGTGAAAAAATAAATAAAAATAAAAAATTAAATGGCACATACAAGGGGCCAGAGCAAAAATGAAGCCAATAGTTGGTGTGCGATTGTGCGATTTAAGCACAATAGAGTTGTCAATACTGACGTTTGCAGTGCTACCAACTGTTGTTAAAACCAAGCAAAGAGGGTAAATTTGTGCATTCAGCGGTCATGCAAGAAAATTTTACTTTTTTTCAATTTGTGGGTCACAATTTTTATGCTCTACTTGAGCTTACATCTTAAGAAATATTGCCTTTGAATATATCGCACCCTAAATACAAAAGGGTCATAACTCAAAATTTTCCAAAACTGACTTTTTTCCATAAATTAATTCAGAGTACACATCTCTAACTACTGGAAAAATTTCTTTCACATCACCATCTTCTTTAACTGAAAAAATACAGTTGTCTATTTTTATGTTAAGTGTGTTGCTTCTGCACGATGAACAGTTTTTTTGTCTCTCTTGAAAATTTTAGTATATTGAGTTGTGGCCCTTTTGTATTTAGGGTGCGTTATGTGCAATAACAAAAGATTTTACATAAACATATATTCTTGTAATACTGGAAGTATGCCATAGATCATGTCCCAGTCAACACGTGACAGATATTGCTGAGAATTTAAGTTCCGAATTTAAATTTTGTTGATTCAGGCGGCGCTAAGATTTTAAAAAATTTTGTGTTTAAATCCCAACTTTAAACGGTACAAACAGGAATGTGAAAACAGCAATTGATTTTCAGATACATAATTTTGAACAATCCAACTTTATCAACAGTCGAATTTTATCTATAAAAAGAATAAAATTAATCGTAACTGCATATTTGTATTCATTAATTATTTCATTGATTCTTCTTTTAATAATAGTTTTTTTTGGTTTTTCTTTATTTACAGGTAAATATTGACTTTTTTAAATGACAAACAAACACTTAAGGTATTTAATTTCACTTTATTTATATATGTAGCTAAATTTAGAATTGTTTTATAACAAGAAATGTGCGTGGCGCTTAATCGATTATTCAAGAATCTTGTTTAATCAAAAAATTTTATTATTCCCATTCATGATTAATCAATTGACTATTGAAAGAAGAGCAATTAAGTAGAGTTTTGGATAATGTACCGTTTGAATAAATAAGTATGTAGGTAGATAGACATACGGAACTTCTTTTTTATGTTTATTACCATCTTGTACACATGTATGTGTGTATATATGTATGTGTATGCATATATAATTAATTTTGCCTTAAGTTTCATTTTATTTTCGCTTTAAACAGAATTTAGTGACATTTTTGTAATCAAAATTTTAATCATTAATCGTGTAATTCTTGAATAATAAGTTAAATTGATTAACCAAAAATTCCTGAGCCGTAACATATGTGTGTAGGAATGTATGTTGAACGCTATTATTTATAGCAGCTCAAATGTTAAAATGTATCTTACCACTTTACATCTAAAGTGCGCCTAAAAGTAAACTATAATTTTTGTTATACACACCAACTGTAACTTCAACGTGTTATAATATATGCACACTGTAAGAGTTACAGTGGCGCTCTAAGTTAGGCAATATTATTTCACATATTTTATTTCTGATAAGGTAACAGTAGTAATTATTATTATGTTAAGCCCTCTGCAGTTCATGCAAGACATTTGGGAGACTGTAATGTTATTTACAGCATGTTAATATTACTTTACATTAGGGTATGTAGACAACCCACTGGGTTTGCTGGTGAATATGTATTTGGTTTTGTTTATTTTTGTAACAGTGAAATTCACCTGCTGTTAATACAACTCACACACATTTACACAGACACTACTCCGTTAATCCTACTTCCCAAACCTATCCTTCCAATTCCCGCGCAACGCATTGCATATGTAGGCTTAAAAAATAAATAACTAAAATAAAAATACTTATAATATGCTGTTCAGAGATGCATTTTTAAATCCTGTTCACATAGACAAAAGTTAGTCAATTAGCGCATGACAACTAAAACTAAAATTTCTTTATATTCATGAGGAGCTCAAGTTCAGTGTGGGACTTTTCTTTTTTTTCGTTTTTGTTTATTTTTGTAATTAATTTGTTAATTCATACATAATTTTCTAATTAATAATAATTTGAATATCAATAACTTCCACATGGTATTTTTTTTTAATATTATTTTTTTACTTTTTCTACAATCTAGGTGCTAAGTCTCGACTAACTTTGTTCAGTGAATTGTGTTTTAATCACTAAACACACTTTTTGGCAGTGCTGCATTTGTAATGTTACTCGATTTTATAACAATTAAGTGTTAATTAAAATTGTATATGATAAATTGAGCTCAATAATGGCATTAATTGCGATAAACTCAAATATATGCCAATCTATTGTTTGTGTTCTATAAACAACAATTTTTCAAACTTAAGCAACAAATTTCATAAAATGTTCACAACTATATTCTTTGTTATGGCATGTAACACGATCACGAGGCAATTTTGCCAATAATATTTTTTATTATTTTTTAATTTATTTAGCTACCAGGCAATGCATGCAAATGGTTCAAATGATAACGTTTGCCTTTTTGGGATAGGGTTTGTCAAACAAAATTCCAATTATTATGGAATCCCAAAAATAATTAGGCCACCACTCAAGTTATAATGACTTGAATTCATTTTCTGTACTCCTCAAGCTGCGTAAATATTTCTATTCCAATCATTATGATTTATTTTCATAAAATAATAAGTTGCCACCTCAACATGTACATACTTTTCAATCTCCCTTCATAATACATTTTATTACAGTGAAAAATATCTTAATTTTTTGTAAATTTGGGAAAAGAATCAGCAGGAATAAAATTTAAAAAAATATCTTCGTTTACTTATTTCATGTTAGTCATACATATGTAAAGAATATCGAATTTGATTATTTATTGCAGATATATCCCAAACAGTTCTAACAAGGACTGCTGCTGTTTTATTTAATATTTCCGCACTCATAAACACATATGTATACCCGTGCTCTCAGTTGTCGATGAATTGATGATTTCCTTATGAAAAAGAGGAAATTCTCTTTTGTTACACCATATGCTGGATACATGTTTGCCAGTATGTTTGTTATAATAGGCAAGTAAAATTGGTAAATTTTGTTTATAAAATTTGCAGGCTTCTCTCAAACAATATATACATATACTTATTTCGTTCATGTGTTATTTGAGTCGAGGTGGTCTTAAGCTGCCCAAGATGAATTCGATTGTTGGATTCTTTTACCAACGGAGTTCATTTCAATTGGGAATAATTTCCCACTTTAATTTAGATTTGTAAACAGTACAGCTAAGACAATGTATCATCTTGAGTGTTCTTTTCTCAGTTTGTTAAATGCACAGATTTGCATATTTTACCCTTCACAGCAGGTTTGGGCATATTTTACTCTTAAGCGATTATTTAGTGTTTTTCTTTACTGATTTTAGAGTAAAACAGGAATAAATAAAAATTAAAAAAATAACTCTTATTTTGTGAGGAATAAATAAAAATAAAAAAATAAACGTATTTTCAAAGGTACAAATAAAAATCAAGAAATATTTTTTATCTTGAGGAGTAAATTCTATGGTTTTGCTTGTGTAATTCTCAATTCGTTTTTGAGAGTTTATGTATAAGCTGAGAAGTTTTGTTATTTTGGAATTAGTTTAAAGTCTACTGATGATTTGGTGTAAGAACCAATGAAATGCAGGCATATAGACATATTTGACCACATAACATACAAAAAGCACTAATTTGAGGAGTAAATAAAAATAAAAAAATTAATTTTATTTTCTGATGAATAACTAAAACTCAGAAAATAGTCGGCAATTTCAAGTTTTTTAATAAAACTTAAATAAAAATGTATAGCTCATGTTTAATGTATCACTTGTGCACGTAGCACTTCTCGTTTAGTTTGATTTCTTTAGTTTAAATTTAGAATATAAAATGTTTTTGCGTTCCCTGATTTGTAATCTATTTTAAAATTTTTTTTCCAATTCTGTTTGTAAAATATATTACAAAATCATATTAAATATTTCTTTTTTCATCAGGGATCTCTTTCCCGAAACGCGCACTTTTCTACGCTCAACACGCTCTACAGTGCGATCACACCCATATGTCGTGGATTTATCAGTGAACCGCACTACGCATTATAGGGAAAATTCATTCTTTGCCCGTACTGCCCGTATGTGGAATAAACTCCCTGCGGAAGTCTTTCCTGCCGTATATAGCATGGATAAATTCAAATCGAATGTCCATAGGCACTACTCCCTTTATCCTCCTTCCAGCACATCCCCTGAGTGCCGATCCTAATAAAAAAATAAAAAATTGTCCCCTCAATACTATACCCTCCTTTCTCTCTCCGGCGCAATGCATTGCATATACAAGGGTCATTCCCTGAGTGCTGGTCCGAGTTAAAAAGAAGTATTATGAATATGGGGTTTTATTTAATTTTTATTTATAATAAAATTTTTAAATTCTTCTGGTTTCTTGACCTCTTTTTATTTTTACTATATTCTGATATTTTTAAGCTTAAGTTCTCTTTATTTTAATTTAATTTTTAATTTCAATATTTCGTCACTCCTTTGTGTGACTTCTTCAGGAAATTAATTATTTTATAAAATGAAAAATTAAATTAAAATAAAGAGACCTTAAAAATATCAGAGTATAATTTTATTTATAAAAAATTTTTTTTATTTCAATTATTTTAAGTAAGACTTCTTTTAATTTACAAATCTTTTGTAAACGAATTATAAACTTATTTGTTGAATGCCTTTGCTGATGATATAATTTAATATATTCTGTTTAATTTTCTTTCCGTTTAAATATTTTTGAAATATTTATGGAAGAAACGTTCAGATATACACATGTGCTTTCATTTAAAATATGTATTTATTTGCTTTCTACTAATTACAATAGAAGTAGACAAACAAACCTATTTTCTATGAAAATAACTGAATGAAACTGTCTCAAAGTTTGTTGAGAACGTTGCTGCAATGCAAAATGTGAGCAAACGTTTTAAGATCTATTGCAGGCGACACAAGACATTTACAGTTACAAATGCATACACATACACACACACACATCCATAAATATTTATTAAAATCTTAAGTTGACCCATTTGCATAAATTTGTGCAAAAAATTTTTATAAACATTGTAAAAGACTTCTTTCTTTGTTTGTACGCAAGTATGTTGGGTAATTGGTGGTACCCTTATCGTCTTGTGTTTGGCAATAAAACTCTTCAAAAGTGCATTTTGCTGTTACAGCCATTTTATTAATACGCCATCAGCCAGTCAAGTCAGACCCAGCCGTCGTTCTATCTAAGACATTTTTCACATTGCATTTAGTCGTTATAATACAAGTACTACAAGTATTTGTTGTTGTTACGATTTTTATATTTTCATCTTTCTTTTGTGTGACTTGTTATTTTCACGATTACATTTAATTTCTTCACATTATGCTTGTCTTTATGAATGCAATATGATGACAATAAAAACACAATTAAAATTGCATTAATTGTCATTTTATTGCTGTTGTTGTTGTTGCTGTTGCTGCTATTGTTGTTTTTGTTCAGAATATGCATAGTATTGTTGTTTTGTCGCCCGGTCGTTAGTAGTTTTGTTTGTGAATGCTGGTAAAGAAAAGTAAATAATAAGAGGGCAACAACAACGGCCGTAGTAATAATCAGGGAATTTAAAAGAAGTGCAGAGCGTCGTATAAAAAATTAAATGAATTAAAATTAAACCCGTGTTATTGTCAGCATTGAAAAGAAACGCATAAATCAACACAAATTGTTTGTAAAATTTTCTTTGCAGTCTTGGAATAAAGTTTTTTCTTTAGACATTTTTTTTCGCTTTGTTCGTCTAGTTAAGCATTTATAGTTTTATTTATTTAAAGTTTTTTTTTTTCGAAAGGCCTTTTGGTGTACAGAAGACAAGGATTTAAGTATTTGAAAGGTTTGTCAAATGTACAAAAGGACAGTTAATAATCAATTGACAGATTTATGAGACAGACTTTAAAGGATTTTAGAAACTGTTAAAATGTAAATAAATTATGTTTTTTAAATTGCAAAATATGTCAAACTTAAGTCACATCAGGATTTAGTAGTGAAACTAATAGGATATGCATAATCCTAAAATACTTATATTGTTTTAGTCAGGGATGGTTAATTGGTGTTTGAATTTGTAGCAATTTTAAGAACAAAATTTATGCACCATTAAGACTGATAGTTTAATTGTTCCAAAAATTTGTTTTAAATGCAGAAGGACATGATAAGTATTGCTAGGCACATCAGTTAAAAACAAAATAGCCAGCGAAGTAAAAGGTCGAAATTGCAAAAAAGAAAAAGTCTATTTTCTCATCTGTCTCCTCAATACGATTCCCTCCTTTCTAGTTCCGGCGCAATGCACCGTATATGTAGGACCCATTCCCTGAGTGTTGGCCCGGGTTAAAAAAAAATACGAAATTCGGTCGAGTGCCTTAATTTGCATTCAACTGTTTTCGAAAGTCACTACACTTTCATCATCAGTACTCATATATATATATATATATATATATATATATATATATATTGTTTCTCACAACTAGGTGGCTTAGTTGGATAACAGACATTTGTCATGATATTTTTATCATGTTTTTAATGGCAAGACATCATCAATTAGTGTTTTTTATATTTTGTATTTTTTTATAACAGGCTGTCAGTTTTGATTAACAAATCCAGCACACTTGGGTCCTAGTAGATCCCTTTGAGTTAACCGAAAACATCACAAACACCCAAGGCCCTTGGTAGGAATCGAACCCACCACCTCTCTACTAATAGGTTAGCATCGCTACCAATCAGCCACAGCGGCACCTGTCAATTAGTGTTTCTATAGTGTAAATTTTCGGAAGTCACTACACTTTCATCAGCAGTACTCATATGCAGTTTGTTTCTCACCACTTCTCAGGTGGCTTAGTTGGATAACAGACATTTGTCATGACATTTTTATCATGTTTTTAATGGCGAGACATCATCAATTAGTGTTTTTTTATTATTTCTTTTTTTTAATAACAGGCTGTCAGTTTTGATTAACAAATCCAGCACACTTGGGTCCTAGTAGATCCCTTTAAGTTAACCGAAAACATAACAAACACCCAAGGCCCTTGGTGTAAATCGAAACCACCACCTCTGTACTAATAGGTTAGCATCGCTACCAATCAGCCACAGCGGCACCTATCAATTAGTGTTTCTACAGTGTAAAATTCTAAAGAAATCACTTACAGCATATTGTTTTCTAATAATAATAAAATTAATAATTTCCTTTTTTTTTTTTGAATAGCCAGAAAAGGATAATAATTTCTGCTACAATATTATTAATTGAAAATTTATGACTATCCCTATTTTATTAATTCTAGTGACTCAGTTTTATATGAATTATTTTCAACAAAAATAAAAACTCGTGAACAATGCAGTTTCTTTTATGGATTTTTCTTTTTGGTATAATTTAAACAAAAAGGCTTGTGCCATACAGTCATAAAATACAAATAATATCTACAGACGACATCTATGATGATCATTGTTAAATATTGAATATTTATCCATATTTATAAGCCACGCAAAACAAAACCAATGACACCGGAAACTCGTGACTAGAATCTGCGACCAATAGCATATTTTCTCACTAGTGTGAAGTGTGGTGGATGGAGTTGCTTCTGAAAAGCGGTGGTAGGAAAAATTTAAATAAACAGTATTAATTTTTTTTTCTTGTTTTCAAATTAACTTCTTGAGGTTTAGCAGCTAAAGTTATAGGCAAGCAGCAGAACGCCAAAGAAATGTTAGAACAGCAAAAGAAAAACCACAAAAGAAATTAAAGAACAGAAACATGCATTTTTTTCTATTTTTCTTATTTTGTGTTGTGGCTAGAAAATTGTTTGGTTTTCGAAAAAAAACTATTAACTAGCATGAGTTTTAAAAAAAGCCAACAACAAGAATACAATTGAACATATATCCGGTACAATAAAACTTTCTTTCTTAAACATTTGCATAAACAATGAATTAAAAGGAAATTCCAGTTCTTTTTATTTACCACCTAAAATTATTATTATTTTGTTTGTTTTCAAATGACCAACGGTTTCCATGCCATTCTTTTAATTTTATTAGTTCAACCCCGCTTACAGAAATATGCTGTCTTCGTATTTAGGATGCCAATATTTTCCATAATTTTTTTTTAATATTTTCTTAAGCATTTATTTGAACAGTATGTTTACGAAAAAAGCTATGTTTCATGCTTGGCCTGACTTAATTAGCAAAGCAAATACATTTTTGTACACTTGTCTATTGCAATTAAATTTTTGCAAAAATTAAATATTTTACGCACACTTGAACTAATTGTGATGACAAGTAAAATAGCATAAAAAATTGCGTGTTAAATTGTTCAGCAATAAACTGCCTATAATTGTTATTAAAAACTGTACGCTTTAATGCCAATTTATCTTAAGCGAATTTTTTCAAACTCTTAATTAAAACAATTTAAAAATTATGGATCTATTCAATTTCGAAAAATAAGCAAAATGTCAAACATTTTTAAAGCATTTTTTTTTAAAGAATAAAACTGTTGCCGTGTCTTGGAAAAATTTTCTAATTTTGCCACTTACGATAGTTTGTCACTTATGGGTTGACATAATTTTTAACAGCAATTATTTTAGGACCTCTGCAATAATATTTCTATTTCAACTCCATGAATCATCCGTGCAAGCTTACAATTCGTTTGCATTTAATCAGTTGGTAGCACTGTTAGTCAGGTATTAGAGCTGCCAGATGCATAACAATCATAGCATTTTTATTTTCTTGGTATTTAATATAAAATTTGGAAAGGATAGTTACGAATAAAATTTCTGTTTTAAAGAGATTTAAAATCAAAATTAACCCTTTTTATTTTTTTTTTTCTTATACTGCTGAATATTGCAATTGGAAAATGACATTAAGTCTTTAATATGGGTTTTATTATTAGAATATTATAGTTATTTGAGCGACAGGTCAATTACATTTTATATAAAATTATTGATTCTAAGATTTCGCCACTTATTTGTATGGCTTCCTCAGGGATGCGTCAAAATCTGTCCCCTTACTTTTTAACTATTTGTATAAGTCAAGACAAGGCTCGTTATGGGCAATAATTAATTACTTATAACTGCCTGTGACTAGTCAAGGACTTAACTACAGTAAAATGCTGTTGGAAATTGCCAATTATTGAAGAAAAGTGGTACAGAACTATCCTATTTTTTTATATTGTCTTGAAGTGACGTGACAAATAGTTACAGAATAAGGGGGAACATTTTGTAATATCGTGTGACAGGTAATAAAATTGATAGGCTAAGTGTTCAAAAAAAATTTTTTTAATTCAGAAAGACATGATAAATATTCCAAAGCATAAAAGGAGAGCCAACATTAGTTTTTAATTATTCAACTTACACAGCAGAGCAGAACAGCTGCTTTCGAAATCTGCTAAACTTTCGTCATCAGTACTGACAGTAGTCTGGCTATGTTGGCGAGCTATATTTTTAATGAAATTGGCAGGATAAAAAAAGGTCTTAAAGTGTAATTCTCTTCTCATCTTCTACGTTTTATTTAATCCTTTTTAAGTTTTGCTTTCATAGAAAATTGTATGTTTGTTTTTGTTCTCAGTAAAACTATTATTGTGTAAACTGACCTCTGACCCCATGTTTCATCATTAGAGGGATCCTCTACATCATATGCCTGCTCTTTCTTTTCCATTAAACGTGTTACTGTTGTTGGCTTCCGTAAATGCTGTTGACTGCTTTAAGACGCCAGTTGCTTAATTATTCATTCAAACAGCTAATTTATTTTGTTTACATTTTTGTGCGTGCTCTCTTTCTTGCTTTTCTTTTATTTCCAATACAAGTTTGCATTCGTATCCTGGTTTATAAACCAATAAAGTATGTATGGATGTATGAAGGGTATATTAAGTAGCATTTGCCTGTATATTTTTGTAATTTGAACAAAAGGGCAGTTGTTTTATTCTTTCTTTTCCTCTATACGTAATAAATATTCTTGTTTTGTATAGAATATCTTGATGCACAATATTTTCAAAGCAATTGACCACATGTTTTTACAATATTCTTCAGCAACGATGTTTCATACAGGCTTTTGTGTAAAAAAATAAAAAAACCTTTATAATATTAAATTGACTATAAAAGTAATCGTGTTTGAATTTAGTTTAAGAATTAACTTTAATGACACTATTCTGGCCGCAGCAAGTGGCATTCTGCAATAAATGTTAAATAAAAAATGTGATATCGTATTAGGAAGTCTTCTACCAAAAGGTGAATTCATAGCAGGTGACCTCAACAGTTGAGGTGACTAAAAAGAGTCGTTTGGCCGTAATTATTGTATAGAGAAAGTGAAACTTCTTATTACATAACTCTTTTATATACAACACAATATAGGCAAATAATATTCTTTAAATAAATATAAAGCATTTTAAAAATTGCCTCATAAATATACGGCGTATATGTACATATTTGTCTATCTTTCTTTTTATGTGTTGCAATTAAACACAAAGAAAAGTCTTTGGGAAAATAGGGCTGTTTACAAACGCCTTTCACAAGCAGCTATTCTATTTAGATAGGATAGATTTTGTTTTAGGGTAACTTTTTCGGTTCTTTGTTGTCTCGGAAATGAAAATTAACCCTTTTATTTTTATTCTGTATGTAAAAGAAATGCAAATTTATTAATTTCCTTTGCATGGAATGGATAAATTATTACACAAGATTGCATTTGGTTACAATAAAGCAATAAAACAAGATTTTTTTTAAAGGAAAATAGAATGAATTAACAGCTGTAGATGCCTAAAAATATTTTTTTTTGTAAAACAAAATTTTATATTCTTTAAAGTGTAAAAAGGGAAACATATTTTTTTGTTAAGGAAAACTTTATAAATTGAAAAATATTAATTACAATATTGTTTATTTGGGAAGTGCTTTTTTTTCTCTTTTTCAATATGCAAATTTGAATTACCATTTCTTGCTTAGATTTATGGGAAAATTTTAATTCTTTTTATTATATGTAAAAAAAAGTTTTCAATAGGTAGTATTTGATGGCTATCATAACACAGCAACTGAACAGAATACATATTTCATATGCCTCAGCCGAAATAGTTGCATTGTGCTATTAATGCCAGAAAATTGTTACCGGTTCGCAGGACCATACACAAATTGTAATATATAATAGTAAAAATTAAAGTTATGCTCCATGTGTAACACACTAAACACGGTGTTCTATGTTTAAAAATAATTGGGTAATTATGCAATTGAAATATTTAAACGAATACGTTTAAATACCTCATTTGGGTAATTAACCGAATATGTGTTCAATTTCAAAAATGTGTCTCTTTGCTCTCGTTCGCTCTATTTGCTTCTACTTTTTTTTTGTGGGTGCTGTTGCATGAAGTATTAGAACACGAGACTATTAGGCGGAGGGTCCTGAGTTCAACACCGCGCAGAGTCATGAAATATTGTGTTGAATTCTTCTGAGCAGAGTAACAGCACCCTTCTTTGTCGGTCCTGTAGCAAAAAAATTAGCTGGCGAAGTGAAAAGTTTGAAAAAGCTAGAAAAAATTATTCTCATCTTTCATCTGTCCCCTCAATACTATTCCCTCCTTTCTAGATCCGACGCAATGCACTGCATATGTAGGGGTCATCCCTTGAGTGCTGGTCCAACATAAAAAAAAATTTAATTTTAAAAGGCAAAGCATCTAATGAATTTCTGTACGTTGGTACGATGTACGAAATAGAAACAAATGTTTAAAAAAATTTTTCATTTGTTTTTGTTTTCCTAAAAAAAGCACCTAAATTAACCTTAACGCTTTTTTTAAATTGCTTACGATATTTTTATTAAATAACACTGAATATTTAATATTTTCTTTATGCAGTTTGATTGTTAATTGAATTAACCTAATTAGAAAATTAACAGTATGTCAATTAAATGTGGACTTTGGAAAATGAAGGCTTAAATTTCGTGTTAAGTAAGCGTGAAAGTCATTTAAGCGTGGGGTAATTAAACGAGTTATACTATATACAACCATTTGGTATATGTAAATACATACATAATTTGTTGACATTTTGGCGCTGTTGACCGCTTTCAATACATGGAGGGGGGTAGCAAAATATTATTTTTTTTTTAAATTTTAGGCTTAGGTTTTGTGTTCATAAGTACATACTTAAATGCATAAGTATGAGTGTAAGTAAGTACATATTTATTTCATTGTATAAAATGCTTTTTTTTATTTTAGTTTTCTATTTCGAACAGCTGTGTTGCTGTAAAGCTTTGTGCAATTTTTTAGCATTTTGTATAAATTTTTTTTATATTACAAATTATTTTCCGCCATAGGATAAAAACTATCCAACCGACTTGTAGCCTTTATTTAGAATAGCAAGGATTAAAAATGTTTTGTTGTGTAGGTACTTTTGTATGCCGGCAGTTTATGCAATAATGAGCCTTCAAAAAAAAAAAAAAACAGCTGCCACTACAAACGGTTGACTGGTTACTCACTCATTACTTAAGGGAATTACTTATTTTTTCTCAATATGACATTTCTAAATGACTAATCATATTGATTGCGAATAACAAACACACGCATAACAAAAAGGACAAAACCAATAATCAACAAATAAAGTAGTACATAACTCATACATATGCATAAGTAAATACATAGACACATAAGTGTGCATGTACGCATTTAGAAACGATTGATTGATATCGATATAAAACATGTCATTATCCTTCTGTTATGCTATTAATACTAACTGGCTTTATTTTAAATAAGGACTGGGTGAAGCGGTTTGATTAAAACTGTTAAATGCTTTTAACTTGTGTAAGTTTGGACAAATCTCAAAACGGCATTAGTTTTTACCCTGAAAGTTAAAACCTGGTTTCAGCATTAAAACCGTAAACAGCTGATTTTGTGTTCACACTGCAAATTGTGGTTTTAACATGCAGACTGTATAATAAATTTGTTCAAAATTAATTAAATCGCTCATAGAAAAGTGTGAATTTGTTGCTGTACTTGTTTTCTATTTTTATAACACTTAATTGACAACCTGTACAAAAGAAGATTTGTTTGCAGGAAAAAAAGAAGAAGTTCTAAAATAGAAATTATTTAGCATTTTGTGAATAAATATTTAAAAATTAAGGAACTACTTCTAAAACGTGAAGAACTTCTTGGAACTCAAGTTGTTATATGTAAAAAACGTACGCGTATTCTGAAAGAAAAAATTCGCTTGTGTAATAATATAAACAATACCAACTGCTTACAATATATAACTTGGCAGCACTCAACTTAGCACCGCCAAAAACAAGGTTGCATTTAGTCACCTCTAACTATTTTATACATCGAAATCTAAATATCAAATTATTTTATTTGAAATATGGCAACACCACACCAACGGCCAAATACTTTTGGCACATCGAAATAGTTGCACACAATGGAAATATTGTTCGTTATTTATTTACTTGTAACAAAAAAACATTAAAATGTTTTATTATTTGGTCTTGTTTTTTTCTCTTTTTTGAAATATTATTCTAAACATAGTTTATATGAATGAAAATATGGCAACCTCTTGGTAAAGCACAGCTCTTTACATAACGTGAAGTAGGCAATTAAAGTTTCCATAAAACATGTTCTTTTAATAACCTTTAACCTACTAAATCACTAAATATAATCAAGTTTTAAGCTGAAAAACAACGTCGACTGCAGATGCTCTTCTTCAGCCGCGTTGGCTGTATAACGCAAACAACTTTTCAATGTTAATGATCTTTCAAATAAAAAAGTATTTTAGATTAAAATTAATTATATGTATTATTATTTTCAATTTAAAGTCTTTTAGGACTTAAAAGAAGACACTTCTATAAGGAATTTAAAATAATCTGGCAACGTGTATCATGACTTTTGATTAAAATGTTATTTGAATGAAAGTAATGCCACACTGTTGGAAGGTAGTAGTCGAGTATTAAACATAATCGTATGAACAGTTCAAGTACATATTGTTTAAGAAGAAGAAATGAATACGGCAAAGTGTAGATTTTAAAATATCGCATCGACCCCTTACTGTGTTTACAACATGCACACACACACACACAAATATTTACTTAAATTCATAGTGATCCTTACTGAAGTACTTGGTTTAGAACTCCAAGAGATAATAAAGTAATTTTTAAACAAAAGCACACACATACATGCATCCCTACATGCATACATACATATTCACATGTAGATGTATGTATGCACATGCATGCGAGTGCATGCATTCTGACATATGTATTCACGAAATGTTTTGCCAGGCATGGCTAATTAGAAAGAGCATTTAGAGGTTAAAACTAAACATATAATAAAAAATATGTATTATCATTATATTGTATATATGTATGTTTGTATGTCATTAAATTTATTTTTTCAGTTTTTCGTGCCAAACAGAACAGTCCTGATGGTTGCATTTTTTAAATTTTACATGGGTGATTTGGTAAAATTTATTTAGTCATAAATGATTTTATTAAAGGAAACTAGTTTTTTATTGCGTATTTCCTTTTTATGTAAATTTCTTCATCTTATGAATACAAAACAAACATTCATACATACATATGTACATTCATTTATATATTCGTTGATACATATCGCCACCTAAAATCCAAGAGGAAGTAACCAAGAAAAAAAATGTCAAATTAGATTATTTATAATGTATTTTTGTTAGTTACATCATAATCAAGTAATCATGCTATTAAGAATTTTCTGCCAATTATGGCTTTATCCATTTTAGGTGACGCTATGTCCCTTGTAATAAAGGCTGTCATTAACTTTAACAGCAAGATCATGATCATACATAGACTCCTGCTTGAATAGCAGCTGTTAAACCGTTCGGATGTCTCTTTTCTCTTATTTTGACCATTCATTCCTGCCGTTTTATTTAAAATGCTTTTTTGTGGTCATTGCAACAGCGATTTAGCGGGTCTAGCAGCTTTTTTTTATTAATATACATATTTATTTGTTTTTTCTACACACTTTACACCTTTTCTTGCGTACCAAATTAAACTGATGACGCATGTCATTTGCATGTGTTATGCAGTGTTAGTAATTTTTTTTAATTATTCAAAAAGTGGTTTAGCATATTTTACTTATATTATCTGGGTTATTGGCAAACTGCTTTTTTTTGTTGTTGTTGGAAGAAATGTACTAAAAAGGGAAATGTCTATAGGTACAATTGTTTATGTAAATTCTTATCTATCATCATACGAGTATTTTATTTATTTAATATTATTATAGTTTTGCTAAGTAGGAGTTAACAAATAGCCAGCTTCATCCCTTTGTATGGAAAAAGCCACGTTCTCAACCTCACCACCTCCCCTAGAAACAGTATATAGGTACATAAGAGTACATGTATGTAGCCTTATATGGGTACATGGATTTGTTATGCTTTGAAATTGCCATGGTTATTTTGTAGTAAAACATTTACATTAAAAATTGCATGATTAAAGGAACATAAAAAAATTTATTGTTAAAGGTGCTGTTGGCTGAAGAAATTAACACGATAATATGAAGCGGAAAGTCCCGAGGTCGCTTCTGCGTTTAGTCATGAATATGGTGTAAAATTCTTGCAGGATTGTGTTAGTTTTTGTCGTCCTGTTTTAGTGACTGAAGAGCTGATTAACAGCAGCCCTTCTTCGTCGTCCAGTAATAAAAATTTGCCGGAGAAGTAAAAGGTTAACAAAAGCTACTAAAATTCTCATATATTCTTCTCGTTTATTCTAAAACAGCCAATATAAAGCCATAATCCAAGAATAATATTCTCTTTTTTATAAAAGTATTTAAATAAACGCAAACGTATGTTCAGCTAAAATCCTAAAAGGCGAAACTGAAAAAAAAAAATTTTTTAAATACACTTTCTTATTGCTTATGAACTAAAATACCAAAATGCATTTTATCAAAAAATTTTACTCGGATATGTTTAAAAATATCCATTTTATTAACAAAATTCAAAAGACCGTAACTACTTTGTTAACAAAAAAGTACAGCAAAAAGTATTAACTACACTTTAGTTAAAATAAAGAAAAATAAAAAAAGCATAAACGTATCCAATAATAATAATAATAATAATGATATTTTATGAGATATTACTATGTTGTATTAAAGGAGCGTTATATGCCAAACAACCAGCTCTTTACTTTGTAAACATTTTAGAAAATTAATATAACAAGATATTCATACAAATATATATGCAGTAATATTAAAAATATGTATTTCACAACATAATATCCCTAAAATATAATATTCCACATAGAAAACTCCCTCTTAATAGAACAAAGTACGTTTTCTTATTGTCTCTGTGCTATTGTGCCTATTGTTTACAACCTTGTCTTATTGTTTATTATTATCGGCAGTTTAGTACTCAGAGAGTGTGTTTGTGTTGAGTAGACGAATGGAGTATTTTCATTAATATCTTTTTACCGATTGAGTACTTGGAGTGCCAGATGAAAAAATAATAATAATCTCTAGTTTCACAATAAAGCAAGGCAGATTTACCAGGTACTCTCAGTAGCGCAGCTGTGTATTGGATTTTCCTTGGTGCGTGTTGAACTACTGTCAAAAGTTTATGTACAAGCCACATAAAATTTTTTTTTCTTAAATCTTCGTTGTTAATTAGGCTTCTTCTTCCTTGATATTGACATTAGCTCTACCAACAATATACGTGTGGTTTTCGGTGTTGTTAATTGTTGTACTAGTAAGAGTACCTGGTAAATCTGCCTTGACAATAAAGTCAATAACAACTTGGCCATTTTGGTGTTCTTAATGTAAATAGCTCTGCTGTTTATAAACCGGTTGGCCGATTATTCTAAAATTTTATACAACACTTAAAGAGTTGTTACTAAAGTTACGATCACTTTTGAAAAAATATTTGTCCCAAAAATTCGTAGAAATTAGGTGAAACGAGATATTGCAGTAAACATATTGTTTATAAATAAAATAATCTTGGTGCTTAATATATTACGAGAAAAAATGCTCATAAAAAGTTTGACATATACATATATGTTATTTATTAAATAAAAAAAAACTATGAAAAGTCAATTCCCAAAATATCATCATGTATTCCCGCCAATTTACTTAGTTTATTCAATATGACTGCCAACTATAAGAATATGACTCTTATTAAAAAAAAAGTCTTAAATATTTCAATGAAACATCTGGCATCACATTATTTCATAACACACTCCAGTTAACCAAATGATCTTAAGAAAAGTACTCTTTTTTTATACTCTTCCATTTTACGCTCAAAATTACTGCAAGAATTGAGTGGAGTAGTGGCGCAATTTGAACTGCGTTGTCAGTTGAGTGCGGTTGTTCATTACGAAAAGTTGAGATAAAAGATAAAAGCGAATGAAGTAAAGTATTGTTAAAACCTTTAGAAGAAATATAAATACATATTTACATGCATTTGTATATAATTTGTGTCTAATAAATAAATAATATTTTAGGATATGAAAAACATAAAATTTTAAAATAAATATAAAGCTATTTGAAAAAAATATATATGTACCTATATAAAACGAAGATGCACTTATAATAAACCTCAAATAACAAAGCAGCTTATAACTAGATAAATAAGAAATGTTGCAGTGGCTATTGTTTTTTTAAGAAGTTGCATGGTCAGTTTTGCTTATTGGATACACAGAGTGGATTTATGCAAGTGTGTTTGTTGTAAAGTTAAAAAAGAATTTTATGAAAAGCAAAAAAAGAAAAGGAGTAGCCATAAGAGAGAAATAGCGAAAAATATAAAATATTTGTTGTGTAAACAAAAAGTTGAAATTGTTTTTAATTTATAACTTCAAATATACGAAAAAGTTGCCTTTTATTTGAAAAAGTAAATAACAAACACGTTAAAAATTAAATGTAATTAAAAGAAGTCTACTTTATTTATGCATGTGTGTGTGTTTGACTTTTAGTGAAGTTCTCACAGCAGTAGTAAAACAACAAATTCAAACCAAAAAGTTTTGCCATATTAACGTATATTTTATAAAAAGTAACTAATAAAAACTAAAATTACTAAAGCTGAACTAGCGTGAGTTTTCAAGAGAGTGAGTTTGAAATAAAAAACATGTGGTATAGTGTAATTTTTGTTTAAACTTTGATCAAATCGTTAAAACAATGTTGCAGTCTTTGGATACTTCCTCACTAAATCGTTCCAATACTTCCTTGTCTTCTGTAACACCCTCCACTCCTAACCCTACAACATCTAATACACCTGAGGAGAAGCAGCAACGTCGAAGATCTACATTTTATGTACCTTTAGTCATAGAGGACGACGAAACAGAAGTAACGCCAAAAAATCCCGCTAACGACGAAGTTGACAAGAGCTCTAATAGTGGCAGTGTTACCAGCATAGCTAGTCATTCTTCAAGTAGCAAGGACTTGAAAAATTCTAGCAATTCTTTGAAAAAGTCCTCTTCTACCATTTTAAAAATAAACAATAATAATAAACAAACCTCTGGTTCGCCCCGAAGCGCCACTACTTCTGTTAAGGTTACCACTCTATTATTTGAAAGAGCAAATAGCACTCTGGGCTTTAGCACCACATCTTCCAATTCGTCTACAGCTTCTTCGGGTTACAGAAGCGGTAGTTCCAAAAGTTCCAAGAAAATGGCTCCTCCCTGTGGCTTTAATTGGAGTTTATCGGGTGCAAATGATGCTGCATCAGCTGATTTGGATGATGACAGTGATGCCGCAGAATTTATTATAGCCATGCATAAAAATAAAACTACCAAAGCGTCCACTGCTACACCAGCCAAAGAAAGCACTTCTTCGGCCTCTTCCTTAACCTCTACTAAGCGAACAAGCAAGACTTCTTTGAGTTCCAGCAAGAGCTCATCCACAAATAGATTCAGTTCTTTAAGCAATAAATCGTTACAAAGCAACACTAATAACCATTCCACTCCCATACCCAAACAAAGAGCCCAAGCTCAAACTACAGCACGCACTAAGCGCTATGGCGTTGTGCTAAATGCCTTAGATGACAATCAATCTCCACGAAGTTCCATAGTGCCCAGCATATCCGAGCAATTAATAGCCAATACAAATGAGACAAGAAAGTTTACAACTTCTTATAAAACTGCAACAGTTATAAACAAATGGGCTGCTCCAGCTCCTAGAACACAATTTAATGAAGAAAATGATATAGTGGTAACCCCCGGTACAGCAAATAATACGTCATCAATGCAAACACAACGGAATTCAGTCTCTCCAATAAACCATAAAACTAATACAAAACAAACCCCTCTTAATATAAGAGACGCCAGCAATACGGCTCTTAAATCAACAACAACGCCAAACACACCAACTACACCGATACAGAATTGCAATACTGAATACGATGATGACGATGATTCAGAGATAAGTCGGATGCAAACAAACACATCGACACCCATAAAAATGATGAAATCACGCTCGCGTACGAACATCTTATCAGTGCCCTCCTCAACGTCTTCACCAACCGTGTCTACTATGGTGTCTACGAATCTAATGCAAAGCTCTGACCAAAATCTAATCAATGTCGCCAAAATAAAAGCTTCAACTTCGTCGTCTACCCATACCAAACAAAGTACCACTACAAAAACGGTTGCCACCAATATTGTTACATCTACGCCGTGCATTCTACGAGTCAAATCGAAAACATTACCACAAAACTTATCACCCTCAGTTGCTTTAAAACAAGGTGAAGCATTAGATCACGCCGCAACGTCGTCGTCTCAAAGTATTACTTCAAAAACGAAAAAATCCCCTCTAGAAACATCTGCCTCGTTAAATCGTAAATTTGGTGGCAGTCAGGCGTGTCATATAAATCGCGATACAACGAAAAATGTTAAATCGAATGCCGTCAATACCATATTAACAACAGCATTTCCCCCCAAAAATTTGTTTCTATTAAAATCAACACCCAAATTAACAAATTCCATGTCGTCGTCTTCGGATAATTCGTTAACTTCACCACCCAACACAAATAACGCCAAAAACTATCCACCGCATCCCCATCAAATAACGTCACCCGCCAAAAAATCGTTGTCTTTTATACGCCGGGCTCATTCGACCAAATTGTCACGCAGTAACTCGCTATTAAAATCCATAGCATCTCAACATCAACAACAAATGCATGCTACAAGTGGCAGCACTTCCTCTACCAGTACCGCATTCTGTACCGGTAGTTGGGGTAAAGATTTTTACTTGCAATATGATGTCTGTCCGTTGGCACTCGATGAATTGGATTCGTATTTTCGGGCCGAGAAATGTGCCGAATTGATACGCGAACGTTTTAAAATTTTCGATATAACATCGCCGGATAACGAAGAGAATTGTTCGACTACGGATACACTAATACAAGATAATTCGAATGCCTCGTCAACGGGGGGAGAGGGTACTATACGTAATATTGATAGTAGCTGTAGTAGTCCCTCGGATAAGGAGCAGAACCATCATCAGGTAGATGATGATGATGATGACGAAGATGCTGGTCATCATTCGGGTAAGTGAACGTTTTAAGAAATTAGTGCTTAATTTCTGATCTGTCAGTGTTACCAAAACTTTTGTTTTAGTGTTTTTATTAGCACGTATATAATATGTAAATTTACCAGCAATTTTGGTTGTGTGACATAAAAGTCGAAAAGCGCTATCTTGAACTATGTATGTGTGACAAACAGCCAAAGTAATTAAAAAAATCACAAAAAATTTAAAGATCTCGCCGTTAATTCGTATTTTATGATCACTTTTTTTTTATTATTTGTTAATGGCTCATCAAAATACAGTTTTATGTGGGAGTATTTATTCGTTGCTTAATTAAAATACTAGTGTTTCTAAAACTACACTGTGCAACACAAAAGAAAGCTAACCAGCTTCTAATTTGTGATTCTACCAATAGGGACCAAATCTGTGTAGGTCTAATTTATGAAAAATATTTTTGATTTATAAAAGTTTTATAAGACAGATTTCCATACAAAATTTATTTTATAAACCCTTCACATATATTTTAGGAATAAGGTAGTGTAATTGTAGTGAATCCGCAGAGAATATAAGTTCAAAATTAACCTTTTATCACAGTTTAAGGCTACATACATTTTCGGAGTCCAATTTGAATTTTGAATAAAATTATGGCAATGCATGCCAACTGCTTATTTGGCCGCCAAAATCCCTCTAAGATCACACACACTCTCATGTCCGGTAAATTGACCTTCCATGGCCTGTATCTAAATATTTTCACAAACTCAATTCAGCTATTCCAATAGTTGTGTTTGATAGAAGACACTCCCATAATCATTTTTTGATTACTGGCAATGCATGCCAACTCCTTATTTGGCCACTTGGGGCCAAATTCCTCTAAGATCACACACACTCTCATGGCCTGCAAATTGACCTTCCATAGCCTGTAAATTGACCTTTCATGGCCTGTTAATATTTTTACAAAATGCTCAAAAAATTTATTAAATATGGATTTCCATAAAAAAACTTCACTCTTTGCCATTTTGTTACGTCATAACATATTTAACTTCACAGCTAAATACGTTGTTTCGTAACTGCTTACGTCAAAACATATATATCTCGGCATATTTATCTTCACTCACATCGAAAGTTGTGTTCTTTTGTAAACGTAAACTACGCAACATTTCTTAAAAATTGACAACTTCACAAAAACCTGTATTTTCAAAACGGTTACGCAGTTTTGTCCCCCTCTGTCAAAATCATTGGTATAGTGTAATTCATACTTGTTGTATTGGAAAGGGTTCCGTTTTCTTGTTCAGTGTAATTATTGTTCTTTGAAATTGTTTAAATAATGCATACTTTTGTATTAAATGCACACCAAAACGAAAGATTAAAAACTACTGATATCTCATAACATAATTCTGATAATAATTTACATCAAAGTTATCTGTCATACACGGCCATATTGGAAATGTTGATTTACATACTAAGTATGTTATGTATAACTACATATTTACATATGTCTTTACATACACATAGTTTTTTTTTTGTTGCTTTCTTCGTGTTTTTGTTTAACTTTCTTAATGTTTCTTACTTGTCCTTTTGTACATATGCAACCATACCCAACAAACATATTATGCACGTATTCTAAAGTCGGCCAGAAAGCATGTAGAATATTATAAAAAAATCTATCTGCTCTAAAGCTAGAATATATAGGTACTATTATTACGAATAATATGACCAACATACAAAATATTGAAATTCATAGGTATATGTAATTAAATGAATAGTAAGATGCTTATAAAATGCGTCCATTGTTGTTGTCATAAGTGTTATATTGTGAAATATATATCCAAAAATTATACATATAACAAATTTTAAGTGCAAATACTATAGCGTCATCTGCAAAATTTATTTCAATTTCAGCATAATTTTTTTAATATTAGACTATGAAAATTCACGTTAGATAATATGCAAACTTATCGGATAAAAATTCAATATGTTTCCATAACATGTGCGTAGTTCACAAAATTTCCAAATGATGTAGGTTCATGTTTTGTTGAATGTGCTAAGAAGGCATTCATAAAAACGAATCTGTTGACAAAATTCCGGTAAGCAGAGTACCCATATATTGTATATTTCAATCAGAAATCGGAATCAGGGAAAATATGACTAAGGCCGGGCTTTTGAGATATCAGTTAAACTAGGTTTAGTTAATCTGAGAAAAAATATGTGCCGCCATTGCCAAGTTTGTACCCAACATTTTAACAGAGCAGCTTAGTTTTGCTTAAAATATTGATCTTTAATAAAAAAAAAGAAATCATATGTTGCCTGAAAAATCAGAACTTCAGACTAGGACTTAATCCACATCTCTAAAACACGTCTGGCTTTTGTCTGAAAAATTCTTCAACGTTTAGCAGAAGAATACAAAATAGTGCGCTAAACGCAATAACATTCAAAGGCAAGGCATTTGATTGTTCTATTTTGTTTAAATACTTATTTTTGTGTTGTACGTTTTGTAGGTATTTCGAAAATTATTTCTTTTGTATTATGGAGTTAAATTGTTCACTGGTCATATACATATTTTACTTTTCACATTTCACATGACACATACATCCTTAACTACATTATTTTTTATCAGCTTTTAACAAAAATTTAACCTTCTTCAATGATTGATTACCAAAAATTTACAACAACCAAACAACAGTTTACACTGTATAACCAGATCTTCAGAAGAAAACAACTTTTCTTGTTGCTTTATTATTCATTATCTGTGGATATTGTTGTTGCTGTTGTTTGTTATTCTTGTTACGTTATTATTTACCTTTTCTCTGCCCACTTTATGTTCTTCATTATTTTGATTTTCTTACCAGTTTATTTTTCAACAGCATTTTTGTTGTTGCTTATAATAAAGATAAAAAAAAATAATCACTTTATTTTGGAATTCTTAGATACTCGAACACTGAGAGCGTTTAATACAGCGAGAGAGTGATACTCAACTACTCAGTAAAATTTTTTTATTGAAATTTTAACACAAATACCACAAATCGAGCATGTTGAAAAAGTAATGGTACTTAATTTCTGCGTTCAGGGTGCGTATTTTATTGTAGATACCTTCAAAATATGTACAAGTATTTAGTATGAGTATCTGTTTTACTCCTCGATTAATTAATAAAGATTTTCAAACAATTTGGCCAGATAATATTTTTAACTATATTATTTTGTATTGCTTTTTATATCTTGGCCTATCTCTTCCGCTCCTCCTCTCCTTTTTTTGGATTTACCGGATAATCGATTTAATAAAAATTTTCCATACATGAAATATTTTCAAATAATAACAGCAATAATAATACATTAACTATACAAAATAAACAATTCTGGACCTCTTAAAAAATATATTAATAAAAAAAAACAGTTAACCAAGACCCTTTTATTAGAAAAATTTCATTTTTGTATTTGCTTTAAATGGTTCAAGATAAACGACTTTGTTCTGATTTATTAAATCTTGACTTACAAAAATATTTTATATATCATGATCTTGTAGAAATCTTAAGAAATTCATTCCTATTTCTGATCATATAAAATTTTGCATTTTACTATTAGATTCTTGTTTGGATTTTTTTTCAACTTCCTCTCACTTAATTTTGTTAGAAGAATGTTTGCTTTTTTTTATTTATGTATTTTGTTTTGAAATAACAAATTAACAATTTAAAAAATTGCATAAAAAAATTTATAAAATAATGCAATTGTTTACGAGCAGTATGAGCTCATTTTGAAATCCAAAACTACTTTGAAGTAGTCTTCGCTTTCCCATATTGAGAAAAAAGAACGTAAATTAGAGTAATAGAACTCGTAGTCACTGGGCATGTTCAACATCGCTCATATATATATATATATATATATATATATATATATATATATATATATATATATATATATTATATATATGAATTATATATATATATATATATATATATATGTGTATATATATATATATATATATATATGTATATATATATATATATATATATATATATATATAAACGCATATCTGTCAACAGAAATGCAACTCTGAGAAAACCAACAGCGAAATAAATTTTCCTATATTCATTTATTAGTAACTAGAAGTTGGGTCATTGCATAATATTGTGTGCTTTAAATTTCTTTAAAAGTCATTAATAATTAAAATTAATGAACTTTTTTTACAATCAATATATGTATGTATAACAGATTAGATAAGAAGATTAATAACTTTTATTTCCTCTGCTTGCAACACCAAAAACATTTTTTTTTGGAATTAAAGTCAAATAAACATGAAAAAATTAAGAAATCCTAATAAAATAAAAACGTAATAATATCAGTTTTATATGGTACATACATGCATACACATATATGTATGTATGTACATATATCTGTGTATTTGTGTAGTTATTTGTAATATTTTTCATATTTGAAAACTTCTTTTACACATCCATTAAAAACGCACACATTTTTGGTGATCGTTTGAGTAATTTACTTTGGAGGTTATTTCTATTGTTATATGTTACATGGTGGACCTACTTTTGTACTAGTATTTATTGAATTTTTATTTTCAAACAATTTGATTGCATGCTCTAAAAATAATTTTGTTTAACTAATTTTATTTTCCTATTGCTTTTTGTTTCTTGTCCCATCTCTTTCTCTCACCCTCTCGTTTTGTCAATCTTTCATAACTTTATTAGACAATAACAATTCGTGACCAATTTTTTCTGAGTGTATATCTGTTTGTGTAGTTTACAACTGCTTTGTAGCGGTTTAAAAGCAATTTACAAATTATTAGTTATTTTTCAAATCACCTTCAAGTATTTATTAAATTAGAAAAGATGTTTAGAAGAATTCAGATTTAACAAATCATGTAATTATAGAAATGACTGGCTTGATCTAGGAAGAATGAGATAAAAAACTGTGTAAATGATTGTTAAAAAAAAAACAACGAAATGTCACTGAAATCCCAATAAAGTACGAGTACTAAGTAATTGGGGAATACCCAAAAGCGAAGTACTTACGTAATTGTAATAAAAAAATTATTATAATTGCGTAATACATTTTTAATACGTATGTAAATAACGGTGTAAGATTTTAAAAAAATATTTTATATATTTTTATTAAATATTAATATTATAGCGAAAGTCACAAATTATGTTCCCTAAATGAATATATTAAAAGTTAATGCCATAGAGTCGCTATAAAGGTAGGGTTTCATTTATTTTGCATACAATAGACCATTACGGACTTGTGTGTATGTCCTTGGCATCAGTTACATGATTCTCTCGTCAATCTAGGTTAAGTTAGGTTAACAGGTTGTTGGTACAGAAAGGAAAGAGTGCAGCCCACTTGGGTCCCATATGATGACTTTATGTTACCTGTAGGAAGAAAAGAATAGATCAGAAATTTGTTACAAGAGGTTAGAGAGAAAGAAGTATTTGAAAAATGTTGGTCATGCCCACACGCCTCAAGGAAGTCGGCAGCCGAACCAGCCGCTATTCCTACGGGTTTTTGGGTCCAATTCCCGATATCTGCAATATGAAACTGAGGTCTGTTCTTCCCAGAGATTGTAGATGTTGCTCCTCCAGAGCCGGGCAGAGGAAGTGTGCAATGCTCTCCTCCTTCTCGTCGTTGCAACTGGAGCAGTAGTTGGTGCAGGGGACGCCCGTGCGCTTGGCTTGGACCCCGATAATGCAGTGTCCAGTGAGTGTGTCCACTGCACTAAACAGCGTACATGAACTTTTGCAAAATTTAAAAGATCCGTGGTCCTTTTAGAGTCTAAGCGGAGCCATAAAACTGTTGCTATCTCGCAAGTGAATTCTCTGCACCACCTGTCCTGAGCTAATCCAAGAATTGCAGCATCAATGTGTCTCCCTCAAGATGAGAGTGAAATCCCACTTAGTTGGTCGATGTCGGCCTCCTGAAGTGAGGTTCCTCCCTTTGCTGTTATATTCGCCTTAACGTTGCCTGAAGTGGTCCCATGCCCTCGCTCCCAGTTTAAGCTGATGCGTGAATGCCCTGAAAGTTCGTCAAGGGCTTTGTAGCATTCTTGGACAAGGTCGGATGCTCCTTAATCGAAACCTCAACTATACGGAGATGGGATTAGTCTACAGAGGTAGTCGTTCTAAAATTTATAATTCGCAAAAAAAAAGTTCTCCAATGATTAATATTAAATGGAAAATAAAGTGCCTCTCTGGCCAATGGAACTCATACATTAAAATGTTTCTGTTGGATAAAGACCCTTGATCGGAAAACAAACATGATGTTAAGCACCCAGATTAAGCAGAGGTCCTTAAAGTCTTATTTTGATAGTCTAGAATCGATATATCGCTATATTTTTTCAAATTATCAAGATATTTTGGTAGTAAAACCATCGATCTCCTAACAACAGCGACAGTCATTAAGAATTTTCTGTTAAATGAAGTACACGAGCATTAAGATGAAAGTAAACCCATTCCCAATCAAAATATGAAACTCAAAAAAAAAAAAATTAAATATTTTTTATTATTTTTGGGGAATGGTTGGATGACTAGTTTGAGTGGACAGCAAAATGGCTTTGTGGCATTTCCAGGTGTAATTCTTAATATTGTTACATTTTGCAATTACGAAAAGAGTTTGTATTTTAAGGTGTTTTATGCGATGGACCCAATACTCTGTTGCCAATAGCCATTTGTATCAATATTGTGCTTTGGCTTTTTGTAGATGTCAATCTAACCTAAATTAATTTTAATATTAACTAAATGAGAATTACATACATCATACGTTCTATGATCGAAGTGTGCAGAATATAACTACAAATTCATTAAAACAAAATAATAGATTCCCTAAAAACATCTCTTATGCCACATATTGCCATGCATAGAACAGGGTGGTTCCAAATTAATTAACCTAATGGAAGGTGTCACTCATATTTGTCAGTCACATTTAAAGGTTCACATAACTAGTTCAATCAATCAATATATAAAAAAGTTATTTAGAAATAAAATTCCGTAATTAATTTTGAGTCACCCTGTATCAGTTATAGCTATGAATTTTGCAAAGACTTATTGATTTTAACTCAAATAAATTCATAATATTCTATCAGGCAAGATAATCAGCCCCCACATTTGCTTGTGTTTATTATTAGAACCTTCGGGAATTATTGTGTGCCTTTTAGAAAAAATCTTAAAACAGCTTTTAAAAGTTTGTTTACTTAAGAAATTCTTCATGTTGTGGATTTTCATTGTTTAGAAGTCATTTAGCAAATGATTTAGTTTTTGTTTAAACTTTATTCATTGAGAAATTAGCAATTATTATAAATTTGTATAATTTAAATGCATTTTAAAATTGTGTCTGTGTGTCTATCTCTAAACAAACTACAAATTTGCAAAATTTCAACGTGAATAACAAACAAATAATAATAAACAAGTTAAATTAACAACTTTCTATGAACAAATGTGATGTTAATCATTTATAAACAAAAAAGTTTATTTATTAATAAAATCTCTAAGACGCAATAAAACTGAACTACAATTTTTGCAGCAACAAATTTTGTTTATAAAAAGAATTTCTCATATAATTTTTTTCTCATAATCAGCAAGAAATATGAGCCCTTTTTTTTATTTAAGAATGAAGTAATTAGAGGTTTTTTTCAAATTTTGTGTCGTTAAAATTCAATCCCCTACTTAATGAAAATTTTTTTATCTACAAAATTTTAAGGGATTTTATTTTTAGATTAAGAAAACAAATTTTTATTTAATTTTTTTTGTTATCACAATTTTTAGTTTTATTTTATTTGTTTTCCCAAGTTGCATGTGTAATTCGTTAAAAATGCTTTAGTTTGTAAAATTGTAGGTCAGTGTGAAATTTTATTTTAGAAAAAAATGTTGAACGAGAGTGGGGGAAACTGGAAAAAATGCCTGATAACTAAGCGGCGTTTTGTTTATGTGGTATAATTTAAATAAATACAAAACTATTAATTCATAATGGAATTGTAAGCCACTGCATGCATACAAACTGATATGAAATTTTGTTTAATAATTTTTGTATGCCGCCCTTTAATTAATGGAAATATTTATCATATTTTGGTTTTAAAATTATTTATCAAAGTGGATAGAATAATTTTATTGTATATATTTCATTTAATCAAAACGAAACGCAAAAAAGAGGTTTTTTTATCTGGCCACTCCAAAACTCGTGTCAAATGCGCTTCATATTATCGAATTGTATGTTGCCTTTTGCTAGAATGATAAGGTGATAAAAAAATTTTTGCTTACACAAAAATACTAATTTCGGTGTTGTCCTAGAGTCTAGGAGAGTTCACAAACCTGTTGCTTCGATCTTCTTGTGCCACCAAAATTGTTAGAACTATTGGCAACCGCTGGGATTATGGCCGTGATTGTTTGAAAAGTGTATAAATTTCGTTGTCAGTTTTCATTTGAAAATAAATCGGTTTTAGCGTTTTTTTTCTTTACTAAACTGTTCTTGGTTGCCCTTTGGCTTGGTATTGCCTCCAGTGGTGTAATTTTCCCTAATATTTTCTCCCCTAAGTATCTCCTTCGGCTTCTTGACCTTTCTCTCTCTCCCTCTCTCGGCTGCTTCTTGTTTTTCAAATCAATACAAAAGTGGCTTTCTGTGGCTTCTAATCGAAAATTCATTATGAAAATATATCAACCTAAAGGTCCAGGTATCCCATTGCAATCGTAAAGCCATCACTGCATACTCTCTATTTTAGGCAAGAGACTCTCAGGGCAAAAATTGTTTCCCCGCTGTAGACATTGACTTAATGGTGAAAAACTTGAATAATAATCGAACAGTCGTGTAATTTCAAGTGATGACAACTCCGCATTTAAAAAGAATATGTTTGAGCAAAATTTAATAGCCTTAACTTGAGCAGTATAAGTTCAAATCATTGATCTATAAGGCCGTAGGTTTAAGATGTGGATTAAGTTTAAACTTAGCTTAACGTAGTGTGAAACTCGACGAAATGAGATTTATTTTTATTATTTCAAAGGCCAGCATTTAAATCAAAACTATGCTGTTTCGTAAAATTTTTTTATACAAGCTTGGTAATGGCGACACAAATCTATTTGCAGATTAACTGAACCTAGTTTAAGGGAGGCCTCAAAAACTCAGTCTAAATGGTCAAGTATAATGAAGACATTTGCTGAAATTTTCGGTTCGAAGTGCTCATATATTGGATCGGTAGTATCGAAAGAAGGGGACAACAGCACCCACATGACTGCTGATTAATTATCTTCTGTCGTTGGGTTATGTCAATGATTTTAAGGACAGTATCAGATTCGAAATTGTTCACTCCTTTCATATATTAAAATCCATGTATAATCGTATTTTGCAACTCTGCGCGCAAGAACTTCACCTCTTCTTTTGCAACCCTGTCAGTTAGTCTTGCAGAGTTCACTGCGTGAAGTTACCAGTTCATGTTAAACACACACTTATTCGTATAACAAACCTGCATGTGAAGTTAACAAACTACCACAGCAACCAAGAAAGGCAAAACAAACAAAAAAAGTCATTGTTATACGAGTGAGTCATTTGATTAATAAATAATGGGGTCATAACAGAGATGACCAAACAATTTAAAAGGAATAAATAAGAAAACTAAATTAATGGCAATTGACGAGGGGACAGTTGTACATGTAAAACACACAGGCAGACAGACAGACAGAGAGAGAGATAGACAGACATACTTTAAATTTTAAATAAATTGAAAACATCTTTAGAAAAGTTTCTTGAGCACTTATTTATTTAAATATTAAAGCGAAGGAAATGGTATTTCCTATGGGAAAATTTAAATATTATGCTGAATTATACACAATCGTGCAACCTGTTTTCAATGATCTTTTTAAGTTTGCCCTTTAATCGAATAGCAGGTAACTACTACTACTAGTTTTCTTGTATAAAAACCTACAAAAATTTTTTTCTTTTTGTTCAAAACACCCCCAATTCTTTACAGAAATATTTAACGAAATAATTGAAAGAAAAAAAGATGGTTTTAAAAAATTATGCTTAATTTTTTGTAATGCAGTTTTAATATAATGTTCCGCTTATATGAACAACTTCCTTTCCAATTGATCAAATGTGTTATACGTGTATTCATAACACGCATAAAATACTAAAATACACAATAGCAAACAACCCCTGCTTTTAAATACTTCCGTTTTTAAACAACAACTTAAACTAAAGGAAATCAAAATATAAAAGAGTTCTAAATTTCTTTAAAAAAACAATTGATTTCATTCACAAAACGCGTATGACTGAATTTTATTTGAATTTAAACAAGAAGCGACTACAAGGAATATACGAGTACACACAGATTAATTTAAACCTGCTTAAATTTGATTAAAAATTCTCTATGTTTGATAAAACCAAAAAAAAAATTTTTTTTATATTGAAATGAGTCACGGTTTCACATTTTATGGTTTCTTTCAATACACAAGCAATTTTTATTTTATTTTTTTCTAAATGGTGCTGTATTCGATTCAAAACTGGTTGGCCGGCCACTTTAATATTAAAATTTGAAACTAAAATATTAGAAATTAATTTAATTTGTTGTTGTTCAAACAGCCATTAAATCTTGAGATGTTTATGGTTATTTTATTTTTCTTGCATTTTTTTCGTTTTATTTTTTATTTATGAATTTGTTATGCTTTTAATTAATGATCCTAAACTAAAATTCAAGTATATTCTTAATTTATTACGAATTTTCTTGCTGTTAAAAAAAATATTAATAAATTTCATGTTGGCTATAAAATTTAATGATCAAAAGTAGTAAAAAAACCAACAGGTGATTTCTTTATTTGTTGCTGCAAAAAGGGAAATTTAAATGCAAGAGAAGCTACAAAAATCATGTTGAAAATATTAAATTAGACTTGATCTTGTTGAAAATAGTAAATTAGACTTGCAATAATAATTTAAATGTATTTTTGATTAATAAAAAAAATTCCTTTATTTGTTGTGGCCTAAGTGTGTCTATGTGCCCGTAGTTCACTGACTCTTGCACCAAATCATTAGCAGACTTTAAAATAATACAAATTAGGTAATTAGCAGTCACTGGTTTTAGTGATCGCTACACCACTTCAGAAGCGTTCATGCGATCTCTCAAAGATAAAATTTCTTTATATAATTCATTATTTACCAAAATATTTTGGAATTATCATATTCAAGCCAGGGACCAAATTACCGCACTCGATATTGATCAAAGTTTAAAATTTCGAACGATATCGAATGCCGTAATTTGCGTCCAGGAGTTAAATTACCGCCTTCGATATCGATCGAAATTTCAATACAATTGAAATATAAAATTTCTATAAAAAAGGAATGCCATAATATGCATTTAAGAAAAATAATATCTTAATATCTCAGAATTGCAACCAGCGGAAATACCCAAAAATTTCCCTTAAGCTTAGACGCTACGAGAGGAAGACCACTTGTTGTTGTTACCCTGTTATTGCACTGTTATCGAAGGCATTTGCATTTGAATCTAATTATGCAATTTTTGGTTTATTTGTTTTCATGACATCTTTTAATCCCCTCGAAGAAAAAAAGTTGTTAAAAATTTACAAATACTTAGTGAAGTAAATTTCTTGTCATTATAAAAAAAAAAAAAGAAATTAACACATTTTGTATCAGCCGGATTTTCTTTTGTTAATGACTCCCTTACAATGAATATTCAGCAGGATTATTTATTTCTTCATTCCTGTGAAATAAAACAAAGAAACTTTTTTAATCATTTTCCAAAAAACAAATGAATCATTTTCAAGGAATAAGTGATGACACTTATTAACAGCACAATATACTTCTTTGTGTTGTACTTTTAAAAAGAGAATATTTAAGGAGGACACTGTTCGGTTACGCAGCATTTGGGAGGGAGGATTAAAAATCATAAATATATATAATAGATATTTTTTTCAACACTCTAGTTCTTAGTTTAAGATAAAGTAAAGGTGCTTAATCGTAAAAAATATTTTTGGTATATAAAACAAACATATTTGTTTATGAATAATGCAGAAGGTGTTTAATAGATTTAAATATTTGGACCTTTAGAACAATTTGGCGACTAAGTGAATGTTAGTCAAAAGTATAATAATCCGACCAAAAATGTAATACAACTCTCATGTATGGCCCGGTGCTTCAAACTCCATCGACCGCGTACAAGAGAGAGCGTCGAAGCTCATCGGTGACAGTAGGGTAGCCAACTCTATTGACTCATTGGAGCGTCGAGGCAACGTGGGGTGTGTTTCACTGTTCTACCGATACTACAACGGAATGTGTTCTTTTTTTTATCTTGGACCAGCACTCAGGGGATGATCCCTATATATGCAATGCATTGCGCTGGAACTGAAAACGAGGGGATAGTATTGAGGGGACAGATTAGGAAAGATGAGAAGATAGACAGTTTTTTTGTAACTATTTCAACCTTTTTTACTTCGTCGACTAATTTTTGTTACAGGACCGACGAAGGTGGGTGCTGTTACTCTGCTTTTAGTACATGATAGTGTCGGTCGCTGCCAATTATGTTCAGTGACCAGTGACTATGACTTCATCATTGAAACAGGCTGGTAACAACTAACACAACCACGCACTAATGCTGATCAGAAGAAATTCAACACAATATTTCATGACTCACCGCTGGCTCGAACTCACGGCCCTCCGCTTCATAGTCTCGTGTTCTACTACTTCAGCCAACAGCACAGTTCTGGTGAAATAAGGGAGCTTGTGCCCGAAAACCATTTTTTCTTGCGAGCTACCCGCACTTTACATAGGGCGCATCCTTTTGTGGTTGAGTTGCGAGTGAACCGCACCACGCATTACAGAGAGAATTCGTTCTTTGGTCGAACGGTTCGTATGTGGAACAAACTTCCAGCAGAGGTCTTTGCTGTCAATTTTAACTTGGGGCGGCTTAAATCCACAAACACTACTTCCTCTATCCTCCTTCCCATAACCAACTTTCCTAGTTCTGGCACAATGCATCGCATATGGAGGGGTCATCCCCATTCTATTAAAAAATTAACAAAATGGAGCTATAAAGTGATATATAACAATTTGTCCCAAAAGTCCCAAAAGAACATTAATCTCTTTCGAAGTATCGATGATGGTATACTGGTTGGTATACGTGGCTGCCTGTAACTCACAAGCATTCAAGTAGGATCTCTGAGATCCCGTTTTGAAAAAATCGATGATATTTGCTGATTGTATTCATAGGAAAAAAAAATATAAAATACACAAAACATATAAAAAAATTAATAACTACTATTTGGCGATAATTAATAAAGTATGGCAACTTTAAACGGCAAAAAATAGCGTTAAAAATATATACAGATATACAAACTTGCCTGTAACTTATTGTTCATTTTTAGGCCAAATTTAAGGTGCAGCAATAAAAGCCTATTTATTCATCTAATCAAATGCAGCCCTTAAAGTTCTAATAATTATACTGAAAGTCTCAAGTAGTCTTGAATGTAATATTGCAAACTTTTTGGCATCTCTGTTTTTATTGCAATAAATCTTTCCCTCTGGCAACTTCAATTTTCGTTATTTACCACCAACCCTGGCTGTTATTCATACCAGAGGACAAGAAAAAAACCGCTTAAATGATACCGATTAAAAAGAATTAGCAATCTCATTGAAATATCTTTGTGGTTTTAGAGAAAATTTTTAAATTGTAATGCTGGTTTGCTGTGCAACAATTTGATTCTTTTATGACAAAATTTTATGATATTAAACACTTAATGCTCCACAACCGCAGATAATAATTTAACAGTAAATTATATATTTACACTTTATGTATATAAAATGCTTCCTCTTGTATCTACATATGCACAGCACATATGTTGCAAAGCCAGACAAATTGTAACCATTTTTATATTCAACATGTGAACATACATCTAGAGATGTTTTAAATTAAAAGAGAAAAGAAATAAACTTCCGCATTTTGTGGCAATTGCTGTTAATTTTTTTTTGTATATTTTATGCGAAGCACACACAATAGATAATGGAAACACTCGCTATTGTATAATTTCTAATGAAAAATGTTTGCGCTTTCAAATAATCAGCATATATATAAAGTTTTCTAGACTTAATTTTTTTTTTAAATTATTAAAACTAATACAACAGCGAATGCATGAGTGATATGCATTTACTGCATTTGCATTTTTTTATTACAAAATTGCTTAAATCCAATTGTATTAAATTTATTTACGCACGTCCGTCTTGCTCATCTCTCCTTTAATTTGGCTGTGTGCTTCAGTAGCGTTGCCAACCCAGCAGATACTAAAAGTGATGAATACAAATTATGTGTGGCAAGGCCTCAGTAGTTGTTGTTTATCAATTGAAATATAAAATGATAAATAAAAAATTGTTACAATGAATGAAAGGAAACTGCTAGAACTTATTATTATTAAAGTGGGAAAGTCGTAAAGAAATAAATAAAAAGTAACGTATATGGCCTTATTATTATTGAAAGGAAATGCTTTTATTGGAATTAATTTCAAACCTAAATTGTAGAAAATGAGCCACATTTTTAGTGTTACAAGTAATGAACAGCTAGTAAATAATGAAAATTTGTTTAGCAGATTGTGTTATATTAATTAAAATCTGTCCAAATTCGATTACATGGCCTTTACATTTAAATAGATCTATGTATATTTGCAAATGTACTTAAGTATGTATGTAGAATTCCTTCTACTGGAACTTAGGGAAAATAGGCAAATGGGCTTCCATATTTTCTCTTACCCTTTACACAAAAAGAAAACATTAAATAACTTTTGTTGGGACTTTTTAAGCAAATTTAATACGATGTGATGTTAATAATTAATAATAATTTATAAAAATTACTTATATTGTGTTCATCTACACAAAAATACCTTTCAAATCATATATGTTTTATAAATATTAGTGGACCATAAAATACTTAAAAGTGTACCACAAAAATTAAAAACGACATTGGTAATATTACTTTTGAAATCTATTTCATGTGTGCAATCTCCGCCAATATTTTACTTCTTTAAGGTATACCGAGAACTGGTATTGGTCACTAAATCGCTTACGCATGCTCGGGCCTACAAATTTTTCAGAAGAAATAGAGGAAATAGTGTTGAGAGGACAGATGAAGAAATAAGGGAAAATAGATAATTTTTTATAGGTATTTTATTGAATATTTTATTCGCCTGCGAATTTTCTGTCTAGTACAGACGAAGGAGGCTGCTGTAATGCGCTCTTTGGTACATGACATTTTAGAATTTATTCCAGGAAGAAAATAATAAACAAAGAAATGCAAACAGAAGCAGAGGGGGACGATTTAACGAATCAAGTTCCCTATCGTTTCTTAGCCAGCCAAGAAGTTCAAAAGTAACTTAAGACAAGGTCGTCTTTATCAGTTCTTATCTAAAGGGTTCTAAATGCGTGAGGCCTCAGTAACTGCTTCCTTAATTTCAGTGGAGCCTGTTTCAATTGGATACTGATACCGTGTATTTCTTAAACAACTTAAAAAAGTCAAGTCTATGGAAACTTCATTTGGAGAACTAGGGGCAATTTCCATTTAAATTGTACTGAAATTGCGATCAATAACGAATGTGGTAATTTAACCCTAGAAAATATTTTTTGTATTAAATCTCAGACTAAAGATGTGATATGGGAGCAAGTGTGACGGAATGTTTCTGTGTATTACACTTGATCGATAGGATTCTTATATTTCTAGAATAGATCTTATTGAATACAATATATATGTGTTATAAATGGTTATGATAGTAATTTAAATCGACACACCTTCATGCACAGAGTGAGGCGTGTCATGCACCTTTTTCTTTAAATATTACCAATGCAGGATATTCTTGTATTTATTTAAAGGTTTCTGAATGGTTGTTCTATAATTCCAGTCAATGGAGAACACACACACATGTTTACATACTTATACATATTTTTAATTGCAATGTTAAAACAATGTTATTACATACCGCCGTAATTCTAGGCCTTGTGACCTAATACCTTTGCTAAGTGTTTTCCAGGAAATTTTTTTTTTAAATAAATTTAAAGCAATTTGTTGTACATATTTTTAACTATCCATTTCTATTTTGTTTAAAAGACTTTTTGTATTAAAATATTCCACTGCCTTGCAATAGTAGGTTTTTAATTAGAATTTTTTTCTGTGTAACCGTTTAATGACCTCGTCTTTAATCTATAAAAGAATGTAAGAAAACAGTAAAATTTGTTTAAAGAATTTTTTTTATTATATTTTGAATATCGTTTTGAATTCTAATAAAAAAATCAATTCGTGTGTGGTCTGTTTTGTCTAAAGCTGCTTAAAAACTGAAGGTATATTGTGGTATTTTGTGGTTGTCAGTTTCACTCTGCTCACTCTGTTTGTTATGCATTTAAATTCCAGTTAATGAAACAATAATTAATGTGTTACCCTTAACCAAATTTGGTAGAGCGTTTGGCAACGCAACAACAACAATGCAGGGTTATTGAAAAAAAAATAATAATAATATTTTGGCCATTGTATTATGGACTATAATTGAAACTCAGCAGGAAATGCTTTAATAAATGTATTTTGAATGTTTAATATAATATTTTTTTAAGTATTTTTCAAAGATGTGAGTCTTTTACAAATACCCTACAGCTGTTACATGAAAAAATAGAAATATTGTAAGATTCTGTTGTGCCAGGTAAATTGTGTGTTTGAGGGCGTTAACTAGGAAGTGATTTTGTGTGCCTACTAGGAAGTCTTGTAAAATAATTATATATATTATTTGCCATAAATCAAATGCCACAAATGAAATGTCGGCTAGGCGTTAAGTGCAGCATATAATTATCTGAATAGCAAAATACTAAAATGCTAAAATTACTATTGGTTGGCAATTGTTAACGACAAAAAGATGCACTGAGTGCATAATAAGTAATTTTAAGTGTCTGAATATTAAAGTGTTTTATTTAGGATTTTTTTTTTAAATATTTAACATTACAATTATTTATGCAATTTAAAACTAATTAGATTCTTTTCTCTTTCTCGTTGCAGGTATGTGTTTTAAAAATCTTAAAATGAATTATTAAAATATCTAGTAAGTAAAAATACTTAAATGATAAAAATAAAAATAAAATATTCACAGAGTTCAATTGCGTTCGCAAACAATAAACGAAACAGTTTTTCGGCATGAAATAATTTTTAATATCATGAACAGATTCAGCTAGTGAAATTAAAAAAAAAAGATTTCATTTCGAAAAATGGTTTCACTTTGATTTTCTGAACAATCTAAATACGGAATCAGTTCTGTTTCCAAACGGAATCGGAATCTGTGACTTGGCCGATTATTTTTATAAATATCTCTTGATTTCTTCTAAACATTTTTTTTATTTTTTTAATTCACTAGTTCACTTTAACATTATATGTGTTGTATAATTGTATAACTATACAATCTGCCATGCCACAAAGTTCAGTTCTTTTCGCAGATGGAGTTGATTTCGTATTTTGGCTTCTCAGAAAACTAACAAGTAAAAACGTTATATTCGAGCGGGTCAAATCTTAAATACCCTCCAAATATTTAGTACATAAAAACTATTTTGTCGGGATAACTCCGGTAGGGGCCGTGCGGGAGATATCTCACCTTTGCTATAAAACACTAAAAAGTAAATTTTTTGGGGTTATTAAGTGTAAAAATTTTTTTTTATAGGGATCATTTTAAGGACGAAGGTGGGGGAGAGTAGAACAGGGGGCAGATTACGGCATTCGATATCGATCGAAATTTCCATTCAAATTGTATGCGGTAATTTTGGCTCAGATCAGAAAACATCTCAGCTTCGTAATAAAAGCTTTAAAATTAAATTTATAAGGAATGTAGGCTCAAATTATACAATTTGTTGAATATTTACACTATCTTTCCATGCAATATGTTACTTCAACGCCCACTAAAGAGGGCGGAGTCCAAAAATGGATTTTTCAACTTTTCTGGCTGCAAGTTAAACGCTTTGGACTTTCTTGGTCATAAAAATATATTATTTGCTAAACAAAATTACAAAAAAAAACGTTAAAAATTAGGGAAAATGTTTTTCCTCTGTCCCTATTCAGCCCATTTACGAACTTGACCTGTGCTATCCTTCAATATATATTTATACCTAATTTCAAGGGTCTGGCTCTTTTCTTTTAGATTGGGTCGCGATGTCCACAGACGCACGGATATCGCTAAATCGTCATAGATTTCACCACTGATCAAGAATATATGTATATACTCTATGAGGTCTTAGATGGATATTTCGCTGCGTTACACGCGGAATGACGAAGTGAATACACCCTCCAATTCTTTTTTGGAGGAGATACAAACCAACAAATTTTTTTAAACTAAATCCCTTTTTTCATTAATATCTCGAACTGAATTAAATAATGGAATTAAAAAGTTTTCATAATGAAATTTGTTTATCTTTATTTTGTGTTTTAGAATCGAAATATAAAATCAATTCCGTTTTTGAAAATTAATTTGTTTTTGAATGGGTGAATATTGAATTTTTATTCTTGGCAATTTTCTAATTGTACAATGGAATTTTATATATATTTCAAATAGTGTTGTTGAGACCAGGACTGGGAATATTCTATTTGTTAGATTAATTTGTAAAAATAATCTTTTAAATAAGCACCGAAAGTAAATTCTCATTAATTATAAATATTTATATAAATTGTATTAATTTCATTTTAAAATTTTTGCTTTTTTTTGTACTCAAATAGCTTTTCCATGCTTGGCTAAAGTAAATGTAACATTGAATTCATATTTTTAATTTAAAAAATAAGACAATACTATTTTAATCAAAATTTTTATCGAGATAAAATTACTAAACATTTAACATCAAATTGAAATTCCCATGCCTGCTTAAACTAATGTTGATTTCTTTTCTAAAAAAGAATGCTACATATATTGTACTTTTCAATAAAAAATGGCAATATTATGGCATTTGAAAATAGTGAATTTATTAGAATTTTTTTTTTTTAAATGCGTCCAGTTTCTTAGGAAAACAGTGATAAAATGTAAAATTTTTTTCAGAAAATAAATCACCATAAATATGTACAGTGAATTGACACTTTAAATTTTTTTTGCATTTAAAAATATGATAATATAACTATAAAACAATTTGGTTGCTCTCTATATAAATATATAAATTTGCTACACATTTCTTGTGGTGCACTTTTAATCCTCTTAACGTGCATCAATATTGATGAAACTTGTATGGTTTATAAGGTATTTTAATGTAGATATGCACAATATAAATAATTTTGCTAAATTCTTACTAAAGACATTTTACATTTTCTTCAAAAGCAGCAATAGAATTTTTAAAGGTCCCTGCATATATTCTTCAATGAGCAGTAAAAGAGCTTTAATTTTTGCCTTAAAATGTGAAATAAATTTTAACCAACAGAAGATCTTATGAATTTTAAACATTTGTAGAGATATTACTATATAAGTAAATTTGTGTTTTTTCTTACATTTCACACTGTATATTTCTTGCTTCACTACACTAATCAGTTAATAATTGTGACTGTAATTGTGTGTGTGTTTGATTTAATGAAACGCTTGACTCAATGACTGATAAAAAATATGTCAAATAAGAAAATGTATGCCGTTACATTGAAAACAAATAAAAGCCCCCAAAAATACTCATTTAATTTTGTTCATTTTTTCAATATTTATTTTATCACAAACCCCTAAAAAAAATTTTAAACGATATGAGGAAATAGCAAATGAAACACAGAATAAGAAGTGGGAAAAATCAAACAAAGTGGATGGCATTACAAAAGTATTAGCTAAAGGTTATCGAACACTAAATAAAAGTTATAAAATTTCAAAAAGAGCTCGTAAAGTAATAAAAATCAAAACAAATGTTAAAAAAAAAAATAATTAAGTTTAGAAATTTCAAAATTTTTACCACAAGCTGCAGTATATTGTACAAGCTTAAAAACTACGAAAAGAGTGTTTATTTTTGTCGCTCACTTTCCTTCCTTACAGTTCAGTAGTTCTGAAGTCTTACATGAATTGCAATTTTTCAACTAGTGAACTGAAGTGCTGCTTATCACACTTTAGCTTCTCATTTCTTTTTCGCATCCTTTTACGAAACTTTAAGTTGATATATTGTATTGTGAAATTAACTTGAAATATGCATAAGGATTAAAAAAAATATATAACAAAGGAAAAATTACAATGAAATTATATAGTAACCATCTGCTGTCAAAATACGGAAAGTGGCTGCACAAGTTTCAAAAACGAAAACAAAACATGCACACACACGCACAAAATAATCATGTAGCAGGGCTACGAAAACAACTTAAAACTTAAATAAAAAAAAATTAAATTTTAATATAGTGCACTATGTTTCTAAAACTTCAAATATGGATAACCAGTGTTGTCTACTTGGTGCTTTTCGCACTTTTTTCAAAGTTCTTTTTAATTCAAAGACGTGAAAACTGTTTAATTTAGTGCTCGGGTTGCTAAAATTAATATTGATCTTCCTTTTGTTCATTACAATGACACTAAATATAAAATTAAATAAATTTTATAAAAAAAGAGATTGTTAAGCAATTTTTACAGACACGATTTTTTTACGTCGAAAATATGTATAGGTACTGAATTAAAAAAAAAATAAAAACATTTATATTTACTTAAATTGTTACAAGATTTTTTTTTTCAAAAAATTCTATCTTCATGAAACAAATAATTTAATATCAGGGGCCAAATTACGGCATTCGATATCGATCGAAATTTGTATATAAAATGTATTGAAATTTGTCCCCAGGAGGCAAATTACGATATTAGATATCGAATGCGATAATATGACACCAGATGTTTTTTTAACTGCAAGATTAGTATCGATATCGATAACTTTGCTTTGACAGCTCTGCATGTCAAACTGTTTTGACACTTCTATTCAGTAGGTTTTGGCAAGTCATCACGAATCGGTTAATGCCAAAACAACACTTACAAGTTGTAGAAAAATTACTTTGGTGGAAAAAATAAATAAAATAATAAAGTTGAGCACGCAACTCGGATATTTATATTATTGATCGTTTTCCCACCCATTTTTACTGCCTTCGACTCAAAATCTTCAAGGCAAAACTGCTGGCGGCATCATCAGTCCTTATTTATTAAGGAGCAAGAAGCTGGCGTTACGGTGAATGGCAAGCATTGCCGATGCATATTGAAAATTTTTTTAGTCAGACTCAAGTTCAAATCCGCAATCTACAGATTATTTTTATTTTTAAGAATTTTTATTAAGTTCAAGCTATTTTTTTGAGCGTACAACAGGCCTATGAGGCTAAAGTGTAATCCTGAACGGATTGGGACAGCTCTTGCTTATGCCCCTCTCTTCAACCTAACCTAACCTATGTTCAAGTTAACAAAATAACCTGAATTTAATAAAAATTCTAAAAAATGGAGTTATTTTATTAAGACTGGAATAATTAATAACCTGAATTTAATAAAAATTCTAAAAAATGGAGTTATTTTATTAAGACTGGAATAATTAGATAATAACCTGAATTTGATAAAAATTCTTTAAGAAATAATTTGCAGATTTGACCTTGAGGCTGAATTAAAATAATTCTTATCTTAGTGATAGAATTTTTTTTTTAAATTTCACTTTAAATACTTACTATAGCCTATTGTTTTTAGAATCTTATTTCTTATCGGTGATAAGATCCCCGTCGCTAATAATTTTTTATGCAGACACTCTTTAATTAAAAGTGAATCAAAGAAAAAAAATTATATATTCTGAACCCTGATTTGTTGTTTGAAATAATATTTTACCCCATAGTTTTTTTTTCAATGTGTACCTTTATTTGCCAGCACCTTAAGTGTGAACACTCCTCAGACCCAAAAGAAAATAAAAAAAATAAACAGCCCTAAGGGATTTATTCAAAACGAAAACAATTTAATATCGGAATGCCATGTTTTATAGTTTTTGCAAGTAAAGGGCGTAACTTTGTAAAGAATTTCATAAATTGTTTTTTAATCATTAAAGAATTTGCACAAAATTTAAAAAAAATAATAAATAAATTCTTAATAATTTGAGGTATACATATATGTATGTCTGTAATTATTTTTGTATGTACTCCTATGTAATATAAAACCATTGGATTTTAAGTCTTGTTGTCTGGTTTCTTTTTAAAAATTTCTGAAACTTTAAAAGAGAAAATATGTGTCTTTATGTGTATGTACTTGCTTTTGTTTTTTTGCTTCACATTAATCAAATAGATTTCATATTAAAAAAGTGTTATTTTTTTTATTTATTAAGCTGGTCATGCATTTGGAATTTCTAATGAAATTTCGAAACTATTTTCCATTTATTAACCGCGATATTAATTTGGGTAACAACTATTTATTATTTGGTCATTAACCTCCTCCAGACAATGTTTGTTTGTTCGTTCAGCTGCTAATATTTTATTTTGTATTAGTTTAATGACAATTTCTAAGCATACAGTTATATTTTTTTTCTAGATATTTTTAGAAAGTTTTATTATGTTATTGTTGCCTTTCTTATGCTGACGAATTTGATATTAATGACTTTACAGAAAAGAGTTTTAATTAAATTTTGGAGCCTAACTATAGGTTAATTGCAGTTCAACTAATTTCCTAAATTATTTTTTTATATGTATTTCATTGAATATTTTTTATAGTTAATTAATTTATTATTTATAGTTAATTAATTTACGCACAGAAGTAGTGACAATTTGATAACTTTTAATATACAGAAAATAAAGATTCTTCAAGCTGATTTTTTAAATAAAGTTTTAAATTCATTTAAAATATTCTCCCTATTAAATAACAACTGAAAAAATGTATATCGTCACAGAAACTATAAAACGCCCTTTCTAATAGCAAGACTACAATCAAAATATTTTGAATAAATAATGTCTTCGTAATTAAAAAAGTTAAACAAAAAGTATCTGCTTGAAGGAACATATTCCCCCTATTATAAATGACAACATCACGTCAATCCGATAGTAAACAATAACAATTAATTTCTATTGAGAATCTCTTAAGTATTCTCTCAGCGATATAATATTGATAGAGGGCGCCAATAGTAGTCAGTTCCTGTCGATAACAAGTATACGAATAACAATTTTTTGTTGTCGTGTTGATGTGACGTCGATGTCGTCGTTCAAAATATGGGGTATTGTATTACATTTTATTATATTGTAATTGGACTAAACGTTTAGAAACTGCAAAATAATTTGCAGTTTTTCACAATTCCCTCCAACTATGCAGCGGGCCAATTGTTGTAGAGTTGTAGCTTTGCAAAACAAAATATTAGTAAAAACGTGGGTACAAATTACCGCATTTAATATGGAAAGAAATTTAAATGCAAGTTAAATGGCAATTTTGAACGATAGAAAATGCCCTAATTTGTCACCTGTGTCTCTTAATTACAGAAATTTGATAGAAAAGTAGGCAACACTTGTTTGCAAAGTTGCCACTGAAGAAAATCTATCCCATTAGAAATTCTATGCCATTATGATGATGCCACATGACCAAAATCCTACTAAATTTAATACAAAAATTTCTCATTCACGGGAACTTATCAGTATTTAATTCTTTATATAAACTTTAAATATTTACCGTTGTAAAATATGTCAAACTACACAGCACTGTTATTGATGTCTAATTTCAATAAGAAAAACAAATGTGTGCGTGTGTATGTGTGTGTATAAAATAAATTACTAGTATGTTTAGTTAGCTGGTGTGCTTGCACGTTTCTATTCAATATCTAATGTTTATTTTTTGTTTTCAAATTAGTTGCATAGATTTCCAACCACCACAGCATTTTTGTTTGCGGTCAAATAAATAATCAAACAAATTTAGCATAGAAGTTTGAATGATTCAGCCAAAACAACAAAGAATTTCATTGAGATATGTTTTGCCAAAATAAATCAAATAATTCATTTCCACATCAAATAAATTTAACGCACCCCTATTCCAAAAAAATAAAAATAAAACACACTATTCAGGCGTTAAGAAGGCAAGAGGAAGCACAAAAATTAGGAAACAATTAAAATAATTGATAAAAATATGATTTTAAGGGAGACAGTACTAAAGCATTTAGTTACACCCGACTGCCTAATAAATAATAAATTAGCTGCATGTGTCAAGCGTTAGAAAAAAACAACAAAAGAGTCCATGTACTCGTTTTGTACTCAAACAATGTCCAAGTATTATAATGGGTGATTTTTTAAGAGCTTTCTAATATGATTTAAAATAAAAACACATAAAATTTAGAGACATTTTTTAAAATTTTTGAGTCGATAGAACGATCTACAATATAACTCAAGGTTTACAGATGATTTCATCTAAATGTTGATCCCGGCTTCAACTCAAATGGTCTCCAACATATCGACCAATACAAATTCTTCAATAACCTTCATTGTGTTTGGCGTTTTTCGACTTCAGATTCGACATTTTATAATAGATTAAAGAAAAGTTTAGCTTTTTGTCTTAGGCTATTACAATTTGTTGAATTTGGAAGCGTAAAACGCCAAACACAATAGGGCTACAACCATTACTGATTTGTCCCTATATAGACATGAGCCGTAACAAAGCCCCTCAAAAATAGCCTAAAGACGTTAAATCGCACGATATGGGAGGCCCCAAATGTGAAATAAGCTGTTCACCGAACTCGCCTCCTAAATTGGGGCTATTGTTTCGCGTGCTGTATGGCATTTGGCATCCCGATAAAAAAAAATTTTTTTAATCATTGCACGGTAGCGCTCGGTATTCACAGTAACGTTCCTGCCTTCGTCGTCTTTGAAAAAGATGCCAACCGATCATAATTCAAACCAAAAAACTCATTTATCGGGAAGCTTTAATGGTCATGGTTAAATTATAGACCAAACTGAGCATGTTTAATAGTATCAAATTACAAGAAAACAGCTGAGTTGCTAAAAACAGTGTGGACAAAAAAGAAAGTTTCTAAAAAAATCACCCGTTACGAGTATAAATACCGATTGTTATGGCTAGTTAAATTGAGGGAAAGTGTTTATGACAAAAACATCTGTCCGACAGTTTAAAAGGCATGTGTATGTACCTATAGCACAGTTTAAGAGTCATATAGCATTAAGTGTTTAAAGGTTTTAAATTACTCCCCAACCTTATGTTTAAGGGCATGAATGGCCAATTAAAATTCTCTAACAGAACAAGTAATTAAAACAAGTTTTCAGGCAAATACTTGAAATAAGTAAATTAAGACTGTGTGACACATGACGGCACGTAAACGAATAGGTGGCAGGTAGAAAAAAAGTACAGGATAAAGGAAAGGAAATACTAAAAATAATTAGCTCGTTGAATTAAAAACGTTTAGCTTAAATTAATTCTACATGTTGTTGAATTTAATTGTAAAATAGTTTCCATTAATAAAATCTAATATTATCAATAATTGCTTATGAAAAATTATCCAAAAATTTTTTTTCTTAAAAATTTTATTTATGTATAATGAAAAATTTCCTAATTAAATTGTAATATTTTTATAAATTTGTGATAAATACTTCTTTTTGCATAGTCATTTATTAAAAGAAATCCTAAGAATTAAGTGATGTTTCCTAATAACGATTTCCAAACACATTTTGGGTCTTTTGAAATTGCTCGTAAACATTTGCATCACAAAAAACCACTCAATCAATTTCAAAGATATTTCCAGTAGCTGGGCTATAAAAAAAATATATCATGAAAAAAAATCATTGTTTTTTCACGAACTCCTCTCGATAATCATACAAAATAAAAACAAAATTCTTCTCAATTTGAATAAAATATAAAACAAAAAGAAGAAAGAATAACGAACAAACAATCTGAAAAAATATAAGATTCCCTGAAGAACCTTTAAGCAAAATGCCATTCATTTTATAAAATAGACATGTACATTTTTAATGAACAATGTAAAAGTATCCATCGTCACTTAAGGGCTCATTTTACAAAGATTCAAGATAATATTGTATTTTATTATTACATCCATCGGCTGCTAGCAAAATACTCAATAAGATACTAGAGATACTTGGTACGTAGTCCGTTTTGTTAAGCAGTTGCCTGCACATCTAGATGCAGCTTTTGGAAGAAACTGGCATGCAAAGAATCAAACAAGAAAAAAAAAGATGATGAAAAAAAATTAAAATAAATAAATGTGTCTGGTTTTTGTATTTTCCTTTGTCTCTTTAAGCTAAAAGGGAACTTTTTGTTCAAGATTGTATTGAATTTTAATATAAAAAAAAAATGCGGGTGCCTCTTCAGTTCACAAAAAGAAGAAGAAGAAAACCAAAATACCTCAACACCTTTCGCTGCGATACCAAAAATAACCCCAAACATTCTTAAGCAACAAAATCGGCACACAAAATGCTGCAGCAAAATATTTTTGTAAAAAATGTTCAAATATCCACATAAAGTGACCAGCTACATAATATTTTTATATTTTTAGACCATTGCAGTGAATTTCTTTAGCTCGAAAATAATAAAATGAGTGCTGTTTTTACAGCCAAGAAATTTTTAAATTTATTTATAATTTATTTGGGTAGGACATGTTCTCTTATAAATAGTTTTAAATCATGCCAAAAATTTATTTATATATACTTCCCATTTCTTAAGCAATTTTTTTAAAATTATTATAAATTAAAGCATCAGGTTTGCTGTTCTTTAATTTTTTATTTATTTTTTTTTTTTAATTTTATGTCTTGTCACATTTTTTACCCTACACTCTTCTGGTGCGGCTCCCACTGGCATTAACTATAGTTTAGCTAGTTTAAAAAAAAAAAATAAAATAAAAAAAAAATACTTTTAATATGTGACGGTTCATAATCGAAAAAAACCAGAAACACACCCTTTCACTTTGTTTGGTACAGTTACTGCTAACAGTAAACGTTCACATAATTCTGGCATTCAGTTCTTTCTCTTTTATTAATTTTGAACTCAGTTACTGATCATACTCTCAAGATGGCTTATTCCGCTCTTTTGGAATTACTGTGGCCTAGAATGTAAATGATCAGAGCCTGAGGACACTGCCTCGCATCTGATGGAAATGTGTATTTAATTTACTTAGCTAATATAAAACAGCTGATCCGGATACTTATTTGAAGTGCAGACAAAAACAAATCCACTTGATTACTGAGTAATCAGTTTTTCTTCCGTCCCGAAGAAAATTCTGGTTCAATTGGAATATTTTAATAAACCTAGGACTTGAATTTCTGTACTAAAAATTTATAAATCACAATAACTTAAAAAAAATAAATATTTATTAATCCCTTATAACCAATTTTCTAGTTAGTTTTTTGTGTAACTTTTTCGTAATTGACTCCTGTGTAGCCAACCATTTGCAGTGCTGCCAACTAATGCATATCAAAATTTGCTCCCATACATCTGACAAACATAGAATAACTAATGATATTATTTTAAACTTCCACTTAAATGAATAAAAAGTATAGAAATCAAAACAAAATTCAATGATCACTTTTCCTTTTTTATTTCACTTAATTTATTTTTGGGAAACAAAATTTTGTCCAATTAAAATTAAAAGAAAAAGAAATAATGAATTAAACAATAATTCCCAAATATATAAACTAAATTAAATCAATTCTTTTTCCACTTAGGACTCCCCTATTAACAGAGTAATTGTAAAATTTAATATTTCATATGACAGTATATTCTGGTATTGCCATATTGTGCGAAAAATTCTTATGACCGTGGGGGCTCATTACGGCATTCGATATAGATCGAAATTTATATTTAAATTGTATTGAAATTCTGATGGATATCGAATGCCGTAATTTGGCCCCTGGTGTTCTGTTAAATATTTCAGCAAAAAAAAACTACATCTGGCGAAAAATAAAATGAGTTCGCCCAAAATAGTCGAAAATTCCAATTTTGAGATTTAGAATATTTTCTATGGAAATTGTGGGAATCTCAGAAACAAATTATTTGCTTTTCTTTCCATTAAATTAATTATAGCATTTCTTGCCTAAGTAAGAAGAAGTTTACATATTTTTTTGTGTTTTCCCGACTTAAGAAGAATTGCTCTTTTCATAAAAAAAATTTTTAGTTCTTAAAAATCGTTAGTGAACTCGCTGAATGCAATAAGTACCAAAGATATAGACGTAATTTAAGTTTTCTTTTTTCAGCTTCATTTATTTATTTTTTTAAGTTTGCGAATTTTATAAGTATTTTTTCTTACTTCATTACATGTTACTAATATTTAATTCACTTTTTCAACTTCCATTTTATCTTTTCTTTCTTTGGTATGTATGTTTAAAATATGTAATGTTGTTTTCTTTTCTTAAAAAAAGTGCAATATTTTTTCCACTTTTCAAAAAATTACCATATTACGCCTTTTCTTAAAAAAAGTGCAATATTTGTTCCACTTTAAAAAAAAATTACCATACTACGCTTTTCAAAAGAGTGAAGTTATTACAAATTGTCTACCATCCCTTAAGAAAATAAACTTTTGTTTAAAACTCAGTTTAAGTGGAAACATTTAGAAAAAAAGGAAATAGGTCTATTGTTTGTAGAAAAGAATACACACATAAAACCTGGTAACTGATTGAAATTGTGTTAAATATATAACTTTTGCACTATTAAAGTGATATTATACTGTTATGATGATATTGAAGATCCTTGGTAATAAAGGCCATCATAAGGGTATTGTGTTCACTTGGGCATAAATTTTTTGCTATCTAGCCGTTACTTTCCTTCACGCACTGTTCGTGAACATATTATTTTCCATAAAACTCATAATAGCGAGAATATTGTTTGTCTTCATGTTCGTATCATCATCATCATCATCCACATTATGGACTAAAACAATGTGAAACAATAGTGAGCATTACTAGTACCATGTATAATGACTGCTAAACACTCGAACTACTTACAGTAACACATAAACGTTTAGTTTTCTTATACATTTCGTATAGAAGAGTGTTGAAGAGAAAAGCATACAAGAAGAAAGGAAAAAAAACTAGGTTAATATATTGTAATATTATCGCTTTTAGCGGTTGTGAAAAATAGAGAAAAACTATTACAAAATAGTTTCCTGATATGGAAAAAAATTATGTTGTGGAATACAGACAGAAATAAAGGGATTGAAATAATAAGAATAATATAAAACATAAAAAATGGCTAAACAAAACGTAACAGATACGACAGACTGGAGGAGGAAATTTAATGTTTTATAGGGAAAACTATTTAAAATTAAACAATAAAATAATTTTTTTTTAACTATGATATCCAGCAAAAGGCTTTAAATTTACATTTAATGTATTTCGGAGGTTTTTCTTCTTAACATTTGGGCAACACTGTTCTCTTTATTATGATTCTCAAACTGTAAATTGGCTTGCTGATATGCCATGCTTGTGTTCGCACTGAATATAATGAATCAGAGGCCCTGATTTTATAAATCATTTGGCTTTAAAAAAGGCATATAGTAGACAACACTGTTTTATTTTCAAAGGCTCCCAAACTGTAAATCTTGTCTACAAATTTTTAAACTTTTTGAATTCTTTTTTTTTTTTTTTTGTCCTTTTAAAACACCTTTTGGCTGTGCTAAACACCTTTATAAAAATTTTTCTTAATCTCTTTCACCCTAAAAAAAGTGGATCTCAAGTACCAGTTCTGCACCAGCTTAAGCTACTTACTTTTGCTACCATAAAAAAGCATAATAATAATCCTTGAACAGCACGAACAAAAAGGGATATTATTAATCTTTCTATTGAATGGCAAATGCATTTTAACCAATATTTACATTTTGTTCAAAGGACTCATTATGATTTACACAGATTTTTTATAAGCAAAGAGAGGGTAAAAAAAAGAAACAAATATCCAACCATCATCATTTAGCTTTTGTTGAAACGCGATGAATAGAACACTTTTAATAAAAGAGCTTTAGAAAAGTGATGGATGCAGCACTATAAAAAAAGTGCTGGTTAATCAAAATAAAAGCCCAAGAGATACCCTACTTAAATCAGGTCATGTTTATTTACATCTTAGAAAAATCATACGTAGATTTTTCTTTCTAGGAAATGCACACATAAGTTGGCAGAAAGGTAATTTTTTGCAATGAACGGATTTAAAGTTGACTTATTGGAAAGCCAAAAAATGCAGTGGGGTATCCTGTGACAGCGCCATATGTGTTGTCATATAGAAAACAACAGTTTGAAAGGCATTGCTACATAACGGAATATGTGAACATGACAAACGGTGCTACTAGCACACACTACTGTGCTGGCCGTGTCTCCTTCTTAATGACTCGGTCTTGTATTGTGATCAATCAATCTTGAAATTTCAAAAAACTATCAAAGAAAAATTATAGTGGATACGTTGCAATTGGGCGTTGTTCACAAATTTACATCACAAATTGTTCGAAAATTTGTTTTGAATTCAGAAAAACACGATAAATATTCCAAGCCACAAAGGAAAGTCAACAGTAAGTGGTGACAAACAAAAATACATGTGAGTACTGATGATGAAAGTGTAACGACTTTCGAAAACAACTGTTCTGCTCTGCTGTGTAGGTTGAATAATATTTATCATGTCTTTCTGAATTTAACACAAATTTTTCGAACAATTAGCCATAGAACTTAATATAGAAATAAAAATGTCTGATTAAAATATTTACATTTATATCACATTTTCCACTGCGACACTCGCTGTATATCAAAGTTGACTTTAATAACGCCGTTTTAAAGGATCCATTACGTAATCAGTCTGTTAGTGTTGACTCGTTATGTAATCATTAACTGATGATCATTAACTTCATCTCTATCGTCAATAATTTTCCGTAAAATATTTTACCTCTTTTTACAACTGCAATTGTGAATAATTTTTCTCTTTAATTGGGTTCCCTTTTTCCGAAATTGCAAAATCGTTTGCCTTTTCCCAAAAATGCAATTGTGAATAACTTGTCTCTTTAATTGGGTTCCCTATCTTCTAATATGCAAAACAGCGATTGTGAATAACTTTTCTCTTTAATTGTGTTCCCTCTCAAAATCGTTTGCTTTTTTTTCCCAAAAATATTCACGTCAAACAAGAATGTAAATTTTTATATTTCGTACTTATTAATTTATTATTAAGGTAATGATTTATTATTTAGATTCAAGTTCAAATTCGCAAATTACTTAAGAACGATTGAAATATTTAGAATATTATAAAAATATTTTAAATGTTACACTTTTAATGAAATTACCTTAATGTTATAAAAAAATTTTTTAAAAAAAATCCAGATTGCAGATTTGAACTTGAGTCTGAATATCCGTCACTGCCCTCCTCTTTCTTATTTTTGACTGGCATGAAGGGCTCAATAACAAAACAACGATCCAAATTAAAAACAAGTGACTGCACAAGAACAGATATTTAGTTTTAGTTTTTTTTTTAAATAGAAACACGCCGAAGAAGTGAAAGTTATTTGGAATTCGAAAATAAAATAGACAAAATCAAAAAGATTTGTTTGTCATACAAAATGTCAAATTGCTTAGACAGAGAGAAACGCCTTAAATTTATCGCGTTTATTTGATTTGGATATTGTAAGAAAAAAATTGGTTTTTGCTTTTTCTGTTATAAATTATTTTGAAAATTTTTACGGAATTGTCATCAATAATTAATGAGCTGTTTATGCAACCCAGACGGTTTGTGTACAAATTCACTAAAGCCGGTTGTTTGGGTTGTGTAAACGTCACTTAAATTTGTATGGAGTCTGTTATTAAATATTTCCGCGATTATTTTCATTTTTAATTCTTCGTGGAACATGACAAATCGACTTTATAAGAGGGAGCCATAATTAACAAAAAAAAAAATAAAAAATTATTGGTACAAAATGTGTGTTTATTTTCCCAGAAACTTGTAAACCATCTGCCCAAACTTTCAATACCATTTCTCAAAAGTAGGGCATGTAAAACATAAAACGAAAATGTATTTTTAAGATTATGAAAAAATGTAGGTGTTCTATAAGCTTTTTTCTTATTTATTTTATTTTTTTTCTGTTGCCCAGAAAGAACAGGCTAATAAAACATTATTTGGCTTACAGCAATATTTGCTTAGAAATATTAAAATATTTTTTGTTTCCCAAACACTTTTCACCTTCTTTTTTTTCCTAGCAAGCCAGCAATGAAAATGAAAACATTTCTTAACAAAAGTACAAACTAAATATTTTTTTTCTCTTGTATGTACATGTGACTTATGTATTTGTTTAAGCGTGTTTGTAAGAAATAAACAAGAATCCAAAATGATGAATATGAATTTAAAGAAAACGATATTAAAATGGTGTCATATTTAATCACAGGCTTAAAAATAAACACACGAATTAGAAATATAAAATTTATCATTTTGAAAATGTCAGGCTTGACATCACAGGTAGTGGCAGTACTAACGGCTTAAATGAGTTAATAATAAATGGCTTTCAACCATTAAGGCCTTAAATAGAAATTGGAGAAAAAATGTGGGTTTTGTTATTTTAAAATTTCTTGCTATATATGAGAATTATTTTTTTTTTGTTAGAAATTTTTGAAGGTTGTATAAGTTAAATATTGATGAATCATGTTTCAATTAAACAATTAATCAAAATTGTTTGGTTTTCTAGGTATTTCTCTTTTCCTTTACTAAAAAATTATTTTTAAGAGTGTTCTTTCTCAGGCTTCTTATATAACCAAGCAACTAGTTTTTATTATTTGGTATTTTGGTTAGTTAAAAAAAAAAAAAAGAATTAAACTAAAAACCTTGATGAATGTTCATATTTGTGGTTTACATTGATGATAGAGTTCTGTAAGGTTGTTTATAAAAGATACAACAACAACACCAACAAAAAATTCTTAATCTCTTTTAAACAGGCTTCGAAGTTCTCCAACAACCCCATTTTTTATGTGCAGAAGATTTTTTTTTTATGTGTGGGTTGCATTTCATGTACATTTATTTATCAATAAAAGCTCATCCATTTGTAAATAAATTTTTGTGTTAAGTATATACATATATATATTTTTTTTCAATCTTAACAAAATCATCAAATATCCAAACAAGTTTACATACAAATTTTAACGCAACTAGAAAAGAACACAACACAACGCAACGCAACCTACACACAAGTTTAGAATAATTAACAATAAAAAATACTCTTGAGGAAAAATTAACATAAATGTGTAAAATATTCATTCAATGTTATCTTTATGGGAACCAGACCACTTTTGTCAATATGACATTTCAGTTAAGATAATTTTTCTTGTTTCAGATACACAAACAAATACTGTTAGAAATCCATTAAATAAATTTTTATTACCATCACAATTCACAAGTAAACTGGTTTGTCGGAAAAGGAATTTAAAGTTGGAAAAATCAAATATAATACGAGTATTCTACTCTTTAAAGAATGACTAAATAATTATTGCTGCATTATTAAGCAAAAACTTGGCGTTATTTGAGTTATGACAGTCTTCTTGCAAATGACGTTATATAAAATTTAACTATTATGATAAACATTCAAAAAACTGCAATCTGCAAATTATTTTCTTTTTTAATAAAATAACTGGAATTTAATAAAAAAAAAACATTCCAAAAAAATTAATTTGCAGATTTGAACTTGGGTCTGAATAAGAAATTCTTATGTTAATAATAAAATTAATAAGCGAAAAATAAAAATTTACATTCATACATTCATAAAATTTAACTTTAAAAAAGAAATTGCTAAAGTAAATTATATAATTTACTTTCTCTTAATGCTGTAATTCTACTGAAAAAGGTTGCCAGCTCTCTTTTGGGGGAGAAATATAAAAAAAATCACAGACTGCTCCTTTCAAAACTGTACGTTACGAATCCTAACTTTACCCGATTAAATATGACAGAAAAGAGCTCTGTGACTTTCCAACTGTATTTTATTCAAAACATAAATTACTGAACATAAATAACATAAATAACAAAGAAGCTTTAGTTATCAGCAGCCGATGGCTCTGGAAAAAGCGAAAGAGATACATGGAATATTGGGAATATTAATCGTCAGGTTTGGGGAATTTCGTACTAACCAAAAATGTAATAACTTAAAAATATGAATGTGATAACTTCTCATATTCAATTTTCGTTAAAATATTGGTTAAATAGTTGATATTCCTACTAACTAGCACCACTTGCAAAAGTGGAAAAATTGAACAAAGAACGCTGATGAGATGGCGTAGCGGCCTCGAAATCAGTACTGATCCGTTCTGCTGGTTTGATGATTATTGAAAAATATTCTTAATATTCCAATCTTAATATAAATTAATAAAATAGAATTTTAACAAATTCATTTATTAATAAAATAATAAAAAATGGTTTGCAGTCTTGCAGATTCGAACTTAAGCCCGTTGATAAAATTAACAATAAATTACTGAATCCTAGCGTTTAATGAGGCTCATGTGTAATTCTTGTTGGAAATTTAACATCCAATGAATTCTGCAGAAAAAATCTGGTTGGAAGCAATAGAAAATCTGTTTTACCAATATTTTTTTTTAATTGTGTACAGTTAAAAATACACTGGATGTTGTTAAAACAGTTTAAAAGCAATTGTAATTATTAATTGTCATTGATGCTGTTATCGATCGATTGAAATGTATATAAAAAAAAGTGTTTATTATTTTCATAAGAAAATCGTATATATAATTTTCACAGAAATATATTAAAGCTGAGGTACTCTAAACTTTTATTGCCGTTTTCATATTTGCTTCAAATGTTAATATCATAAATGAACAATTTATTCTGATCTCAAATCGACTGGATTTGTACCGTTTTCAGTTCTAAATAACAAAAATTAATTTTTATTTTGTGAGGTATAAATAAAAATCAAGGAATAACTTTTATTTTCTGGTGAATAAGTTAAAATCAAGGAATACTTTTTATTTTCTGCAGAATAAATAAAAATCAAGGAATAACTTTTATATTCTGAGGAATAAATAAAAATCAAGCAATAAAAAGATACAAAATCGCTGAGTTTGACAAAACACCTATAAAAATATATTCATATAGAATCTTAATTGGAAAACTAAAACCATAAAACTATGAATATGTACAATATGCATATAAAAATTTAGGAAACTATAAATAGAAGAAATCCTAAAATGTATGGGAAATTGCTGAAACAGCAGAAAAGCATAAAAATTTTAAAAATTCATTTCACGGCGAAATTAAACATAAAAATTCTAAAATTAATTACTCGTTAAGATATTATAAGTTTTCCATAATGTTAATTCCAAATAAAAGAAGTTCTTAAAAACCATAGAATAATAGATTTTACGTTTCAGCTTTCTTGGAATTTTTATAGAACAAATTAGAAAATTGATTTACTTTCGAAATGGATTTCTACGCGTTTATGATTATTTATATATCCAAAATATTTTATAATTTGACACGTCCACATAATTTTACAATGATTTCGTCTGAAAAAATCTTACTGAAAATATATTAAAATGTTAGGCATGTGGCTAACATGGACATTCCATAACATCACAAACTGTTAAAACACTAACAGCTGCGACTAACATCTTCGTAGTAGGCGGCAATTATGAATGTGTATATCAAAGTTGAGCGGGATTTCTTTTACTTTAAAACTTTTTGTAATAAAAATAGTAAATATTTCGTTTCTTTATACTTTGCTGAATGGCTTCCTAATTGAAGGCTTAGGTTCTTGAAATATCTACTAGACTTCCCGAACACACAATTTTCATACAAAACAATTTTTGAAAATTTCTCTCAAACGTTTTTTTTTAAATCCTGTAAAAACCCTCCGCCGCTATAGACAAAAATACAAATTAAAAATTACGTGTCTTACCAACTATTATAAAGCAAAGAACACAGTTTCCTATTGTAATAAATTCCAGTAGGTACTTTAAATGTTATGAAACGAATGCATGAGAATAAAAGGAATTTAATATTTTACACGCACGTATAAAATTAAAATGAATAACACACTAAATGTGTACCTGGAATTTTGTTCGAAATCCTGTATTATCTATCACTTACAGTTGTCGATCTTCACTTGTTTACTTTCATGTTGGTTTTGGTCAAAATTCCCTTTTTAAACACACATACTCACACACACACACAAATGTATACACAGTCTGCTTCACAAAAAGGAATCTTGAAAATGAGCAGGTGATACCTAGATACTTAAAAATTTTTAAAACCAGAAACAATGAATACATGTAAAACAGGGATGGAAAATTTAGTGGTATATGCTTTTTCAATGATACGACATATTCTCTAAAACTATAATTAAAGCAAAATATAGGATATGTCTTGAAATAATTTGTAATAACGGCGTATAAGAGGCTAAAACATTTGTTTGCTAACTTTCAGTTTTTTCAATGTCTGTGCCATTTTGTGACATCACAAAAACTAGTATTTACTAGTGGCAATGCCTTGCAAACTGTTTACACCTCAGAGGGAATAGAACCTGTCACATTACATGCCACGGAGACTGGTTCTCAGGGACTAGAAACCTGTTCGAGTTACGGTACTTTACATGAGAAGCACCGGTAACTTTTACATGAGCTTTAGCATTGCATAGTTAAGATTCTCGGTGGCAGGTGCTAGAACCATCCTTAATATACTTGTCCTATTGTCGAAGACAGAAATTAAATATAAATCTATTGATGTTTGGCAGAGTGAGGGAATTTTGTAAGCACTTTTAGTCTAGTGTTGGGATATGTGCAATTTGCACCAGTCACGACTCAGCAACTTTTTTTAACATTCTCCTTTTCACCAGTCATGATATAAGATATTCATCGAAGGTCCAAAAGAATGTCCCAGCACATCAACAGCACAAGAAAATGTTAAGCAAGTGAATACAACTGATGTAGAGCATCATCGTGTCACTATTAGAGAAGTTGCGGAGCATGTCAGCCTATCGGTTCACTCATGCCATGCAATTTTTTTCTCGAAGCGTAAAACAGCGAGGTATTTTTCAAAATTTAAAACTTTAAAAAAAAAAAAAAACATTTATTTAATCATGCATTGGGGTTCCGCGACTTACTCCGGTTCCTAATATTGAAGAGAAATTATTGAATAAATAAATATATTTTAAGAAGATTGAAAATTCACTTAATATTTCTTAACAAATTTATGTAAAATGTTAAGATAAATATTTTTGTGGAGTATTTAAAATCGTAACTCTTTACTGTAGAGCACTTTTCTTTTCTCCTACGAGAATCCGCATGGAAATATTCTACAAACATGATTGAAGAGGACAAAATAGAAATTGATGAGAAAAATTAAAATTCCCCTTATTTTTCTAACAGACCTCGTATGGCTGCCTCCCTCAACAGGCCACTGCCCGGGCTAACAATATTGTATATGTGAGACTTGTGCACAAATAATCCTCTTTTAAAATTATTGATTACTGGTAAAAGTGTGGCACGCTTTGCCCACGCTTGTATTGTAGATGATATTTTAAGAGCTGCTGTATTATCCATGCCTGATCTCCAAAAAAATTTCAAGATTTTTTTTAAAATAAATATTAATATGTGCTGTGCAGGCAGTGCTTACGTTTAGGGTTGTTTTTACTATTGCTATCTTGTTCTAATTTATTTAAAAAAAAGGAACAAAAATTAGCTAAAATTAAGACTCTAATTTCGTTGTAGTACATGCTGCCATTTAGTTGGTAAATCTAAGTTAAGCCGTCAACACTAGTGTCAATATTTTTTCAGATAGAAATCTTCAAAATAGTTGGATTGTAAACTATACTTTTATTTGTTCTAAGAGGAAAATAATGTGTAGCAAAGTGATAATAAAAAGTTACTTGCATACTTGATCTTTAACAAGATCGGTATAAAAAAATATATATAAGACATAATAGAATGAATTCAGAATTATATTATATTAACTTGGCCTTTACATGAATGCCCTAAAGCAAGTTTTTTTATAAATATAAATATTTTCCATGGTTTGGTGTTTTTACCAACCAACTATTTTAATAAATAACATTTCTCGCATGTTAACTTGACATGGTCATTTAATAAACAAAAAAATAAATAAATAAAATAAAAAAATACATACGTTAACACAAAGTGTTTAGTTTCTCTCTAAAAAAAATTCATTTTAACCTCTAAGTGTCAAATTTCATATGCTGCTGCAGCTGACATTCTAACGTTTATAAAAAAAAAGAGAAACAAAAACTTTATCTCGTCTCAGGTTGTTTTTATAGTAGAGACGTGTTTAAATTTTACACAAAAAAATTTTTTTTTGTTTTAAATATAACATGAAAGCAGATACGAATTAGAGAATATATTTCAATGTCTCTTTCTTTTTACTGCTGAATGGAATTTTATACCAAGATCTTTGATATATCACAATCGTGGTGTTTAAACCTTTCCCAAAGCCGTATATTATCCACCTCTAGACGAATGTTTTGTGAATTTTGGGATAATGAGCCGACCAGCTATAGTATTGAATACAACGAAGGTAATATGTAACTAAAATTTATTAAGAAATTCTACTCATTTTAAATTTTTATATCAACTAGAATCCAATACTTAACAGTTACATTTAAAATAAATCTCGTATTTGTATATTTTTCTTTCTGATGTGTTATATTACAAATCTAAAGGTAACAAAAAAAGTACTTGATCTCTTTCTAAAAACTATAAAAAATTATACAGAGACTTTTAAGCGCGTATACATGTCTGTTTGCATATACGGAACAAATACGAGAAACAAAGATTTTTTTCTTGCTTAATTTTTTTTTTTTTTTTTTTTTTGTAATAACTGTTATGATAAAGAAAATTTTACAAAAATTATTTATATTGTGCGTATCTACACACAAATACCTTTTAAACCAAATATTTTTCATCAATATTGGTGGACGATAAGAAACTTAATAGTGTACCACAAAAAAAAAACAGAAATAAATAAAAAATGTGGCCTGTTTTTATCAACGATTTACCCGGCGAGCTGCTTGTCCGTGTTGTTCAAACAGCATATTAAATAAAACTCAGTTACAAAAGAAAGTTATCGCTTGTCTTTTTATTAAAATCTCTTAAAATTCATTTGTCTTCGTTATAATTCTTATTCGTTTTATCTGTTGCTAAGAATCTTTGCCGTTGTAGCGTTCAAAATATGACAATTACAAATTAAATATATTTTACATGTTTTGAATTTAATGAATTTCTCCAAATAAAAATTCAACTATTTAAACCTCATATTTGCATAAATATTGTTGCTTGGAACGTAAAGAAAAATAAAAGAAAGAGGAAAAAAATACATAAATTCGTAAAGCAGAAATTAAAATAAAAACCATAAAACAGCCTTAACAAACAAACCAAAACAATAACAATAGAACACAACAAAATCGCTTTAAAAAGAAATAAAATCAAAAATAACAAACAGCCACGACCATGACAACATTGACTGCATACTGAAAAAAAATTCAAACAAGAAACCAAATGTTTTGAAAAAAAAATCGAAAAACTGGCGGCCGATTACTGACTACTGCATTTTTTTATTCTTTTTTTATATAAAACACACCACAAAATATTGCTGCACTTAATCAATGGCGACAGTGGCAGCCAAGCTGAAGTACCTTAAACGCATTCTTGAAGTTAGTCAGTCGTTTATGTTTGTGTCTGAAAAGTGCCACATTGAAATGCGTTTAATCACTACTTGGCCTAATCCACAAAGGAAAAACATAAAATCTATAATTAACCCACGAAATACAGGAATATTTGTAACATAAAAACATATGCCACAATAAATGCTTTGGGCAACAGCACGACCAAGAAACTTGCCAGGATATGAACAGAATTATGCATTAATTCGAAATAGCTACAAACAATTCTCTATCTTCTCATCTTGCTTCATCTGTCTCTTCAATACTATCGCCTCCTTTCTAGTTCTGGCGCAATGCACTGCATAAGTAGAAAATAGTAATAGTAATAGAAAAGGAAACCTTGTATTGCCGGCAATTCTATACTTTAAAAACGCCAGGTTTCCCCGCAATTAACTTAAGAACAAATTCGAGAAATTGAAAATTTATACTTTTTTCCTATCAACATAACAATAGTGTTCTTATTAGCTCGTCAAATTTAAAAAGCTTCCATTTAGTTTCATGCAGTTCTTTGAGATTGACAAGAACAATATTTAAAATTCTTGGTTCGAATAAAACACTATTAGAGATATTTCGACACCGATATCTCTCGAACCAACTTAATGAATTGCTATGAAATTTACATCCTTCGACCAAGTTGTTCAAGTGAATCTTAAAAATAGATTTGCCAATGATTTCTAAATCTTATTTGAACTCCAGACAAGGCCTGAGTAAAGTGAAAGATTGGTAAAATTAGTGAAGGCTATAAAATGTTCAAATTTTCTCATGTTGCAGGCAACATAAACGCACCAAAAAAACGTAAATCTAGGACAAACCAAAAATATCCTTGCGAAAACGAAGAAAATATGTCCCTATTTTTATTGCTTGCCATTAAATACAACAACAATTCGAAAAACAAAAAGTGTATGACCAGTTTAATATTGTTTTCTTTTCTACAAAAAAAAAAATTGCATTTTTCGCACTTTTTAATAAAAATGGCAAAATTATGCCATTTGGAAAAAGTACATTTTTTTAGAAAATAATCTAACATCGCTTAAAAACTGAATTTTCCATTTAAGTGCAATTTTAAAAAAAGGGCAGAAAAAATTTTACGTATTTTAAGCTGAAGACACATTTTGTGACTTCGCACTAAAAGCAAATTTTTTAAGAAATTAATCTAACATCCCTTAAACTAATTTCTCCATTTAAGTGCAATTTAAAAAAAGGGGCAGAAAAAAGTTTACGCATTTTAAGCTGAAGACACATTTTGTGACTTCGCAGTTGTGCTGTCATTAACATGATTTACAGTTTGGAAGGCAGTGTCATAAAGCGAAGTACAAGGAAATGACAAACGTTGCCACTAGTACGGACTATTGCATTTGTTTGTGAAGGCACAAAATGCCAGGGGTGTTCTCGACTTCAAGGAAAAGTGAAAGCCCATTAAATATGTTTGACTATTTATTTTCGACAGAACTAGTTTTTGATTATCAAATAATGCTATTGCCGTTTGTAGCCTAACGCTTCTTATCTGTTTAGAGTGTAAGTGTTTTTTTCTCTTCAAATTCTTTTCAATTCCCACCACGGCATTGTAGTGTTGCGTGTTAAACGCACATTATCATTAAGTTTTTTTCCTGCGTATTTAATGAACGGTTGAAGAGGCATTTTTGCGGCTACAACTATTTTAACAGCCAACTTGGTCTTTCAAAGAAAAAAAATTAATAAAAAAAATTAATAAAAAAATTGTGAAACAAATACTTTGTTGGAGCCTCTAAAAGCCACCACATGCGAAATTTACAACAAACAAAACGAAATTAATGTCGAAACAAAACTTCTGCAATATTATAAGATTTTTCCAGTTCTCTTTCTCTCTACCACCAAACAAGTTTAATCAATACCTCCTTTTTTTTACTTATTTATTTTAATTCTTTCCAATTTAAATATTACAGCGCACCACTCTTTTATTAGTGCAGGACATAGAGAACTGCTTTTCATTAAAATGTAGTGTTTTTCTTTATTGTCTGTTTGGTTTTAATTTCTCTTGTTGTGAATTAGATTTTTATTTGAAATGCCCGCTGGCATATTAATTTTGTAATATAATTAAATTGTATTTTATATTCTAAGCACATTTTCAATCAAGCGACCAAACTCTTTTAGAAGATTTTTAATGAGACGAACCAACTCAAATCGACTGACTGTTTTCATAGGAAATTAAATAGATGTGCAGTAGATTTTTAATTAAAAGAAATTGATTGATATTTGAAATGTGACAAGTATAACGTTTAAGGGAAATGTGAAAAAAAAGAAATTGTTGCAAAAATAAATAATTCAAATTAATGAAAATAAATTGTTATGCATAAAAATTAAATTTTCATATAAAAATGGTAATGCAGATCAGTTTATTACAAACAAACAAAACTTGGTTCGTATAAGACTCAAAAGAATATGTAATAAATATTCATATACTGATAAATCGGCAATACTTTGGTTTCCTTAATATATTGCTGTCAGCAATATTTTCATGTCAATACCGAGATGGCATACGTGGCTGCCTGTAACATGAATCCAACACACTTTGCGGACTTTTCTGAATGCATACACACATAATACCGAGATACTTTTTAAGTTTTCCTATAGTTAACAGAGTTAGACAAAAATGTTAGCTCAAATTATAACCGAAAATTCAATAAATAATAAACAAGAAAAAAATTTCCAAAGACTGGAAAGCTTTTGAAATTAGGGAAGAGAATATAATTTTTTTTTTAATATGAAGGCTTTAGTCTTTGGAATTTTAAAGAATTTGCGTGTGATCAAAATTTTTAGGATCTGTGCACCAATTTTTAAAACTATAGGACGGCGAAGTGGCCACAAAGTTGCATGTTTTGAGCAAAGTTGTACGTTTCATATCTCGAAAAACAATGAGCATGTTTTGATGAAATTTTTACTGTTTCCAAGATAGGATGACCGGCTTTAAAGTGCATATATATTTGTACCATTAGTTCATAACATAAATAAAGAAAAAGGGGAGTTTGTGTTAAACGCCCACTTTTCAATGGTAGGAAGTAGGCGTGGCAAAAACTTTTAATTGGAACTCATTCTACGACAAATTCTCTAGCAACGCACCAAATTTTTTGAATAGTAACCGAGATATGAAAGAAACAACGTCAAATATTTTTTAGGCAGAAAATCATCAAAAATATATATATGTGACCTGCTCCACGAAAAGGGACCTCTGCGCCGAAATTTTTTTTATTTTTTTTTTTTACTTTTTGAATGATTCTTATAGGAAAAAGAACGCTCTTTCAAATGCCGCAAGCCGCAATTTTCTATGTCTTTTAGTTTTTTTACAAATCACCTGTAAAGATGAACATAATTAATTGCGCAAAACACGGAAAAACGAAGCGCTTTTTTTAAACGCGTTTTCCTCAATAACTTCTTTTCGGCGCAGAGGTCCCTTTTCATGGAGAAGGTCACATTTTTCTTCTTTTCTTTTGTAAAACACCAGGCCAACAGAATCGTGCAGTAGGTGGATTTTCGAACTGCATTTTCTTCAAAACGATATATCTCCTTAACCACTTGACCTACTATATAGATGTATGTGCCACCATATGATAGATTAGAACTCTGGCTACACGTCTGTTTTGGCCCGCCTGGTGGCCCCCCTACCTGGTCAAAAAATTCTAGTTATATTTCTAAACTTTGTAACTCAAAAACTATGCAACGTATACATATGAAACAAAGTGTTTAGGAATCAGCATCTTTAATTCTTTAAGTCTGTAAGTCTGTTTATCATTTTGTCGTGATAAAAATTTAAGAATCTGTGAACCAATTTTCAAGAACCGTATTGGAAAAAATTTCCGTATTTAAAAAAATTGCATGATGTAAGCACAGTTGTACTTTCTATATCTTGGAAACTGTTCAGCGAATTTTCATGAAATTTTTACTGGCGGAAAGATAAAGATATACAGCAGTATTCACAAAAAATAAAGTAGACTTGATCAACACTTTAAAATAAATTTTCTATGAAATTTTTACTTTAAAGCACACTTGAAGTACACATTAATTTTTGTGAATACAGCTGATAAACTTCAAAGCCCATCCTTGCTTAGCCCTCGTGGCCTACTTCATCACATAATTCCATTTATATGAACCTTATATTTCGAAAAGCCTGCTACATACACATTTGCGGCAAAGTTTTGAGGACTCCCCCGCTTCTGTTATGTAAGTTTATCAAATTTCCATTTTGTGCGATCAAAATTTAAGGAACTGTGAACCAATTTTTAAAACTATAGCTGGATGAACTGGCCACAAAGTGTTGTACCTGCTATATCTGGAAAGCCAATAGGGGTTTTTTGATGAAATTTTGCACTGGCTTAATGTTAGATGAAATTATAACTTTAAATTCTATAAATAATAAAAAACAGGAAAATTATGTTTCCCAAAAAAAGGATGGGCTATAGCCCTTCAAATTAGAGAAAAAATAATAATATTTTTTGTTTTTTCAGAAAAAAAAATATATAAACTAAAGCCTTTAGAATCTTAAAGAATTTTGGCGAGATCAAAATTTTTAGGATCTGGTGACCAATTTTTAAAACTATAGCAGGGCGAACTCGCCTCAAAGTTGTACCTCCTAAATCTCGAATGCCAATTAGCGTATTTTGATGAAATTGTGCACTGCGTTAATGTGAGGTCAAATTATAACTGAAAATTCAATGAATAACAAAAAACAAGAAACAAATATTTTACCCAAAAAAGGGGGTAAAGCTTTTGAAATTAAAAAAAAAATAATAAAAAAAAATTTTTTAAAAATTAATTTTTTTTTTCTAAAAAAAATTAGCCAAAGCCTTTAAAATTTTAAGTAAATAAATAATAAACAATAGTTTTGTAAAAATAAAAGTATTTAATTTGTTAGACAAACGTGTGATTATTGCTTATCGACAAATCTCCCTTATTCTGTAACATTTTGTCAACGTCACGTCAAGACAATACCAAAACTAAGACATCTGCATATTATTTTTCCTTCGTATTTAATTTCTTTTATCAGCCTCTAATTATTTTATAGGCCTTAAGGAATAATCAGAGGCTGTCAGCATTAATCAATTGGTGACCACAACCAAAATGCAACTGCTCTATTTTTGATATTATCTTGACGTGACGTTGACAAATAGTTACGGAATAAGGGGGAATATGTAACGATTTCGTTAGTTTATTATAAAAAAATCTCTTTTCTGAAAACCCAAAATATATTAAATATTAAAAATTCTTTTATTATCTCTCCCTTTCCCTCCCTCTTAACCTCCATAATTTGTTCTGTTTAATAAATAAATTAGAATCATTTTAGAAAACCAGTATGCTAAACCATTTTAACTATTTCTTTTTTAAATCAAATAATTTTTTAAATTTTTTCCAACCTTTATTATTTATGGTATTTTTATTTTAATTTCTTTGTAAATTTATTTATAAAATATTGTCAATAATTTATTAAAGTATGTTCAACAATAAACCATCAGAATTTTTTAAGTTAAATCATAAATTATATGGACAATGAAATCATGTTTTATGTCTGCTTTACATGATTCAATTTATATAAGCTGATGTTTTTATTTAATTTTTTTTTATTAATATCCAACATACACTTCAATATATAATTTGCTGTTTTAATATTATTCAATATATAACCATCAATGTGTTAAAACAACTTCCGATCGTGTTTATGAGTTGAAACTCTTTCATTGTTTGTCTTTGTCAAAGATTTTGAAGCATTTAAATTGAGAAATGTTGTCGTGTTGAGAATTTTATTAAAAGTCGTTTATATACATTTATAATTTTTATTTTATTTTTAGATACTCGTCGTACATTAAAAACAAAGACAAACAATTTGCACTGTAGACGATTTGTTTTAATGTGATATATATTTTTTATTTTATTTTTTCTTACAGTCTTCTAGTAACATTTTATCTTTTATAGAGATTTCAACGGTCTTTTGTGTTATTCCATCTGCCGCTTGTAATTATTGTTCATTATATCAAAGTCTTTTCAGTTTTTTTTTTGCTCGATTCTGTATGTGAAAAGTGGTAGTTCACTGCTAAAGCTGGGGCTGAAGTGTTGGTTGTAATATGTGTTGAACATCATAATCTATTACACTCAACTGGAAAAAAACATGATTTACTTTGTTAAACTGTCAGCTACAGAAATAGTAAAATATGTTTAAAACAGATTGGAATAGCGTATATAATACTGTTAGCCAAGTTACTCCATTTGTTAGACAATTTTTATTAGAAGGTTATTGAAGTTGGCTGTCCTCAAGCAGAAGTAGATAAAGAAAATAATACAATTTTGAAAGTCATTGTATACTGAGGCAGAAAAAAATCTCTACTATTGCAAATACTGCATGGCTGACCGAAACATAATTAATTACTTATACGAGGGGTATGTGCGTATGACTAGAATATCACAGCAAGTTCATGCATGCAGGGACATGTTTTAAGGTTAACTTTAATTAATTTATTACATATAATACTTTTTTATTATTATTATTTTTATTATTTTTGGCGAGTGAGGAGGGTTTAAAATGCCTTCGCACTTGCTGTGACCGTCACAACTACGTCGAGTGGTGTTTCCACTAAAACAATCCCTTCTCTTTTTCTGGTGTGTTTGCCTTCACGGGACCACTTTCTGCATTACTTCGTGAAGGATCAGAAACTGCGTCTTGGAAAGGACTCTTCTTTATGTACCCACGTCTGGGCACGCCATATGCAGCCATTGTGGTGTTTGTACTTGGTTATGCTGAAGGATTTATAGGTGTAGACTCGTTCTGTAAATGTTGCTCGTGTTCCTTTTTCTTCCTCCGTAAAACGCATTCAACGTAGTTGCCTACGGCACTCCATTTGTCATTACATTCAAGCATTTTGCTTACAATGTTGGTTGTCAGGAGTAATTTCAGCAATCTGTTCCCTTAGCACGAACGTTTGTCTTGCGTCGTTGTTCCTTAGCACGCTTCGCGCATCCTGCCACTTGATGCAGTCAAAGAACGTGTGTCCTGCGTCGTCGTTCCTTAGCACGCTTCGCGCATCTTGCCACTTCATACAGTCAAATAACGTTTGTCCTTCGTCGTCGTTCCTCGTGATGCAGTACATGCAGAAGGTGTTCCCTTCCTTGCCCATGCGGTAAAGATATTGGAGGAAGTAGCCATGCCCTGATAGAAAATGTGTCAGGAACTAGTTTACTTCCCCGAATTATCTTTGATGCCACGCCTCAATGCTGGGAATGAGCCTCCTCCGCGTCCATCTACCAGCGGTTTCTGTGCTCCATCTGTTTTGCCATCTCTGAAGTGCTCGGGGTCTTCGCTCTGCTGCTGCACTATTTATATGACTGCCCCTCTTGGGGTCCCATGTCTTCTACCGCTCACACGCCAAAAGATCGACAGGTATCTCCTTACTTATTACGAAAGCCGCTGCTGCCGATACCGTGCGATAAGCTGAGACAACCAGAGCTTTGCGCTTTCATTTCATCGACCACTATGATAAAGTTTAGCGTCAGCACATGTCCACAAAGGACCTCATCTGACGATATTCCCAACATAGTGTGAAATTGAGTGTCCACCACCACCCCAGTGTCCTCTCAGGGGGCACACCAAGGCGACTTCGAGTCACCAAGGTGGCAATTTCTAGAACATGCTAGGGTAATGTTCCATGATCTAACACCTTGCTAGAGTGTCGATCCTATCTAGAAGATTTCAGTTCTATGAGTCACGAAAGTATAGAACTTCATTTGTGGATTCACAACAACACATAGATTTTGCTACTATCAGCCGGCCCGAAGCCCAACCATAAAGATCGGTCATCAGTCCTTATCTGACAAATCTTCCACCAATTGGTGTCAACCACAAACCACCATGTAAACTCCCGAAGGATACCTCTGATTTCATCGACAGTTCACCTCCCCAAATCTCACTGCCATATAGCAGTATTGAGTTTGTTGTTGCCATAATCAGCCTCCTCTTGCTCTCTGTTGTCCCGCCGATGTTCGCCATTAGCCTGCTTAACATGTCAATTACTTTTGCCGCCTTATTGGCTGCGTATTGTATTTGAGTCCAAAAAGTCAGCCTGCAATCTAATTTGATACCCAAATATTTTACCGCTTCTTGGTTATTAAGGGCATATTGCATATTTGCATGTCCATTTCGAGCGCAATGTGCCTTCGTGTCATCAGGATGACCTTTGTTTTATTTCTGGCCAGCTGTAGCCCATGGTCCTCCAGACATATTTGAATCCTTATCATGACCTGGGTTAGCCTTCTTTTGTCGTCCTCTGTATCTCGTGCTGAGATTACCGCAGCTATATAATCCTCGTAGCCTACGAGGTGTGTGTCTTCTGGTATCTCTATATTCAGAATGTCATCATAGGTCGCATGCCAAAGGTCGGGTTCCAGGATTGTTGCCTGTGCTGCACCGGATGTGAGCCCCTTGGCTCTCTGGCCATCTGGCGTGTCGTACAGGACCTTACGGTCCTATTATTCTTATTTATTGGTTATGAATTTCTTTTAAATATACATTTCAGTTTATATTGACGCCTTAATAAATATAAAAAGGGAAATGATAGATTTATATTATTGATATTATTGCCAGTGCTGTCGAAGATCTTTGAAAAATTACTGTTGGAAAGGATGCTACCAATTTTAGAAGCACAAAACATAATTCCAGAGCATCAGTTTGGATTTAGACATAAATACGGTACCCCAGAACAGTGTCATCGAATTGTGGAATGTATTTCCAGAGCCATAGAACGAAAGCAGTATTGCAGTGCGGTGTTCATAGATATACAACAAGCGTTTGATAGAGTATGGCATTCAGGCTTGTTATTTAAAATTAAAAAACTGTTACCAGCTCCTTTTTATGTCCTACTAAAGTCTTATTTACACGAAAGAAAATTCTTCGTTAGAGTCAACAGCAAAACCTCTGCATTTGGTTTTATACAATCTGGAGTTCCACAAGGAAGCGTTTTAGGGCCAGTATTATATACACTTTTTACGTCCGATATGCCAACAACAAATAACACAACTATAGCAACATATGCTGATGACACTGTTATTATGGCTTCGCAAGATTCTCACCTTGAAGCTTCTAGTAAACTACAAATCTGTTTAAATCTAGTAGAAGATTGGCTAAATAAATGGAAAATTAAGGTCAACACGGAGAAGTCTGTTCAAGTAACGTTCGCTCTTCGGAAAAATGACTGTCCACCAGTTTCCTTAAATGGATCAACCTTTCCACAATCAAATTTTGTAAAGTATCTAGGTCTACACCTAGATAGAAGGTTAACTTGGAAAGAGCACATTAAAAGAAAGCGTCAACAACTTAACAATAAGTCAAAGAGAATGTATTGGCTTTTAGGACCTAAATCTACCCTAACAATAGAGAACAAAATAAAGTTGTATAAAACTATAATAAAACCTGTCTGGACTTACGGTATTCAACTTTGGGGTACAGCTAGCAACTCAAACATTGAAATTCTTCAAAGATACCAGTCCAAAATATTAAGAACAATTACTACCGCTCCATGGTTTATAAGTAATAAAAATATTCATCGTGACCTTAATATACCTACCGTTAAAGAGGAAATCGCCAAATTCTGTGAGAGATATTTACAAAGACTGAGCAATCATTCAAATCTAATTGCCATTAATCTTTTGAATGATAGCGATGAAATAAAGAGACTAAAAAAATACCACGTACTTGATCTTCCTTTTAGAAAATAAATATTGTTATATCTATAAGTTAATTTTTATATCATAATTAATTAAATTCATGCAACTTATTGTTTTTGTTTTTATTGGACTCACTGGAGTTCAATAACCTATGTTCATTGTAAAATTTAAAAGATTTGCTTAATGTTTCTTTAGAAAATAGATCGCAAATAAAGAAGAATGAAAAAAAAAAAAAAAAAAATATTATTGATCTTATAATAACAATAACAATAATAATAATAAATAAAAACAATTCAGTAAGTCTGTGTTCATACGAGTCATGTTGTACTGACATGATTGCGACTTTGTTGGGTGACAGGGGAGAAGGGATAAGTAACGAGTACTCATGGGCATGTACTGTCAGTACGTTTTGTTTTCTCATTCGTAAAGCACACAACCATATATACATGAATACGACTATATGTACATGTCGTCAACAAGACATGAATTGTGTGAACACGAATGCAAGTTCAAAGAAGAAAAAGTAAGAATCTTGTCAATAACACATGAGTCGTATGAACACAGACTAACAGTAGGCAATAAACGTTGAAGTCACTTATGAAAATTTTGGTCTATCGCTATTTCATTCCTTAACTGGTACTGCGTTCAGTTTAAGTTTTCAGGGGCCACAATCATTCCTAAACTAGGAAAGAGTTACAAAAGAAATAAATCTTAGCAGTAGCATGAAAGCTTCAGAAAAAAAAAAATATTTTCTTATAGTAGACTTAAGCGCTTATTGTCATATAAATAATAGAAAACTAAAAATAAAACTCACAAATCTTTTGTTTGTTAATTAAATCATTTTTATTAGTTCTTCGATGTGCCAGTACATACTTAACAAATCTTGTGCCCACCTTAAATAGCCGTATTTAACATTTAAATTCAACAAAATAAATTTGTGGCACACATTCGAGCAAAAAAAAAAAAAAATGTGGGAATTGATTTTGGAAAAGCCATAAAATAAAACATCTATTTGAATAACAAATTAAAGCTTAGCAACTTTTTTCAAAATTAATTTTGTGTCTAATTTTATTTTCTTCTATTTTATACTATTTACATTAAACATAATTAATTTGTTGTAAAATGTTTATTTTTATTCTTAGATACTTCATATGAAAAAGCATGCAGGCGTGGCTCAGCACCAGCGACACCCATATTGGGTCAAAAACAAAACCAACAGGAGAACAATACAACATCAAGATTTACAAATTTCTTTTCAAAACGGTAAGCTTTGGCACATAATGTTAATTTGAAATAATATTAAGTACAAATTTTAAAAATAAATTGATTTGGATGAAGGAAGAAAATTCTTTATAAATTGCTAATTTTTTCAACGGGCTTAAGTTCGAATCTGAATGACTGCAAATGATTCATTTACTTGAACATAAATAACAAAGAAGCTTTAGCTATCAGCAGCCGATGGCTCTGGAAAAAGCGAAAGAGATACATGGAATATTGGGAATATTAATCGTCAGGGTTGGGGAATTTCGTAGTAACCAAAAAAGGTAATAACTTAAAAAAAATATGAATGTGTGAACTTCTCATATTCAATTTTCGTTAATAACATTGGTTAAATAGTTGATATTCCTACTAACTAGCACCACTTGCAAAAGTGGAAAAATTGAACAAAGAACGCTGATGAGATGACGTAGCGGCCTCGAAATCAGTACTGATCCGTTCTGCTGGTTTGATGATTATTGAAAATATTCTTAATATTCCAATCTTAATATAAAAAAAAATAATAATAATAAATAGAATTTGAACAAATTCATTTATTAATAAAATAATAAAAAATCATTTGCAGTCATGCAGATTCGAACTTAAGCCCGTTTAAAAAATTAACAATTTACATAAGAAAGTTCGACTAATAAAAATTCATACATAATTTAGAAAATTCTTTATTTAGAAACAAACTTTCGTAGTAGTCCTTTTTCAATAAAATTATGTAATTTTAATTCAAAAAGCTGTTTTCATAGCTTCTAATGAATTTTATAAAATAAAATATTATGTTTTTTTTTTCTAATTATTAATATTCACTTTATTTCCCTTAAGCAGCTAATGAACTATTTTCTAAGTACCAACACACCCCAAATTATAAAACAAGAGAAAAATAAAATTAGCTTCCAGAACATAAAAAGGCTGAATGAGGAAAATGTCTGCAGCCAAAAAATAAATAAAAATCATTAAAATAACACCCCAAAAAATTTTGTTAATAACCAAAAACACTCCCTAAAGTTACTCGTACCTTTAAAAGCAAAACTTAAAGCCAACATTAACTCAGTTATCGACATGAGCAGCACTGACTCATAGAAAAAAAATAATTTTTTTCTTTTATCTCCTCTAAAACCCTTTTTTCATTTTATGTGTTTTTTTTTTTTTGGTCGCTTCAAACTATCAACAAAGACTTTTAAGCCAAAAACAACAAACTCTGTCATACATCAAACCACTAGTGCACTTGTGCACTCCATCAAACAGCCAACAGAATTTGCCTCAAAGCTGCATGCACCAATTTATAGTACAAGTTTTTCGTTGGCTTTAGTTTTTTGTGCAAATTTTTTGTTTGGTTTTGTTTTGTTTCTATTTTTTTTTTTCGTGCCACAAATACGAATTCAAAGATCTAACCGCAAAACAACGCAGATGGTGCATGTTTAACTAGAGTTAACCACAAAAGAAAAACAAAAAGAAATAATAGCAAAGAAAACAAAAATTCAAAAGCAGACAGACGCTCGAATTGAGGCAGGCATTTAAAGTTTAAACTTAGGAACGCTAGTCATGAAGCATTTGTTAACTTGATTTGTTGGTTCAGTGGCTTTAGGCCATAATAAAATAACAATTGCAGCAAAGTATATATAAAAAAAAGAATCCACATTAAAAAACAAACAGGCTGGCTATTCTGGTAGTTAATCCCGTAAACAAAGTTTTTCTCCAGTTAACTACAGTTTAAACCAGCACACGGCTAAACACAGTTTAACTTGTTTAAAACTAAACATTTTAGTTTGGCAACCTTTTAATTAAGAATTTGTAAAATAATTATTTAAAAGTTTTTATTTAGGAATAATAACAAGTAAGAAAGTTATATTCGACCGGGTCGAATCTTAAGTACCCTCCAAATATTTAGTACATAAAATTCTTGTTATTTCAATCATTTAATAAAAATGTTCAATCTGCTGTGTCAGAGTTCCTTTAAGACATTTCTTGTCCCATTTTAAAAATCTATTTGGACAGGGCCACTCCGGGAAGGGCCATGGGGGAGACGTCTCACCTTTGCCATAAAATACTAAAAAGTAAATTTTTGGCGTTATAAAGTGTAAAATTTTTTTTTTTTTTGATAGGGTCATTAAGGGGGCAAGTGTGAGGGAGTAGGGGTAGGGCAGAGGAAGGTCAGAGAACATCTTGGCTTCATCATAAAAGCTTAAAAATTTAATTTTTGTGGAATCTAGGTTTAAGTCCTACAATTTGTTAAATATTTACATTATTTTCGCATATAATATTTTACTTCAAAGCCCACTGAAGGGGCGGGTTTGAAAACTAGATATTTTTCAGATTTTCTTACCCCAAGTTCAACACTTTGGATTTTTTTGACATAAAAATTGTCATTTGCTTGACAAAAATAATAATAAAAGAACTTTAAACGCCCACTAAAAGGGGCGGAGTCCAAAAAGTGGATTTCTGGGTCCAAGTTCAATGCATCTTTGACAGAAATATATCATTTCCCTAACAAAATTACAAAAAAAAAAAAAAAAAAAAACTTTAAAAATTATGTTGTTTTTAGAGGTTGATTCAATTCTTCGAAGGGGAACTTTTTCCCTTCTGGTGCGATTCAGCCCATTTACGAACTTGACCTGTGCTATCCTTCAAGATGTATTTATACCAAATTTCAAGGGCGTGGCTCTTTTCGTTTGGACTGAATTTAGATTTCCACAGACAGACGGCGGACGGACATGGCTAGATCGTCTTAGATTTCATCACCGATCAAGAATATATATACTCCATGGGGTCTTAGAGGGATATTTCGCTGCGTTTCAAACAGAATGACAAAGTGAATATACCCTCCAATTGTTCTGTTTTTTTATTATTTTTTTTATACAAATATTTGCTAGATTACACAGTCCAACAAAGTTTAAAGGTTGAATTCTTTATGATTTTCAAACGCAGTTTATTGCCCATAAAACTGGGAAAAGAATGAAATTTTTGTTTTTTTTTTCGTACAGCAATTAGTCATTGAAACGTTAAATGATTTTGCTCGTTACCTAAACTTAGGTTCCCATATCTCGCTTAATTGATCACCTTTAAACTGACCCTTAAAAAAATATTTTTTTTATTTTTATTTATTTTTTTTAACATGCAATTTCATGGTAACTTTAGTTTAAACTATGAGAATGAATACTCGTCGTTACACTTTTCGTATACAAATAAAAAATCATTAAATAACAACAACTACCTGGAGTCATAAGCAAAGTATTGCGTCTATTTAGCGGTCCGTTTCGCAAATATTCTTTGCACTATTTCCAGTAGTTGTTAGTTGGCAGCACCAGCAAACAAACAAATAAATCGTCATCTGTCAAAAGTGTTAACATTAAAAAGAAAAAATAACATGAAGAAAGAAAGAGGTGGTGAAACATACCGAAACGCGCCATGACAAATGTAAAATTAAATTAAAATTTTATTGCCTCAGAAATATAAAATAATAAAGTAAATTAAGCTGCCCTATAGAACTTAAAAAATTTGTATGCTTAAATTGCTAAAATTATTAGCGAGAAATAAAATTTTAATAAAAAAATATTTATTTTTTTATTCGAAAGATCAAATGGTGTTGATATTTGAAAGTGATATCAGCCATGGAAAAACAGCGACTACTTTTGATGAAGAGCATACCGAAAGTCCAATTTCTGGTCACTTTTTCAAGCATCAATGGCCATCACGAGTAACACGAACAATCCAAATGATTGTGTAAGACGTTGGCGTTTACGCCGAAGCCGTTTTTGTACCAGATTAAAGAAACACACAAACAATTCTCTTTAATCTACTACGAAAAACGACAGAGGCGTAAACGACAACGTCTTACACAATCAGGGAGAATATCTTGATCAGCGTTGTTTCAAAGATCGCTAGAGGAAAACAAACCTGTCACAGGACACGTCACATGACTGATTCTTAGGGACTAACAACCGATTCGGGTTCTGGAGCTTTATATGAGAGATATTGGTAACTTTTACACGGCGTTTAGTATTCCAGGCGGTCAATTGGCATAATTAAGATACTCGGTGACAATGTGCTACACCTAACCTTTACGAACTTGTTCTATTGTGGTATCCTTAGTACTAGTTCCAGTACTAGTGCCAGTCCAAGTTGTGATTTTTTTAAACACCGGTTATAGAAATATCCTAGAGTAAACCTCCTAAACCTTTTGAGGGTGATGTTGACTGAAGTAGTTAGCACGAGACTATGAAGCGGAGGGTCCTGAGTTTAACCTCGCGCTCAGTCATGAATATGTTGTTGAATTCTTCTGATCAGCATTAGCAAATGGTTGTGCTAGTTGTTGTCAGCCTACTTCTGTGATGAAGGCATATCACTGATCACTGAACATAATTAATTTGCAGCGACTGACGCTATCATGTACTAAAGAGCAGAGGAACAGCACTCTCCTTTGTCGGCCTTGTAGGAACAAATTAGCCGGCAAAGTAAAAGATTCAAATAGCTACAAAAAATTCTCTATCTTCTCATTCATCTTACTTCATCTGTCCCCTGAAAAACTATCTCCTCCTTTCCACTTTCGGAGCAATGAACTGCCTATCTAGGCAGGGGTCATTCCCTGCGTGCTGGTTCGAGCTAAAAAAAAGCCTAGTCCTTAATAATTATGCCACAGAATAGTTCCTTAAAGCCTGGGGCCAAATTACGGGCATTCGATATCGATCGAAATTTGTATGTAAAATGTATGGAAATTTCGTTCGATATCGAATGCGGTAATTTGGCGCCTGGTATAAATCGTTATTATTTTAACCAGATTATATCATAGTTAATTAATGTAACCTTTGACCCTAAATTAAAATATATTTAGAAAATTAATACTTACCATATTTTTTGTCCTGAGACTTTCAGAAATTAAATATGAATCTTCCGTTGTTAGGCAGATTAAGAACATTTTGTAAGAACTTTTAGTCGGGTTTGTGATATAAGATCTTTTCACTAGTCACGAGTCATGAACTTTTTGTACCGTTCCCATTTTCATCAGTAACAGGACGGCTACGTTCAGTACAATTAGTATAAAATTTCCGGTATGGATGTAGCAAAAATCTAGCATCCCCTAAATAACTACCCTACTTCAAAGAAATCTGGTGCCCACTTTAAAAACTACCCTCGTCCTTATTCTTTAATATTTATAAAACATTTGCAAACAATATTAATTTTTATTGTTCAATAATTTCTTCTGAAACTTGCTATCAAAGTGAATGGCCTCACCAAAATCTATTTAATGTAATTTGTCCTCGTTTATCAATTTTTCAATCAAAAATTTTATTCAAAGTTCATAAGGTCATCAACTGCACAACGGAAAAGAAATGTATTTGTTTTTTCTAGTTTACTGCCAAAAGCAAAATCAAATCAGCTTATAAATGTCATTTGTGCCAATTTTTTTTTTCCAACATTTACTGATTAACAATTTTTGAACGCTATTTTATGGCTAAAGTGCCATATTTTATTAACATTTCCTTTTGTTTAATTTTCTGAGTCAAGATGACTGACTGACTTGCTTCTTGGCCAGATGCCGGTAAAATAAATTGTGTTATCAAGACAATTTCCTAAGGGTGTGTTTCGCACAGCAAATGGCATTAAGCGAAGAAAAAAACTATTATACATTTAGCAAATCTCAATTAGTTTTTGGCTTGCCAAATGAAATAGAAAATTAAAGGGAAGCAAAAACACTTGGGAAGACTATATTTTAGGAAATAAATGCCAACCCACAAAACAGCAACGAAAATTTATTGAAATAAATTTGAAGATGTCAAACACAAACAAGTAGTTCTAGAGTTCCCATTTTATGTTATCTTCAAGGGAGGTGGAGCCAATTGGGTCACCTAGAGGTTAAGAAAAAATTAAACTCAAGCCTAGATAATAGTTTTTATCGCATAAGAAGGGCTAGTTCTCCTATTCAAGAGGTAAAAATATGTCTGCCATGTTCAAGGGATTTCGCTTATAGTTTACGTGATATTCGACTAAAAAGTGAAAATATTTATCATCATTTTTTTTCTATCCTGGTCCAATGTTCTATTCTTATTCGATTAGCTAAAACGTTTCTTTTATGCACATTAGAGTTGTCAATTATTCGCCTTTTAACTTTATTCGAATAATACAAATAGTTGTATATGTTCGTTCGATCATTATTGGATTAATCGATGAGAACAACGAATAAAAAATTATTTTAAAAAATTGTTAATTTTTTATTTTTTTTTTTTTAAATTATGAAATTATGGTCGACTTTTTTTGCAAAGTACAAGCAGCTCCGCACCTCCACTCCGTATATAAAATATTTCGTTTCGATGGATGTACAAAAATCGTTTCAAATTAGACCTATTTTATTACAAATATAATTTTTCTATAAAATAGGTCTAATAGGGCTGTTTTCTCAAATATTGTGCTCTTAAATAACTCTAGAAAAAAAAAAGATATACAATTGGCGAAAAATTACAGAAAAATCTCAGTTTTGGGATTTTGAAAATTTTCTTTGGGAATTCCAGGGATCTCATAAGCAAATCTCATTTGTAGATGGAAAATAACTACTGAGTACATAAAAAGAGGAAGAATCTAGCAATACATAGTTTTTTTTAAAGTAGAAAGTTTTCCAAATCGTTTTACAATTTCAGGAGTTCTGAGTACCAACGAATTTTAATAAACTTCCTTTTTAAAATTTACATTTTTAATTCTTGTTAAGCTTGTCTTTTCTTTATATAATATTGATTTAATTTCTTATTTCTTTTCTTTGCAGATCAAATCCTTTAAAACGTACAAAATCTGTAACCAAACTTGAACGCACTAAACGAGGTTCAGGCGGTTTACGAGGTTCTCGTTCGCATGAAAGTTTACTGTCCAGTCACGCTGTAATGTCAACCATCGGTAAGAATACAAGTTATTTTTTAAACTTTATTTACATATTGTATATTTAATTAAGATAGACTGAAAGTCGTAATATTAAATCCAGAAAGATATGAACAATTTCCAAAAATCGCTACACTTTCATTATCAGTACTCATATGTAATTTTGTTTAGAACTACATGTTAGGCGTTTTAGCTGCATGTTTTTTTTTTGTCAACAGTTTGTATTTGTAAAATTTTTGTGAGCAAATAGTATACGAGAATTGTATCAATGCTGACCTATATTAAATTCCTAAGTTGCCGTTTGATTATTTTCTTCGTGTCACATTCTTGTGAATTATTTGTTCCAATTCTATTTTAGTTTTATAATTTTAATTTCAACATTTTTGTTTTCGAATTGTCCGTAGGAAAAAACGTGTATGAAATTCTATTCAGAGTGCAAATAAACCTCCGTTTCAGATAAAAATTATATATGTAAATGTTTTCATAAATGCGTATTTAATTCTCCACTTAATTTCTCTACAGATCTTTCCTGTACCGGTGCGGTGGGTGTGGCACCCGTTCATCAATCTGTTTTGGGTCGCCGTTATTGTTTTCAGGTACGCGGTGGTCCACGAGGCGAACGTTATTATTCGTGCGGTTCACGTCAGGAACGTGATCTCTGGATATATTCGTTGCGCAAATCGATAGCACCGAATGCTGAGCACACCCGCCACACAGACAACTCCCTGAAAATGTGGATATACGAGGCCAAAAATTTACCACCAAAGAAAAAATATTTTTGCGAACTACATCTCGACAAGACCCTATATGGTCGTACTAGTGTTAAACTACAAACCGATTTACTCTTTTGGGGTGAATATTTCGATTTTCCCGATATACCCGACATAAATGTTATCACAGTGAATGTATTTCGAGAGGTGGAGAAGAAGAAGAAACGGGACAAGCACACATTTGTAGGCTCGGTAAAGATCCCCATACACGAGGTGACCACACGTCTGTTTTCCGAAGATTGGTATCCAATACTCAGCGAGAAGAATGACAGTCTTAATCGTAATGGCAAGGAAATAATACCGACATTGCGCATTAAGTGTCGCTTCCAGAGTATTGACATTTTGCCGATCAATGTGTATGCCGATTTTTTGGCCTATCTCAAGGAAAACTATAAGAAAGTGTGCGAAACCTTGGAGCCGGTTATAGGGGTGAAAGCCAAAGAAGATATAGGCCAATCGTTGGTGTTGTTAATGCATGCCCAAGGTTTGGCCGGAGCCTTTCTAACGGATGTTGTGGCTTTGGATTTGTTGAGAGTGGGCGACCAACGTTTGACCTTTCGCGGCAATTCTTTGGCCACGAAAAGTATGGAAGCGTTTTTGAAGCTGACTGGCGAGCAGTATTTGCAAGATACTTTGGCTGGACCCATTAATGAAATCATACAATCGGACCGCGATTGTGAGGTGGATCCTACCAAAGCGACCGGTTCGCTACAACGACAACAGGCATCTTTAAGAGCCGCCGTACGCAATGCTTGGCAGTGTATTTACGAATCAAGCAAGCATTTTCCGCCCCAATTGCGCAGCTGCTTTGCCACTTTTCGTGAGCGACTTGAGCAATTGGGCCGCCAGGATATGGCCGATAATTTGATATCGGCTTCGATATTTTTACGTTTCTTATGTCCGGCCATATTGTCTCCCAGTCTTTTTAATATAACCAATGGTAAAGTACAATCACGCCTTATTAGTTTTTAACTTTATTAATATATTGCATTTTTCCCCCTAGAACTCCCTTCTTCCCGCGCCACACGCAATTTAACTTTGGTGGCTAAAACCTTACAAACCCTGGCCAATTTCACACGTTTCCAGGGCAAGGAGAATTTCATGGAATTCCTTAACGACTTTCTCGAACAAGAGGCTCCCAAAATGAAAGAATTTTTGCAAAATATTTCCACTCGTCCCGAACATTCTACTCCGGAATCTATTCTAGACTGGGCTGGATATATAGACCAGGGCAAACAGCTGTCTATTTTGCACATGCTGCTGAGCGAAAGTGTTACAAAACTGCCAGAGGCTAGGCAACAAGATCTAGACCCCTTGCAGCACATACTTGACGAAATAACCAAAGCCAAAGAAAGCAACAGTTATATGCAACATTTACCCTGCCACAACATGCTGATGTCCACTTCGTCGACAAGTGAAAATCAAGAGAATCGAAATCCCGATGAAATGATGACCTCTTGCAGTTCTGCGGGCGGTTCGAGCCAGGGTGTAGTGCAGCAACAGCAGGCCCAATTGGCTCAGCCTCAACATGCAGTAGTCACAAAACCAATACCAGCCGAAAGAGGTATAATGCGGGGTGTCTTAACCCCCAGCTCTTTGGAGAAGAACATATTCCGCTACAATGATCCAACCGTAAACGGTTTGTTGCAACAGCATCAGCAACAACAACAGCAGCAGCAGCAACAACATCAAAGCGTTTCACAAATGGACAAAAGACACTCGAATTCTCAGAGCTCTATTGTCGCCTTGTCCTACTCCGGAGGTTTACAACATGCCCAAAGCCAAAGTTCTATAGCCAGTTCATCGCAGCTTATGATGCCGGCTGGCGTCACCCATCATTGTCCTCCCGCTCCCAATGCTAGCGCTTCCAATACCATGGACCGCTTGTATTACACGGCAGCCAGTTCGAACGGAAACCTCTCCATAGCCAGCCATAATGGCAACGACAGTGAAGTCAGCTCCTTGGGAGGTCAAATACGAGCCACCACATTACCCAGGGGCAACAACAACAATTACGATGAATCCACCGGAGATTTTATACAAATTTCAGGACTGGACACCAACAGTGCTTTTGTGCGCAAATCTCCGACACCACTGCTAAAGAACCAAAACAACCACGGCGTGGTAAGCAATGCTATCAGCATGTTGAATGCCGCCCAACAACAAAAACAACAGCAACAACACAGATTGCTTAACAACTCCACATTGAGTTTAACCTTGAGTGATCGTACCCCCAGTAAATTGAACCTGGGCATACCAGATCATTCCAGTTCGCCTTTGTCACACAAAGTCACCAATTACCAAAGACCGCGGGAAACAAATCCCAACTCGAATATGCCCATGAACCTGGAAGATTTAGATGATCTTTTCAAATACGCTGAAGAGCATGCCGTCGTGGGTGAGGTACAGCCCTCCAAAAATCACAAAAACAAAGAACAATTGTCGGGTAAAACCAGTCATGGCTCTAGTTCTGGTTACCAAAGCATAAATACTCAAAGTCCCATAGAGTCTCATCAGCAGCAGCAGCAACAGAAACCGGCAGCAGCTCCCTTAGCATTTAAAAATCCCAGCTATCAATTGCAAAATTCTTCCACACCTTCCTCGCAAACAGCTCAGCACCACCATCATCATCACCACCACCATCACAACCCACGTGGCTACAACAATGGCGGCGGGCTAACAGCTCATCAGCAATTGTTTGGTGGTGCGGTCGGCGCCAACAGCAGATCAACAAAAACCCCCAATGGCTTGGTAGCCGCACGAGCTGCTTTATTAAATAGTGCTGCGCCACTAACACCCTCCTCCAGTGAGGAGAGGCTTTCCAATGATAATTATCACAATTATGCCCCAGTTAATAAGCTTCTAAAGTCTCCTTCACATGGCCATTTAGATGCGCAAAGAACCCTAAGTGGTGGCAGCACCTCTTCGGCCTCCAGTTCAAATATGCCGGGTTTCAATTCCACCGCACAGCAACAACAACAGCTGCAGCAACAACGCATGCCACGCACCAATCCCCAATTCAAGAGAGAGGATATTTATGCTCCTCTAAATAATGGCAGCAATTATTTAACTTCTTCTTCGGCTTCCTCAGCGGGCAGTAATGGTGTCAATCATCCTGGCACTGTGGCAATATATAATAATCCCTCGCGTGGCACTCAACAGCAGCAACAGCAATATACTAATAATGCCGCATCCATGATAATGACAGGCAATGGTCGTTATCAGCGCAGATTGAGCTTGGAATCGGCCCGGACTTTGTCAGATAGTTCAACGGATACCGAAGGTTAGTAATAAATAGTATAGGATTAAATAAGAGTATTGCATGTCCGTATGCAACAGTAATTTCCCGCAGTGTAGGTTTTATACGATTCTTCGCCTCTAGAGTTTGACAGATTGGCTATACATATTTTTCTTTCTTTTTAAATTACAATCTTTTGAATTTAGTTTTGAAAATGGTAAAAACCGTGATGGTTTTAATAATTTTTTTTTTTAAATTGTTGGTTTAAAATTCCCGTGGAAAATCAATCGATTTGCTATATGATGAAAACCGATAATACAATTTCGAGTACCGTTTAATATCAAGTTTTAATCAGAAATTAATATTTTATATTAATTTTCATTTAGTATTCACCCCCTATTGTGAATGTTTTCTATAATTAAGTTTTAAGCATCGCCAATGTTTTAAAATAAATTTGCTTTTTGGCAACACTGTTTTTGACAGCTCAGCTGTTTTCGTGTCACATGTTACTGTTAAACATGTTCAGTTTGGTCTATAGGAGTGCTGTTGGCTGAAGTAGTGAACACGAGACTATAAAACTGATGGTGGGGAGTCACACTGACTCTGCACTCAGTCATGAATATTGTGTCGAAGTCTTCTCATCAGCATTACAGCCATACCTAAATACGGGCGGAAAGCGGAACGTTTTTTTCCGCTGAGCTTTAACGTTGAAATGCCATACCTAAAAAAAAGCGGCAACGTTATGTAAAAAAACAATAAAAACAGGGTTATCAAACAAACAAATTAAACAACCCTGATTATTTTAACAGCTGGACGGACGACATTTGTGATTTTGTTATTGAAATTTTGTGCAAATTACAAACGTGCATACATATGTATGTATATAATCATATTGTAAATATTTTCTTACCACCATTTTCTAATACGAAGTGCACAAATTTTTTCTTTTATTATATATTTCACTTTTGTAAATCTTTGCTCTTTTTCTCTGGTTACAATTCTCTTCTTTTACAACCAACTTCATTAGCAAACGCTCTGTCAAAATCGGATTTTCCAATAGCAAAGTGTTGCCGCCGCGTTATTTCGGTATGCTCCATACAAAATGTATGGACATGAGAACTTTTGACAGCTAAAAAACGCTTGCCGCCCGTATTTAGGGATGGTAGTTAGTGCATGGTTGTGTTAGTTGTTGCCAGCCCAGTCAGGGTATCAATTTGTTGTGAATGAGTATATAGGTTTGCTTTCAAAACCTTTCATTGCCATAAGATTCACAATAGGCAAATCGAATTTTGAGCTTCACAGGATTCAGCAAATTAAACTTTCTGGTCTTTCCATTTATTGAACCAGTACGCAGGGAATAGCCTCTATATATGCAAAATATTGTGCCACAAGTAAGAAATTTTATTATGAAAAGCAGAATAGAGGGAGTTGATTTAAATTTTCTTAGACGATCTGCACACTAGCAGAAATAAATTTATTATACCCTAAATTGTATTACAGGATGTTAATTTTCCCAACAGGCTATAGGTTCAAATCTGCGAAACTGCAAATTATTTTTAATTTTTTTTTTATTTTAATAAATGAACGTGATTACATTCTATTTATTATTTTTGAGAATGGAATATTAAGAATATTTTTCATAGTCATTAAACCAGCAGAACGGATCAGTATTGATTTCGAGGCCGCTACGCCATCTCATCAGCGTTCTTTGTTCAATTTTTCCACTGTTTCAAGTGGTGCTAGTTGGTACGAATAGCAACTATTTAACCAATGTTTTTAACGAAAATTGAATATGAGAAGTTCTCTCATTCATTTTTACAAGTTGTTACTTTTTGGTTAGTACGAAATTCCCCAACCCTGACGATTAATATTCCCAATATTCCATATATCTCTTTCGCTTTTTCCAGAGCCATCGGCTGTTGATATCTAAAGCTTTTTGTTATTTATGTTCAAGGAATTGCATTTTAGTTAACAATTTGCAATGAACATGTAAACAAGGGCGCGTGCCCTCGCAATGTTTTAAATTAATGTATGAATTTCTATTTTAATAGTGAACCTTTATTTATGTAAATTGTATTACAGGATGTTAATTTTCCCAACAGGCTATAGGTTCAAATCTGCGAAACTGCAAATTATTTTTTATTTGTTTTTTTATTTTTTTTAATTTTTATTTTAATAAATGAACGTGATTACATTCTATTTATTATTTTTGAGAGTGGAATATTAAGAATATTTTTCATAGTCATTAAACCAGCAGAATTAATCAGTACTGATCCGTTCTGCTGGTTTAATGACTATGAAAAATATTCTTAATATTCCACTCTCAAAAATAATAAATAGAATGTAATCACGTTCATTTATTAAAATAAAAAATATTGATTTATTTTTATTGACCTTATCAGTTTATTGTAATATTTATCAAGCTTGTGCTCGTTTTTTATAATATATTATTTCTTATAATTTTTTTTTTATTTATTTTTTTATAATATATTATAAAAAACGACCACAAGCTTGATAAATATTACAATAAAATAAAAAATAATTTGCAGTTTCGCAGATTTGAACCTATAGCCTGTTGGGAAAATTAATATCCTGTAATACAATTTACATAAATAAAGGTTCACTATTAAAATAGAAATTCATACATTAATTTATTATACTCTAATATTTTTAAGCTTAAGGTCTTTTTATTTTTAATTAAAATATATTAATTTTCAATATTTCTTCACTCCTTTGTAGGACTTCCTGAAGAAGAGACCTTAAGCTTAAAAATTTTAGAGTATAATAATAATTAAAAAGAGAAGAGTTTAGAAGTAAATTTAGCTTATTATCCATAAAACTAAATAAAGTCCAGAATTTAAAATGAAAAAGTTTGCAAGATGATAAAAAACTTTCCAAAGTCTACAAAAGAAAAATCGCGGTATTAAAAATGTGGCAAAAGTTTTTAAAAATAAAACTCCTACATCGAAATTCGACAGAAATTATCCACAATAATAAGAAGAAAGAAACTTGAAACTTGTTATTTTAATGTAAAATTTATTTTAATGTATGCCTTTTAATTATTAATAATGATATTTGTGATTATATTTGTGATTATTCTTCTTTGTTTTATTACATGTGATTAAATGAAAATTATGTCTCCGGAGCTAAAACGAATGTTAAACTCCAGAAATCTTGTACGATTTAATTTAATTCTTTTGTAATTTTTAAAGCTGATGTCATAAAGACCTTATGGAATTCATATTTATTTTCCGTGTACATATCCAGGTCATTGTCCACCTCACGAGGGTAACAAAAGACGACGCCAGCCACGTAATCACATTAACAACAGTTCAAATAATGGTGGCTTTCAGCATGTTCCCAATTCCACCGCTCTCAGTAGCTTTGATCAAAATGGAGAAATTCAATTACTGCAGGAGACACTGGACACTCTACGTCACACTTTGGATCGTGATGAGGCTGAACTAAGAGATTCTAGTGATGAATTATTTGCTCTACAACGTTGTAATGGTTTTCCGCAGGGACCCAATGGCGCTGCAGCAACACTAGGTGGCAACAATTTAAGTCTACAGTCGGAATCAACAATGAGGAGTATTATAGATCGGTGAGTTGGGGGTGTAAAAGCGAATAGTTAACAAAAAGAAGAAAAATGAATTTTGTTAAAAAAGCAGAAATTTTATATTCGATAGATTAATAACCATGGAAGAAGAGCTAAGACGCGAACAATTGAAAATGTCTTTGGCTTTGTCGCACAAGCAGAAGGTGATCGAGGAACAGGGGCAACAAATAGCAGCTTTAGATGCAGCCAACAGTAGATTATTAAGCGCTTTGACGGCGTTAAGACAACGTTATGAGACACAGCATCAACAGCAAAATCAACAAACGCAGCAATAAATACTTTAATAATAATAAAAAAACATTTTTTTTTAAATCTGTTAAAGTCCTCTTCCCCTTTTAATATTATTTTAATTTAAATGTTAAGTTTAAACAAGTATTTTTTTATCTAATTTAAAATTTTATTATTATTATTTGCTTTTAAATTTAAAACAAATCCCTCTTAAAGAGTGTTAATTTTTAAGTTCACAAATTCTTAAAAAAGAAAATCTATTTGAAATTTGTTTTTTCAACAGATTTTATTGTTTGTTTTAAAATGTATCTAAAAATGTATTTTAATTTAAAGCAATTTACTTATTTAAGTCAGTTTTATTTTATATCCTTTTTACCTTTGATTGTTTAATTCTTAAGTATTATTTGCAATTTTGCAGCCCCCAAAACACACAAAACTTTTATTAATCATTTATACAATTGTATAGAAAAATTTTGACATTTTCGAAAATATGTTAAAGCATGTTTTTGGACAAAACGGTTTAAAACTATCGTATAACCATATCTAAAGGAACTAGTGTCAACACAACTACTTGTAGGCATAAAGTATTTGAATCTCTGTCGTGGTATTAAGTTGTTTAAACATATACGGCTTGTAAAGAGATTCTGAAAGCAATTGTGACTTCACTGCATCCAAGAGTAGCATTATATGATCTAAATTATTTTCAACTGCTCCTTTTTTTAATTTTCCTGCAAGCAATCGCTGAAACTCAATAATTAGTATCTATTCAAATACACATGAATTAGAAAAGAAATCTTTTTTAATCAAAAAAGTTGTTTTTTTTTTATATTTTAATTCAATGTATAAATATTTTTATTTAACCAAAGTTTGTGTTTTAATTTTAAAACATATTTACTTTTATTTAAAGAGTTAGAATTTTAATATAAAGATTTAAAAAAAGTACGTTCAAATCCCTATATTTGTAATTTGTTTATGTATATGTTTGTTTATTAACATTTTTTTTAAATTTGAAATAATTAATCACAAAAACCAGAAATATTATAAATAAAATATTTAAAAGCTTTTTAAAAATTATATATACACTTGATATGCTTTTAAAATAACTTAAAGAGAGCAAAAAAAAAATTAAAGTAATTTACAATTAAGCAATAACCAAAAAAAAAATAAACAGAATCATTATTCATACAATAAAAACTCCAATATTTAAAAGAAGGCATGCAAAATTCTAAAGGCTTTTTTACATCATGTTTTTTAGAAAAAAATGTAATATTTTTTTGGTAAGAAAAATTATTTTCTTGATTTTATTATTTACTAAATTTTTACATATGTAGAATTCTGACTATTTTTATTTTTAGCGAATTCCCGGAATTCCGAATCGCGCTTTCCTGTTACATAAAGAAAGGTAAATACCATGAAACAAAGTAAATTTCTAACCAAGCTCATTTTCCAATCTTTGTTTTTCCCCTGCTAGAGTTTTATAGTGATGAAGCGATAAATCCGGAAAATGGCTGATTTGCGAAAAGGGGATGACAGAATACGCGAGATTACAAATATCGATAACTTGGTATAAAGGAACACTCATGATATTTGTGCTAATATTTTACAAATATTTAATTATATAATGTTAATTATAATAAATGTCCTTTTTTTAATTATAATAAATTTGAACGCTACCTTTTTATATTAAACATATCTCAAATATACGCATTTATAAATGTTTCAGATATTAAATTAATTTAAATAAAGTAAAATTTATGTATGTGGCCGTTTTTTAATTTTAGTTGTAGATGAAACTAGGAGAATATCTTACTTTCTGTTTTGCATATGCAAAATTCTTAATTTTTAAATAACTTGTATAAAAATTCATTTATGTAGAAATTTATTTACGTATTTTGTTTGCCGAGAAAAGCTATGTGGGTGGCAACCCTAGCAAATATGTATTTTTTTTTTTTCATTTTACAAATGTGCACGTTTTTGTAATACCAGGCGAACAGAACTTTCAGCAAGCTGCAAATTATTTTACGCATTTTCAATTTATACCTAAAAATGTGCTGCATAAATTTTGTAAACCATTTCCTCGATCTGTCAACCCATTATTTCGACTTAATTAAGTAGCATAACGCCAACTAATGGCATGAATCAGCTGAAATTCTTTTACTTATACCTATAACTATCTGTGAAATAATTCTATAGTATAAAATTGGGTACTTCAATTTAACGCTCATTTTTATTGCTAAATAGTGGGCATGGCCAAAAAAATTCCAACTATAGTACTCTTAACTGTCTTGTCTAGCACCATGCAAAATATTATATAAAAATCTCCAAAAACAAACCATACTCATATATTTAACTAAAAAAAATAAAGAACAAAATTGTTTAATTTTTTCTTAACTGTAGCACGAGAAAAATATGGATTTCCATGAAAACAAGTTCGCATTAGAAATATAGAAACTATAACACAGATGGTGCGTTTTGACTAAGCCAAACAACATAAACACAATTGCCATTCAAAAAAACTCAAAATTTGTTAATTAATACCATATGGTTGAAAGGTGCAGCAATAGAGTGCTAGATTGCAATCATAAGGTCGGCTGTTCAAATCCTGCCATGCGTATGTGAAATTTAATTCAACATACCATAAATAAAAAATTCCTAGTTATGAGCAATGCAAATACACCATACACAAAGCATATACCATACCAATAATAGTTGCATATTAAACATGTGAGACTGTGGTGTACTGGTAGAAGCATGCAGCTGGCAGTCAGAAGGTCGCCTGTTCGAATCCCTGCTCATGATGTGGAATTTTCAACAATTAATAAATATCAAATGGTGAATTTCAGGTGCTTGACTCAGCTAATACAAATGTAGGTGAATTGAGAGTCAACACCAAAAGTAGTTAGGCCACCAGCGGGGAAGAACCTTAGTACGGACAAATAAATATCCAACTTGCTAGAATAGAAATTAGCACAGACACACCATGACTTCAACATGGTTAAAATTACCTCAGACGCTTCAAATCCAACTTGGTTGAAATTAGCGCGGACACTCAATTTCCAACATTAGTCAAATGATAGTGCGGACATTCTCACTTCAATATGGGCAGAAAATAGCGCAGACAAATGTCTGTCCCCTTCAATTCCAACACAATGAAATTTACCTCACAGGAACAAAACTTGCCAGCAGGAAAATTTTCTTCCCAAAAAATTTTAATTTTGATCTGGCAGCACCTAAATTCGGTGGCTGGTTCATTTTTTCAGGAAAAAAGCATTATAACTCGGAAAATTATGGACCCTTTAGCTTAAAATTGCTATTAATACCAATAGGGTAGCAGAGGAACCGATTTAAACCGTCTTGGGTGCAATAACAAGTCCAAAAACATCGTTTTGCAAGCGTAAAACACTGTATATGGTACATAGCCTGCACATATTGATGGGTAGCACAAGCTAAACTGTAGAATTGTGTTTTAAATGGCATAAATTTTTGAATTTTGGCTAAAAAGCAGCTATCTGCCACATTTTGATATATAAAGCCCAGCTATAACCTGAGACTGGCCCAAAAATTATTTTAATTTTATTCGACCTCATTTTTTGGCCGACCCCATCAATGATAATTGGTTTTTTCCCCCATTTTTTGTGGTCATGTTTGGCTTGTTTAAATTAATTAACCCTTCTTTCTGCTTTGCAGAAGAAGCACACAAACAAATTCGGATTTGAGCACCACACCACACAAAAACCCATCCGTTTTTGCAATCCGCTGCTCTCACCAACAATATTCCACAGAGCTATTTACGTCAACTATTTTAACCTCAATCAAAAGTTATTATTAATATTAATATTGTACTTTTAAAAATTGGTGAATCTCAATTGAACACGAGGGGATTTGAACAGGCAACCTTCTGACTTGTAGTCTTACTGCTGTGCTGATGCACCACAGAGACACTTGATTAAATCGCTGCTAATATTCACCTAGTTACTTTTGGCTTCACTCTCACACAACCTAAATTGCAACACGTTTGATGTTGCTATACATTTTTTTGCTCTGAGTTAAACTTTTCCATTTCACATACGAGATTTGAACACAACACCTTCTGATTTGCAGTCTACCACTCTGCCCTTACACCACGGAGCTATATGGTGCATTATCAACTAATTACAAGTTTTCTCGATTTGTATTTGTGTCTTCTATGTTTTTAATAAAAACTACTAATTTTACAATTTTTTTTTATTCTCTGTATTTAAAAACTTTAATTATACAGCTGTTTCATACTTAATGATATATTTTTGTATTAATTTTAATAGGTATTGTTTGAAGTAATTTTCCCTTATTCCTATATATTTTTAATTATAATATAACATTTGCAATATTATTAAAATTACCTAATATTTGTACAACACCTTTAATAAAAGCAAATATGTATATAACATGTATTTTATAAATAAAACAGTTTTATAAAGAAATATATTAATTAATGAATTCAATAAAAAACAATTTTTTCTCTTCTTTCTGCCATCCAGTCCGTGTAGATTTGATCACCTGTAATAAAACAATGGAAAACTTGTAATTTATATATCCATAAAAAAATCGCTATAATATTCAAAGTATATACATAATTAAATGCCGAATATATTAGATAGTTTCGTATTGAAATTATGAGCAGGCTGCTGCAATGTCAAAGTAATTATGGTACGATCAAAAGTTTTAGGAGCTGTGGATAAATTTTTAAATATATAGCAGGACGAACTGCCCACAAAATTGCATGTTTTAGGCAAAATTTTATGTCCTATATCTCGAAAACCAATGCGCGTATTTTGATGAAATTTTTACTGATTGAAAGATACGAGTCCGGCTTTAAAACGCATATACATATATTTTTACCATTAGTTCATAACATAAATAAAGATAAAGGGGAGTTTGTGTTAAACGCCCACTTTTCCAGGATAGGAAGTAGGCGTGGTATAAACGTTTAATTGGAACTAATTCTCCATCAAATTCTCTAGCAATACACCCAATTTCAAGTTTTGAACAATAACCGAGATAGCTGAAAATCGTAAAAAATAAAATTCGTTTTTTTTTGTAAAACACCAGGCCAACAGAATCGTGCAGTAGGTGAATTTCAGAAGTGCACTTTCTTTAAAACGCTATATCTCCTTAACCACTTGACCTATTTGGATGTATGTGCCACCATAGGATAGATTGGAACTCTGGCTACACGACTGTCATTTTGGCCCGCTTGGTGGCCCCCCTACCTGGCCGAATAATGCTGTTTATACTTCTAACCTTTATATCTCGAAAACTATGCAACGTACACATATGAAACAAAGTGTTTAGGAATCAGCATCTTTAATTCTTTAACTCTGTATGATTTCATTTTGATGTTATAAAATTTAAAAGATCTGTGAACCAATTTTCAAGAACCGTATTTGGGCAAATTGCCCAGAAAACTGCATGATGCAAACAAAGTTGTAACTCCTATATCTCGGAAACCATTCGGAGTATTTTGATGAAACTTTTTTCTGACTGAAAGATGAAAATATAAACTTCAAAACACTTCTTTGTTTAGTGAATAGAAATTATGGTCCAAGAACTACTTAATAAATATATACTTAAGGGATGTACTAAAAATATTGTTTTACATTCATTTGAAAAATAAATATTTCCCGGATTTAACTTTCAGTGTGAAAACACTATAAGCCATTTTTCAAGGCGAATTGAAGTGACAAATGTGATTTAACTAAGTGTATTGGCTTCAAAACAGTTAACGGTTCTTATCTTTGCTAAATAATTGTAGGCAAAACTCCTATTAAAAACCAAATGCAAAGTATTACCAGGCTATAATTATTACCAGCTTATAATTAAAATATTTTGTTCTCCATAATTTTGATTTTACTGCAACTTGTACAATTTTTTTTTACAGAAAATGCCGGCGCGCAATTGCGATTTTGTGACTAAAAGTGCCGCTAAACCAAAGTGTTAAGAGTATAAATTATTTTATTTTTAAATAAGAAATCAATCACATCCTACAGTCCGTCCCAATCATTCCAGTTTCGGTAAAGGAAACTTATTGCCAGCACAAAATTCTCGCGAATAGCCTCTCGTTTTCTTTGCTAAAAAAATAAAATGCAGCCAGTGTTGCCCTTTAAAATTACATATGTGCTAAAAGTATGTATGTTAAGCTATTAAGTAGAAAATTTATTCATTCCAAAGGCTATATTAGAGGGGATTTTTTAAACCATTTGCTTTCACATATACTAAAGACATAATTTAGCGATTTTTTCCATTAAACATTTATTTGACGTTATATAGAAAAAAAAAGAATTGGTCGCAACAATAAAGAAAGCAAAATCACATTGAATTGAACAATAATTGTGGTATTCACACTGTATGCTATTTAGTCACACTGTAATGATGTCTTATTATTTTACAAAAATTTTATTAACAGTGGCATATTTAGAATATTTTTATAACCTTCAAACTAGCAGAACGGATTAGTACTCTTTTCGAGGCCGCTACACCATCTTATCAGCGTTCTTTTTTTCAACTTTCCACGGTGGTACTAGTCATTAGGAATATCTATTATTTAACTTGAATTTAATAAAAATTCATAACAAAGCCATTTGCAGACTGCAGATTTGAACTTGAATCCAAATAATAAATTCTTAACTTAATAATAAAATTAATTCATGTTTCATTTGTATTGTAATAATTTTATAAAAACGATCTCGAACTTAATTCCTATAATAAATTAGATAATTACAAATGTGTTGTTTTTTCTTATCAGCTGACGGAATTTTGAAATAGCACACTAACTGCCGATTTCACAATGTCGAAAGAGTCCTTTCTTTCGTATAAATATATTTGAAACAAAAATATATTGTAAAATTTTGTTTTTGTTCAAAATATATATTTAGGAAAGAAACAATTCATTCTAGATTGTGAAATGTTGTAACGGCTTGTTCACAACACTCATATATTTTCGTGCTATTATTTTAGGACATGTGACTTTAATAATGACTACAGTTTAAATCCTCCCATATTGTGCATATTTTGTCTACACAAAATCCCCGATTTCCCAATTGCCACAAATAAATCCCCTGTTTGTTAGCTGTAAACAAAGAACCCTCAGCTCTCTTAACAATTCATTTATATTTTATTAGATTTATCCAACTCTTAATTTTTAAAGAGCGTAAGTGCTCTTTAATTTTCATATATTAAGTGTATGTGTGTGTGTGCGTGTGCGAGTGTTTGCAATGTTTTGTGTTTATATTTTTTCACGTTGATGGAAATTCTGTTTTCAATTTGTGTTTTTGCGTTTTGTTTTGATTTTGAGAACATTGAACTCTGTCATGAGGCAACAACAACTTTGCACGAAAGTGATATCACACTTTTTTTTCTTTCGATTTTCTTTCAATTCATGTTTTTGTTGTTGCTGTTGTTGTTGTTTTGATTTTCATCCGCTGTAGTATAATACATTGTAATTGATTTTGTAAGTGCAGGGCTGGCGTGTGTGTTTGTCACATTGTGGTTGACTTACATATGCATGCATGTATATGTATTTTATTAACAGATATGTAAATATGTATGTATGTATTCTTATATAAATATGTATGTGTGTATGTATTTACGTATGTACATACCAATTTACATAAATGTTTGGATCTGAATTTTTCGTTTAAAATCTTGACAATTAAATAAACAAACTTCGTACCTAGTGGGTATGACTTTTGAATGCTCTCAAACGTTCAAAAATTTCGAATCGAAGTGTTGAAATTTCTGTTCTTGAGAAGAGTAGTTATTTGGTTCATTTCTTCATTTACAAGCATATGTGTGTATGTATGTACATATGTGTGTGTGAATGTACTCATGCCTAAACTCCTATGTGTGGCGTTTGCCCACCAGAACCGAGCTGCAGATTAACACAAAGTGTTTCGGAATTAAAATAAAAATTATAAGTTAAATATGTTTGTGTGTTTATTTCAGATTTAAGGGTCAATGTTTCTGGATACGAGTGTTATTGCATAACGTGTGTAAATATATTTTTAGAATTTTGTACGGCATTAAGAGAACAAGAAAGAAAATATGACTTAAAAACAACAACATTTAATTTAAGTGTATAAATTGAAACGTATTAATTTTATTGCCAAGTTTATGCGTTTGTAACTTGTTGGGATATACTTGAGTACAACATATATACACACACACACAAATGCATACGTAATACAAATCTACAATGCATTGCTTTTATTGCTGTTTGCATGTGCGTTTTTCTCCTTGCTGTGGTTGTTGCTGTTCCTATTGCTTGTATTATTTTTATTATTAGTATTATTGTTGCTGTTGTTGTGTGCGAGTGCAAAAAACTCGGCCAGTTATTGACCCGTTGTGTTTTGAACTCTCACAACTTACAACAACAAAGTTGAAAGAACCTAAATTACTGTAATTTCCAACGATAGGCCGGCAAAATAAATTCTCTATATGTTTAGTAACAAGTTGAGGCATTGCCAGATCAAAATGACAGAATAGGGTAAACGTAACTAATCTCGCCAGGTAACAGGGATTACCATCTTTTAATTGCAGCACAAATAAATAACCAAGGGTTAAATTAAATACCATTAAGATTGATAAGGCTAATTGTTGGGAAATTTGTTTTAAATTCCAAAAGACTTGATAAATATTCCAAGGCACAAAGCAGGAAAGTCAACCGCAGTTTTTCAACCTAAACAGCAGAGCAACTGTTTTCGAAAGCCGCAGCACTTTCATCATTGGTATTTTTGTTGGTCACTACTTAATTTAAGAAGGTTTTAAATTAATGTATGAATTTCTATTTTAATAGTGAACCTTTTATTTGTGTAAATTGTATTATAGGATGTTAATTTCCCAACAGGCTATAGGTTCAAATCTGCGAAACTGCAAAGAAGGTTTAGTTGAATGTGACAACAGTTTTTTTAGTTATACAAATTGTATTAGAATATTGCATTCGAGAGCTGTATCAAACCGATGGTTGAACACACCTTTATTTAATATGTACCCGTGTGGCCGTTGGATTATTTTACAAGTTAAGTTTAAAAAGTTTACCGCAGTGCAGTCCTCCCGCTGTTCACCACAGAGTGAGAACCGTCTTCGCCTATAAAATATCAGGCCTGTTGCAATCACCGCAAAGTTGATCGCCCACGGTTTCTTATACTAAATCACATCTCATTTTTTTGCGAAAAATTAAGGATATTTTGTGATCAATTTTTACAGATTAGGTTAAATATTTTAATTCTCTAATTACTTTAACTTTCTTCTGAGCAAAAAAAAAAAAACATAAGGTGTAAAACAAAAAAAAGTGTGGCACGTAGGTGGCAACAATACCTTTTGCTGATCTAACGGTGAGAAATTTTTTTGATCTAACGGTGAGGAATACTCCCATTCACCTCAAGACAATAGCAAAAATTGGACACTTACGTACTTTTTATTTTCAGTAATTGCTACTTTTAATAGCCTTAACAATTTTTTAGATCTTAGAGAATAATCGAATCATATCAATTGTTGCCCACAAAGAGCATGCAATTGTCTTACTTTTGCTATCGCCTTGACGAGGCGTCGTTAAATAGTTATAGAATAAGAGGGATCGTTTTGAATCGGCTCGATTTACAGAATATATAGTATAATAGAATTATCTAAGAACAAAAGTTAAATAATGCGAAACGCATTTTAGATATAGTTTTCATTTAATTATCTAGGACATCGGAAGGAAGCAATTCCTTAATTAAATAAAACACCTTGTTCTACACTTTAGTCATATTTATGAACTTCTTATTTGGCAATACCTTTAGTTGTCATATGTTAATGACTCTCTTTGGTATTAAAATAATAATAAAAAAAAACCAACATACAAATTGCAATTTGCAACCAACAGCCAAAATGTCAAGAGCAAAGCAATAAAAAGAGTAACAAATATATGACACAATTCAACTGGCATAAGAGACAATTGCAAGAGTGTCACACTAAAAACATATAAATAGCAACAACATCAGCAACAAAAAAACAATTTTTTTTGATAAAAATAAACTAAAAACGCATGCTAAGCACGGCCATTAACCTTTTTGTTATACATTTCATTATTTAAATGTCATAAATTTTTATTTTAATCCAGCAGGTATTTAAATTAATATATTTTAAAATTTTATATTTTCTAAGTACTAAATTCTGTTTATAGTTAAATATTTATTTAAAAAAAACTACAAGGAACGTTGTGCGTTCAATAAATTAATATTTCACATCAGAAAATATATGTTTAATTTTAAAAATCGTTTGTGGTTATTCCCTGACCCTAGATGGCATGAGGGTATATGCACCAGTAGTCGGCAGTTTAATATTTTCTTTTTTCTCAACTGATGCTGTCAGGAGTGTGATCGTAGTATTGAGGTGTAATTTTTAGTCTCAATCATGGGTTTTCCCAAAGTTCTCTTATTAAATTGTAGTAATTTCCATTTTTTTCTAATATCTAGAGTTTGTGGCCATAATCGGCGCATTCCTCCCGAAATTTGAAATTTTTTGACCCAAACTCTTGCCTTATCCTCATTAAGCATTCGGTTTGAATCATTTAAAATAATTTTCCCTTACTGATTGCTTCCGCTACTCAACTATCCAAATAACCCTAAGAGTCCTTCTATGTTAACCATTTAAAAATGATGTGGTTGGTCTTCCTTAGCGATTGATGAAAGTTTTTAATTGAAATCCATATTGTGATAGATTATAGCAAAAAATTTTTTGTGCTTTTATTCTTTTAGGATCGTTTGCATAATCTGTCGTGATTGATGGATCTTTATATATTTTTACCGGCATCTAAGATCAAACTATAGACTACTCTTATCTCCCAAACTTCATCTTCTGCATGGATTGTTCTCTGCCTCTTTCCATATTTTGAAATTTAGTCCCGAAAAACCTGTTATTTCGCTACTTCAAAACATTTAAAAGCAGCCGACTTCAAAATACATTGTGGCTTATAAACGTTGTCGTGTCGACTCGAGGGCTTTCTAACAGATTAAAGAAGAGCACATTTTTTATCCCTAATCCAAATAGTACAAACTGTCGAGTTATAGGGCCCATTACCTTTTACACTCGACCACGTTTAAAGCGCTTAGTACTAAATATGTGCTGACTGTTGGGTAATAAGAGAATACAAAAATTATCCAGAAGTCCACACCACCAGTCTTGCAGTGGAAATCATTCAAATAGTTTCTCCCAAAATAAGCCATATATTTAATTTTCATAAAAAAATTCTCTATAGCGTCAATATTTAAATGAATTTTTAACTTTAGAAACGGTTTGAATAAAAATAGTACTTAGATTAACATGATTACGCACTTGTTCCTATTATTGTAAGGCGACGTTTTTGACAAAATATTCATCAAATATTCAATTCAAGCACGACATAAAGAAATGAAGTGTATATTCTGTTAAACCTAAATCTATTCTTAATTATTTCACTTTATTAAAAAATGCTTACATGCCGACCTCACAATTTTTTATACGCCTAATTTTAATTTGAAATTTATATTTGAATAATCAATTATTTTGTATAATTTTTGTTGCATTTTACGAACGATTGGACATTCGAGGTTGAGTACTTTGCTTTCTGATCGTATTCACCAAAAATGTTTGGCATTAAATAAAATAGTTGGGGTATTCACACTGTGTGCTATAAAGTCTATTATTTTACAACAGCTTTAAAAAATTGTTGATGTGCTGCATACAAAAAAGGCCAAATATAATCACCTTCGTAGTCATAATTAATAAAAATGTATTTCAAAGCTATTGGAAAATTGTTGAATAAAATACATTTCAAACTCATTTTAAATTTTATAAATATGTAATGACTTGCACTTTCTGTTGCACTTTTTATGATGACCTGCACTTTTTATAATGACTTGCACTTTTTATAATGACTTGCATTTTTTATAATGACTTGCACTTTTTATGATGATTTGCACTTTTTAAAATGACTTGCACTTTTCATGATGGCTTGCACTTTTTATGATGACTTGCATTTTTTATAATGACTTGAACTTTTTATAGTGACTTGCACTTTTTATGATGACTTGCACTTTTCATGATGACTTGCACTTTTTAAAATGACCTGCACTTTTCATGATGACTTGTACTTTTTATAATGACTTGCATTTTTTATAATGACTTGCACTTTTCATGATGACCTGCACTTTTTATAATGACTTCCATTTTTTATAATGACTTGCACCTTTTATGATGACCTGCACTTTTTATAATGACTTGTACTTTTTAAAATGACTTGCACTTTTCAAGATGACCTGCACTTTTTATAATGACTTGCATTTTTTATGACTTGCACTTCTTATGATGACTTGCACTTTTTAAAATGACCTGCACTTTTCATGATGACTTGCACTTTTTATAATGGCTTCCATTTTTTATAATGACTTGCACTTTTTATGATGACTTGCATTTTTGATGACTTCCATTTTTTATGATGACCTGCACTTTTTATGATGACTTGCACTTTTTATGATGACTTGCACTTTTTATGATAACTTGCACTTTTTGTGATGACTTGCACTTTTTTTTCCCTACTAAAATAATAAAAATGAAAACAACTCTGTGTCTCTGTTACCTTTTCATGCTAAAACCACTGAACTGATTTAGATGAAATTTGGTATAACGATATTTTAAGATCCGAACTATTCCACAACTTAAAATATATCCAGTATTAATAAAAGTAATTTAATTTCTGCACAGTCCATTTGATGATTATAATTTCTATTGTATTGATGATTATAACTCTGTATTGTATTGATGTTAAATTCTAGAGTTTTGAGAAAATAACACTAAAGACAAAAAAAATATTCCCCCTTATTCTGTAACTATTTGTCGACGTCAACGTCAAGACAATAACAAAGACAGGACAATTATTTACATCTTTTCTCTACCAATTATCTGTTTTTAACAGCCTCTTGCGCTACTTTGTAGCCCTCAGGGAATAGTATGACGCCATCAGCAGAATTAAATTGTTCACCACAATGAATATCTATCATTCTTGATATTGTGTTGAAGATAACGTCGACAAATAGTTACAGAATAAGAGGGATTAATAATAAAAAAAGGACACTTTACTTATTTAATGTAAGAACAGAAAGGACGACAGTCCTCTTAAAAAAGGAGGACGAATGGTCACTGTATTTTTTCGTGCTATTATTTTATGATATATGACTTTAGGACCACAGTTTGAATCCCCCTAGAATTTTGTCAAAGAATGTTATAATTTAAGATTATTTTAATAGACACATTATTCCCATTCTCTAATTATTTTTAATAAAATACGTCTTGGAATTAATTTTATAAGATCTTTTCTAACAAACTGAGGGATATGTGACATTAATCTTTCTCTTCTTCTTCAGCAGCCAAAGCCATACAACAATAACAATAAAAAAGTATAGCAATACTGCTACTGCTAACAACAACTCCATACAATATTTCAAACGAAATATAAGCAGAAAACAAAAGCAAAACAAATGCAAAAACGAAGAGAATAATGAAGAAAAAAAAATCAGCATTATAAAATAGAAGTACAAAACCCTACAACTAAGCGTTCGTTAGCCCAACGGTGTCAATGAACTTTTCTCTTCATGTTTTTGTAGCAATTCCGTTTTGCACACATGTACGTAATAATAAGAAGAACGCCAAAAAGCACAAACAAACTGTGTAAAGAGAGTGCTGGAAAAAAGAGATTTGCCACACAAGAGAATAAATGTCAAGAGCACATTCGGCTAAATACTGAAACAAATTTTATATCAAATAATGGTTGAATCTTTCTTTTTTTTGTTCATATTTTCCTTCACTGGCAAAAAATGCACACACAAACACATGCTTATTTTCGTATCTATGAAATTCGGTGAGAAAAATACACTTTACTCTATACGGTTTATGTATTCTTCTACCATATCACTGTCATTGACTGGCTGATGAGTACGTTAGCGCGCCTCGTTCGTTACGTTTTGTTTAGTCGAGCGGTTTGGCAAAATTGCCTTAAAAGAAACACACACTCTCTCTGTAGTATAGAATTTTTGTAGCAAACAAATTTCTTTTGCTGCCATTGATGATAAAGTAAAAAAAGGAAGAAGCCAAGTTGAAAATTTTGTTGTGGCAAAAATTTACGTGAAAACTAAATTGCAGAAGGCAAAATAAACAAAAGATATTTTTTATAAAGTGTAAAAAAATTAATTAAGCGCATAATATTAAATAAAATCAACTAAATTTTAACAAACAGGCAGTTGTTTTGCAAAGAATAATATAAAATATGCCAAATGCAACACTAAGGAATAAAAAAAATCAGAAAATTTTTATTTGATAAAGTTTAACTAAAACCATGGAAACATATTTAAAAAAAAAGATAAAGTATAAAATTATATAACAAAACGTATTAGAAACAGCATTTCTAAAATAACTAAAGAAAATATGTGAAAAAATTCCCTGTTACTTTCAAAGCTTAAAAATATTAAACATACAAATAAAAAATGATTTTATTAAATACTTTAAGTGCTTGATAAGTGTTTAACAGCAAACAGTTGACAAAATTTTGGATTACATATTTTCTTACAGCCCAGCAGATTAAAGTTCATGTCAATGATTGGATATCGGCCCAAAGGAAAGGAATATTGATCAACTTTAGCTATATCCCTTGAAATCCCTAATTGAAAAAATATTCAAAATTTCTTTTTATGCGAAATTGGCGAGAGAGAATTAAATTAAATTTTTTGTTCGTTTTTTTTTATAAATTCTATAGCTCTCTTTTTTCTTATATTACGCATTTATTTTAGGGCTCCAAACGCTTGATTGATTCAAATGGATATTCATAAAACGAAATTACAGACACAAACCTTTTCTTAAAGAAATTATTGCATTCATTTTTCTTATCTTAAAACACTTCGTGGCTGTATATAACTCCCATTTAGTTCAGTTTATGATTGAGGGTATCCAAACTTCAAATTTTAATGAATATTTATTAAATCAGTCTTAAGGAATGCAGAAACCGCTACAAAATATTAAAGGAAAGCGGTATCATGATGCTTTCGAAGGCTGTACACAATTAGTTGTAATTAATTCAATATGACGTAATATTTTCAACTTAATAAAATAAAAACCTTTACTGCCACTATTTCATAATATATCATTCATTCTTCCATCTCTTAAGTCTTAAGGAAATCGTTTCATTTACAGAGACCTGAATCTGGTTTTAGTACTTTTTTCGCAACTTAAATGCCATTAATATATTTATTTTATTTTCTTTATGATTAAAATAACCCCAAAAACGAGTTTCTTATTTGCAGAATCCATTTCTAGCTGCCAGCTGTAGGAAGCAGGATAAATATTTCTTCCAGGAAATAGTACTTTTTAACCACAATTTTCTCCCAAAAATTTATTATATTTTTTTTATATCTATATGGTACTTTTTCAAGAATTTAGTACTTGGTTAGGCATTGTTCCAAGGATTTGCTAGCTTTTCGAATATGTATTTGGTACATTCTCAGAGATTCTGTACTTTCTGTAATGAATATTTAATAATATTGCAAGAATTTTATACTTTTCCACTCATTTAGTACTATTCAAATAATTTACAACTTTTTAACGATTTAACAATAATTTATTAAAGATTTAGTGTTTCTGGAGAGATTGTGCTGTTTTTGTAAAGCTTACACACTTTTTTGAGTTTTAGTACTTTTTTACATATTTAGTACTTTTTTAGAACTGTTTGTATGTTGTCAGAGATTCAGTAATTTAAAAACAAAATAAACAAATAGTAATACTTTTGAATGAATTTTCAACGATTTAGTACTTTTTAAAAAGTTTAGTACAGCTGCTGTAGCTGACTGACAATTAATAAACCTAAACTAACCTAAAAATTTGAAAAATAAAAATTTAGTATTTTTGACCTGATTGTGCACTTTCTACAACAATTATAATGTTTTTTTGACATTTAGAACTTTTTGACTTATTTAGTACTTTTTTCGATATTAAATATTTTTACGTAAATTTAATATTTTGTCATATATTAAGTGCTTTCCCAAATATTTAGCGTATTCTTTTATACAAATTCTAATACTTTTGAGAGATTTGGATTTTTCAAAGATTTAGTACTTTTTCAAATGTGTTTGTCCTCTTGTCGCATTTATATAAACTAATTTAGAATCAAAGTGTGGTTTAAAAGGGGGTTTTTCTAAATAAGCTTCACAAACAAGCATTTATTTTCTTTAGTACTTATCCATATATTAAGTACTTTATCGAGCTCATATTTAGTATTCTTCTGTATGGGAGAGTTGGAACTTCTTCATTTACTTTTGCCTTTTTGCAAAAATGTATTCTTTTCGGGTATTTAGTACTTTTTAAAATATTTATGCTAACATATTAAATTATTTAAAATTTAGTACATTATTAAATATTTAGAACTTTTTAAAATAGTTAGTAATTTAAAAAAAAAATAATAATAATGAATAGCGTGCTAACCCCTCATTGTAAATAAAAGACATTTAATATATATTTTTTTAACTTAGTCTTTTTAGTACTTTTTATTTTAATATTGAACTTCTCGATTGGTTCGAAATTTTCAATAGTATAATAGTGTCCAGAAATTCATAAAAAATTATTTTTTCAAGCGAAATTAATTTTTTTTTGCATTAAAAACTAAATAAAACAAACGCTTGTACTAAAAAAATTAGTAAAGTTGCAGATTTGGAATTAAATATCATCAAACATTTATTTTACCCTTAAAAATTAAAGAATATTATAAACATTTTCAAAACTAATGTTGGTTTCCATTGCACCCTAGTTTGTGTACAGCAAAATAATACAGCCACATATTTAAAATGTGATTTTTATACTTTTTGCATATGAAAATAATATAATTTATTTATTGATTTGTTTTCGCAAATTATATTTATAAGCAATTAAGTAATTTTTATAAAATACTAATAACCATAGCCATTTAAGAATTTGAGAACTATTGAGGAGAAAGCACTCTCCATGACAAACTGCTCTTGCAAAACTTAGAGATCTGGCAACATTATAACATGTGATAGTACTATATTATGAATTTTCAAATTACTACGTTTTCAAACGTTAGAGATTTCAAAACCTGCTAATTTGTAGCGTCAACAATTAAGCGTTTCGAGACATTTTCAACAATTTTGCTGCGAGAGAGCAAATAAAATCATGCTATTTAGCTTACTTAAATTGAAATAATTGCGAAATTAATTATGATTTTCTCTTTTCCCATTGCCTTAACCAAGAATCAAATTATAATTTAACAATATATTTGGTTTTCTAAGTAACTTGTAGTTGTTGATCCCAAAGAAATTGCAAACTTTATGCGGCAGCCTGTTCTGTATGCAACATTTTAACTATTTGAATGTAAGTTAGCATATGTTCTCGGCGTTGTAATTAAATAATTTCAAAGACAACTTTGAGGATGAAATAAGAAAATGCGTGTGATGTTTTTTTTTTTTTAAAGAAATCAAGTTGAATAAAAGCAAGAAAATTAAATGAAAATTAAGGCAAAAAGTAATTGAAACAGCAGAAAAAAATTTTAAATAACAGAGAAAATTTTTAAACAAACCAAAATAAAATTACCAATATTTAAACAAAAATCGTATTACCAAAGCAGCTAAACTATTTCAAATTTACACATAAAATAAATTTGTTAAAAATACAACATAAAGATATCAATTAAAACCGAAACATCATGTGTATAAAAAATATTGTCATGTAAAGAAAACAAGTGAAGAAATAAAATTTTTGAAAAGTGTTTCAAACAAATAGCGCTTACACGATTGTTTTTATAAACACCTAAAAACGCTTTCAAGATAGTGTGCTTGAGCAAATTTGCCAAGGCTTAAGAAATAGAAAACAAATACTTAAAATGTGGAAATTTGTATAAATCAAATAATAGACAAAAACCAGACAGCTGAATATCTCACAGCAAATAAATATGTAAAAAAAAACTATTTAAAAAATATATATGTTATGCATTAAGATTTCTTATATAAAAACTGAATTATTAAGGATATCATGTAACATATAACAACTGAGGAAAATTCACTTCATAAAGAAAAAATAATTAACAATAAACCGAACAAGAGTAAAAATAAAAACGAAAGGCCATGAATATTCCTAAAAAAATTAAATATTAAGTAAAAAAATTACCCTAAAGTTTAAAAATGCAATATTACATTTCCCTTTAAAATTGCAAAGATAACATCTAATCGCTTTAAGCAAGATGTCCTCGAAAACCGGTAAAATTTATAAATACTCCCGTTATTTAAAAAACATGATACTATATACATTTGCATTGAAATTGTGTTTAAATACCTGAAAATCTTAAAAAAAAAACTAAAAATAAAGTGTAAATAAAATAAAATAACAAATTACATCATCTCTTACTGGCAAACACCAAACATTTTTTAACACCCTACGCCATATTTAAATTACAACATTTACTCTTTATACATGTAAATTACTCTCCCTCTCTCTCTCTCTCACATGTTGTATGGAATGTGAGTGCTTGTTTGTGTTGGTGTTTTTTTATTATTGTTATTTCTAATTGGATATTATTTCATCTTTATTTTATTACACACCACATGTTTTGTTGTTGCTGCTGCTGCTGCTTCTTCCTCCTCTTCTTTCTACTCTTCTTTTGCAACATGTTCGTGTTTTAACATTTTTAAGAAAAACTTGTATGCGATGTTGTAATAAGAGATTAAGTAGCAAATTTCAAGAATAAAAATAATATATATCGTCTGAATAAAAAAAAGGTAAGTCAATATCTATTGATACTACATTTAATTTTAAACATACCCTACATCTAAATTTGTAACCAATTACGTTTGGGGACAGTCATAAAACTAGTTGTAAGAAAACTGCTATTCAGTTTTTGGGGTTTATGTTAATAGTTAAATTCTTTTTTAATAATAAAAGATTTTAATGCAAAACAGAGTAATTGACCAATTGTGAAAAAAAGAACAAAATATCTTGAGTACAGAATGGACTGGTAAACATTCGTAAATAATACAAATAGTTTAAAATTACTTTGAAAAATTCTAGTAGGTATGCAACTATAAATAAAATAACTAGTATTCCAACTAGTACATAACTGTATACAAATGAACTAGTTGGGCTCATATGACAACCTAATCTTAAAATCGATAGTTCGATATATGAAAAAAGGACCAGGCATGTAACTAGTCTGCAGCAAAAAGCTTTTAGTATATTTCTATAAGTGGGTATAAGCGTGCTACTTTTATTAGCTTTAAGAAATATAAGTTAATGACAATCCCCTTACTCTGTAATACAATACGAAAGGAATTGAGTTCGCATTGGAATCTGAATAGCCTGGAAATGCGGTCAGTTTCCATTAAAATTTTAGTTCTCCACTTAAATTTAGTCGTTGGGGATTTTAATTAACTGCGCAGTTTCTGTTTATTTTTTTTTATAGTGTATTACAAAATAATCCCCTATGTGAGTCAGTTCTTGAATAGAAACGATATATATTAATATAATATAGCTTTTTTATATTTTTCACATAACATAAGTTTTTAGTAATACGAGTTCTTAGTCTAAAATGGACCATTAAGCAGAGTTTGATATTCATGAGGACTATTTTCACTCCTCGCATTGTTTCAGGGAAGCTTAACACGTAGAGGTGGAAAACTAGCGATAGTGTTGGTATCGAAATATAACTATCGATTGTGGTGGTATCGAAATATTTCGATAGTTTAATATATATATCGACATATTGAACTATCGATACGTCGACGAAAATATCGTGATATATTGCATTTATTTGCACTTAAATTGCAAAATAATATATATTTTTAACAAAACAATTAAAACTTCTAAGTCAATTGTATTGCCAAATATATTTAAATAAATTTAATGATTTTCTTGTGGAATTGTATTGCAGCTTCGTTTAACTCTTACTATCGATAGGGATTAAAACATATTGATTGTTTTTATATACTAATCGATTGCATAATAAAACCATCGATAGTCACAAAAAAATATAGCTATTGATAGTGTCATCGATAGTGCAATCGATAGTTTTCCACCTCGACTAACACATCAGTCACAGCCGTGTCCCGAATATCATTCAGATATCGTAGAAAACGTTGTAAGTGTTTTATAACTACCAAACAGTTGCTGTGAAATTATTGCCTGACTCTTGTTCTCCGAAGCGGCCATTAATTTCATTTTGCGGAAATAGGAAATATCTAGACTTTTATATATGCGTTCGGTAATACAGTAAAATGCAGTCAGACAAATGATCGTATGCACAATGTCCCATAATGATGGCAAGTCAGGGAAGCAACTGGTATTTTTTTCCAATGGTTAAGAGTTAGGTTAGGTTGGGTTAAAAGGGCTGCCCGCAGTAAGTCAGAAAAACACTTCCCACAAAACCCCCCAGGGCAGCCAGCGGTGCATTCCTGAGGCAGTCCAGATCTCGCAGGAAACGAAAGCCTAGATGTCTAAGCCTACGCTCCTGCAGGGCCGGACAGTCACAAAGGAAATGCTGTACTGACTCCTGCTCTTCCTCATCGAAACCGGTACTGCAGTGGCCATCATGGGGAAAGCCCAAACGCTCCGACATGTGCCAAATTGCACAGTGCCCGTCAAGACCCCTACCAGGAGTGCCAACGGCTAAGAGTTAGTTTAGGGTAATAAATTTCTGGTGAGAAATGGTAGAAAAGAGTACAGCTCACTTGGATTCAAGAAAAATCATCCCTGTTGTGATATCTAGAAAAGAATAGAGTAGAGAGCATGCATCACTTCCTATTTGCCAGGAAAATTGAAGACGGCGAGGTTCCTGAGCGCGACAGAGGCCGGGGAGATGCACAATGCTGTCTTTTTCCTCCTCATCATTGCAACTACAGTAGTCTTCATTGTAGAAGAGAGCCAAAATTCTATTGGGAGACTTTTTGTAGCTCATAGAATTAAGATCATCTAGATAGGATCGGCACTTTAGCTAGGTGTTAGATCATGGGACTTACCAAATCATGTCTAGAAATTGACACCTGGGCGACCCGAGGTCGCCTTCGTGTGGTTCTCGGGTGCTAAGAGGGGTGCTGGTAACACTTAATTTTCACCCGATGTTAAGAGCATCGTCAGGTAGGTCCGCAAGGCAGGAACTGACGTTAAACTTTTGACTTATTTGTAGAAGAGAGCCATACCTTTACCACTGGTTACAAAAGGGCCAATGAATTTGAAATTCGAATTACAGAGTTGATTCCTAGACTAGATTGACACTATTTCGGTTAAGCAGGTATATTGTGTACTTGCAAGAACACGTTTCGAATTTAAGACTACAATTAAGTATCATAATACCGTTCTCTGAAATGAGGTTCCATCTGTAGCACTGGGAGGTATCGTCCAATCTGATTCAATACGATTATGCAGAGTATTCTCGATTCACATATGGTGCTCAATGGAAAAAACCCATTTCATCTAAATATTAATTACGCACAATATGTGCCCATTAACTTATCAGTCAAATAATGCTTAAAAGCAAGAAGTTTCAACTCTATTATAGTAAATCTTGAAAGTGGCACAAATTTTATTCAGAAGAAAAAAATATATTAATACATTTTTTGAAATTTTGTTTCTCTTTCTGTTGTCAATTAGTTTCTCATTTATAAATCATTTGCCGTTTGTGTTCAAAGTTTGTTTAAGAAATTTCATGTGTAGCAACAACGAATAAATGAACGACACAACCGAAATTAAGTTTATGCATTTATTGGCTCATTTCAGCCAATCGTATGAGTAATAATAAGTCTACGAATATGATTCTATTTATTTTGCCATTATTATTTAAATTCTTTGAATTTTTTTTTTGTTTTTTCTCCGAAACACACAAAGTGAAAAAGTAAATTCTCTAAATAATAAAAATTGTGTACAAAAACTACTCGAAAGCGTTCATTGACCTTCCAAAATAACAACAAACACAATCAAAAAGATAACAAATGGAAACAAGTTACTATAGCAAGAGAAGAGTTCGTTAAAATAAATAAATAATAAAGAAAGAAATATATATTTATTATGAAATAAATGTATGTACGTGCTTATGTTTCAGTAATACCTGCTGTAACTAATATTTATTAATCTGTAATTTGATCAAATTGGAATTTCTAGTGAATGATTGATTTCAATTTAATATTTGAAAGTATGGAGAGGTTAAACCTTTTAGTGGAGTAAGTGAGTATGGCTTAGCTTTCGAATTAGCTAGATGAGGGTAGTGTGCTAAAGTAGATGCCGGGACAAATAGAAGAGCACCTTCCTTCGTCATCCCCGTAGCAAAAATTAGGCGGCGAAGTAAAGACTGCAAAAGAAGTCTTTAAAAGCTCCTCATCTTTCTACATCTGTCTTCTTACTTTCCAGTTCCGGCACAATGCACTGCATATGTAGAGGTCGTCCCTTGAGTGCTGGTCCCACTTGAAAAAATCTGGACTAGCAAGGCGATATTGACATTGTAAAATAAAAAATTCCTCATATGATGCAAAGCCAAGATGCATTTAAGAGCAGTCTCAATGTCCCAATTATCACTATTGTGAATAACTATTCATATGAAAAAATTTCCCAAGTTTCTAATTTGCTATTGTGAATGTTTGCCATAATAAAGTTGTTGGTAGCGAATTTACAAAACCTAAAATATATATCATCGCCAATATTTCCTTCCTTTTTAAGAGTTTCTTCTACGCCTCAGTAGTTGATTGTTCAGTTTACCTATCCAACGGTTGCCTGCCAATGGCTGAGACGCGCACTAACACTGGCGTTCGCTCTTGATTTTAGATATTTCTAGAAGTCGGCTGACTTATATCGACTACCGTTCTTATCGTAGTGACATAGAATGAGCACCCAATAAAGAGTGATTAATTTTCTTAACCAAGGTAGGTTAGGCTAGAAGGGCTGACCGCAGTAAGCGAGAAAAACACTCGGAGGCCATAAAAGGCCTATTGTGATGCCCAGAGGACTACACCCTACACAATCTTCTCAAGACGAAGTATTGGTTCCTGGGAACCACCCAGAATTTCTCACAAAGCCCGCTAGGGCAGCCAGCGGTGCATCCCTGAGGCAGTCCAGATCTCGCAGGAAACGAGAGCCTAGATATCTAAGCCTACGCTCCTGCCGGACCGGACAGTCACAAAGGAAATTCTGTACTGACTCCTCTTCTTCTTCATCGAAACAGTTCCTGCAGGGAACATCATGGGGAAACCCCAAACGCTCTGACATGTGCCCTATTGCACAGTGCCCCCCGCCAGGATTGCCAACTTGTCACTGTAGAATAACTGCCCTAATCGAAACATTCCTCAGTGCGATCCTGGGTTCTGATACGCAAAACGTCCCATGCGGTGTTTCGACTAACCTTCTTCCTATTGCCAACATTTACTCCCACGAATTCTTGAAAAAAAATATAAATCTCAAGCATTCAAATGAATCATCGAACTGTAATTCCATCGTACTGATATTATGACTTGAAATTATTATAAATCTGTAAACAGCTGATAGATTGTACTATTGTGAATTGATTGAAACTCTCCAATGGCGCTATTATTTATAAAAAAAGCGTCATAATACGAAAAATATATGTCAATCATTTCATCGCAATCGCTGATAACAGACAACTTTATTGTTAAAACTTTATGATATTTACAGCTTAATTAGTTAACAATTTTCTAAAAAAAAAATATATTTTTCTTTTTCTTTCTTTGCAGATTCTGTTTCTGTGTCTGGGCACGTGTGTATAATTGTAAATTGTATATAAAAGAAAAGAAAAAAAAACGTTTGATATCATAGAAATAAATAAGTAAAATTAAGTTAAAAATATAATTTCTTCTTTTGGTTTATAATTTCGAAGCAAACGAATTAAAAGCTAAATATTTGTAAATTTTTAAGCGATACCTAATTGTGTTCAAAATTCAATAATTAAGTGAAAATTAAGTAAACAAAAATATCTTTCATAATTAATTAAATTAAGTTAAAAAAAGATAATAATCAAAATAGTAATATAAAATATTAAGCAAAATCAGTTAAACATATTAAACAACAACAACAACCAATTAAATAATGGCAATTGAGATAAAAAGTATTTAAATAAAAATATTTGCATTCAAAGGGAAATAATTTAAAAGCTTTTACAAAAGTTCTAAATTAAATAAGAATTCACAAAAAATTATTTAATTAATTATTAAAACAAAAGTATCAAAGGAAAATAAAGTGTTAAAAATTACCAAAATCAAACTACTGCTGCATCTTGAAAATCGCTAAAAAGTCTATACTTTGAAAATAAAAAATATGTGAAATAAATGTTCAACATATAAAATAAAAATTAAAAGTGTTGAGATAACAAAAATAAAACAAAATATACAATTCAACAGAACTTGCACGGATTACAAACAAAATGGTCAAGAGAATTTTTAATAAAAACGGATTACACCCCTGAAGGAAAATGCTGCATTTTCAAAGACATTCTAGGTTAGTTTCTTGACTTCATATCTTGGAAAGATAAATTTAAATGTTATTATCAATTTTAATATAATTTAAAATAATACAATTTAAAGATATGTAAAGTCTTGACTTCAATTCCTTTCTTTAAGTTTATTTTTTAATCACCTCTATTGTGAATAACAGATGGAATTTTTCTCTCACTCGAAGAGAAAGATGTTATCGTGAATGCCCCGTGAAAAATTATTGCTCCTATCAGTTCTTCGTGAATATAAAAAAAGGAAGACACTGAGAACAATATAAAATCCAACAACATAACAAATAAAAGTATTCTTACACCGGTATTCATTAAATTCAAAATGAGTTTGAAATGTATTTTAATCAAATTTTTTCATACAAAATTTTCTTAAAACAGATTTCAAATACGTTTTATTTTTTTATGAATATGGGGGTTAATGTTTAGAATTGGATTAACAATTCGTTAAGTTTCAAAAAGTTGCAGGTAATCAATTGATTTGTTGCTTCGCGTTTTATGCAGCAATATATTTAATATTCTAATAAAACTACTTACAGTTTCTATTCGATTCCCCACCAAAAACTAATATTGAAAGCATAGGCGAAAAAAATTGCCTGCAAAAAATCATTCACAATAAGGAGAATTTTATTGTAGCATGAAATCATTCACTGGGAATTTTTTCACGATTAACAGCTTAGGAAAAAGGGAAAATTTTCGAGGGAAAAAGTATTCAGGAAGAATAATAGATCAGCGTGCACGTTTGCATTTCTCGTCTCAAGGGATTAATGGCTTGGATCAAAACACTCAAAACAACCGTAACTCAATTAAGCAGATTTTATTGTAAATAATGAATAATTTTTTTAGGACCGGCCATCTGATGGCTTCCAATCATACAATTGAGTAAAAGTTGAGAAGAAAAAATTTGTGGTAGACATTTTATTTACTGTTTTACTTTGATAGCTTATTTGGTACAATGGCTACAAAGCAGGGTTGCGTTTAGTACGTGATCGTGTTAATTGTTGCATATACTATTCAGTGACTTGTGCTACTGACCTCGTTAATTTATTTCAAGCTGTAAGGAAAAGAAGAAATAATTCTTTCCCATATTCATGACCAGGTACGGGATGAACCTCACGACTTTCGAATTTGAGGTCAATGCGTTAGTTATTTCAGACAACAAACTTTATGAGAAAAGCTAGGGAGGGAACGGAGTCTTTATTAAAGTAACAAACTCTTACAAAGCACGAATTACATCAATTCTTTATGCGGACTTGGTATCAGGTGTTGAGGATCAGACGGGGATTAACAAATTTCCTTAGCTGATCACGACAGCATATTTTAGTTTTGTTACTAGAATTTTTTATAAAGGATAAACTCTAGTCGTGGAATATATTGCAGCGGAACTCTAAAAGAAGGAGATGATTTTGATAGGACCAGAGCTAAGATTTACTCGATTTTACTCGCGAGTGAAAAATACTCGCGAAGAAGAATACTCGAAGATTGCGAGTGTTACAAAAAGTTTACTCTCCACTCGTTTGTTTTAGGTGGGAGTACTCGCGAGTACTCCTTTTTAAAAAGTAAAGAGTGGGAGTAAAAATCTTCGAAATAGAGTGAGAGTTTACTCTTAAGAGTAAAATCGAGTGGAAAAATAGAAACTGTTTGTCTTTGCTGACTTGTGTGTGCGTGTCGTTTTTGTGTACTCTCTCAGTCTTTCCATACAGTGCGCGTGTGCGGAGCAATTAGTTGGTTTTATGAAAAAAGTTTTATTATATTTTTAAAAGTTTACTTATATTTTCTATATTATAATGAACAATAAAGACATAAATAATGAAACGCGAAAATATTTTCGTTATGACTTTGAAGGAAACAACACAATTTGTGAAATTAACAATTGTGGAAAAAAATTAAGTGGAATTTTTTTTTTGTATGCGAAAGACTGAAAGAGTACTCGGCAAGAGTATAATCTGCTCGACTTCGAGCGTATTTTACTCGCACTCGAAATCGAGCAAAGCATATGCGCTCTTATTCGAGTGGCATAGAAAAATAGAGTACACTCGATATTTTTTTTCCACTCGCAGGAGTACTTGCGCTCGAATTCGAGCGAGTTTCACTCTCTACTCGAATTCGAGCGAAGATTTCGGAGCTCTGGATAGGACACATGATTCGTTGATCAATTTCTGACAGAGTAGCGACGAAGGAGGGTGTGCTGTAATACGCTTTTTGGTCCATACTAGTGTCGATAGCAGTCGGTGAAACGAATGATAAAAATTTAGCAACTGGATTGGGACTAACAAGGCTAGTAAGTCACTTTCTGCAAGGCAACAGAAATAGCTCTAATGAACTTCTTTGTACGGGTTTTGAGAAACTAACGCCTTCCGAGCAAATTATAGAAAATAATTATATTATAAAATAAATTAAATTAAAACTCACTATACATTTTTTTTAAAGCAGCAGTTACAAAAATGTTAATAAACTTTGTGCACATTTCATAAACAGCACCACGGCCGCCAACGCAGTCGTTGAACTTAATAAACTCTTCTTTCCTGTTTTCTTTTATTGATGAAATGGGTAAAAAGAAATTTACCAGAAAATGAAAGTAAAACAACTAGAAAATCAACCAATACAAAATATATCTATACAGCTTTCCGACCCTCTTTAGACTTGCATAAGAAAATTTTGTTTATTTTTTCCAATGATATTTCTTTTTTCCTTATTATTTTGATATTAAGTCTTAATAGAGAAGGAGAGCAAGAAGCTGATTTAAATGGCTTAATGCAAGTGCAAACGAGTGAGAAAAAAATAAAGCGGCAAAGTGCACAAGAGTAAAAATGAGACGTAAATATAAACAGAATAACATTGAATTTAAAAGTCATGATCAAGATCAGCCAGCAACTTTTTTATTCACAAGAAAAACAGCATAATGTTAAATATTGCAAAAATGGAAGTAAAAATACTACGCAACCAAGCGTTAACAACGAGAATGAAATGCAACAAAGGAAGAAAAAAAATAAATAAATGTTGATAACAACAACTCAAACGTTTATTAAAGAAAAACTTTTACTACTTTTTCTGTTGATGTAAAAAAATCTTAAGGAAAATGAAAATCAAGTTCAATAAACTGATTTTGCTTGGGACAGTGGGAAATGGCAACGTGGAAGCCAAGAACTTCAGAAAGATTTCCCAATTACTTCCTGGTTTAAGTCTTAATTTGTTAAAAAGTTTTCAGAAAATCAAATAAAATTTTCAATATTTAAAAGAAATTATTTTTTTTTTGTGTAATAAACGCATTAGTCATGATTATTCATAATTATGGCCTTTGTTTCCTTATATAAAATAAACATGACACATGTTTGTGTGAACGATAAAAGAAAATTTTATTTAATTAATTTGCAAACAAAGAAAAATAAAGACACAAAATGTGTTTTAAATGTTTCAAATCCATAGTGATCTTGAATGACGACTGCTTAAGATTATGTTGTCCGAATGTGACAGGTTTTGTCACATATGTATGCACTTCTCATCCGTCATAAGACACTTTGAGCCTTTTACATTTTATTTGAAGAAATGTTTTTAAAGGCAAATGAAAGTTAAGAACAACTTTAAAAACGATTTAACAAAAAATGGTTCAAAAAATAGGTACACATTAATCGGAATGGTGGGGATTGTCCAATGTGCCACTCATGCGTGCCATAATCGGTCTAGTGGGCCAGGAATTGTCCAGATAATAAAAAAAAATTTGAAGAGATTGGAACCATTATAGATGTGATCAGGATTGTGCATCATTGCAATGTGCGCATTGGCAAAAATAATACCTCATCTGTTTGTCAGTATGACGGATGATTCGAATTTGTCAATTCCACGGTTTATCAGCAATTGAGCCCATCTTAAGGCTCATTATGATGTATTTTGAATTTACACTTCCATCCATATAACGTTCAATCCACGTAACAAGTAAAGCCGGCTAACCATTCCCAATGTCGTAAATATGCTGAATGTGTGCTACAGGACAAGCTTTTCCATGATGATTTTTCGAAAGAAAAAAAAAAGAAAATTCCTTCAGCAATAAATCTCGTTCCTCCCAAGCGAAATTGATACATATGGTGCTTCCAGAATCCAAAAAGGCTTGTGGAGAAGCCTATGCATCGCGAAAAAGTGTCTGTTTGGAGTGGAGGTGTCACTGGGTGATATTTCTTCGAAAATGACACCGCACGAAATGTTACCCCCAATTCATAGCGCCTATATTTTTAATATTGAATTGAAATTTCCATGAAAACGATCGCATATCGGATAACTTTTTTCTCGTTTGGTTAAATTTAAAAAAAAAAATTTTGTTAACAAAATTTTTTGGGTGTGGCAACACTGTCTTGCTGGTATCAACTCTGTGCTGTCTATCACGTTTCCTCTTAATCTAAATTCAAATTTCAGTCGATATTAAATAATTTGATAATTTTTCTCGAGGCTTAATATTTCTATTCAGCTCCAAAGAGATATACGAGGCCTGTTCAAAAAATAAGGTGAATTTTCGTATTTTTTGATATAATTATTGTGTGTAATTTTTTTAACTTTTTTTCTTTTAATAGTAAATAAATTTGTTTAAGCTTTTAGGTTATTTTATATTAATAATTATTGTTCAATAATTAATCTGCCTTATTACCGTTCTCGAATCGACTCGAGTGTTTGTAATAGATTAAAGAAAAATCGTGTATATTTCTTTAGTCTATTACATTCTCTCGAGTCGAATCGAGAACCGTAATAAGGCCCATTATAAAATAACCTAAATGCTTAACCAAATCTATTTACTATTTTTTGATATATGTAATTATTTATCGATTTCTCTTTTGTATCCTTCAAAGTAGTCCTCCTCAGATAATACACTTGTGGGAGCGTTTTTTTCTGATTTGCACATTTTGTTATGTCCTTGAGCAGCCTCAACGAATCAGTTTTCATTTTTCCAGTCAACGGAAAACACCGTCCTTTCAGGAAAAGTTGCAGTTGCCCAAAACGGTGGATGTGACGTGACCACGGTATTGTTTTGGACAAAAACCGCAGGATTTTTTTTTTCAAAATTCAGTAATTTTTTAAAGAACTTCGCAGTCACACGTTTAGCATTCAAAAATTGTGGAAAAAATTGCAAGTCTATATGCCAACATCGTAGGCAACTTCTTGATTCACATATCATAAATTCAATTCCCTTTGGAATGTTTTAAATTCCCTTTAAAACATTTTTAATATCATGAACGGAATTATCTAAAGAAATTTGGAAAAAAGATTTCATTGCGAAAAATTTTTTGTTTGAGTTCCTATTTTCTGAGGAATCAAACTATAGAATCATTTCAGTTTTCGAATGGAATCGGATTCTGTGAAATGGCTGAATATTTGCCAAATATATTTTTAATTTAAAAAAAAGAAACATTCAACAATATAAATTTGGTTCTTTTTTCTCTTGCATTTTTCACCCAAAATTGTTGTGTCCAGTTAGCCAAAATAATAATTTCAAATTAAAGGAAATTTTCCTGTATTTACAAGATGAAAGATAACAAATTGTATTTGTTAACAATAAAAATCTACAATATGAAAGTTACAAGTGCCACCCACAAAAGGATCCCCATCATTTTGACAGCAAACAGGAATAAAAACATCAAATTAAGGGCAAAGTAAAGCAATGGGTCCCAAAAAAAGGACAAATACGTTTGCACAGGAATTACTTAAAGTGTGATTATGTGTGTGTGTGGGTAAAATAACGAAAACTTCCACAGTAACTGAAAATTGTGCGCATGAGTTTGTGTGTATTTATTTTTGTTTTTGTTGTTGTTTTTTTCATATACCCGTACATACAGATGGTTGAATGTATCTATAAAGTTCGTATATACACGTATCAAAACAGCTTTAACAAAATAACAAAAAGAAAAAAAGCTGCGTAAAGTTGTGCCAGCAGCTCTGCCTGGCGAGTTCATTGAACTTTGCTATTGAAAATTTTTATATATTTTCGGCTGTTTTTTTTTTGTTTTTTAATATTATTGTTGCTGTGTTCGTTTATATGGTTTATACGACTGATGACTGTGTTGCCGGTAGATTGTTGTTGGTGGGGATCAGATATTTGGGCTGCTTTTTTTTTGTTTTTTGCTTTTGCAACTGAGTTTTCATTTTTTCCTCTCTCTCTCTTCTTTATATTGTGAATTAATGTGCGTATTTGGTTCTTTAATTTTTGTTGCTTTTATTTAATTATTGCTCCTCTTTTTTAGACTTATTGTGGGGTGTGTGAATTTTGGAAGAACAACAACAAAAGCATGTACATGCATGCATACATATTTATATTATTATAGTTATAAGTATGTATCCATGTCATATAAATGATGAGCTTTTTAACTAACCCCCCACTTCTCTCAGCATATAAATATGTGTATAATACGTACCGATGTACCTTTTTTTACGAGATTTTTGGCCATGATTTAGAGAAGACATCAAGAACAGCAAACAAAAAGACGAAATATAGCGACAAGGGCGGATGTCTAGTTGTGTGTGAATTTTTGCTAGCATTTTGCCGGCTTGTTGTATACATGCAGATGCAGGTACATGCCGGCATAAGTTTGTATAGGTACATACATATGTATATAATCAATTTCTGGCACATAAGTACCTATAACTATTTAGGAAAATGTTGATTTTTTTTTAACTATATTTGAATTTCCATTTTTTGGACAATTTTATTATAATTTTTTTTTGCATAGCTGTTTTTAATACCTTCATTGATTTTTCGATTTCTTTGGCGAAAACGTGTACCTATAACTTATACATCATATATAATTTAAGTGTTTTTTTGAATAAACAAAATATTATCGAACATTTTTGAATTGTTTCGTAATAGATATTTTCTAAAAAAAATTTCACTTTCTTAGGTGAAATTATATACGTATTTAGTTTATTATTGTAAATTTTACGAAGATATTGGAATTTTTTAGAGTACATAATTTCAATTTTTCGGAGTACATAATTTAAATTTTTCGGAGTAAATAATTTAAATTTTTCGGAGTAATTGGGGGATTTTCAAAGTAATTACGCAGTGCTTTACGCGTTCTCAGAGTAATTTAGCCTTTTCGGAGTAATTTCAAGTTTTCGGAATAATTTCCAGTTTTCGGAGTAATTTCCACTTTTCGGATTAATTTAGATTTTTCATAAAACACGACGATTTTTCTAAAATAAACGCAACTTTGGTACAAATTTTCGACTTCTTTGTGAAAGTCATTATGTCTTTCATTGATTGAAAGAATTTTCGACGTATTTTCGAATATGTGCTATATAAATATTTACTTTTTCGATTAAACAGCCTTTCCAAGTTTCAGACGTCATTAATAAAACTATGCCTTTACGGCATATTTACAATCTTTAAGACATTTGGAGAATTTAGGAGTTTTTTCGGAGTAAGTACCTGCAAAAATTTAGCAAATTTTTCCACATTTTCCAACCTAAGAACATAGTTTTAAACAAACTTTTAATAAAATAGTGTAAGAACACTCTCAATTGTTAAATATAAGCAACTGTTTGTGGCAACATTGTATGTGAGTACGTACGTTACTTACTCTCTCCATTATGTGGGTGCAACTGTAAAATATTTGTACTTACTTCCACTGTTAACTAGCATGATGTTGAAGGTTAATTCAAATTGTATATCCCTTATTCGAAAACATAACAAATTTAGTTACAATTATAGATAAAAGAAAATAAGTTCAATAGCAGCAAAATTAAATGGAAGGGATTGGAAAACTAAACACAAAATTTTATCACAGGAAGATGAACTTATCGAACTACAAAAATATATGAAGCGCGTTTGCGGAAATTTATTCATTAACACTATTTGTAAATTGAATAATATTTATGATCGTATTTAATATTGCAAGCATTTATATTTGCGAAAATTGTGACATAACTTTTTTAATATCATGTTTTTTTATATTGATTAAAAAGATGTAGTCAAGAAATATCTAAACGGTGATGCCAATTAATTTTTTTTATATAATTTTATATAAATTAAAAAATCATAACCTCTAATATTTTTGAAGATTAACGTCTCTTTTTGTTGTAAATAAAAATATATAGAACATTTTTATATAAAATAGAGTTTCATAAGCTTAAAAAATATTAGAGATTATAATAATTAAAAACTATAATTATTAACTTAATGCCCCTTATTCTGCAACTATTTGTCAACGCCACGTCAAGACATTATCAAAAGTAGGGCATTACATTCTGGTTGTGTACAACCACTGATTACTGCTAACAACCTCTGACTATTTTAAAAAGTCTCAAAAATAATAAGATGCTATTAAAAGTAATTAAATTACCAGGAAAAAGAGTATTCAGATGTCTTATTTTTGACATTGTCTCGACTTGACGTTGACAAATAGTTACAGAATAAGGAGTAATATTTTTAAACAAAATATTTGTAATTTCCCACAAACCGTCAATCTTTTCACAAAAATTTCTTCTCGAGATTTATTGCATAGTTTTTGCGTATATATTTTGTATGAAATACTATTTTTTAACAACTCGATATATTTCGCAAATAAAAAAAAAATACAATAATAATAATTCAAAATTAATCCCCCTTAATCTGTAACTAATCGGTTAACGTCACGCCAAAACAATGCCCCTATTTTGGTTGACGACATCGACGTCACTTCAAGTCGACATCAAAAAATTATTACTTGTCTGCTAGTTGTCGACAACAATTAATTACGATTGACAATATCTCAATATTTTTTAAGGCCTATAATATTGATCGATAATGCTCACAATAGTTATTTGTTGTCGACAAAGAACAGGCAAGTGACAATATTTTACTGCCGTGTTAATGTGACGTCGATGTCGTCATTCATAATTGAGGGGAATATTACAAATATGACATATGTATACTAATTTTCTTCAGCAATTGTACATCCTCTTGAAATATTCAAGGCCCAAGAGAGTGATCACAGGATGCCAGAAGTGGTTAACTGTTGTCTCCAAAAAATGTGTAAGTGTTTTACTTTTGATATGCCCCCCTATTCTGTATGTGCTTGTCGACCTCAACGTCAAGACGTTAAGTAATTTATATATATATATATATATATATATATATATATATATATATATATATATATATATATATATGTATATATATAGTTTATTTACGTACACCCTACAGCAAAAGACTTTCTTTCTGATAAGAAACTTTTCTTTAAGCACCTCAGAACACATTCAAGTTCTTCAATGGTGTTTGTATATTTATCTTTTAAATTACAATTCTTTTCTTTGTTTAAAAACCATCCAGTTAATGTTTACTGCTCTTAAAAACAATAAAATATCTGTATAATTAAATACGTAGAAAAAAATAAATTCTGTTTTTATTTATGAGAAAAAAAGGAGAAAATCTTTTATCATCTTAAAAGCTGACATTGACCATGATTTCAGTGGAAAGTTTGCTTCTTGGCGAATCAGCCAAATGAAGGAGAATAATGTGGCATACATACATAAATGTGATTCAACTCTGTGGAAAGAAATTATTGTTTAATTGTTTATAACTTAAGAAATATGTCTCGCGATGAAAGAAATAAGGGAAAGTAAGAAGAAAATAATAAATAAATATATTTTTTTTTAGAATTTTTGTTAAGTTGCTGCTCCTGTAGTTAAAGAAGGGTGGTTGGAACTTTCTTGTACTTTTTTTTCGAAGCGTTTACTTAAGATGGGGTTGTTTCGATAAGAATAAAGTTTCAGAGGTAGCAAGGACTTCTTGCTGTTTTATGGCAATTATATGAATTTTGGTAAAAATACTTAAATAGCTTTCTATTTACAAAAAAAAAAAGGTGGTGAAAGTTTGGCCTACTGTGGCTTAGTGTGTGTGTTTAGAATTTTTTTTCTCATTTTATTGAAATTATATCACATAATATATTTGGGGCTGATGTGTGTGTGTAAATTTAATATTGGTTTCGTTTGTGAAAGCCTTTGTAACGTAGTACCAGAGACGTAGGGATGTCTTTGCCATTGTGGCGATTGTTTATAGCAAATTTAAATAGACGATTTTTTTCCTTATCACCTTTTGGTTTGTATTTAATTTCATATTAGAATTCTGTTTGCCTTTCTTTTTTTTCTCTTTCATATTCATTTGCATTTCAATTTTGTGGCAGATATACAATTTTTTCAGCGATTTTTCTCAGTTAACTTTAACATTTTTAAAGTAGTGCTTAAAGTGTTAATTTAGCACCACTTTTATATATTTTAAATATTTTTTATTATGTTTTACTTAAATTACAAGTTTCCATAGAATATCAGTCGTAACAAAATCAACAAAATGTGGCAACGCTTTGCCTCATGTTTAACATTACAATCATTTTATTTTGCCTACGAATACGACAAGCGTAATAAGGGCCCCTATCTTAAAACTAATTAGAACAAGACTGAAAAAACATTAAGAGTATCAAAAATATAAAAATTCTTAAACATGAAAATGCCACCCAATTTTTTTTTATAAATATTTGCCGCTGAAAATTTGCCATCGATATCATATGACCTCTATAATTTTGTTTTCCTAATATCTGTCTGACTATTTGATGTTATTTGCTTTTACCTTCCAACTCAAAGCTTTTAATTATCCAAAAGAAAAAAAAACTCATACAAACTTTGTTATTTTACACCCTTCCCCCTGTAGCCAGCCCTTGCAATATAATTGTACTTATTTTGTTTTTCTTTGTAAACTGATTTTTGTATTTTTTCCTTTGTGCCAAAACACTTTGATTGCATTTTGAGTCTGTGCGTGCTTGAGCAAAGTTAATTTTCTTCTTTGTGGAAGCGCTTAGTACGTCTCCTTTATTTAACGAGATACAATTCGCTGTATGTGCTGTTGTAATATTTTACGTATCGAATAATGGGGGTTACTTGACATTGAAATACATTTTGAAGGTTCTTTTTTAGAGTTGCATTTATTTCTTTTGCTTTTTGTCCGTTTTTTTGTTGTTGTTGCTTTGTATTTGGTATTACATGTGGCCTGGTGGGTATTCATCTGTAATTTCATGCTTTTGGATTTTTATCTTGTTTTTTTTGTAGTTACAGGGTGGGTTTTACATTTTCATCAGACGAAAAAAATATGATTAAACATGAGCATTTTTTGCCAGCTGCTTTATTAACTGATTTACATAAATTGTTTCAAGGTGTTTGCTTTTTTAGCTAACAATTATGTTTGTTTTTCAAAGAAAACTGGTTGCTAAAGATGTTTTTTTAAAAAATATAATTACTATTGAACAATAAAACAATGAGGCTTTTAGATATCGTTATGAGTTTGATTTGTAAATAGACCGGTTTCAGCAACGTGCCATCGTCAGTGTTCTGTTTTTCATTACATGGTATGAAATGTGACAAAGAAGAGACAATAAGAGAACAAACTGTCCTCTCAATGTTTTTCTAGTACCGGGACATACGAGGAGAGATGACCCATACCTCAAGCAATTCCGTTTGCTGGACATAAAAATAGAAAGGGATAGTGCTGGAAAGCCACATGAAAAAGGATAAAAATAGAAGAAATTGCAGACACTTACTTTTGGAAAAAGTACTTTTTGAAAATATACCTTTTGAAAAAATACTTTTTGCAAAATTATATTTTGGAAAAAATATTTTTAGAAAAAGTACTTTTCGCTAAAAAACTTTTTGAAAAAGTACTTTTTGAAAAAAAAAACTTTTTGAAATATTAATTTTTGAAAAAAATACTTTTTGAAAAATTACGTTTTGGAAAAGTACTTTCTGTAAAAGTACTTTTGGAACAAGTACTTTTTGAAACAAAGTATTTTTTTATCAAGTACTTTTTGAAAAAATACTTTTGGCAAAATTATATTTTGGAAAAAATATTTTTAGAAAAAGTACTTTTTGCAAAAATACTTTTTGGAAAAGTACTTTTTGAAAAAGTACTTATTGAAAAAAAATACATTTTGAAAAATTACTTTTTGAAAAAGTCCTTTTTGAAAAAGTACTTTTTAGAAAAAGTACTTATAGAAAAAAATTTGTTTTTTGCAAATGTATTTCTTTTTTTGAAAAGTACTTTTTGAAAAAGTACTTTTTGCAAAAGTACTTTTTTGAAAATAATTTTTTGATAAAGTGCTATTTAGAAAAAGTTATTTTTGAAAAAGAATTTTTTGATAAAGTACTATTTAGAGAAAGTTCTTTTTGGAAAAAGTAAAACGCTAGTTGCGTTTAAAATGCTAGTTTGTGATATGAATATACTCCAAGTTTTTAAGTGGATTTTGCAAAAAAATTTTATTAATTTGTTACTATCGGCCGAAAGTTCTAAGATCTACCGCATATTTAAGGTATTTCTTGTTGCATATATTCTATATGAAGTAATAGTTCAAATTAATTTTGAACTTTTGTTAGTAGCAAATTTTTTTTAAATTATTGAAAGTTATGGAAAATTGTCTAATTTCTGTCTAAAAATATATATTTCATCAAATTCCGTGGTGAGGGATTTTCTTCCACTTTTGGTTATTAGACAATGCACAGTATGTCGTTTTCTCTTTTGATTCTCAATGTAATTAATAACTAAACCAATTGTTCGAAAAACTAAATGTAAGTAATTACCATGGCCCCTTTATTAAGCGCCAACTATGAAAATGCAAAAAATGAACTAATTCCTTTATATCTCCCCCCTTAACAAGTCAAAATCCCTTAAGGAAAACCCGGTGCGTGACAAAAATTTTCGAAATATTTCCTTTTCATTCTATTCCATTCATTCCACATTTTATTTCACTTTTAATACAAAAATACACAAACACGCACGCAGTTAATGTATTTTATTTAGGTACAAGAAGGCAAGTTCTATATACAAAGTTCATTGACCGCATTTCTCTATGTAATTATTTTGGGAAAATAAATTGTTATTGAATTTGTATAAAAGCACGTGGTGTTCGTGATGAGCAGATTAACGATTTTTAAAAAGCTTTTTTTTTTGTTTTTGTAGTAGGCGAAATTTCATATAATATTGAAATGGTTTTGTAACACAGCAAACAAGAATTCAGTGTTAAATTACTTTAATGGAACAGCAAGTTTATGTAGGCGCATGCTAAGTTCACCGAAATAAATGTTTAAAAATAAACGAGCTGTTGTCCCATAAGAAAAATAATAAAGATATTTATTTAGTCGTTTGCTTAAACAGCTTTACGAAAAATTCTCCGGATAAATTTCTTTTACAAGTTTGACGCAATTCTTTATTCAGCCGGTTTAAGTTTTGGGTCAAAAGCAAAATTTAATTTTGGCATTAGTTTTTTCCACTTCAAATAAAATTCCCGCTTTAATTTTATTTTCTCCCAAACTTTTCATACATAATTAATTATACAAAAATTTATTTTTTTTTTTCAAATCGTTACTCATCTCAGGCCCTGTATCGGCTAAGAAGTTCATTAACCGCCTTCTTGTAAAGTGTGAGGTGGTGTAGCGTTAACCTCATCATACTGTTTGTCATTTTCTTTCTTGCTGCTGATATTGTTTTAATCAAATGCCAATGAACTTGAGATCATTTATCAGCACAAATACCAATAATAAATATATTAATACAAAAAGCAATTTAATTATGGATGTATATAATCTTAATGTTGGATTTTTTTTTAAAAAGACAATGCACAATGGCGCCAATCACTTAAAAGGAATTAAACCAAAGGCATTTTTTTTAACTTGGAGCCAAATGAGATGACATGAGCTAAACTTGGCTTGTCAATTTGTTTAATTCTAAGGTTTAAAAAAACTCCCCTTATGTTTGTCGGTTAATTTCAAGCGATTAACCGCTTAAGCAAAATTTAATATTTTTACAAGAAGGTAAAGTTTTATTTTTCGAACTTATTAATTAAAATGGGAATTTTATTCAGACTCAGGTTCAAATCTGCAACCTGAAAATTATTTGTTTTAAGAATTTTTATTAAATTCAAATTATTTGATTAAGAGTGGAATATGTAGAATATTTTGATAATTAAACTATATTTTTATGCTTTAGGTCTATATTTTATATATATTTTTATTCACTTTTCAATATTTCGTTAATCTTTGGTTAACCTCTTCAGCAAATGTTATATATTTTCTTTTTTTGATATCTTCATTTTATGCTTGCAATAAAAATTTGATTTGTTATAATTAAAAATAAAGCAGGAAAAATTAGAAAAATAATATTTTTATATAAATATTTATTTATTTTGGAGTATTAACGTGTTTGTTATGACTTAAATTATTTCTTTTATATCATATACAAGAGGTATGTGATGTGAAAAACTTAGAGCAGTTGGAAGGGCCTATACACGAGCTTAGTACGGATTCTGATGGTCTAATTGAAGTTAAAGGAATTACTAACTGTTACTTAATAATTTGCTAAAAACCCTAAAATCTATAGTAAATGATTTAGTTGAATATCTACGACAAAGGAAATTATTTTTTATTAAAACTTAAGAAAACATGGTTTAACTCCTAAAGATGGGAACCAAACTACATTTCAAAAAAATTAACTTTTCGAGATCTGTGTAAGCTATTAAATTATGTGATAAAAGGATCTCACACTCCTTTTATTAATACATATTTATTTAGTTCACTATTGTTATTTTGTTTGTGTTGTTTTTTTTTTTTTTTTTTTTTTTAGGAGTAGGACCAGCACTCAGGGGATGTCCCCTATATATGCAATGCATTGCGCTGGAACTGAAAACGAGGGGATAGTACTGAGGGGCCAGATTAGGAAAGATGAGAAGATAGACAGTTTTTTTTTTGTTGTAGCTATTTCAACCTTTTTTACCTCGCCGGCTAGTTTTTGCTACAGGGCCGACGAAGGTGGGTACTGCTACTCTGCTTTTAGTACATGATTGGGTCAGTCGCTGCCAGTAATTGTCCAGTGATCAGTACTATGCCTTCATCACTGAAAACAGGCTGGCAACAACTAACACAACCACGCACTAATGCTGATCAGAAGAATTCAACACAATATTTCATGACTCAGCGGGGGCTCGAACTCAGGACTCTCCGCTTCATAGTCTCGTGTTCTACTACTTCAGCCAACAGCACAAAAATCTTAAAATAATTAAGAACACACGTGTTTTAATATATTGAATTTATTAGTCGATTAGTTGAAAATTAATCGATTAGTTGAAAATTAATCGATTAATCGGATATTAATCGATTGATCAAAAATTAATCGATTAAACCAAAACTTCGATTAATTAATGGAGAAATTAAACGCTTAATTAACTATCCTACTAGTTACTGAAGTTAAATATCACAAACAAAATGCACATGAGTACGGATGATGAAAGTGTAGCGGCTTTCGAAAACAGCTGTTCTGCTCTGCTGTGTGAGTTTAAAAACTGATGTTGATATATTCGTGTTGCCGTTTGATTATTTTCGGCTGAGGCTGCCGCTGAGGGCAAAGAATCATCAAACAGATGCCGCGCCATACAATTGGACATCAGTGATTTCTACTGAAAGGCTTACATATGATATATAACAAACTGGGCACAGTGTACCAGTTTATGACTGCTGCTCCTCAGTGGCGTGTGAATTTGCTGTACAGGCATCCTTAGTCACAACGACGAAGAGCACGTTTTGCAGTAGAAAATCATCATGAGCGACGGAGCGTATTTCAATTTAAACGATTACGTGAATAAGTAAAATTTTTGTTTCTGGGCTACTGGAAAGTCACTGTTTCAAGAACGAAACAATTACCTTTACATCCACGTTGTGAGAGAAGTCATTGGGTAGGCTAACAGATTATGAGCGGGTTCTATGTGGGTTATCTGCCTAAAAGGGATTATTTATATTCTAGTGCAATGTCCGAGGAAAACCCAACCTATTAAGGCGAAATTATCTATTTGTTGTCGATCCAGATAATTTACGTGCCTGCATTTCGTTGGCAACTCATCTATAGATCTTTAAGATTCATTTTTTAAACATTTTTCCTATAAAAAATATTTAACTACAATTTAAAAGCAACACCAACAACAAGTAATTCCATAAAAATTACTTTGCTGAAATCTTTAACAATTCTTTGCTTCTAGAGTAGTTTAAAACTGGCATTGCAACGGTTCCAAAATATGCGTAACAAGTCACACAAGGTTTCCGTTGATTTCATGCCAAAGCTGGTCACTTAAAAAAGTCGTGCTATAATTTATCAAAACCATGATTTCTTGAACTACTTAAAGCTCTCGTTGTTTGTTAATATCTAATAATAAATTTATTATAGTTATTTCCACATTTAAAGTTTTTGCTTTGTGCATGGAAACCCACAAAAACTTTATTTCTAGCGAAAAAAAAAATAGTTGTTAAAGAATTATTTTTTTTTTCTTGTTGCCAACTTTAATCAAGTACAATGTCCGGTCATTGACTCCATTTATGACAAAGCGAGTGTATATTAAATAAAAAATCAGCCAGTAAGCAAATTAAAATTTTGTAATTTCAGTTTAGTTTTGGACTGCAATTTTTATGGAAAAGCACAGGAAAAAATATAAAAAAACATAGTTTTTTTTATATAAAAAACATTTTTTTTCTTTTGCTGACGTTGAAGGAAAAATAATTGAAAAAAGAAAAACTGCACATATACGAACGAATACTACTTTTAAATGGAGTGGGTGCAGCTGATACTAATAAACCGCATGTACTCGTATATGTGATACGAGTGTGAAAAATAACAAATTTACTGAATATGCCCAGCAGTTCTGAAAGTACTTAGTCACTTGTCTGTACATTCAGTTGTTGACTGTTGCTATTTTAAGAATGGTTTTCTTCGATGATTTCCTTTTTTGTAAAATATTTTGTAAGAATTTAAAAGCCATTTTGCAAAAGTTTTAATAAATAACAGAACTGCAGGGTATTCAATTTGCAAACTACTTGGATAGTGGTCAGCCCTATGAGTAATTAAACATTTTTAAAGTACCTGCTGATAAGCATTTCAAATAGACATTTTTGCGATTTTTTTCTGCGGGAAATTCTATAGAGAACCCTGGATCCTTATAATAGCCACTGAAAGCTGTGGAGAACCTTCTAACTGTCATGGGACCTTTTTCAACCCGCCTTACATATCGCAGTAGTAGATCGTTCAGATTATCGTTGGGCAGAACTGCCAAACACTGAGTCACCGTGCCGCTCTAGACCTCTGCCGGATATAATATTTAAAAAATTAAAAACGTTATATTCGACCGAGTCGAATTTTAAATACCCTCTAAATGTTTAGCAAATAAATTAAGAATTTAAGACATTTTATAACTATATTTTGACAGGGCCACTCCGGGAAGGGCCGTGGGGGAGACATCTCACCTTTGTCATAAAAACTTAAAAAGTAAATTTTTGGGAAAATTAAGAGTAAAAAAAAATTTTTTTTAATAGTCATTTAGGGGGCAAAGATGGAGGGGCAGGGCAGAGGAAGATCAGCGAATCTCTCAGCTTCGTCAGAAAAACTTGAAAATTAAATTTTTGGGGATATTAAGAGTAGAAGAGTTTTTTTTTCATAGGGTAATTTAGGAGGCAAAAATGGAGGGGTAGGGTAGGGGAACATCAGCGAACCTGTGAGCTTTGCCAGAAAAGCTTAAAAATTAATTTTTAAGGCATGTAATACAATTTGTTGAATATTTGCACTATTTTTGCATATAAAATCTTACTTCAATGCCCACTAAAGGGGCGGGGAGCAAAAATGGATTTTGTCCTGTTTGCAAATCCAATACATCATTTTCTAAACAAAATTTTGAAAAAATGAGTTGTTTTTGAGAGGTTAGTTTAGTTCTTCTTAGGGGAACTTTTTTCCCTCTGGCCCGATTCAGCCCATTTAGGAACTTTAGGACCTGCGCTATCTATCTGGCTCTTTTCGTTTGGGCTGAGTCGTGATTTCCACAGACAGACGGGCATGGCTAGATCGTTTTAGATTTCATCACTGATCAATTATATATATATATATATATATATATATATATATATACTTTATGGGTTGTTAGAGAGATATTCCGCTGCATTACACACGGAATGGCAAAATGAATATACCAGCCAATTCTTTTTTGGAGGTTATAAAAAAAATTCCATAAAATTATCTACTAGATTTTAACAAAAAAAACTGCATTCCAGCAATATTTCTGTCTTGTATTTTAAGTTCTCATGCAGTTAAACGAACACCGATTACAATTTCATTAGTATTCGGTGGCTCGTAATATTGTTCTGAAAGTCTGAATAATTGGATTGGAATAATTGTATGTTTCTGATTTATTTTATTTAGCAACTTGCATTTCCTCAATTATAGCTGCAATAACGAGCACACATTCGTATATTTCAATATTTAGAAGAAAAAAAAAGTATCATATAAATAATTATTTCAGTCCTAGCCATGGAGTCTCTTTGCGAGTTGTTTTGAATTTTTCATAATTATCTAATAAAACTTGAGTTTATAACAAAGTGCGAACAATTAATTTTTGTGCAATTGAACACACCCATAATGATGGAGCAAAACAAGTGAGAAAAAAATTACTAAGAGCGGAGTTAATGAAATTTTCATGCAAGTAAGAAATATTTCTTTGCAAGAAAAATAAGATTTTTTTTTGTTTGAAGTCACACTTCCACAAATATTTACCGTTTCCAATGATGATTAAGTTTTTGCCGTCATTTGCTGAGTTTTTCTATTTCTGGCCTTTTTTTCTAGAATATTTAGGAATATTTTCCTCATCACAATACAACAGCCTTTTTTAGTTGTATGTATGTATGTATGTATGTTGCAGGCTATTGATAGAAAAATCCCCAAGAATTTTTATATTGAAAATAAAAAACAAATAACGTACAATGTGGAAAAGAAATTAACACGTCACTCATGAACTTATAAATTGCAAACACTCGTACGAATAATAATCATGATTCCGATATGCTCAGAAGCTAATGTTTATTGCTCTGCACGTTGTACGTATTTTGTAGTCTGTGCAACAATACAAAAAAGTAATTATGGGAAATTGTTGCCCCAACCAATATATTTAAGTGAGATGTCATAAAATATATATTAACGGTATTCATTAACTTTGTACTTAAAACGCCATTAAGTACAATTTACACACAAACAAACTTTGGTCAATAAGAGTGTTTCTTTTTATTCCACCTCAAAACTTAAATTGACTTTTCCAATAGCAACAAAAAAAAAAATAAGAAACAAAATTAAGGTAAATAACCTGTAGTGTTTCCAAACACTAACTGATTTTTATTATTTTTCAAACGTACTGCCATATACTATACATACATACAAATATGTATGTGTGTATAAGTTAGTTTTTTGTGTGTTTTTACAAATGAGGTAAAGTAGTTGTACATTTTACGCACATGCATATTTGTTTTAATACAGCACGCGAAGTAAACAATTTCCCAGATGACAACAGCAATTAAAGACGGCGAGAAAGGGAGAAGGATAGAGGCGGAAAAGAATTTGTATGCAAACTATACGTAATTGGTAATCGTTTTGTGTTCGAGCTTATTTCTGTTGTCAAGTTACCGTTATTTGTCATTAGAAAGGTACAAAAAAAAACAAATCAAATTGTAAATTGTATTTTAAGCTTAATGTAGGCCATCCAACTCTGTATTTTCATGAATTTCCCAAACAACATTTATTTATCTTCACAGCTTTTGCTGTTAGATGATGATCTATAGTATGGGTTAGTAAAGGGTTTTTCAACAAGAACTTTGTTTTTTAAAAACAAAAAATTTAAACGAACATGATTCAAATGTTTATTGTATTACGAAGAGAAAAGTTCGGCAATTATGAATAATAAATGATATGTGGCAAATGTCCACCATGTCAGTGATATCCACGTCATCAATAATAGGCCAAAATTGAGTTGTTAACATCTCGCGATAGCGTGATTTATCGACCATTACCGGATTTCACGCCACCAAACCACATACCGCACCATACAGTGACACGTTGAGCATGCAAAGGCTTCTCAATAACCGCTCTGGGATTTTCAGAAGTCCAATGCGGCAATTTGGCTTGTTGACAAAAGGTCTCAGAAGGGTGATTATGTTGTCAGAAAATGTCACGAATTTTACGAAATGTAACTTTAAACAGAACCTCCATTTTCATAGTGGATTTTAATGCGATTTTTGAGCGAAATTGAATTTATTGTACAAGTTGCCAATGGATCTACTACGAATACGTCAAAGCTGTCATGTCGTTGGTGTTGCCACAACTGAAAGTTCTTGTTCAAAACCTTTTATTAAAAAAAAAAAAAAAAAAAAAAAAAAAAAAAAAACTGTCTATCTTCTCATCTTTCCTAATCTGTACCCTCAATACTATCCCCTCGTTTTCAGTTCTGGCGCAATGCATTGCGCTCCCCTGAGCGCTGGTCCTACTCCTAAAAAAAAAAAAACCTTTTATTAGGGTTTTTTTATTTAAGGCGATTTTAGGAATTCCCGCGAGTGAAGAAAAGTACTGCAATATTTGCCGAAACTTTCATTATTCCGGAGTTCGTTAATTGTAAGTTAAACAAATGGGTGATTTTTTAAAAGTTTTCAGATTTTATTAAAATAAATAACACAAAGTTTAGAGAAATTTATATATTTTTTTGAGTAGAGGTAAATGTTGAAAGCAACTACGCCTCAAAGGTGCTGTTGGCTGAGGCAGTTAGCACGACATTATAAAGGCGAAAGTTCCGAGAACGTAAGTAATGGATATGGTGTAGAACTTTTCTGATTAGCATTAGTTCATGGATATGTTAGTTGTTGTCGACCCGTTTCATTGAAAAAGACATACCACTGGCCACTAAATAATTACTGGCAGAGATTGACACTTATCTTTACCAAACAGCAGACAGAGTGACAGCAGTCCCCTTTGTCGGCCCTGTACCAAAAAATTAGCTGCTGATGTAAAGGTGAAAAATATCTACACATAATATTTTTTATCTTTTCAATACTATTCCCGCCTTTCTAGTTCCGGCGCAATGCACTGCATATGTAGTGATCATCCCTGCAACGTCCCGCTAATTTTAAGCGCTAAAAATGGTATTATTTTCATTTTAAAGCTCATATAACTTTCGAATGGATCAGCCGACTGCCACGTGGTAAGAGGTAATTGATGTAGTTCTTTGATAAATAATAACGATTATATATCCGGAGTGTTTTGAAAAATATAATATTTTCCAATTTTTAGTTCATGAACGCATGAAACGATTTTGACCCGGTTGGTAGCGTTTGATTTTTGATTGTCGAGAGTTGATTAGTTTTTGAAATAGATCGGCAAAGCCGATCGTACAGACATAGTGACAGCTTCTCAGGAAAGTTTCCTAGGAACTCAAAACTTCCAGATCTGGTAAAAACTCGGTAGAACCAGATAAAAACGGTGTAGAACCAGTAACATCCCACTTTTTTGAAAATGTTCACTTTGCTTAGCGAGAAGTTAAAAAAAAGCGGTTGCATAGCTGTCCCTGTAGACTGAGCCTCAACAGAGTCCCACAAAAAATAGTCTAAAGGCCGTCAATCGCACGATTTAGGCAGTTAGACGATGTCGTAAGTGATCCTTCGTCTCTGCATTCCATATGTGGCATTTAATCCTTACAAATCTCTCAGGGCCGGCACAGATGGTAACTGACGTCTTACACCGGATGCTAGAGGGCTACGAAACTTTTTTATCTTTACTGTTCCCACATTTCTGCTAAATTTTATCATATTTATATTGCACTTTATCAACCGCGGGAAATTAATTTATTTTATGGCAATCTTGCGGCTTATTTGTAAGAAAAATATTTTTTGTCTAAAGTAATCTAACAGATATTCTTCAAAATATGATTTGAGAGTGCCTAGATCAAGTGTGGCTTTCTACTTTGACATTCTTCCTTCATTGAAAATATTTTATCCATTTAATAGACTTCAGTGTAATCAGACTTCTTGCCGCACAGTTTTTATATGATTTTCTCTTTAACCATTAATTTCGTTTTATTGACACAATGCGAAAAAATGTTTATTACGTTTGCATAAATCATAGACTAGGAAAAACAAAGCTATTGTCTACACCCCCTCCAGGCTAGAGTCAGCCTTATGTAAACAATTATCATTGACCCTACAAGCGAGTAAAACAACAAAATCCACAATCGTACTACATCAATTTATACTAATCAGGAAAAAGAAATTTTATACTTTAACTGAATTTTTATAAATACAAAACAGCAACAACTACAAAAAAGCGCGCGCATACAAAAAATGACAATAACAAAAAAAAAAGCTTAAAGCAAACATCAATAAAAAAAACAGCATAAAGAACAAGACGCAGATGGAATAAGCATTAAGAAATTAGCATGTAGGAAAAGAATGCACACTGAACGTACTGAAACCAGCAATCAAACGCACACACACACACACACTCACCATGCATAATCGTTTCTCGCAATCGTTTACTAGGGAACACAAAAAAGGGCACACGTTCAATGTGAATGACCGCGGCTAACACACATTTAACGTTTAAATAAACGCAAAAAAAACAATACAAATAATAATAAAAAAAAAATTATATTATAAACTACGAAAACAAGCATCATTCTAGCAGCGAATGGGAAAGATATAATTAAATAGGAAGATACTAAAAGAGAGCAGAAGTTAAAAAATTAAAGAGAATTTTCAAGCGAAGTTGGCTGTAAACGAATCTGTTTCGCACTACACTTTTAGGTGTATGTCTTTGGAGTTTGCAAAAAAAAAAACCCTGTAAGCGTGAGGCATGTTATTCAGCATCAAGCCCAAAAGCCATGTAATAGGACGAAGGAATAGTTGTTTCCTCATTCTGAAGAAGTTTTTGTTGAATCTGTTCAGCTTGATATTATTGCGCTGTGAGTTAAAGTGAAGCTGCTGATAATTAAGACTGTAGCTGAAAATTGGAATTTTTAATTGTAGCTGAGTTCTATGCAGTAGGATGGGAGTCAGAAGAGTATAGCGAATAACAACGTCGATGAAAATGTTAAAAAATAAAAAATTGTTTAATTACTATTAGTAAGGATGCTGGTATACAGGCTGGCTCAAGCCATGCCAATTTTTCCAAAATTTTGGACAGGAAGCAGGTGACAGCGAAGTTAGGTTAGAAGGGCTGCCCGCAGTAAGCGAGAAAAACACTCGCAAGGCCATAAAAGGCCCATTGTGATGCCCAGAGGACTATACCCTACACAACCCTTTCAAAACGAAGTACTGGTTCCTGAGAACCACCCAGAACTTCTCGCAAAGCCCGTCAGGGCAGCCAGCGGTGCATCCCTGAAACAGTCCAGATCTTGCAGGAAACGAGAGCTGATGATGAGAGAGATGTCTAAGCCTACGGTCCTGCAGGGCCGGACAGTCACAAAGGAAATGCTGTACTGACTCCTCCTCCTCCTCTCCATCGAAACAGCTCCTGCAGCGACCATCATGGGGAAAGACCAAACGCTCTGACATGTGCCCCGTCAAGACCCCTACCAGGAGTGCCATAAAGTTTTGGTGATCCTACATGTGGTAATACTTGATCACCTGCTTGTCAACTACCTCTCTGCCAACTCCTGAATCTTGTTCAGTAGCTCAACTGAGGGAATGTCAATATCTCTACGAAGTTCGCTCAGAGTAAATGTTGACCAAGAAACCGTTGCATGACAACCAAAAATAAAACCGTAATCATGCTTTAGCCACCGTGTTCAAAAGATTTCCTTCCTCCCCACCCGCGACTTTTTCTTGGTCCCAAAATTGGAGAGACCCATGAAAGCCACCATACTTCGAGGGGTAAGCTATTAAGGAGATGAAAAATGAATCGCTGAGAGACCTCAAGGACATATATTCATCAAATTGTGTGGAGTCGAACTCTGGACCCTCCGTTTCATAGTGTCGCGTTAATTACTTCAGCCAGCTCTTCTGCAGAAATAGAAATTAACCTTATTATCTAAACAGACCTCGTACATATACACAAAAAATATATTACGGTGATTTATAAAAAATTAACATCAATTTCGACCTCAATCATATTAACAACCTTATTCTTGATAAACTGCCCAATGTGCTTGATACTTTAAAACAATTCATACATTAAAATGAAAATTAAATGACAGATACGTCATAATTTCAAATATACTAAAAGGCAATAAACTCAAATTGCTCTGAATAAATTTTCATACACAAACACACTCAAATGAAATATTGACTGACTGGTTGGCTGATTACTTCACACGGGGGGTTTCTCTTGTTTTTGTTATTTTTTTCCTTAAAGGTTAATAACAGCAGCTACAAAAACAAAATAAAATTACAACAGCAAAACAGAACACTCTTATACGGCATTAGTAAAGCAATTCTGGCATGCAAAATATAAACAAACGCCGCTAAATGTCATTAAACTCTGGCAAAAAGCAAACGTTATAGTAAAATGTATTAAAACAGATTGTCATTTAAGAGAAGAACTAACACAACAACACTTTCATAAAATAAAGAGCATTCGTGTGTCTTTTTTCTTGGTATATGTTTGTTTAGAGAAGAAAAGAATCGCTCTCTTCGGCCGCAATGTTGCCACATAGTGTTTTTGTAGCGGCGAAAAAAAATATTTTGGGGGAAATCTGTCAAACTGGGGACAATGCTAATTATGTACATATATAGGGGTCTTGGTTACCGATTGACTCATGCCATGCAAAATGTTCCGGAAATTTTTCTCATAAAGCGTGTGGTAGCGAAGAAAAGAAAACATGTATGACTAAAAACAATACTATACTCATGGCTGAGGCATCGTACTCACTTTGTTTCCAAGATTTAGGGAATCCATAAAAGGTCGTCGTTTTTTTTTCTTTAACTCGGACCAGCGGTCATGGGATGACCCCCACGTATGCAGTGCATTGCGCCGGAAGAAAAATGAGAAGGTAGAGATTTTTTTGTAGCTACTTCAACCTTTTACTTTGTCGGCTATTTTTTGTGCTACAGGGCCGACGAAGGAGGTTGCTATTCCCCTGCTGTTCAGTACATGATGTTGTCAACCGCTGCCAATTATTTTCAGTGACCAGAGCTATCACTGCCTTCATTACTGAATCAGGCGGAGAACAACTAACACAACCATGCACTAATGCTGGTCAGAAGAATTCAACAAAATATTCATGACTGAGCACGGAGTCGAACTCAGGACACTCTGCTTCATAGTCTCATGTTAACTACGTCAACCAGCAGCACCGACGATTGAGGAGACAAAAAGCGAATCGCTAAAAGAATTCAATGGCCTAGCCGCCGTATTCAACAAGATTAGCTGTAATTAACCTGCCTACTTTAAGAAGCCGGAGAATAATGCTCAATGTAGCTTTTTCTTATAACTTAATAAATGGTAGAATCTGCTCCGAGTTTTTATTGAGCAATGTCACGTTTAACATTCCACAACGCTCATTACGATCATTTCAACCATTATTTGTTAGAACTTTTCGTACCAACTTTGCTATGTCTGATCCACTAAGAAGATTATGTTGTTGCTTTAATGAAATGTATAATTTTATCGATTTTTCATTAGATATATATACTATTAAAATGAATATAATACTATTTTTAAATAACTAAATTTTAATACCAGATTTCTAGTTTATTGTAATAATATAGTTTGTAAGGAATTAATCCATAAACTAAATAAATAAATAAATAAATAAATAAATAAATAAAAAAGTTCATATAAAAACTACTTCAAGGATTGAAACATCCGATGACACAATTTTTTAAATCTGAGAGCCTAAATAAATAATTTTTGGGGAAAAAATAAATTAACCTTTATTAAATTCTAACAAGAATGAAAGGCTTGTGTTCGTAAAGCGTTAAATTTTAGGAAGACAATAAAAATATTCCTTGGCACAAGGGAATAGTTAACATTATATTCTGATATTTTTAAGCTTCAGGTTTCTTTATTTTAATTTAATTCTTAATTTCAATATTTTGTTACTCCTTTGTGTGACTTCTTCAGGAAATTTAATTATTTTATTTCCTGAAGAAGTCACACAAAGGAGTGACGAAATATTGAAATTAAGAATTAAATTAAAATAAAGCTTAAAAATATCAGAATATAATAATAATTAAAAAGTGGTCAAGAAACCAGAAGAATTTGGGAATAGTTCACATAAATTTAATTATGTCACTTACACAGCTGAGCAGAACAGCTGTTAACAGTTTAACATATTTATAAATGTGATTATGAAACCGATAGCAAGACACATTAAATCTCAGTATTGCTGTTTGATTATGTTCCCCTCATTTCCTATTTCCAATATTTTTAAAAAACTGGCGGAAAAAAAAATCATTCACGATGTGGGAAATTTAACTTAACTTTAGCATGAAATCATTCACGATAAGGGGAATTTAACTCAACTTTAGCATGAAATCATTCACGGGGAATTCTTTCATATTTGCAAATTTCGGGAAAAGGAAACAATTTCGAGGGAAAAATTATTCATGATGGGGGTAAATAATATGTTAAAAATAAATCTATAACACATGTTCTGATAAAATGCAAATCGTGTAAAATTTCAATATGAAAATTTAAGTTCCGGTTTCCCCAAAAAATAGTTATTATCTTGTGGCGAACTATTGGCATCATTGCACACAATTCCGTTGTAACACTTATATGCCGGCATGTTATATGGGCCCTTTTTATTCACAATGGGGCTTCTTCAACGCACACAAAGCAAAAACTTAAACGAGAGCAAATTAGCACAAAAGCGCCCATGCCGATAGATGTATGGATGTGTGTGTATGGGGGCAGTACACTCTTACTCATTTCAGGTTTATTTTGTGTACGAAAACTGCGACATGTGTTTTGTTCTGGCTGTCTTCATATGAACACACAGCTATCCGTATGTATGTGCGAGTATGTATGTATGTATATCGAGATTTGCGTGTTGTTTAGTTTTATTTTTGGGGTATGTTCAATAGATGCCTACAAAATTTTGTACGCTTTGTTCTTGTTGTTTTTTGAGATTGTTGTGCATTTGCTTTAAGCAGGTGAACGACCGACCTAGCCATTCTTGTTATGATTTTTTTTCCTCAATACGTTTAGCTTGTTCTTTCTTATATCTTCTTTTATTTTGTGCTGTTGATTTTGTTATCATTTCTCGTGCATTCAGAACACACAGAGCCGAAAGAGCGAGTTCTAAGAGAAACGTAGGCAGAAGAATAACCATAATTTTTGGAGTATGTATGACTCACTGGCAAGACTTGGAAAGAATTTTTCGTTTCAATTTTATAGTTTAATTAAATTTTTTGTGGAATTTTGTTTCTTTGAATTCATATATCTTTTAAATAAGTATGTGTGTGTGGTTTAAGCTTTCTAATAAAATGATTAATAAATACCTACACGCATAAAAAAAATTTCCATAATTAGTGTGTGCTTCTTTCTAATTGTTTTTTTTTTTTTCTATTTCACATATTGTGGAAATATTTGCCAAACAATTTATAAAAAAAAATTGAAAACCAAAGTTCAATCATTCTTATTCAAAATAAATCCACATGTTCGTGTAAGTTTAGCCAACAAACCTCCATTAACCTTGACTGTGACATTCATTCATTCGTTCATTCATTCATTAATAAATGATAGCTTTCATTTGCTGATGAAACGATTCCGTGACATCGTTAGAAAAGTGTGTAGTTAAGGCAAGCATTTTATGAAGTGTATATTTTAGGCTTTCAGCCGCAGTTCATTGACTCTTAAAACTATACCTACTATTTCGTTGTAAGCGAATATTATTTAATTTATTGCTTAACTGCCCGATGATGATTTATCTTTGTTTGGTTTGGCATTTATTTACTTTTGTTGTTTGAAAAAGTGATGTAATTCATTCTTTTTTTTTTTGTAAATACCATTCTATGGTTTTAGTTCAAACTTTTTTATTCTATTTATTTATTTAATTTATTTTTTTTTAAGGGGAGTGTGAGACTTTACAAAAGTTGTCTAAAGATAAGCATAATTTGTGCTGCAGTTCAATGACCGGAATTTGTTGGTATTAAAATTTATATGAAAAGTACAGTTCAATTTGTTAATAATATAGTGGAAAGTAAACAAATATTGGGGTTTTCGTATTTTTTGAAGAGTATATTTTGTAATACAATTACACGTCATTATAAAATTGCTTCCGTAGGTTACCTCACTCATTAACCTAAAAAGTGAGGTTAATTTATACAATTACTACAATTGATTTTACGGTTATATTATTGTGCCATAAGTTTAGATGAGGTAATAGGAGTTAGTTTTCCTTGGAAAAGAATAAGGAATGAACTAGTAAAGCAGAAAGGAACAACATGCTATTATGTACAATGGGGTATTTACCACAAAAAGAATATGTATTGTTTCTAATTTTTCGATCTTTCGTTTTTGTCATTTTTATTATAATAAGAGCTTGAGGACTTTTTAATTAAATAATAACATTGTAATAATTTATTCGATTATTTTTTCAATATTTCGATAACCTCTGGATAATAATTGCATTATCTGGAATAAAATATCCAGAGGATATTATGTTATTATTAAAAATAAAGGAACTCAAGCTTATTATATTTATTTACACTTGCAAATTTTCTTTTAAGTAAAGAATGAGTTAAATTATACCATGGAAAGAAAAAAAAATTAAACGTGGCGTTTCAAAGAAAACATTTTAAGAGCAAGTAAACTTAAAAAACAGCTGGCTCCATACTATCAAGAACAATGGGACGCTATAAGGCCCATTGTGGTGCCGAAAGAACTACTCCCTATACGATTCTGCGGTACCTCGCAGCATACCATTCCCTGAGAACTATTCAAAACGTGTCACAAATTCCAGTAAGGCAGCCAGTGGTGCATCCCTGAGAAAGACAATTCTGCTGCTAACAACAGCTTAGATATCTAAACCTGCACTCCTGCAAGGGCTTGTTGTCACAGGAAAGACGCTGTACAGACTCTTCCTCGTTAAAATAGCTCCTCCAACGCCCAGAAAACCTAAAGGTTCCAACCTATCTTCGTTAGCATAGTGCACCCTGATGACTCCAGCCAGCAGTGGTAACGACTTTTTTCCAAGTGTTAGGAGTTGCTTGGCCCTAATACTGCTAAAGTTACGCTCACATGTAACAAATATTTGACGAAATAAGCGTAACCACAATTTTTTGACAAACGTTTCTTTAATATTTCGTATTGAAATTTTTACAAAATAGACACCTGCTCATTTTAAAAATATTTCCCTAAAATTACTAAGAAAAAAATAAACCAAAAATTATTGGTTACGTTTATTTCCTAAAATATTTGATAGATGTGAAGGTATTTTAAGTCAGCCCTATAGAATTTTGGATTCTCTGCAGACGGGTAATTGAGTGTCGAACCGCTCTGCGCCCTCTTTTTAAAGATGTTTGACAGCTCAAAGAATATCAGTGTTCCATTATGACTCTGCTTTATACAAGGCCAAGCCTGCTTTTGTCGCGAATTAGACTCAGTCGTGAGTATATGGTGAGGACGGTATTGCCAGGGAATGGGCTAAATTGAGCAACTCAATGAGTAGCCATTTTACTGGTATTCCGTTATCACTTTGCACACATTTTGAAATCAGTGCGAATCGTATCAACTTGCTTAGCTTAGGTGGAAAGGCGTGGCTAATTATTTTGTGGCAAGAGTCACGTGGTCCCCCTATAATCCGCGCAGAACAAGCGACCAGCGTCAACTGGTGACTGTTATAGCACGACACCGTGTCTTCGGCGCCCATTCTAAAAGGATGGATCTGGGTGGGTCATCTATTAAATTTGAACTACCGGTAATTTCGAATCTGGCAACACTTATGTCATTCTATCCTGTTGCAAAATTCAGTGTATTGTCTCCACAGAATGAAATGAATCGATCTACGATTGAGCGACGTTGGGATTTATTGGAAATTTATTTATATAATTTTTTTTTAACTCGGAGCAGCACTCAGGGGATGACCCCTATATATGCAGTGCATTGCGCCGGAACGAGAAAGGAGAGGTAGTATTAAGGGTACAGATGATGAAAGATGAAAATATGGTGTTTTTTATAGCTATTTCAATCTTTTACGTCGCTGTGCCTCTGCTCTTTATGTCCAGTGAAGTGCTATTTTTAAGCTACTGAAACTGGGCGGCAACGACTAATATGCATTAATGCTGGTCAGAAGAATTCGCCACGACATTCCTGTCTGAGTGCGGAGTCGAACCTCCGCTTCATAGTCTCGTATTAACTACTTCAGCCAACAGCACCCTCAAACAAAGACAATTGGTCGAAATGGCACGAAAATGTCGTACAAAATTTTTAGTCGCAGAGGAGGACCAACCGTGCCCGGTATACGCAAATTTATTGCTAAAGTTCGTGGAACTGGTTTCATTGTTGATGTGCCAAGACATGAGCGTGCTCGTACAGTGCGTACACCCAAAAATATCGAAACTGTGGCAGAGAGTGTACCTGATAATCCGTCGACATAAACTCGTCATCGTTCTCAAGAATTAAACATTTCACGTACCAGTTCATATCAAATTTGGCGAAAAGATCTCGGCGTAAGCCTTACAAAATTCAATTGGTTCAAAAGTTGAAGCCACATGGCCATTCATTAAAAATTAATTTTGGCAACATTTCAAATCCCTTTTAGGTTGATATTGCAGTTTTAAATTTAAACTTTTTAATGATTATTGCAGTTGTTGCAATAATGAAGAGGAGGACGAAACAGTGCTACAGCTTCTGTGTCAGTGCCCTGTCCTGCCTAGCGCAAGGATAGCGGCACTGGGCTCCAACTTTCTGCAAAACTTAAATAGGATATTATTCTTCTCATAAAAGTATGGGATGGTTTGAAGTGGCGGAAAACACTCAATAGAAGATATTTTTCTCCAGTTTATTAAAAATGCAGCGATTCAACGGACCCAAGTGAATTGTCCCATAGAGCCAATAATAGCCCTTAAACCTGACTTATGGTGGCGAATTTGTGCATGGCTGAGTTAGCTGTTGTCGGCCTGTTTCAGCGAATGGCACTAGTATGTACTAAAGAGCAGAGAAATAGCGCCCTCCTTCCGCCGACTTAAAAATTAGAAAAAGCTAAGAAAAAAAGCAATAACTTCTTTCTTCATCTGAGCTCTTAATACCACCCCCTCTTTTCTAGCTCCGGTGCAATGCACTGCATATGTATTGGTTATTCCCTGAGTGCTAGTCCTACTAATGTCCTTGATGTTAGTAAATCCCAAATATCTACGGAGATTGGTTAATTTAATAACGGGACATACAGAGTTAAGGAATCACCTGGCACGCATGGGTACCGTTGTCGATGTAACATGCAGGGCCTGTCAGGAAGATGGCGAAAAAGTAGAGCACTACTTGTGGTACTGTCCAGCTTTTACTCAAATCAGGAGATTATACAAGATATGGAATTGCTTAGGGGTTCTAATTGGAGAGACTTAAGGAGATACATTAAAGAAACTAGGTTCTTATCGTAATCAAACCCAAAGGTTTCCATGGTTTTATTGGAGGCTCCCTATAATAGAATAAGAACTCCTTATAAGAGAGCGCACAACAGGCCTATGAGGTCTAAGTGTTATCCTGAAGGGATTGGGATAGCCCTTCCTTACGTCCATCTCTTCAACCGAACCTAACCTAAGGTCCAAATATTTGCAATTATATTTATACAAAAGTTTTTATTTTGAAAAGTAAGTACTTTTCATAAAATTATTAATTTCGGAAATTGTTGTTTAACACTAAAATGGTAACATTTTTCTTTTGTTCTAAAATTAAAAAAAAAATTTCCCCTTTATTCCGTAACTAATTGTCAACGTCACGTCAAGACAATATCAAAAATGGGATACTTGTCCAACACTTGAGCACAAGAGAAAATAATGTCTGTGACTACTCTCTAAGGCCTTGAGTATAACAAGAGTCTGTCAAAAAACTGTCAATTGCTGGAGAAAGGGAGTACAAACGTGTGCTAATTTTGATATTGTCGTGATGTGACGTTGACAAATAGTTATAGAATAAAGGGAATTATTTCATATAGAAAATGTTGTAAATGTGTGGGAAAATAGTCAATGTAAAGGACTTTATATTTTCCTTATTAAAATATGTAATTGAATTTTTAAAGCTGTATTGTATTGTAAAACTTTAAAATTCTTAAACAAATTAAATTTAGGTCAACAGGATGTTTGTGCATGAGAATTCCCAGAAATTTCAACAATTCTTTATAATAAACAATTTTTACCTTAATACCATAATATAGCATAACTATAGATTTCTGTGGAAAAATTGTTTACAATTGAAGAAATAACAAAAAAAAATAAGATGAAAAAAGGGAGGAGACATTTCATTCATTTAAAGGAACAAAAGGCAAAATGTGTAATAAAAAGTTTTTATTTTTTCGGAATTGTAGATGCAAGAACTTTATAGTCTTTTAAATTTCATTAAATTGCACTTAAGCATTAAATTTCATTATCCTGTGTGTGTGTGTGTGAGTGTTCGCCTTGCACAGTTCAACACATACATATTTGTCGTTATTTGTTCTTTATTCTGCATTTTATTTTTCAGCAGCAAATAAATTGAATTTAAAGCATTCACAGCTCAACAAGCATTACGTTACGTTACGAACAGCTTTCACAAGACACACACAGTGACAAACAGACAGACAGACAGACAGAGAGACGGACATATAGACATTCCCTAGAAACACTACAATAACCAGCAACAACAACTAATAACGAAGTTCAATGTCCTGTTTGTTATAAAAGGATTTTGCAAGTAATTTCTCGTTTTATTTTATTATTTCTTTTTTTTTTCTCTTCTTGCTGATTTTATTTTATATAAATTTTTTTTTGTCTTGTTGCAAACAAATCAAGGATTCCTGTGCTGGCTAGCAGTAGCTGCTCTACACTAGTGCTTTCAGTAGGGGGTTAGTTAATATTGAAACGGAGCTCAGAGTTTATGAAGAATGTTTTTGAGCAAGGACATGATGACAAGAAAAGAAATCCCTAACCAATGCAGCAATTTAGTTTAAGCTTCTTTGTCTTCATGTTGCATAAACAAACAGTGCGGTTTTGTTTTCCGTGGTTGGCTGTTGTAGTCGTAATATAGTTTATAGTGGCATAGGTTAGGGTTAGTTTCTTTATTTTATTTTTTTTTGCGGGAATCTATAAAAAATACATATTTATTGAAATTTCCAATAGCGTTTCTTATTCAACTGGCTTGCATGGTGGTGGTTGGTATGAAAAGACAAAGAATTTCTTTCAAAATGACATTCTCTTTTCTGTTTTCATTAAAGGATAAAAATTCTGGAAATGTATTGTTTAAATTCTATTAGTTGAGGTTTAGTCGAGACAGTCAGCGAGGACTTTGTTCCTTATCATCTGTGATCAACACTAAAAATCAGTTTAATTTAAATAGTTGGTATTGAAAATTAAATTAAAGGTTATAGAAAAATTTTAGCAGATTTACTAAAATTATAGCCTTAAGGTCTCTCTTGCCTCATCTATACAAATTAGACTTGTGTCCAACTAGCTCATTCGCTCAGTTTTGAGAAGAACCTCCGATCAAACCTATGTAATTTAAATGGGTTTGATCAGAGGTTCTTGTCAAAACTGAGCTAATGAGCTAGTTGGACACAAGTCTAATACAAATTATCCCACTGTAACATTTCCATAAACTTTAAGCAAATTCTACAACCTGGAGATAGCAGAAGAGACAAGTTGTCCATTGCACGAAATGCTTTTATTTCTGTATCTGCATTTCCTTGCAGTTGTCTTTATTCTACATGGCATTGCCACTGGACTGTTCGTACCAACTTTGCTTTTTGTTTATCCTTCTGCTTTTAAAAGTCAACATAATTTCGTACTCAATTAAATGTCTTTTTTTTTTTGTTATAAAAGTAAAATAAATATCTAATATTGCATTTTAACTCCCCTTGTAGAAGGAAAATGACAATGAAACTATGTAATTGAAATATTAAGATAGACAACATTTAAAAAATAAAATATGTTGATGCACTGACCTTAAATATGTCCGCAGGTTGCTTATAAAAAATCATCTCGATTTATTTTCAAAGGTGTTCCACAGGAAATTGTTTTTCCTTGCAGGTGACCTATGGAAAAAAAAATGAAAAGAATTAAAAGGACATTAATTATGTTGTAGCACAGAAAGTATAAGAGTGTACAAGAGAAACAGTAATTGAGAGTTATTAGACAAACAGAGAAGTATATTTGAAGTTTTGCTTTTCTCCACAGGGGGAGTGAATTAATCACAGGGATCAATATGCCAGTTTATTGACTTAGAAATGGAAGGATGTTTATGTTCAAACAATAAGTGTGTTTTATTTCGATGCAACGAACTTTTAATAAACTAAAACAGAGCCAAAGAAAATTCATTAATAATAAACTACATATAATCTATTTTCTTTAAAAAGTACTTTTTCAAAAACATATTTTTGGGAAGTAGTATTTTAAGTACTTTGTAAAAAGAAAACTTTTAAGAATAACAACATTTGTTAAAAATTTACCTACTTTTAGCAAATATATTTCTTTTTAAAAAGTACATTTTTAAAAAGTATCTTTTAAAAAAAGCATTTTTGGAAAATTTACCTTTCAAAAAAGTACCTTTTAAAGTAGTACCTTATAAAAAGTACTTTTTTAAAACATACCTCTTTCAAAAGAAACTTTTTAAAAAGTAGCGTTTTTAAAGGTAATTTTTTGAAAAGTAGCGTTTTAAAAGGTACTTTTTTAAAAAGTAACGTTTTAAAATATACTTTTTTAAAAAGTACCTTTTAAAATAGTACATTTTTAAGAATTACAATTTAGAAAAGTACCTCTTGAAAAATTACGTTTTAAAAAAGTACGTTTTAAAAAAATACCGTTTAAAATAGTACCTTTTAAAAGAGTACTTTTTAAAAAAGTACTTTTTAAAAGAGTACCTTTGGAAAAAGTACGTTTTAAAAAAGTACCGTTCAAAGAGTACCTTTTATAAAAAACCCTTTTATTAAAGTGCCTTTCAAAACAGTAACTTTTAACAAAGTATCTTTAAAAAGTACCTTTTTAAAAAACAACTTAAAAAAGTAGCTGTTTAATATTGTATACTTTTATAAAAGGTATATTTTAAGTTACCTTTTTAAAAGGTACTTTTTAAAGAAGTATTTTCTTTAAGTACATTTTTAAAAAGCATATTTAGAAAAGTACATTCTTAAGAAATGCCTTTTTAAAAAGTAACTTTCTAAAAAGTACCTGTTTAAAACGTACATTTTTTAAAAGTACCTTTTTAAAAAGCACCTTTTGAAAAGTACTTTCTTAAAAAGTAACTAAAGTTTAATTATAAAAAATACCTACATATATAAAAAGGACTTAAAAAGTACATTTGTAAAAACTACAGTTTTAAAAAGTGCCTTTTTTAGAAAGTACATTTTTAAAAAGAGACTTTCAAAAAGCATTAAAGGTGCTTTCTAAAAAGGTACTTTTTTAAAAAGTGCGTTATTAAAAAACAGATTTCAATATGTACTTTATTAAAAATTTAATATTTAGAAAGAATTTTTTCAAAAACTATGTTTCAAAGAGTACGTTTTAAAAATTAAATTTTTAAATAGTATGTTCCAAAAACTATCCTTTTTAAATTTTTAGAAAGTACATAAAAAAATATTTTTTTTTAAAATGCCTTTATAAAAAGTGCATACATATGTATATGTTTCAAACAATTGCCTATTTTTAGAAAATAAATAATGTATTTTAAAAATGAAATCCTAAGGTAGGAAAGGTACTAGCTTTTATTGAAAACCGCCTGTTGCTAAATAGTGCCTTTTATGAAAACTAATCTCCTATTGCAAAACGTTTTTTAGTTCGACTGCTTGTGTTTACAGGATTTTCCAATAAGAAACTGCTGTTTGTAGAATCAATTATTTTTCTCCTAAAGAAAAGTTTTTCTGTATTATAAAACTATCTTTTATAAGGACAACATCCAGTTGTCTTATCTATTGTTGTTCTTAGCTACTGCCAATCAAACTAATGTTCGATTAATGTCCATATTCTAGCCACATATCACGAAAATGGTCAGAAACTCATGTATTTTAATAAAAAAAATATATATCTAATATGAATCAAAATCGGAAAGCTTTTTGTAAGAAGGTTTTTTTTCAATTATTTACGTACGACATACAAAACTTGTTGCCTGTAATCACCATCGTCAGCCACCCTTATGCCAGTGCACCACATAATCCCCTAGTCGCATCCAGACAAAGCGAAAAATGTCAGCAGTTTTATTTAAACACAGACGACATGGCAAATGAAAGCAAAAAAAAATATTAAAGCAATCGTATAAATAAATACATAATAATAAAAAAATAACAACAAAACCCAAATAAAAACAACAAATATCGGTATAAACTGCCATAAACATGCACACACGTTTAACATACACGTACACTTTGTTGTTGCTGTCGTTTATTTTTCTTTTGCATAACTAACCTCCGACAATGCAATTTCTAATACATATTGCAATTCAAAAAGCAGACAAAACTATGCACGATTAAATGCTAAAACGAAAAAAAACACAACAACACACATGTTGCTAAACAACATACAACAACAGCTCATACGAAATAAAAATGGAGACTGCAGCAACAACAATGCATGCTTAGTGACGAAATGGCAAGCAAAATACTCGTGTTCTATTCGTACTTGTATTATTAAAACTGCCGAACTAGCGGTAGACAGGCAAGCAGACAGACGGACGGACAGACATACACACATATACACAAGTGTATGCAAATAAATATGCAATTATTTTGTTGTTTTTATAGCAGTCGTATTAATAAGTCGGGTATTTTTTATTTCTTCATTATTAAAAAGCAGTAAAAATCATTTTTTCTATTTGAAAGTACATACTACATTCAAAAAAACACATATTATGAAATGCACATATTTTGCAGCTGTTCGCATTGTTGTTGTCATTAATGTTCGAGTTGATGTTGTTGATATTAAAAGGATAACAATTGATTGCAATTTGAAGGCATTCGAACGGCTGCAGCACATGCATTCGCAGCAGACAGACGACACACATACTCTTGCACTTACGCAAGTATATTTTTTAGATTTTTTTCATGTTACTCATACTCTGCATCCTGTTTTCTACAGATATTGTAGTCGTATAAGTACTGCAACTTGATAAAAGGAGGAAATAACACACAATAATACTACACATTGTGAGATGGAATCGTGAGTAAATTTTCAGTCACACTCAAGAAACATAAAGCTACATGAAGAAATAATTAATATTGTTTTTTATATCACAGATTTTATTTAAAAATTGTTCAGTTTAACATTTTTCAGTGCATTCAATAATTTTTAAATGCAGATATGTATCTTGTATATTTCGTATTCTGTAATTCGTCAGGCAGGAAATAATCTCGTGGTTACATTATCATTGGAAAACAACTTCCAAGATCATCACAAAGTTTTCCAGTAATACAGGATCCTTTCTTTATCATTTTCAACAAACTAATTAAAGTAATTGTAACTTTATTTGACAAAACTTTTTATATGAAAATATTTTTTAGGAAGAATGAAAAAATTTTTTACTATAATTAAAAAAAATATATATTTTTTTCTTTGCGCCCAGAAATTTTTTTACAAAAGTTAAAACAAATTACTAGGTTTAAGAGAGGGGCATAAGCTATCCCAAACCGTCCAGGATTACACTTAGGCCTCATAGGTCTGTTGTGCAAATTACTAACTTAACAAACTATTCTAACAAAACTGCTCTTTAACAAAAAATAAATAAATAATTTGTTTAACAAAAAGTACTTTTTTGTATTATTTAACAGTATATGTAAAACAAGTACTTTACTAACAAAAAGTACCTTCTGAAAGAAATGCATTTTTTCACCAAATAGTTCTTTTTATAAGATAAGGCATTTTTTTACAAGATAATATTTTAGTACTTTTTCCAAATAGGGATACTTTTTTTAGAACAAAATGTATTTTCTGCGAGATATTTTTTTTACATGGCACACATTTTACAAAAATTACTGGATTTACAAAAAGTACAAAATTATTACGAAAAAGGTTTTATAACGTATTTTTTTTTAGTGAAAAGTACATTTTTGCAAAAAGTACTTTTTGCAAGATACTTTTTTGCTCAAAGTACTTCTTTGCAAAATGAAAATTTTTGTAACAGATGCTTTATTGCACAAGGTACATTTTTGCAAAAGGAACTTTTATGAAAAAGGTACTTTTTTAAAAAAGGTGCTTTTTTGCACAAGTTACTTTTTTACAAAAAGTACTTTTTTGCACAAGGTATTTCGTTTTTTTTAAATAATTGTTTTTCAAGTTTTTTCGAAAGGAGTTTTACACAAAATTTACTTTTTTACACAAGATACTTTTCCCAAAATACACTTTTTTTATAAAAGGTACTTTTTACATAATTTCCTTCCGTAAAAAATTATCTTTTGTAATAAATATACTTTTGTTTAACAGGAGGAAATCTTTTTACTAAATGTGCTTTCTTACAAAAGGTAATTTTTTCAGAGACTCCTCTTTTTTTAAGAAAATGTTCTTGGGAAAGGTATTTTATGGAAGATATACATACATATATATTATTTTGAATTTTTGTCAAATATTTATGTATGTATGTACTTTCATATGAAATTTTCTATAAAGAATAATTTTCGCCAAATACTTTTTCATAAGAACCCTTTTACAAGCTTTTTTTTATAGATAATTGTTATATGAAAGCAAATTCATGCATGAGTTATTTTTTTAAAATGGACAAATTTTTAATATTTTTTGTTTGCTCTTTTAAATATACATATGTAGATATTTTCCAACAGATATCTTTTTCGTATAGTTAACAATTTAAAGATTTGCTTATTAATCCCTAATCATTCTTTAGTAAAACCATTTTAATTACATTTGAATACAAACAACTTTTTCCCCTAACCAATATTTGAAGCAGAAAAGAAGAACCTACCTTTACTTTTTGCAAAGTTCAATAAACTCAAACGACCCTGAGGTCTAGAGTTCAAAAAACCCCTACATTTGTGCATACAAACATATTTATGGGACCACCATTCACACACACACACGCACACACACTCCTATACACATACATAAAACTTGTGCACAACGTCATCATCGTCGCCATACTCCGGCTATTAAATGTATAACAACAACTACGACAATAAAAACATGAAATTAAAGCAACAGAACCCTATATTCATAAATAACGAAACACGAGAAGAAAATAAAGCATATTTACATCCTACATACAATATGTTTTGGTATGTGTGTTAGAAACAAATATAAAAAATAAAAAAACGAAAAAAGCCGAACAAAATAACGACCACTATAACGAAAATACATTGAATTCTCTTTTAGGGGTCGTTGGCTCCTTTATCCCTTACTAACACACACACACATACATTTAACCATACATCACCTACTACTTTAAAAAACAACTTCAGCCACCGCTCCCCCTACACTGTGGATTAATCAAGCGCTCCGTCTTCTTTCTGTATCAGTTTATAGGTGCTTGACTGTGTGTACGTTTGTTTAAATGCTGGCAACGTGACAAAACATTTTGGGGTCGTTGATGGTCGTTATCCCATATACTGGGAAAAACAAGAAAATAAAAAATAACAAATAAAATAACAACAACAACGGCTGCACATTTACTCACAAATTACTCCATCTATTTTTATACTTTTTGAAGTGTATGAACGTGTTTAAGCATGTGTTTGCTTAGAGCAATGTTGCCACCTATTACGTAATTTTATATTAGGGGGTTTTTTCAAGAATATTACCCGAATATAATATTACTTGAAATATGCACTTAAAATTACAAAAAAAACATGAATTTATTATGTAGTAAGTATTTTAACGAACATTTATATTGCTATATTAAATTGAATTAAGCTTTTATTATGTTTTTAGTATAAAAGCTTAAAAAGGCAGCTGCATTTTCTCATTAAAAACTCAAGTTCGTAAATGGGCTCAATCGGGCCAGAGGGGAAAAAGTTCCTCTAAGAAGAACTAAACCAGCCTCTAAGAAACTACATTGTTTTTCAAGTTTTTTTTATAATTTTGTTAAACAAATTATATATTTTTATGTTCAAGAAGGTCCAAAGCGTTGAGCTTCCAGCCAAAGCATTCGAAAAATAAATTTTTATACTCCGCCAACTTTCGAGGGCGTTATAGTAACATATTACATGGAAAAATGGTGTAAATATTTAACAAATTGTATAATTTAATTCCACATTCTTTAAAAATATAATTTTAAAGTTTTCATGGCGAAGCTAAAAATGTTCCCTGATCTGCTCTACCCTCGACCCCAAACGGCCCTATAAAAAAAAAAAATTTTTACACTTTATAACCTAATTTACTTTTTAGTGGATTATAGCAAAGGTGAGATGTCTACCCCACGGCCCCTCCCGGAGTGACCCAGACAAAATAGAGTTTTTATTTACTACATATTCAGAGAGTATTTAAGATTCCACCCGGTTTTTTTATTTCTAAATAAAGAGAAAATATTAAATTATTTACATATTCACTAGAAAATAAAAATTAGTTTAAATTTCTTAGATTTATAAGTTTCTTAGATCATATAAAGTGAACAAATTAAACAGAGTAAAGTCGTTCACTATAAGGAAATTTTTGCAATTGCACAATTGTAATCCAGTGAATTACAGATCAGAAAAAGACAACAGAATTCATGGGGAAAAATTATTCATAATCGCAACTAAATATTAAGGGAAAAATTATTTACAACAGAGCGAATTTAATGATCTTGTTCACAATTATGTAATTCTTTTGCTAATCAAAATTTCGAAGAATTTGAGAGATAAAAAAACCATATCAATTGTAGAAACGGATTGTCACATGTAGAACAAAGTCAACACACAAAGATCCTCTGAAACAATCTTAATGAAGCACTAGAAGCAATTATTTCAAAATTTTATTCCCGATTGCGGTGATTAAGCATTGAGTTTTTAAAAGAAACAGATAATAACAAAGCTGGCAACACCGTTTTAGAGTTGTAGTTTACATTTCACTTCCATGTGTTTGGCCATAAGCTCTCTGCTATAAAGCAAGTGCACATTTTCTCTTTTTACGTTTTCTTTTATGAGAGAGCGAGAGATTCCTTTTTTGGTTTTGCCAGATTTGTAATGGAACTAATATAAACTTCCTATATACGGGTTTTTCTTTTATTTCCAAATACACATGGCTGTTGGTTTTTTTTTTTTTTGTGAGTTCGCCGAGTGTCGGTGCATTCACCGCTTTCGGTCGTTCGTTGACTCTTGTGTTGTCGTCATCGTTGTCGTTGTAGTGTTGGGGACTCCTTCATTGCTTTAATTCCAAAAGAAGAAGTCAACATGCACAATCTATGCAACACCGTGGCGCTGTTTACAAATTTTTTTTCGTTATTAATAATATTTGCAGTCATCGCATTCAGTCGAAATATATCGATTCTGTACAATAGAAATTTAAAAAAATTATCGATGTATCGACGATAGCATCAAAGTCTATTGCTTCTCACAGATTGTATTTATATGCACTTATATTCATATTTCAAAAGAAATAAACAAAACAAGGCAATCAGTATCGATTGATATCTAGTGCCGCAATTATTTCTCCAGCCTAGCTAAATATTTTTAAGTTCTTTAAATTAATGTATGAATTTCTATTTAAATAGTGAATAGGTTCAAATCTGCGAAACTGCAAATTATTTTTTATTTTATTTTTATTTTTAATAAATGAACGTGATTACATTCTATTTATTATTTTTGAGAGTGGAATATTAAGAATATTTTTCATAGTCATTAAACCAGCAGAACGAATCAGTACTGATTTCGAGGCCGCTACGCCATCTCATCTCATCATTTTTAAGTTCTTCTGGTTTCTTGACTTCTTTTTAATAATTATTATATTCTGATATTTTTAAGCTTAAAGTCTCTTTATTTTAATTTAATCTTTTTAATTTCAATATTTCGTCACTCCTTTGTATGACTACTTCAGAATATTAATTATTTTATTTGATATGAAAAAATTTTTTAAAAACATCAAAATATCAGAATATAATAATACATATTTTTAATTAAAATTAACGACTGTTTGGCAAATGTTTGATGCTTTGCAGGACTGCCTGCAAAATTAAAAAATATCCTCCTACTATCGATAGGGATAGTCATGACATCAAGTATTAATTTTTCGATATCTAAAACTATTTAGAACATGCCTTAATATAACAATCGCAATATTTAGCATCAAGTCCCTTTGTGCAACATTTCATTTTTACGTTTATTTCTTCTTCTTCTTCTTTTTTGCTTAATTTAGGCTTCCTCTTCCCTAAACAACGACTGCAATTGGATTTTTACGTACATATTTTGCCTGGTTTGTTTTCGTTTGCCGGCAAATTACTACTCAGCACTTGTTTTTGTTTTCATTTGCCGAAGAGAAGCAGAAGAGAGCTTCAAATAAATGGCTAAATTTCTCTTGAGAAAAAGTATTGCTTTTCTTCAGAAGGAAGAAGTTTCTCTTAGATTTAATGATATTTTTATATAAATATACCTATATATATTTTTTACAAGAGTGCTTTCTTTTTGTTAAGTTTTCTTTTGATTGTGTAACTTTTTTCCTTTTTGCACTGTGACCAAATTGTCATGTTCTTTTGTGTAAACTGCTGCTACATTTATGACCTTTATGGGTGGTCAAAAACATGGTCGTCTGGTTTTTGTCTCGTTAATATTTTTCTTAACAAACTTTATTGTGCCATAATGTAAAAAAAACAATATAATAGTTAACCGTTGTTTAACACTTCAATTTTAAACGGTTTTTCCAAATTTACAAAAAAAAAACAAAGACAATGTGAATAATTTTTATTTCTTTGGTTTAGAAAGTTTTATTACAAATCTTGTTTTCAAGTACAAGTTTAAATGATACAAGAAGGCATGTGAACTGAGCCAATATTTTAATTTTATTGAAGTTTTATAAATAAAAACGGGAAAAAAACTTTTTTAATTTCTGATGAATAAATAAAAATCAAGGAATACGTGTTATTTTCTTAGAAATAAATAACGATCAATAAACTACTTTTATTTTGCAAGGAAAATGAAAAAAGATCAGGAAATAACTTTTATTTTTTTTAGGAACAAATAAAAATCAAGAAATAACATTTATTTGCTGAGGAATAAATAAAAATCAAGAAATAACTTTTATATTGTGAAGAATATATAACTTTTGTTTTGTGAGGAAAATAAAAGAGATCAGGAAATAATTTATATTTTCTTAGGAACAAATAGAAATCAAGAAATGACTTATTTTGTGAGGTATAAATAAAAATGAAGCAATAACTTTTATTTCTTGACGAATAAATAAAAATCAATAAATAACTTTTATTTTGTGAGCAAAATAAAACCGACCAAAGAAATAATTTTTATTTTCTTAAGAGTACATAAAATAAAAAAAAAATAGAAACAACTTTTATTTTGTGAGGAATAAAAAAAATCAAAAAGTAACTTTTATTTTGTGAGGAATAAAAAATAATCAAGAAATAACTTTTATTTGGTGAGGAATAAATAAAAATCAAGAAATTACTTTTATATTGTTTTGTGAGGAAAATAAAAGAGATCAGGAAATAATTTATATTTTCTTAGGAACAAATAGAAATCAAGAAATGACTTATTTTGTGAGGTATAAATAAAAATGAAGCAATAACTTTTATTTCTTGACGAATAAATAAAAATCAATAAATAACTCTTATTTTGTGAGCAAAATAAAACAGACCAAAGAAATAATTTTTATTTTCTTAAGAGTACATAAAAATAAAAAATAAAACTTTTATTTTGTGAGGAATAAAAAAAGTCAAAAAATAACTTTTATTTTGTGAGGAATAAAAAAAATCAAGAAATAACTTTTATTTGGTGAGGAATAAATAAAAATCAAGAAATTACTTTTATATTGTGAAGAATATATAACTTTTGTTTTGTGAGGAAAATAAAAGAGATCAGGAAATAACTTTTATTTTCTTAGGAACAAATAGAAATCAAGAAATGACTTATTTTGTGAGGTATAAATAAAAATGAAGCAATAACTTTTATTTCTTGACGAATAAATAAAAATCAATAAATAACTTTTATCTTGCGAGAAAAATAAAAGAGATCAAGATCATCTTAGGAATAAACAAAAATCAAAACACAACTTTTATTTTGTGAGGAATAAAAAAAATCAAGCAATAACTTTTATTTGTGAGGAATAAAAAAAATTAAGAAATAACTTTTATTTTGTGAAGAATAAATAAAAATCAACAAATGACTTTAGTTTTGTGAGGAATAAATTAATATCAAGAAATAACTTTTATTTTGTCAGGAATAAATAAAAAGCAAACAACAACTTTTAATTTTTGGAGGAAAAAACGCAAACAATAATTTTCTGAAGAATACATAGAACTCGGAAAATAGTCGGTAATTTCAAATTTTTAAAGAAAACTTAAACAAATACAAATAAATGCATTTAAATGTAGTCCAATTAACAAGAATTACTTTGGCTGTATTCCTTGTGTACTTCTCTTTTAATTTGACTTTTTTTACATTAAATTTGAAAACAATTGTTATTTGTCTTCCCTGGTTGAAACTTTGGTAGTCTTATGTATTTTATTAGCACTAATTTAACTTAAAAATAATGTACAATTTTATTTAATCGATCAGTTTCCTATATTTCTGCAAATAAATGTTCTTAACTTAATGATTTGTAATATATTGGAGGCATTAAACCACACCTTGTCTTTAAAAGCCAAATTAAAAGCAAACAAAAATTAAAGCCTAAAGACCTGCACCGTTTTGCAATAACAAGAGCAAAACAAAGAAAAGAATTTATTTGAATGACCTTTCAAGTGGCGACATGAGTTCATATTGTTTGATGGGGTTAATGAAATGGTTTGGCACAGAAAATGCACAAATGCACAGAAAATAAAGGCAAATGCACACATACAGGCACAGGTAGATGATGAAAAATTTATTCACAAAAAAAAAAAAACAACAATAGACAATTTAAACAAAATCATAACAGCAACGACCTCTAAAGAAGAAAGTCTCTGAAAAACGGACAAAATTAATTACTCTTTAAACACAAATTTGAAGAGTATTTCCCAACTAAACAAATTGCTCTTTATATAATAAAAAGAGAATAAAACATTTTATATAATACTCTTTTGAAAGAGTACATGTTACTCTTAGAAATGAAAGTGAATTTGTTTACTTCGTAGTCGCTCGTGTTATTTTTTAAAGTGTTCTGGCGCGCTTGTGTGTGTGCGATTGATTGCCGGTTTGGCTTTTGCCTTTTGGTGCAACAACCGGCCTGGCCAGCCAACCAACCCAGCCAGCCTGTTTGTCCGTTTGTTTTTGTTTTGCTCTCATGTGCACGCTTGCAGTTGTCAGTTTGCCTTATGGCGTGTATGTGCCTCTGTGTGTGTGTTTGCGTGAGTGTTTACTGCCTGTTTCTTTAGGGTCTGGCCTGTTAGTCATGCTTGTCATTTTGCATTTTGTTTTCATGCACAAAAATACTTCCGCATTCAATTTCATTTCATAGCATTTCACTCTGAGTCAGTTGCCATTTGTCATTAGGCGTGCTGTGCGTGTGTGTGAATGAGTAAAGTAAGTGTGTTTCAGTTCTCGCCGTTTTCCCTATGCAACGTTTATGTGTAAGAAAAAGCTTTCATCATTACGTTTCATTTCCTTGTCGTTCTTATTGCAGTTGTTTGTTTTGCTACAAACTTGCACAATAAAGAGAGTGAAAAATGCATTTTGAAAATGGCGCCAATTTCTTTGAACAGAGTTGCATTAGCAACGGCTAAAAGTGTCTTCATTTCTTTGCTAGTGTAATAATTTAAATTTAGATGGCGCTGTGCAAAGAAATTTCAAAATTATTTCTATATTTAACGTTACTTTTCGTCTAGATTTTTGTGCTTGCATTAAATGATTTCTAAGATTGTTGTTTTACTTTTTTTTATCTAATTACAGCTCCCTAAGTAGTTATATCCCATTAAGCCAGCAAATCCATCAAGCCCATTTACCGACCATAAAAACTTTATTTAACTTTAATCAAATTCCACCTGGTAACGTAAAGACTATCTCAGACAATTTGTGTTATAAATTTGGATCCACGGCGGAAAATCATAGTTTCGGTAATAAAAGGTAAGTTTGTAAGTTATTTTATATGAAAGTAAATTTATAATAGAAGTCAATTTTAAAGAAAAATGTTGGCAAACAAATTTTGTAAATGATACTAAATGATTTTGAAATGAATTCTCTTCCATTCAAGCTGAAAGTTGTCTGTACTGTGGTCAGCTGAATTACTGGGTAATTCGATTCGAAAAGATTACTGTTCGAATTATTCATAGTGTCTCAGTAAGAATAATTTTTTTTAATTCATGGTGTTTTCTTTTCTACAAAACATGCAACATTTCGTCACTTCTTTTTTCTTAAAGTTGCACTTTAACTAAGTTTTAAAACAAAAATTTATTTTCCTATGGGATGGTAGATTATTTTTTAATATCGAATATCAAATATTAATATAAATTAACCTCAAGACTCAAACAAATATATTATTTATTTTTTAATAAATTTATTATTTCCACTTTTTGCCATTTCCCGCTGAAAAATGCAAAAAATGATTTTCTAGAAAAGAAAATCCCATGTTTTTTTTTAATTCCAACTGAAACACCCAAAAATGGGAAGCAAATAATTTTTGGTTATTTTTGACTAATTCTCTATTATTTAACTTTATAATAATAATTATTATTATTAAATTATTAACTAAATAAATATATCTATTATTTTTCCCATTTTCCCAGAGAAATCAACCCGAAATCATAACGAATTATTGAACATATGAAATTAAATAAATCATTTTTATTTTATTATTTATTATTGAGGTCTTTTTAAAAAATTATTAAAAAAAATTTTATTTATTAAAATTCAACGGCTTCGGTGGCATACATCGATCCGAGGACTGTGAGAAATATTTGAGGTTCAATGTGCCGTATTACCTCATCCTTTAGCTCTTGAATTGTTGAGGTACAATTTTTCTCTTAAATATCCCTAAAAAATGTCCTATGGTGCCAAATCACATGATCGTGACGGTCAATTAACATCGCCATGACGTGAGATAACACGGCCACTGAATTTCTTGCGCAAAATAGCCACTATTTCGTTGGCTGTATGGCAAGTGGTAACATCTTGTTGCAACCTCATAGCGTCCAGGTCCATATCCTCACTATCTGGCCAAAAAAAATTTCGTTATTATTTTTGGCATTGTTATCATATGCTTGTTCTTCCTTTTCTATTAAATTACTCAAGGATTATGGGAAATAAATATTTATCCTTACAGTGTTTTGGCATTTTGCTGCAAAACACATTAAAAGTCTGGCGACTGTAGCTCTTGACGAAATGCATTCTGGACGTTCAAATTTGAAACACTTCCTTGGGCTATAGATCTCAACGTGTCACTGTTTTGTCAGCATAAAACCGGAAGGCCACGTGAAATCATAACCGCAGTACCTTGCAGCTAAGTGATAGGACCTTATCAATTCAATATTTTCCACCTACACAGCGGAATACAAAAACCGTATGTTTACTTTCGACAATTTTTTTAAATTTTTTGTCTATAAATTTTATAATTTTTATCTATAAATATTTATCACTTCATATTTTATCTAACAAACTACCTGTGGCACGGAAACAATTTTCAACGCCTCTTTTAAAATTATTATCTTGGGATCAAAACCAACACCCACTACTTGATATTCTTTTGTATTTGAACTCTACATGCAAGTGTTTTTTTTTTTTGTTAAATATTTACTTAATATTATCATATCAAAAATAAAATTTATTACTCAAGGAAAAAATGTATATTTTTTAACAAACGCACCAAAAAAAAAATTATTTATTTTTTATAAACCACATGTCACAATCATTCCAATTTGTTCGTCTTATGCACGCGGTCTATTTTTTTCCATCACATTGATGTTCAAGTATTTTTCGAGGCAGTCAGTCAGTCAGTCAGCCAAGTCACACAGTCATTTAGTTGATTTTTTTTCTAGTTGCGCTTCGTATTCGTTGCCATAGCAATGAACTTTAATTGGGCCAAAGACCATTTAAAAGTGCATTAAAAATAACACCACAACACTATTTGTAGCCGTAAAAAATATATATATTTGTTTCTATTTTTTTTCTGTTGCATTTCAGTATGGCTGCTTGCATGTTAACTGTGCCAGTGTATGGGTGAGTTCTTCCCCCTTCTTATTTTTTTCTATTTACAAAGAATTGATAACGAGCAATAACAAATAGTAGCAAAGAAGTGACTAAAATGAAAATTATATGCAACTATTATAACAAAAGCAATAATGGTGAAGGCCTTTTTAAACGTTTAATAAGCAGACAAACAAACAAACAAGGATACACAAATATTTCTGCGCCCCATTAGCTGCTGCCATTAACGGTCGCATTCGATAATAAACTTTTCAAGTTAGCGATGGAAAATTATCGATAGTATTCCGAAATATTTCAATAGTTTCAATAACTATGTATATACTGATATACCGGTTAGTCTAGAAATTAGTCTAAAATTTAGAAAAACTATCGATATGTCGACGATAATATCGTAAAAAAAATCTGCTTTATTACCGTTCTCGAATCGACTCGAGTGTTCGTAATAGTGCCAAGATAAAAAATATACTATCGTGGCAGTATCAAAGTCTTTTGCTACTCATAGGTCGCATTTATTAAATTGCAAAAGAAACTATTTTTTAAAACAGAAAAACCAAAAAAAGGAGCAAAAGAAATCGTCGGAAAAATCACTGCATTCGGTATCTATTGAAATTTGTATTTCAATTGTATTGGAAGCTTCGATAGATATCGGGTGTGTCAATTATTTCTCTAGCCTTGCTGGATATTTTTAAGTATATTTAAAGATTTTGTAGGACAATGTTGAAAAATAAGGATTAAAAAATATCGATTGTTTCTAAACGTTAATCGATTGCAAAACAAGACCAGCTATAGTCACAAAAAAATAAGAAATAGTTATCGATAGTACCATCGATAGTTTTCCACCTCTAGTTCAAGTCAAATTAGGGCCACGAATTTGGATCACTGTTTTTCTTTTAAAACTCTCCAAAGAAAGAAGTCCAACGGTGGCAAATCACCTGATCGTGAACATCCCCACGATGTGATAAAACACGGCCATTGAATTTCTCGTGTAAAAGAGCCATTGTTTTTCGTTCGCTGTGTGGCAATTGGCACCATCTTGTTGGAACCACATATCGTCCAGGTTCATATCCTCACTATCTGGCCAAAAGAAGTTCGTTATCATTATTGGCGTTATCATTATGGGAGTTTTCTTATTTTTCTTTCAAATTATTCAAGGATTATTGGAAATAAATAATTATCCTTAGCGTTTGGGTGTGTTTCGCCTTTAAATTTCGCATTTTACTGGGAAACACAATAAAAGTTGGGCATATTTTACAAACGATGAGACTATGAAGCGGAGGATCGTGAGTCATGAAATATTGTGTTGAATTCTTCTGAACAGCATTAGTGTGTGGTTGTGTTAGTTGTTGCCAGCCTGTTTCAATGATGAAGGCATAGTCACTGATCACTGAACATAATTGGCAGCGACTGACACTATCATGTACTAATAGCAGAGTAACAGCACCCACCTTCGACGGCCCTGTAGCAAAAATTAGCCGGCGAAGTAAAAAGTTGAAATAGCTAAAAAAAAAAAAAAACAACTGTCTTCTCATCTTTCCTAATCTGTCCCCTCAATACTATCCCCTCGTTTTCAGTTCCGGCGCAATGCATTGCATATATAGGGGTCTTCCCCTGAGTGCTGGTCCAAAATAAAAATAAAAAAAAAACTTTGTCTCTGGGTATCATATGTTTTAAGGACCCAGTTGCTGTTATTCTTCGATAGGAAGTGTAGCATGATGAACGGTTCATCTCATTCTGCAGGTTCGATCCTGCACTCAATCATGAATATGGGATTGAAGTTTTCTAATCTTCATTAGTGCGCGATTGAGTGAATTGTTATCGGCCTGTTTTAATGAGAAACTGGTCATTACAGCACCCTCCTTCGCCAGTGTTGTAGTGAAAACTTCACTGGTGAAGTAAAATAATAAAAAGAGGCACTGTAAATTTTCTCTCTTCCCATCTGGCTCCATCTATCCTCTCAACACTATGACCTCCTTATCAGAGTTCTTGCACAATACATTGCACGAGTAGGAGCCGTTCCACAGTACGGGCTCTAGTTAAAATAATTAGATTGCCCAAAATTCAACCAGACACAAGCCTTGGGTCCATAATAATAATTTTTTTAAACCAGCCATTTGAGTTTCCATCACCGCCAAGGAAGGAAACCGTTAGATTTCAAACTCTTTATTAGAGCAAATGATTCCTGGTGTCTCCGATTGTTGTCCTGCTATAGTAAGAGGTCATTGTTTAGACCCAGAAAGTTTATTATTCCATCAGCTTTAGTAGCGTAGACTCCAGCTAACGCCTCATCTGTAGCTGCAGTAACGTGGCAAGCCTGTTTACTTTGAATTCTTAAGTATTTAAGGAGCTGAGGTTAAGATTTTACAAGCATTTGCAAAATTTCATGGCCTGCTGAAACATCACAAATATTACTCTCTCCTTAAAGCTCAACATCAAAGTATAGACTGGCCTTTCCCAGAACTCAGCCAAACAACAAGACCGTGGCAGTTTCTATTGAATTAGCAGCAGCACCAGAAGGCTTTTCGTAGGAGGTCGTCAGTATATAATCCTACACCTCTGCTAGCGAATTTGATAGCAATCACACTCACCATAAGGACTACTTAAAGCCATCTCCTTTAATTTTTTTTTTTTTTTTTTTTTTTTTTTGAACCAGCACTCATATGGTTCAAAAAAAAAATGCGATGCATTGTGTCAGAACTAGGAAAATTGGTTGTGGGAAGGAGGTTAGAGGGAGTAGTGTTTGTGGACGTTCGATTTGAACTTCCCCAAGTTAAAATTTGGTAGGACAGAAGACCTCTACTGGAAGTTGTTCCACATACGAACCGTTCGGGCAAAGAACGAATTCTCTGTATAATGCGTGGTGCGGTTCAGTGGCAACTCAACTGCAAATGGATGCGCCCTGTGTCAAGAGCGGGTAGCTCGCAAAAATAAATCCTGTCACAGAATATATCAAATTTTAGTTGAGAAAGCCACAAAGTCGGCCAAAGTGTTATTTTCAACAATGAACGGATTTTATTACCAAAATCGAGCTGTTGTCGAAACTAAGAACCGGAAATCCCGCGATCGTCTCCAGTGTCGAGTTCTTCTGATCAGCATTTTGCTTAGCTGTTTCGGTGACGAAAGCACCATTGCCAGCCGAACAATTACGGTCAGCGCTTGAAACTATTATTTACCAAAGAGCAGAGTAACATCAGCCTCCTTCGTTGGTTCTGTATCAAAACTCTGTATTTTTCTTTATCTGTCCTTTCAATACTACAACATCTTTTCCAGTTCCGTTGCAATGCACTGCATGTATAGGGGTCATTCCCTGACTGCTGGTCCTACTAGAAAAATATATGATGGTTGAGTTTTAAGTTCATTCCTATTTAAGCGTGTGTCGTCATTTAACCCTCTTGAAGACAGGCCATAAGGAGCCCGTGGTAACGCTGTATTATAGGTTACAGGTTACTTAATGTATAATTTGTTGCAATTGGAAAGAATTTGCTTTAGAATCGAGTTACACGGAAACCTTCCTGCTTAGGCATCATCAAAACACTTCTAGAGGTTAAACTTCCATTGACTTCGATCTGGCGTAAGATCTTAAGTGTCCTCCCTTTTTTTCCTTTTCTTATATTTCAAAGATTCGATATTCATTCGATTGTTTGATGTTTACAAACAAAAATTATCCGCTCTTAATTAAATAATTGAATTTAATAAAAATTCTTAAAAACTCATTTGCAGTTTGCAGATTTGAACTTGAGTACGAGTAAAAAAATTCTTAACTTAATAATAAAATTAATAAGTTCGCAAAATAGATTAATTAGTTTATTTTTGTTTCCTAAAGAAACTATTTAATTTTAATAGACTCGCCGCAAAAAACTCGCAACTAAATATGTTAAAAATAAAAGAAAACTGCAATTAGTGATTTCCTACACTCAAGCTTCCACTCGAAAAAAAAACACAAAAATTAAATAAAAATAACTTTAACAAACTGCAACAGCTGTAGCAGCTGCAAAGAACGGACACACATCACACAAGCATGACATTTGCATAATATACAAAAGGAACAGGCAGGCAGAAAATACAACACACTACAGACTTTATAAAAAGATAAAAAGTGTGTGTGTGTGTGTGTGTCCATGTGTTTGTGTGCATGTGTGAGTGTGTGTATAAGAGTGCTGGAGAGTTTGAATTTAAAATGAAACTTCTCATAGAACAGGAAGTGCACTCCACATCAAATTAACCTACATAACTGTGGTGGATGTTGCGGTGTGCTCGTGTGCAAGTGTTAGTGGGTGTGCGTTTATTAAAAAAAAATTACAAAACGAATATAAAAGAATAAAAAAAAGAACACCTACAGAAAAAAATCATGCAACTTTTTTTTATGCATTAAAAAATAAAAAAAAAAACGGTAACAAGGATAACTGACTGCGGCTTTGTGTTGTAAGCGCGCCTGTATATGTGGGGGTAAATGAAAATAAAATTATTTTTTTATTTAAAAAGTAGAACAATGTCCTGGCTGCCTAACAACAGGGATTAAAAAAACATATACGAAAATCGGGCAATTTCGTGATAAAAATATATAAAAAAATTAATAATTATTTAAGTAATTAAATTTAAAAAAATCTGAAGTAAGGCTAAATTTAGAATTTTAAAAAAAATAAATAAATTTTTTTTAATTTTTAAAATTAAAATTATTTTCCCTTTTAATGCTTTAGTTTTCAATAATTTCTTGAGCCTTTTGCCTCCATTATTTCCAACTTCACCATAGCAACTTTATGAGTTTTTCACAAAAACATAACAAAATCCATTGCTAAAAGTTTTTCCTCCTTTTCATTCGCAGTTGATATAAAAAGCAAAAGTTCATTGTTCTAAATCAAGGCATCGTGTGTGCATGTACGTGTAAGAGAATGCACGCCAACTTCAGCAACTGAACTTTTTTTTTTTGTATGGCATTAGTAACACTAACGCAAATTATGCGTTCCAACTATACGAGTATCTAAACAACACTCTCACAGGCTTTGCCTACCTCCCCTCCCTCCCTCAGCCCGTCTTTCATCACCTAAAAGTAGATGAACCCTATAGTGCAAACTATTTTTTAAAGTGGTGTGTGCATAATGCTTCCACAGCTATTGCCTGCACTTCAGGGCCGTCCACTTGAAAGTTGAGGTAAGAGCTTTAGCATGCACTCACCAAGTCACTCGCTGGTTGTGCTTACTGTCACATTTGCTGACGTTTTGTTCTTCTGTCTCATCATCATTATTATTATTTATTTTTTCTTTTCTCTTTTTGCTACACTTTTTTCTAAAAGTGTATAAGAAAAAGCATGAAAAAGTTGAAAAACTAAACTACTTGTTATTAAATAAATATTCATATGCAATAAAAGCATAAAAAACTGCGCTACATTTTCCTCATCAGCGGCCAGTAATTCTACACATTTAATTTCAAGAAATTTTTTTATGTTTTTAATTCAATTAATCTTAACTTTTTAAAGCTCACATATTTTAAAAGCTCGAACATGGCTTTATACAAATTTGAAAAGGTCCCCACTGCTGATTAAAAAATATTAATTAAAAAAATAATATAAAACCAAAAAAAAAAAAAATAAATTAAATTTAATTAAATTAAAACAAAATAAATAAAAAAAAATTAAAGAAAAAATTATAAAAAATTAAAATAAAATAATAGTGTTTTAACAAATGCTGGTTTTAACGTTCAAACCAACTGTTAAAGTTTGATTTTACAATACAAATGATTTTGTTAAAACCAACTTAAAACCACTTTCGAATTGGTTTTAAGAAATGCAGCCTTGTTTTTGAGTGCTGCCAAGTTGTATGTTAGAAACAGCTAGTGCTATTTAATGTTGTTTAATGTTAATAAGAATATATACTGACGCCTAGAATATTATGAAAAGATTGTCAAAATGGATGCAGCCACAAGAAGAACGCCAGAGAAAAAGTAAATTATAGACGAAGATTAATGAAAATTTTTTCATCTATGTGTGGGAGGAGAAAATAGGCGAATTAAGAGGAAAAAGGAAGAATTCCCATAAAAGTTCTGTTGTACAGGTTGTCAATTAAGTGTTTTAAAAATAGAGTACAGCAACAAATTCACACATTTCTGTGAGCGATTTAATTCATTTTGAACAAATTTATTATACAGCCTGTACGTTAAAACCACAATTTGCAGTGTGAACGCAAAATCAGCTGTTTATGGTTTTAACGCTAAAACCAGGTTTTAACTTTCAGTGTGAAAATTCTATAAACAAAAATAATAATAATAAAAAGTTAAATAAACATGTATAACATATAAAAATAAAATATGTGCATTTTTTAAAAACCTTCCACTTTTTTTCTACAAAATTAAAATTTTTCTATTATAAAATAATATATATATACATATTTCCAATTTACTTTGTCAATAAAAATTTTAATAAGTCGTCTTATTATTTTTGAAAACTTTACAGATTAAATTACTTACTTGAAAATTATTATTCGTCCTGAAATTCAAATAGTATGCAAATTTACAGAAATAAAACTCTTTAATCTCAACAGTCGATGGATCTAGAAAAAAACAAAGAGAAAATAGAATATATAAAATAGAAGTCAGAGTTGGGGAATTTATACCAACTAAAAATTACTTAGAATAATTGATTCAAAAATTATAAAATAAATATATTATATTAAAATTAACTAAGTTTTAAAAATTTTTTAGTTTTGAAGGAACTAAAGTTTTGTTAATTGCAAAATTCACAAAGGCTCAATAAATTATACATAACATTACATACATTTAATTTCAAATATGTTTCGAGTTTAAATCCTGTTTATAATAGAATAGGAACTCCTCATAATAGAGCGCTCAATAGGCCTATGAGGCCTAAGTGTAATCCTGAACGGATTGGGACAGCTTTGCTTACGCCCCTTTCTTCAACCTAATCTAAACTAGCCTTTACCAAATCGTTAGGCTGCAAATAAAACAATTTTTAATCCGCCTCCTAGGGTATAATATGTTCTTAAATCAAAATAAAAATATAAAAAATCAGTAAAAATGCTGGAAAATCCGAATATTGGGAATTTGAAAAATTCTAACAAAAAAACATCTGCAAACATACTGAACAACCCCAAAATTGCTTTTTTTCCAAAAATTAAAAGAAAAATAAAATTCCCAAGAGTACTGAAAAAATCCCAATATTGGGATTTTGTAAATTTTCTTTAGGAATTATAGAGATTTCAGAAATAAATCTCATTTATATTTCTTTCCATTATCTAAATTATATTATGTAATTTTTCTGACAAAAATGTTACTAAACAAAAATCTTATAGCATTTTATTATTTAAGGTTTTTTATATTTCTCAAGTGTTCGATAAATGAACCCCGGAATTTCGTCATCAGTACTCCTGTGTATTTTTGTTTATCAATAACAATGTCTTTTCTTTACACAACTTTTATGAGGAAATATCATACGAGAACTGTATCAAAGCACCAAAGTGATGTCAAGACACATTAAAAGCCTGTGCTGCCGTTTGATTATTTTTTCATGTCCTATTTTTCGGAAGATTTTCAGCGATTAGATCTATTTCTATATGAGCTTGAAACTCTACTCAAGCTTTTCTCTTGCATGCAAGCAACTACTATGAAATATATGAAAATATATTTAACACCTACAAACCGATAGATGGAAGTGGATGTGTTGTAGGGTCTTGGAATAACTGCACACTTTATATTGTAATTGCACAAGTTTAGTTGAGTATTTAGTATGCATTTCAGAGCACTAACGTGAAAATGTCGTGTGCATGTGTGCTCGTCAATAAACATTCCCATGAACACGTTTTAATTATCGTGCCGTCGTCAAAGAATAACTAAATGCATAAGTGTGACTAAGATTGTGAGCATGACTGCTTGTCTATGTATGTGTGTGCGTGTGTGTGTATGTGTGTGCTTATATTTTCTCCCATGTATGTGTATGTACTTGCACTTTGCTTATACATTGTCAGTCTCCTTTGCCTATTTTACGTGCAACAACCTTTTTGCCTTCATTTAAGAAAGCGTCGATGTTGTTTTCTAACTCTTTCAGATTTCTCTTTTCTCCCCCCAGACGTGGTTTTTGCCTTCAATCTTCTTCATCATCTTGTTTCTTTTGTTAATAATAGTGCGCTGCCAGAAGGAAAGGAGACATATTAGAGATATTTGTGTGTTTGGGTTGGTCGTTGCCTTGCTGTTCGAAAGTTTTTATTCTGGTTTTCGATTCCTGTGCTGACGACGATGATGACGGCGTCGCCGTTTTATGGTTCACTGTGTTTTCAAGGATTTTATTTTGTATTTGGCAAATGAAACTACAAACAAACAGCAAACTAAGTAAAAAATACTGAATCAAGTCAAACCACACACACACACACACACTGACAGTAGCAGTAAGCAACAAATTTATGTAAGAATTGTATTTATGCAGTAATACATGCACAAAATAAGGAAACAGTTTTTAATATACTTTTGGCCAAAAAGTTATTGCTCGTTGTACTTCAAAGATGGGTAACTTTTGAAACCAAAAATATTTATTACAGAAAAAGTTTTTTTTAATGAAACTTCTTAAAAAAAATTCATTTAAAAATATATATTTAAAAAATTAGCATATATACTGATTTTGAAATAAGAACTTTAAAATTCACACTTTGAACGGATCTAAAAAAAATCTGAATTTTGAAAAAGAACATTTCGAAAACTACTTTTAAGAAACAGCTCCTTTAAAAAAATTACCTTTTTTAGAAATGCTCTTTACCTTTCTTAAAAGCACCTTCTGAAGAGAGCACATTTTAAAAAAGTTTCTATAAAACCGAAGTGCCTTTTAAAAATGTACATTTAAAAAAAAGGAACTTTAAAAAGGTATCTAAAAAAATATCTTTTAAAACAAAGTACCTTTGCGTAATTTTACCTTTTGAAGAGAGTACATTTTAAAAAGGTACCTTTAAATAAGTAGAATTTAAAAAAATATCTATTAAAGCAAAGTACCTTTTCACAATCGTACCTTTTGAAGGCAGTACATTTTATAATATGTGGTGCCTTTAAGAAATTGCGTTTTAAATAACAGTATTTTTATAAAAAAGTATCTTTTGAAAAAGAAAAGTTTAGAAAAAGTACATTTAAGAAAATCACCTTTTAAGAAAAGTACCTATAAAAAAATACCTTTTAAAACGTACCTTATAAATATGTTTATTTAAAAGTAGTACCTTTTAAGTACTTTTTATAAAAAGTACTTTTTATAAAAAGTACCTTTTAAGATAAGTACTTTTTACAAAAAGTACCTTTTTAAAAAAGTATATTTTTTTAAAAAGTTTATTTAAAAAAAGTACATTTTAAGATAAAAAGTATCTTTTTTTAAAAAGTTTATTTAAAAAAAAGTTCATCTTAAGATAAATACCTTTTAAAAACGTAACTTTTTAAAAAGTACCTTTTAAAACGTACCTTTTAAAAAAGTTTATTTAAAAAAAGTAAAGTACTTTTTACAAAAAGTACCTTTTTGAAAAAGTAAATTTTTTTAAAAAGTACCTTTTTGAAAAAGTTTATTTTAAAAAAAGTACATTTTAATATAAAAACCTTTTATAAAAAGTACATTTTTAAAATAGTAAATTTTTTTTTAAAAGTACCTTTTGAAAAAGTTTATTTAAAAAAAAAGTACATTTTAATATAAGCACCTTTTATAAAAAGTACCTTTTTAAAAAAGTAGCTTTCTAAAATAGTACAAGTATCCCTTTTGATAAAAGTACATAGCTTTTAAGCAAAGCGCCTTTTGAAATAACATTTTAACGGGTGAAAAATTCACATTAGAAAAGAGTACCATTGAAAAAATACGAAATTAAAACCGACCAATCTTTTAATAATTGCCTCATTAAGGTACGTTTCAAAAAAGTACTTTCTTGAAAAGAAGCATAGTTATGCACAACAATATATTAATGCCAATTAAAAACATTTTTTTTTTTAAATAAATTTCCCTTAAAAAATATTACACTATAAAATATTATTATTTTATCATTTACAACAATAATTTTTAACATAAGTATCTTTTTAAAAAAATAAATGTTAGAGATTTCATATTTTTTAAAACACTCGTACATAGTTTGTCTTGAGAAGTACTTTAAAAACTTTTACATTTAAAATTAGTTATTTTAAAAATACAGCAAATTTTAATATAATAAATTTTTTAACACTAAACGAACTTTCAAAAATACGTTTTGAAAGAGTTCCTTTCCAAGGGATCTTTCTCAGGATCCTAGCTGTCCTCTGATTTAATCATGTTGCAGAGTTGCTACTCTGCTTAATTTCTTTTCGATGGCCATATTTGAAATGCGTTGACTTGAAAGCATATAAACTCATTTCTTGTTTGCTTTGCTGTTGTTGTTGTTGTCAGTGCATTTTTTCATTTTCTGCTACTGCAAGCAGAAGACCTCTTGCTTTGATGGCGGTCTGGGTCGATAAACGTTCTTTCAGAAAACAACTTTTTGTATGTCACAGAAAAACCGACAACAACAACAATGACAACGACAAAAACAAACTATGTATTTTTAATTGGAAAAGAGGAATAAAAAAGCGAAGAGAAATTAAATTAAATAAGGCTAAATAGTAGAAAATTTTAAACATATGAACAAAGAAAAAAAAATGGATATATAAGTTGTTTTTAGTCGACATATTTTTACTGCTTCTGGTGGAAAAGTAAGCGAAGGCGTATGATTGATGTGCAGGAATTATATTTTTTTCAAACAAATCAATGTTAAGCATACGTAAGTGTGTATGACGGGTTGGTGGTGCATGTCTGTGCTGATGGCGTGGGATTGACAGAGATATTAAAGATTAAGGAAGAGTATTTGTTATGAATTTCTTTGAAGTTTTTTTTCGACCTGAGAAAAATACATTTACTTTAAGCAGTATTTTAATTTATGTGCTCTGGCCTGTGCCGAATATTAGATTTAACTGCCGCGCTACACAGCTGCTGTAGTGGAATATGTATGTGGCAGTTGGAATAATAATATAACCATTTAGGGTGCCTCGGTAGGTGGTGGCCTTAATACTCCTTTAATAACTAAAATGCTTGCCATTTTAAGATTGAATTTCGTTGATATGATTTCGTTGGTAAATATTGTTTGAAAAAGCTTTTACAAAAAAATATGATAATAATATTAAAAATAAAAAAAGGCTGTAAATTATTAAAAATTCTTCTTTTCATGTTGCTAGTTTCATGAATATTTTCTTGCAGTAAATTGATTAATAAATTCATAAAAATTCTAATCATTTATTGCCAATCTTTTATTACAATTCCAATAAAGTTTATGAGCCCAATATTTACTTAACATCTTATTTCATTAAATAAGTTAAGAAGAATATTAGACGGGAATGCGATGGAACGATTTTGAAAGTTATCAGAACTGAAAATATTTATTAAGTTAGCTTAATGAAATAACATACATATATGCTGTCATTTAGAAATTCACCATTTTTTGCCCGATAAAAAACTCAACCCCCCTAGAGCTCACTATTGCTTTTGCTTGCGATGGCACAAAATGCCATAGTGTGTTCTCGATTTTATTCCAAAACAAAATGGGATGATCAAGTTTGTGACATGCTGTACATACTTATATATGTACATGTATTGAATGTTACCCGCAGATAAAAAAATTTTTATGGTTCAATTGAAAAGCACTTGAATAAACCGGATCACATATCATCGATTTCAGTTCGTAATAATTGAATTTTTAGTGTTTTCTTAGAAAAAATAATATTACATAAAATACGCGGCATCAAGTATTGAACGTTATTTACAGAAATTCCTCTAAAAAAACATCAGCATTTACACAGAGAATCCCTAAAACAGTAAAATTTGGTTATGCCCGTCATTGTGAAGTTCTTAATTAGCATTGAAAACGAATAGGATTTTTGAAAAGGAGGGTAACGTTCCATACCGGAAGTTTTTTTTTTGCATGTTAAGCAATAAAATACTAAAAAAAATATTGGGGTCCCTTAAATGTTAAGATATGTAGATGCAACCACATTTGTAGTAATGGGTGATTTAAAAAAAAAAAACATAAAATTTAGTTTATCATCTTTAAACGATCTGTATAATTCAATGTTTAAAGATGATTTGATGGAAATGTTGACAGCGGCGGCTGCTCCGCAAATTCGGTATTGAACGAAATTTCCATATATTTTAAACACAAATTTCGATCGATATCGAATGCCATAATTTGCCCTCAACTCTTATATTTCGGGCAAAAAAACTTGTTTTTTGTAATCATCGAACGATAACGTTCCTTTCTTTGTCGTCTTTAGAAAAACGTACGATACAATGCATTTTCCTGGATGAGTTGGCAGTTCTTGCAATGATTCTGTCTGTTCTTTACATCAAATACGGCAAATTTAACTTCTTCACAAATTCATTCAACCAGATTGAGAATAAAATTCAATAGTGCGCAAATGCTGTTCGTTTGTAAGTCCATTTTATGGTTAATTTGTAGACCAAACTGAACATGTTTAACAGCAACACGTTACACGAAAATAGCTGAGCTTCCAAAAACAGTGTTGCCAAAACGAAAATTGCTAAAAAAAATCACCCTTTATATATATGCTATATTGATATGATACTAGGCCACCTTGTTGGCTACACCTTGTGTGTTATAAAAAAAATATCATAAAAAAATATTTTAAAACTACATCTAAACGGATAGAATATTTGGTTATTAATAAATTATGCTTGTGTTGGGCAATTATTGTTAACCCATTTTAAAATGATATCTATGAAACACAAGTCTCTTTTTTCCAAACATTCCTTTTTAAAAATACATTTCTTTCATACAGACATACTTGTACATAAACATCTACTCAAGTACACACATACAGAAATACGTATGCGTGTATTTATGTATGTGTGCATGTGTTTTCTATGTAAAAAAATATTTTTATTTTCATGCACAATTCACACTGTTTTACCCAGTAGACTTCCTAGTCTATTGTAGACTTTATTATTTAATTTTTTTTATTTATTTATTTTTTTTTTGCTTTATAAAAGCATATGCACTCATCAACGATGAAAAGAAAAACAACAGAAAAAAATAGGCATGCCACTATTACGACATACTCTAAACAGCAGCAACAACAGTAACAAAAACACTAATCGTTAGAGAAAAATAAACGAAGGAAAAATACATTTAAAAAAATACCAACAAATCAAGTCGACAGCAACAACAACAATTACTGCAGCAGACAGGGGAGGACAATTCTATAGTATCGTATTTTTATTGCTGCATTTTATTTTTTTAGAAGTACCATTCCTAAACGGTACTTTTTAGGAACAGCATCATAAAAAAGTACGTTTTAAAAAGTATACCTCTAAAAAGTACCTTTTCCAAAAGAGTAATTTTGAAAAACATCATTATGAAAAAATATTTTATTAAAAAATACGTTTTGAAAACTACCCCTGTAAAGACGGAAATTTTTTAAAAGTACCCTTCCACAAAAGTACTTTTTCAAAAAAAGTATGTTTTGAAAAACCGCACTATGAAAAAATATCTTTTATAAAAAAGTAAGTTTTAAAAAGTAACTTTTCAAAAAGTACAGCTTTAGAAAGGAGTACCCTTTGAAATACAGCATCATAAACATATTTTTTTTATAAAAAGAGTACGTTTTAAAAAGCAGCTCTCTAAAAAAGTACCTTTTCAAAAAAGTACTTTTGAAAAATAGCACCATGAAAAAATATCTTTTATAAAATAATACGTTTTGAAAAATTACCCCTCTAAAAAAGTACTTTTTTAAAAAAGTACCTTTTTAAAAAGAACTTGTTCAAAAAAAAGTACCTTTTGAATAGAGTACATTTTAAAAAAGTCTTTTAAAAAAAGCACAGTACCTTTTTAAAAGTACCCTTTCAAAAAGAACTTTTTCAAAAAAGTACCTTTTGAATAAAGTACATTTAAAAAAAAATTACAAATAGTACATTTCTAAAAAGAATCTTTCAGTTAAAGCGAAGTAACTTAAGTACTTTTTAAATAAAGTACTTTTTGACAACAATAACTTTAAAAAAGTACATTTTAAATTGCATAAATTTTAATATAAAATGATATATTCTTTCTAAAAATCAAACATTTTCGCTAATATACACAAAAAAATTTTGCTTAAAATGCTATAGCTTCTAAATCATTTCAGTTCGTCTCTTATAAATCATGCAATTTAAAATCTTTATTTGCCATACCTGATAGCAATTATAATGCATACACTGATAATAATGACGTTCATGGTAATAATGATCTCTTTAGTGTGAGTGGAGTAAATATAAAGAGAAACTCTCGCAAGCAAGCAAACACACACACACACACACATTAATTATACAAAACCCATTGAATGTTGGTGGGGCTGCTTTGCTCACAGACACAACGAAAGCGAAAAAGGCCATTGGCCCGAAATAATGTTGACCTACTAAGCAGAAATGTATATTATAATAATAACAACAAGAACGACTACACAGCAGAGAAGAAGAAGAAAACAAATGCACAAGCACATTCTATGCTTTTATTATGAAAAAAAAATATCGGAGTTGCCAGTGTGTGATACGATTTTTTTCCTCTTGACAAAATAAAAAGCTTTAAAATATGATAATAGATGAGAAGACAAATTTTAGTTACAATTTGGTTCAATTACAAATTAAACGAAAACAACATAAACAATGATTTTGGATGTGAACATGCAAACCATAAATAATTGTTTATTTGGTATGAATTAGTGCATATATTTTTGATTCAATAAATCATAGAATTAACGGTTGATTTTATAGACATTTTTTTTTGGCAGCCCACATGTTTTCGTGTAACATGTTACTGTTAAACATGTTCAGTTTGGTCTACAATTTAACTATGAGTGGACTTACAAACAATCGATTATGAAATTTTACAATTAAAATTCTTTCTCGACTAAGAAAGTGTATCGTGCACTTCTTGTGTTCGTTTCTATGTGAATGGGCACCTGAACAACTAAAATTGTGGTATTTGGTGTGAAGCCAGAAGCTGAGGTGGCATAATTTTTCAAAAAAGACGAATACAATTTATTTCCCTCAAAATAGAAGAGCTGGATTTGGTTGCCATGTGGTTTAAACAAGACGGTGCCACACATGTCATGCAGCAGGCGCAACAATGGTCAAATTGACAGGCGAGTTCGGTGAACAGTTTGGGCCAGGTCAACTGGCCAGCTAGATTATACGATTTAACGTCTTTACACTACTTTTTTCTTAGGAGAGGGCGGACCTATAGTAAGGCTGATGTCGATAGGAACAAGCTGGCAACGGTTGATGCATTGGAAGTCAATATTGAAGAATTCATTGGCGAGATACCGGCCCATATATTGGAGAGAGTAGACCAAAATTGCTCCCAGCATATGAACCGTTTGTGGCTTAGCCTCGGTCATGAAATCATCTTTAAACAGTGCTATCGACTCAAATGTGGGTGCTGTTGGCTGAAGTAGTAGAACACGAGACTACGAAGCGGAGAGTGCTGATTTCAACCCCGCGCTGAGTCATGAAAATTGTGTTGAATTCTTCTGATCAGCATTAGTGTATGGTTGTGTTAGTTGTTGTCAGCATGTTTTGAATTATGAAGGCATAGCAATGGTCTCAGAAAATAATTGGCAGCGACTGACCCGATCATGTACTAACAACAAAATAAAGCAATGTAACAGCACCCTCCTTCGTCGGTCCTGTAGCAAAAAATTAGCAGGCGAAGTAAAAAGGTTGAAATAGCTAAAAAAAATTCCCTATATTCTCATTTTTCTTCATCGGTCCCCTCAATACTATGCCCTCCTTTCTAGTTCCGGCGCAATGCACTGCATATGTAAGGGTCATCCCCTGAGTACTGGTCCAAAATAAAAAAATAAAATTAGATACAAATTTTATTCATTTCTTTAAATTGTATGTGTTATTTTTTTAATCAAAACCGAAAGTTCTTAAAATATCTTCTTTTCTATGCCTATTTCTCAGATCTGCTGTAAGTATTTTCAATTCGATTTAAATTCATTCATAAACGATACAGAACTATTCCGTACTTCCACAGCAAAATCTCCTAAAGTGGCAGCACTGTTATAGTCTATTATTGCAGTCATTCCCTCGCGTAATAATTAAAATATATTATGAACATAATATGAAGCGATATAGACGACAGTAAAAGAAAACCTAACAAAATAAAAGGAAAAATTGTATGTGTGCGTAAGTGTTGTGTGCTTTTTTTCTTCTTGCTGCACAAAAAAAATTTCAACGTTAAACATACATTGTCATTGCCGTACAATAACAACATACGAAATATATGCTTACATACAGAGTATACAAACTTTTATAAAGTCAAGATAATTGTAAAAGCTTTTTTTTCAACTCTCTACCCAACACTCTTTATTCGCTATAACAGTTTTCTTTGCAACCAATAACAGCAGAAGAGCAAGTAATTGTTTTGACTCTATGAAAAGAGCTTAAATAGTTAAAGAGTATTTATATGTAAAAAAACTAAAGCTTTTGCTAGCTCTTTACAAAGTAACGGTAAAAGAGATAGCTTTTTTCCCAATCCACAAATGCACACATGCACAATAAGTTTTCTTGCAAGGTTTTAGAGAGTAAAAGTTAAACGATCACATTTTCTTTAGAGAGTAAGAGTAGTTTTCTTTTTGTTTTGTTTACATTTTCTTTTGTTTTAACCGGCTGCTTGATTTCTTGCTAATGTTACATATTAATTGTATGATTTTTCTTTTAATTTTATTTCCACAACTTATAATGTTTGTTTTTGCTTTTTGGATTTTATAGAGAAATGTTTTCTTGCTGCAATATATAAAGTTACTGCTGAGAGCTTTATTAACAAGGAAGTAGACCTGTTTGTGGTTAATAAATGAGTGAAATTTATGGTAAAAGGTAGTTGCAAAATATGTAATAATTTTATGCTGATTTTTAGGTTTTTGTATCAAGTTTTTATTATAAAAAACTTTATGTTCCAAATAATTTTATAAAAATATTAAACGAGAATTCAATAGGTTATAAATTATAAAAACTTTAACTGGGCTCTGCCTAACCTCACTTAAATGTGTTGTTGGCATAAAACTTTAGCACAAAAAAAAAGATTTATAAAAATAAATACATGTATGAAAATGCTGTGTTTTAATTAATTTTTATATCATGAGCTGAAGCCGAAAACAGATTATTCTGCCAGAGCTCAACACTATACACATATTCTCCGTATTAATAATTACGGACCAATTCATAAAAAAATATTGCATGCTTATGACCTTCGCATCTAACAAATTTCCCTAAACTATATGTCAAATAAGCAGTTTATAAACATAAAATATTTTTTTTTATGAATTTAGGCCTTGACAAAAATTTCATTTTGAACCAAATTTAACATGAACTTGCATTTAGCATTTATCTTTCATTTAAAGAAGTCTGGCGACATTGTGAAATAGGCTGTTAGTTTCTAAATAATTTAATTCAGCTAAGTATATAAAATATATTTTCCAGCAAAATTTTATTTAAGCACCAGAATTACTAAATATTTCTTTTTTATGCCACATACAATTTCTCAGCTCAATTAAATAAAATTTTTATAAATTATCAATACATATGTAATTTTTTAAATAATTGTAGCTGCAAAATTTTAATTATTTAAGACATCTGAATAAGATTAAAAAGAATCCAAATAATTCCTTAGTTTTATGTATAATGCTTTAGATTGATAATTATTTTATTAAAAATTTTACAATTCAGCTAGCTGAATTCACTAGAATTTCGTTAATTCTAGATCTAAACATATTTGTTTTTGGCTAACGCTTATTTTTGAGCAATTCAGCTAGCTGAATTTGCTAAAATTTCCCCAAATCTAAATTTACATGTGTTTGTCTTTGAGTATCGCCTATATTTCAGTAATTCAGCTAGCTGAATTTGCAAAAGTTTCTTCAAATATCGATTTAAATATGTATGAAGTTGTTTGTCTTTCAAATTACGGCAATTAAGCTAAGCGAGTTTGTTAAAATTTATTTAGTTCTAAATTTATACATGTTTGCCTGGGAGTAACGTAAATTTTGCTACAATTCAGCTAGCTGAATTTGTTAAAATTTTCTCGAAGCTGTAATACAATACGCTTACCCTTGAGTAATGTTTATTTTTTGATAGCTCAGTCAGCTGAATAAGTTATATTTTCAACAAATCAATTATGTAACGTTTTATAAATTTTTTTTTCTATAATTCAGCTAACTGAAGATAAGTTCTTAAATAAATTTTTAGCAAATAGTATACACACATACATAAGTAAATATCTACATATTGTATAAGCTTTCTATTAATTTGTTAACCAGCAGTTCATGGCATTTCTATAAGAGAAAATTTTTATTTCTAAAACTAATAAAATTTCTATTTGCTTAGTCGAAATTCAGCATATTAAAATCTCCATTTTAATGCATACATCTTTCCTTTAAAGTGATTTTAAGCACAGATGTACATGTACTGATATACAAAAATAGATTTCAAAATCATTTCACTTCATGTGAAAAACAATTACATCTTTTTTTGCAAAATTTTGTAGGCTAAAGCACAAAATCATGAATAATATACCGAACCAAGTTGAAAAGCTTAATTCTCACACTAAAATCTATACGAATATATAAATACAGACATACGTATACATACGTATATCCAAATATATGTATGAACATGCTATTACATTTCACCCACATGTCAATAACCTTTTCGCTTATAAAATATAATATAAAACAATTATTCTGTGTGTGACGAAAATTTCATTTACCAAAAAGCTTATGCCTAAAGCAAACCAAATGCAAAAAAATATCATATGTATATATGTATATATGTATATATATATATATATATATATATATATATATATATGTAAGCAATTAAATATTTAGCAACAACATAGAAGTAATAAACGAATTGAAAATTCACTTTACCATTAAAAAAATTCACATTTTAAGGCTATTTTAATATTTTTATGAAACCCCTAATATGGCCTTAAAGTGGGCTTTAAGTTATTTTAAAATAAATTGAAAATATAATTTATGACAAATAATAAAACGGCTTAACTTAAGGTTCTGAAATTCTTATAGAGCCTTTAATGAAATAAATCATTTTTATTTTTTAATTTTTTTAAATCTTTTTTTTAAATTTTTTTTTTTAATTTTTTTTTAAATTTTTTTTTAATTTTTTTTTAATTTTTTTTAAATTTTTTTTAAATTTTTTTTTAATTTTTTTTTTGAAATATTTTTTAAAATATTTTTTGTTAAAAAATGGTGCTTAAAATCAACTTTAGCAAATTTTAAAATTAATACAAACTTTATTAGCTCACAAAATATTTTAGTTATAAAAATTAAATTTAAATATTTCATTAAGCATAAGTTTATGACAAAAAATTCGTGCCATTAAAAATGTAGGGTACTTTATTTGCAACACGACTAACAGCAATATATTTACATATTAAAAGAAATTTGCCACTCAAAACTAATACGTAAAAAAGGCGTAACTGTTTTAAAATAAACTCTAAAACTTCCTTTGACAAAGAAAAAAAAACGCAATTATCTGCACAATAAAATTAAACTAAAATCTATTGAAAACTTCAACCCAACCTTAAAAACTTTTTCTGTTTAATTTGTTATTGCAATACTTGCTCGTCAGCGTTTAGAGGTTTGCTTGTCTATAAATTTGCAAATAAGATTAGAAATACTCGCACAGAAAAAATAAAATAATATAAAGAAATAATAAACAGAAATATGTTTGAAAAACTTTCACTCGAACTTTTCAAGTACACAAGAGTTTAGGTACAAAAACACGGGTACTCTCAAATTTTATTTTGCACTTGAAGTTTGATTAAATACAGTGTAGCACAAAATTAATCAGCTAATTTTTTTTTTTTTGCTAAATTGAAATAAAAATAAACACAAAAATTTTGTGTAAGTGAAATTTTTATTTGGACCTTAAAAAATTTTTCTACTAAGTGGAAAAGATATTCCGACTGAGATTGTGTAAGGCGTTGGCGTTTATGCGTCAGGAGTTTTTCGTAGTAGATTAAAGAAAACTGCTTGTGTGTTTCTTTAATCTTGTATATAAAACGTCTTAAGCGTAAACGCCAACACAATTAGGCTGAATATCCTCGTGGCTGCTGAAATATGTGCTCTTTTCATTCGTTTACACTCAACGCAAAGAAAGTCAGTGTTACCATTTTAACATATTTTGTAATATATTTAACACAGTGGCATATTTTCTATGACTTTCCCTAGGATTTCATGTGTTAACTGTTCATATTCCTATCAAATATTTTCTGCGATTGTTTGGGACTTGTTGGCACAAACGCACCACTTCAAGGAGCCCCAAAGAAATAAGTCTAGCAAGGTTAATCAGACGATCTTGCTGACCATGCCAAGTGGTCAAAACGGCAGATTAAGCGACCAGTTAATGCTTCCTTAACAATATTTACGGCGTATGGGAGCTTGTTCCGTCTTATTTAAAACCACATGTTTACCAAGTCATTAAATTCTGACAGTAATAAGTGTTTTATTATGTCCCTGCAGCATTCCCTGGTAAATTTATAGCAGCTTAATCATGTCAGATTTGGCGCCCTAAGAATTTCCCAAGATTGCAAAGACTCCTGAACCTATGCTGTATTGTCACGATTGGGAAGATAAAAACCCGTATAGCTGAAAGAACCGTTAATGATATGAGAACGTCTTTGGAGGATTGAAAATGAAACTGACACAAATGTATTATATGTATAGAATAGTGTTCTCACACCGATGTGGTCTTAATAAATTCTGGTTTTAACGTTAAAACCAAGTTTTAAAATCTGGTTTTACCATACAAAATGATTTTGTTAAAACCAACATTAAACGACTTTCGATCTGGCTCTAAGTAGGTTTTAAGAAATGCAACCTGTTTTTGGCTGTGCTAAGTTGAGTGCTGCCAAGTTATATATTGGAAACAGCTGGTATTGTTTATCTTACTAAAAATATATCGTTGGTGTCGAGCAGCAAGGCTCTAACTCGTTTTTTTTTACAAAATGGAAATTTTTAATGATTTCCATACATTTTAAGTATATACACCCCGTTACAAAAATTTATTGCACTGACATCAAATCTAACGATTTTACCACCAATTAATGATTCCAGTTTCTATTGTGATCAAAACAGTTTCTGTTCTGTTTTTAGCTTCTCCTGTAAAGTTACAATTATTAGAGACCAAAACATTATAAAAACATTGTCAAAATGGAAGCAGCCAAAAGAACAATTAAAAAAATTTCAGCGAAAAAGCAAATTATGCACGGAGATTAATGAAAATATTTTCTTTGATGCGTGGGAGGAGAAAATTGACGAATTGGAAATTTTCTTTTTTTCCTTCAAACAAAAACTTCTGTTACACCGGTTGTCAATTAAGTGTTGTAAAAATAGAGAACAAGTACAGCAACAATATCACACATTCCTATGAGCGCTTTAATTTATTTTGAACAAATTTATTATACAGCCTGTATGTTAAAATCACAATTTGCAGTGTGAACGCAAAATCAGATGTTAAAACCAGGTTTTAACTTTCAGTGTGAAAAACATAATAAGGGTCACTACTTTCAAGGGACAAATTGGAAATTGATCAATAAATAAATATTTTTTGAGAAAAATTGAAATACATCTTATTTTGTGGACAGACCATGACAGCAACAATTTGTTAATTTTTAGCCACATAGTTGAATTTTTTTTATGAAAAGTTTAATTTTATTAAAACTTCTTTTAAAATGCTAAAAAATACAATAAATAAATTTTTTGTACATGCAAAAAAAAAAATAATAAATGTAAATTTTTTTAATTCGAATTCATTAATTTTATTACTATTTTAATAAAAAATAATAATTTTATTGAAATAAACAAAGCAAAACTTGCTCACCAAAATTCGCTGGCGAATAAAGTAACTACAATAAATTCTATATCTGGTAATTTTTCTTTAACTGTCTTCTGTATAAAAACACCTTTTTATAGTTCCGGCACAACGCATTGCATGAGCAGGTTTCATGTCCTGACTGCTAATCCTGATAAAATAAAAGCAAAAATTTTTGGGGAGAATATAAAATGGCAAAACTGGCACCATCAATACAATTTAAAAAAGGAACATAATTGAAAATGTTTATAACAGAAGACTTAAAAGGCCATTGAACAAAATACCTCAGTCTAAGTACGATGTGTTGTTGTTTTAAGCAGGTTTAAAAGAGTAGAAAAGAGGGAGAGAACTTTTCTTATAACAAAATATTTTTTGTTAAACCCGTGGAGTTCGTCATAGCCCAATTTCACTGTATTAGTTTTTATTATTTTGTCATCGCTTGCATGGATGGGGTGAAAGAAATCTCCTGTTAGTGATTTGGGATATTTTTGCTGAGATTGGTGGCGGACTTTGATACTGGTTTTTGGGTTCTGTGTTGCGATAAGAGATTTTTATTTCTGGCTTGACAAAAATAAATAGCAGTATTCTTGGTAAGATTTGCAATAGCATTATAATAACTTTTGGGGAGAACCAGCGTATTTTTCATTTTTAAAGTTGTCTACTAATTATTATGGTTAAGCATAACTTGTCCTTGAAAGCCAGCTACAGTAATTACGCCGTTTTGCGTTTTGTTTTTATGAAATTATTATTCTATAAATTGTACTAATTTTATGATATAGATAACACACTTTTTTACTCGCAAAAAATATTAAATATATTAAAACAGAAGAAAGAAATCACCGATAACAACAACAAAAAAGTGTGTATACTTTTGGCCAAAAAAAATCTACTCAAGAAATGAGGTCAATCAAGTATTTAACACTGAAATTTTCAATTTCATTATCAAGCATGAAATAAAATAGCAAAAAGCGAAACAACTATATTCAGAATTATACAGACTTTTAGTTAAAAAGAAAAAATTAAAAACAAATAAAAAGCAAATACAAAAAAACAAGTAAGAAAAGAATTATAGACTTCACACGCGCAAAATTTTTGCAAATTTTTTTTTTGATAAACAAAAATGTTTGTGTGCAAATGTTTAGTTTAGTTAAATCATATAGATAAGCGTCATCAGTTAACAGACAAATAACAAGAAATTCAAAATATTCGAAAAATTAAAAACACATGCACATGAAATTAACTGGGTCAGCCAACCTATAAAGGAATAAAAGAGCTTTATGTTGTAGCAGCCAAACACCGGCGCTAATCTTTGGAGAATTAAAATGAAGTGCAAAATACATGTTTTCAACAAACAATTAGTAATCATTTTTTTATCAGTTTATCTGCAGTGCAGTTTAGACACAAACCCATTTATATCTGTTATATATATATATATATATATATATATATATATATATATATATATATATATATATATATATATATATATATATATATGTGTATATATATATATATATATATATATATATATATATATATATCTGTTTTCGTTTTTAATTACAAACGCTCACAGATTTTGTTAGAATGGAATGCCCCTTACATGACAATTGTCCTCAAATCTTTGACAGATGACTGCGAATTACTGACAAATTAAGGCAACAGATGGTGCTAATGAGCTGCATTTACAGTTTGGTGAAATTGTACTTTTTATATATTTTTGAAAGTATTATATAGCAAATAAAAATTGTTCTATGTGAGTCCTTTGAGGGTTACATGCAACCGAGTCCAAACATTTTGTCATCAACAACTGAAACTTATTGGAAAATAAAGGCAACAGATGGTGCTAATGAGCTGCATTTATAGTTTATATGGAAATGTACTTCTTGTATTTTATATTCAACTTTTAAATGCATAAATTGAAAAAAAAAATCCCAAATGTGATTCCTCTGAAGGATATGAATACGAACTGTGAGCAAATCTTTTATCACCAACGAATATGGAACTTAGTGTTAAATGACGGCAACAGGTGGTGCCAATAAGCCGAGTTTTTTTATCTCGGACCAGCACTCAGGGGATGACCCCTGAATTGAACTTTTATTAATTTTCTATACAGCTTTTGGAAGTATTAATTATTTAAAAATTATCGTATGTGATATTTTCTCAAAGATACGACAACTCAGTCCACATCTTTTCCAATTAATGAAACAAATTTAATGGAATATTAAGGCAATAGAGGGGGCTAATAAGTTGCATTTCAGTTTATGTGAATAAATAAATTTTTTATAAACTTTTGAAAATACTCTTTTGTATAATTTTCTGAATAAATGTTGATGCAAAAAAGGGAAGACAAAAAGGTTCATTCATTGCTGTTATAAATTGTATTTTAAAAAGTTTTCAAATTTAGTTAAAAATTCCTACATAAGAATTCTCTCCGAGAATTTTTTTTTATTTTTATCTTGGACCAGCACTCAGGGGACATATGCAGTGCATTGCGCCGGAACTGGAAAAGAGGGGATAGTATTGAGGGGACAGATGAAGAAAGATGAGAAGGTAGAGAATTTTTTGTAGCTATTTCAACCTTTTGACTTCGCCGGCTATGTTTTGCTACAGGACCGATGAAGGAGGGTGCTGTTACTCTGCTTTTTAGTACATGATAGTGTCAGTAGCTGCCAATTATGTTCAGTGACCAGTGACTATGCCTTCATCATTGAAACAGGCTGGCAACAACTAACACAATCATTCACTAATGCTGATCAGAAGAATTCAACACAATATCTCTTTCATGACTCAGCGTGGGGTTGAACTCAGGACCCTCCGCTTTATAGTCTCATGTTCTACTACTTCAGCCAACAGAACCCACCGAAATTAACTGATCATAGCGATTCTAAAGAAAAATTAATATAAACATGAGCCAAACTGCAGTATAGATTATTGATGCGGTATAAAAAACATGTGTAAAATATATATTTAAAAATTTGAAAATAAATTCTTTTTACTTGATTGAAACACTCGTGCGAGTAATTATGAAAAGTGCTTCTTTTTTGTAAAATTCTGCTGCAGCGTTTCCAAATAAAAAATAATAAAAACCTGCAACACCAGCAATTGCCCACAACCCAAACGGCAACGAATGCAACGCTAAAGGCAGCAACAGCGAATGCATTGTGTAGATGCTTTTTATTTTTTATTTTCATTTATTTCTATTTGAAAAGCCTGAGTTCCATGCTCAAATGACCTTTATGTAGGTTAAAGCTTTCCCTAAAGCAATTGAAAATTTATGTGCATTAGACAATGCAACTCCCTGTCTGTTGATTTCCCATTAGTCAGAAGGCCCATTCCTCCTAACCACCACCCTGCAAACAGAGCATTCATTATATTGTGTACAGACACAAAGCCAACAGAAGAAGTGCATATGCAACAACAACAACAACAACAACAACAAAAAGAAAAAAGGGGTTGCAAATGTTTTATTTGCAGTGAACTACGAGTGAAATAGGCAAAAAGCTTTTTATTTGCATACATTTATGTTTATAAGGTAAAATACGAGGGTTGTTTGTCAAGTTAAAGATTATGTCTGAGTATGCAAAAGATTTATAAGCAGTTTAAAGAATTCAGATAGAAATGATATATATTCCAAGTGAACATCAGTTTGTATAGCAGAGCAGAATAGCTGTTTTCGAATGCCACTACAGATTCATCACACAGCATATTGCTATTTTTATTATCACCACTTATTCTGCCTTATTACCGTTCTCGAATCGACTCAGTGTTTGTAATAGATTAAAGAAAAATCTTGTATTTTTCTTTAATTCGAATCGAGAACCGTAATAAGGCCCATTAAGTGCTAAACTTGACTGTGACAAAATTTTTTTATTTACACAAATTTTTATTATGAAATAGTATACGAGAATTGTTAGATTCAGAAATATAAGATATAACGAAAATATTGAAACAGTAACATAGTGATTTAAAGGGTGTTACCAACATTTTAGTATTTAATATTTTTACTGAAAATTGCGGCTGTGATTTGCAAATAGAAAATTTATTTTAAGCAGATTCCTACCAGGATCGTCCCCGGTGGTAAAAACTCGCCTGCTTGGCACACAGATAAACTTAATTTTAATATGAAAATCGATTTTTATAGGAATTTAAAATCATAACAAATAGCTTTTCATATTTCTTTTTATAAGTTAGACAATACATTGTTTTTTCTTCACTTTCGGCCATTTAATGATATTTAAAACTTTTTTTAAACAAGTTTATTTAAAGAATTTTGACAAAAAATATTTATAGTGTGCATATGGGGACGAAAAATACTTTAAACCGTATACGTTTCAGTGTACCACAATATACTTTTTGGGGTATTTATATATATAATGTAGGAAAATCTTACTTCGGGTAGGGCATTATTCCTTAAGCACTAAAGAAGGCAGGTCATATGTGCGGCACCTCTAGAAGCAGTGAGGAGTTTATATCAATTTCCGACATTAAAACCCTAGAGGTCAACTTTTCTTTATAAACTTTAGCCTTGGGATAGACTTTAGGTGCCTGCTAACCTTCTCCTAGATTTTAATAGGCGAATCTATTTGATTATGCTATTTTAGAGTTTTAAGCGTAATAAGTCAACGGTAGTGTATCTCTTTACCCCCAAAAATCAAAAATATGAGGTTCTTCCCCGTGTGACAAAACTGTGATAGCGGGAGGGATTTTGACGACACAAGATCTTCCGAGTTACACAGAAAGCTACAATGGATCATCTTATAAAAGTTGATCGCCATCTCCATCTAACTGATCTATTTGCCATGCCAGCCAGATTCCACTTGTCGTAAATTCTCGCTTAATTAGGATTCGCCCACAGCGAAATTCTGTAGTCTATTATTTCGTTTCTACGTTTCTTTTACAAAATCGAATTCTTCATATTCGAACATTTAACATTTAAATGACGAATTGCAACTACTTCTTCGTAAAGTTTGTGGCATGTCTGTCAAGCAGACAAGTGGACTTGGCAGTCGCCTATGAAAAAATAGCTGAGAAAACAAAAAAAGTAAAACAAATAGATTTAGCTAAAAGCACCAACGCTGAAAATATCTACAGTTAATTGCAAAGAAACAGAGCAATTGCAACATGAAATGCCAACATAAAAGTAATTTTTTATTTATTTATTTTTATTTTATTTTATTTTTTGTAATTTCAAATAGACTGCAAGTAAGTAAATGAATAAGTGGGAGGTTGGCTTGTTTGGCATTTCGGGAGTTTTAATTTTTTTTATTTATTTAATATATATATTTTTTTTAAGTTGAAAAAAGCTTTATTTGGCAAAAAAAAAGCTTTTGCATGAAAATTATAATTCAAAACAATTTGTCATACTTAAAAGGGCAAGTTTTGGGTTGGTAGAACGGTAATTAAATAAATAGGAAATTTAACTTGGACAGAAATAATTTATGGTTTAATGTATGCAAATTGCTGAAAATTTCTAACAGCAGATAGTTTAAGCTAAAAAAGCAACGAAAAGGTTTTAAAAACACTGTAGCCGCGTGTCGAAGTTGATCAGAACTGTTCTAAATATACATTTTATATACATATTCATTCTAAATATACATTTTATATACATACATTCTACATATACATTTTATATACACTGACAAATTGCAAAAGGTGTGCACTTTTTAAACGACTTCAAGAAAGCACAAGGTTCGCAGCACACCACAAATTTACAGATCGCTTTCAAAAAAAAATTTATTGGCTATTAAAGACCATATCGAAATATTTTTTGTGTTGCTAAAAATATTTGTGTGTTCCCCGCATTGATATTTTGTTCCAATTTTACAATAGAACACAATGTGGGCATAATCAATGCATTGAAACTACACGAAAGGGGCATAGTTTTTCATCTTTTTTTTTTATAAAAAAATTAATAAATTGATTAGACAGCAAATTTTTTAAATAAAGGTTTCTCTTCCTTGGACTCTCCCATTCGCGGTAATGTTGCCACCTGTTGCAGAACTAAGGACAAATGGGCTGAGGAGGACGCCTTTGGCATGAAAATTGTTGCAAACAATACTTTTTCTGGGATGTAATGAAGCTTCAAGAGCCGCATGAGGATTGTGGCGACAATTCTGCCTGTTTACATTCCCGTTAAGGCACATATAAGCCTTATAGCTGACAATGATTTGACGACAAAAATTTTGACCCCACCCTCCAGTTGCGATTCTTTGCCCCCTCACCGAGTACGTGATGTAATTAATAGTATGTTGTCTTCAATATTTATTACACCATTTAAAGAGGTTTTGCCTCCAAAAGCAACAATAATGGAGATGACAAAAAAACCGCCAAGTTAAAAATTCGCTAGAGCATATTAATTTGACTCGTAAATGCAGCAGCAGCAACAAACCAACAACAACAATAGCATTTTGTCATTTTAAACAAATACATACAAGAAAATAAAAACAAAATAAATATCTAATTCTATAAAACTAATAAAACCGACATCAGTAACAAAAAATTCTGTAAACAAAACTTTTCAGAAAAAATATTTTACAACAATTAAAAAAGAACTTCAACAAAACAAATCAACCAACAACAGCGACAAAAAAAAAGTCGTGTTGTTGCTACTTTTTTTATTCAACAACAACAATAACAGCAAATTCTTTATTTTGTTTTATGTAGAAAGTAGGTGAAAAGGTTGAAGACCTGCCATGATAAACACTAAACAAAAACTCTTTTTGTTGGTTTACGTCGGTTTTTTGTTTTCTATTCTGTCAGACGCAAACAAATAGATAGAATATTATTATTCATTTTTTTTTTGCATTTATTTTTCCATATCTAAATAATGCTAAAAATAAAGAAGAGAATGCAAATGGTTGGAAAGGAGATGATGGCTTTTTTGCTAAACATGGGGAGAAATAATGAAAAACTTTAAGTTTTTAAAGGAAAAAGTCCCATATGTTTTCAAAGCTTGATTTGTTTGTTTAAATAATTTTAATAGAAATATACTAAAATATTCGGTTTAAACCGGTTTATAAAAAAATTGTTTTATTGCAGGAGCATCTTTTTTTTAATTTTAAAAAGGGAATTTTACAAGTAAAATGAATATCTTTACCGTAAAAATTGATTATGTTATTGTAGACAGTTATTTTTTTAGGATATCTCTAAAAGACAAATAGAAGGTATTTTCCAAAAGGTACTTTTTGAAAAAATATTTTTAAGAGGTATTTTTTGAAATAAGTACTTTTTAAAAAGGAATTTTTTGAAAAAGTATTTTTTAAGAAGGTATTTTTTGCAGAAATACGTTTTATTAAGGTACTTTGTAAAAAAGTATTTGTTAAAAAGGTGCTTTTTGCAGAAATAATTTTTTAAAAAGTACTTTTTTAAAAACACTTTTAGGCAAAGTACTTTTTCAATGCAAACTTTTTGGAAAGGTATTTTTAGAAAAAATACTTTTTGATAAAATACTTTTTGATAAGATGCTTTTTAAAAAGGTACTTTTTGAAATGGTACTTTTTGAAATGGTACTTTTTGAAATGATACTTTTTGAAAAGTTACATTTTAAAGAGGTACGATTTGAAAAAGTATTTTTTTAAGAAGTAACTTTTAGAAAGGTACTATTCGCAAAAATACTTTTTGTAAATGTACTTATGACAAGGTATTTCTTACAAAAGTACTTTTCAAAAGAAACTTTTTATAATAGGTAGATTTACTTCCTGTAAAAGAACTTTTTGTTGTGTTTTGTTCAATGACTTTTTATTAATGCTCGCCATGGCGGAAATAGGTTTTACACATGATTGCTTAACTTAGTAAAAGCATGCAGGGTTGTCTTACATCTTAATGACTTTAGACACTACGTACTTAATCATACAACATCTCCCTCCTTATTGGTCAAAGCGAAACTTACAGATATAGTTTACTAAGTAAAAACTTACTTAAGATACAGTTATAATGTATAGGGATATGTACGCAGTACATAACTATTTATAAATTGTTTTAATCTAAACTTACAGATATAGCTTACTAAGTAATGGCTTACTTAAGATACAGTTATAATATATGGGGATATGTACGCAGTACATAATTATCTCTTAATAAACGTCATACATAATCATATTTTTAATAAGCAGCGTCTCTCACCTAATCAAACGTAAATCTACGAGGAGGCCTTATCTGCCTCCCGGATCCTGTCGTATAGACCCCATCTTGTCTACGCTCAGAAGCATCCTGACCTTGATCAACACCTGCCGTATTTCCCCGTTCAGAAATGTCGTGATCCCCATCATCTTCCCCTGTGCCCCTCTGCACAGTATCATCTATTTCCACCTCATCCTGCATTCTATTATCAAACCCAGAACTATCCTGTTCAGCACCATACTGCAAGGAGTTGTCAACTCCGATGTCATTCGTAACAACATCAATACCCTTTCCTCCTCCCTGCTCACGAAAGTCTATTTCCCCAGTACCGCTCGGGCCATTACAGTTTCCTCTTTTTCGAATATGCTCTCTATTCCTTCTGTATACCGATCCCTTGCCATCGTCTATAATATACGATCTTGGTTCCCTACACTTCTGAATTATTACCCCTGGAGACCAGTAAGAGGTCGGTGTCTTCTGAAACATTATTCCCTCTCCGACCACTAAAGGCCCCAAACTTCCCGCATGTCTATTATAATAGCTCATAGACTTCGCCTTCACCCTATCAATGTTCTCCCTATATACCCGCTTGTCCACTAAATTAGGGTCAAAAGTCGCGTCAATTGTTGGTATCCTTGTTCGTAATGTTCTGGACATTAATAACTGTGAAGGACTAGGCAGATCTCCTTTCCGAGCTGTCCTGTAGTGGAGTAAAGCAATATATGGGTCAGAGTTATCCTCTTCACACTTCATCAACATATTCTTCACAGTCTGTACAGATCTTTCTGCTAATCCGTTCGATCGTGGCATATATGGACTAGAGGTACTATGTTTAATATCCCATTTTAGGCAAAAATCCTGAAAATCCCTGGAGTTATAAGGTGGTCCATTATCCGATACCAAAACCTGTGGAATTCCGTGCCTTGAAAATATAGATTTCATTTTATTAACTACCTGAGTAGTAGAATATCCATTAGATAACAGCTCAATTTCTATGAACTTCGAATAATAATCCACGACTAATATATATCTACTTCTCCTAAACTCAAATATATCCGTCCCTACCTTAAACCAAGGTACCTCACCAATGTCATGCGACATCATCTCCATTCTAGGATTCGATTTCCTATAGTTCATACAAACTTCGCAGTTTGAGACTAAATTAAATATGTCATTATTAATCCCAGGCCAGTATACTGACTGTCGAGCCAAACCTTGACATCTGTTTATCCCAAAATGTCCCTCATGTATCCTATTCAATACTTTGCCCCTCAAGCTTCTTGGTATAATCAGCTGATTACCCTTTAAGAGTATACCCTCAAGTATATTCAAATCACCCCTGACCGCATAATATGGCATGACCTCCTGTTCCACAAGCTTCTTATTCCTTGGCCAGCCCTCCATTAAATACCCTTTGATCCTCCTCACTAAACTATCATTATCCTGTTCAACCTTTATCTCGTCAATGTTGTAATTTGAGTTTGTTTCAACTATCTGTGATAATATCAAATTGCAATGTAAGTCAACGTCACAGTCCATATGCCTCATTTTGTCCGGAAGAGGAGCACGTGAAAGTGTGTCCGCTATATAAAGATATCTTCCAGGTTTGTATGTAACCTTCAGATTGTAGGCCTGAAGCCTTAACATAAAGCGTTGCAATCTTGCTGGTATTTTAAATAAAGGTTTGTTAAAAAGGCTCACTAAAGGCTTATGATCCGTTTCAACCACAACCTTCGAGCCATATATGTATTGGTGGAATTTGGTGCAGCCAAACAAGATTGCAAATAGCTCCTTTTCAATCTGCGCATAGTTCATCTGAGCCTCCGTAAGAGATGCCGAAGCATATGCTATTGGCCTCTTACCATGTAGAATCGCAGCACCCATCGCAAATTTAGATGCGTCCACCGTCAAAACTAAATCCTTATTCCTGTCAAAATAACTCAAAACTGGAGCCCGTGTAATTTCCCGCTTGAGATCCCCAAATTCCTTCTCCTGTTGTGCTCCCCAATGCCACGGTACTTCCTTCTTCAATAAGTCCCTGAGGTGTTTATTTTTGTCAGACAAATTTTCAATGAAAGAGCCTAAATAATTAATCATACCCATAAATCTCTGTAGTTCCAAGACCGAATTGGGTGCCGGCAACTCCAATATCGACTTGATCCTATCTTCGTTGGGCCTAACACCGTTCCCATCAAATACATGACCAATAAACTGAACTTCCTTCAAACCAATTTTAGACTTCTCCCGACTAAACTTAACTCCAACATCCCTAGCTCTCTTCAAAACCTCATGCAAAATCCTATCGTGTTCTTCCCTTGAAGACGCATGAATTAAAAAATCATCTATATATATAATGAGGCCCTGTATGTCTCCAAATAATCTCAACATCTCCCCATGAAAAATCTCTGGGGCAGCATTAATACCAAATGGTAATCTCAAAAATCTATACCTCCCAAACGGAGTATTGAAAGTGCAAAGTTTGGATGAACGCTCACCTAATGGTATCATCCAGAACCCCGAGTTTGCATCTAAAGTACTGAAGTAAGTAGATCCACTCAAATTTGCCTTACAATCCTCCACATTCGGAAATGGAAACCGCGGTCTCAAAATGGCCTCATTCAAATGCCTCGGATCCAAACATAACCGAAGTCTACCATTCGGTTTCTTAACCAAAACCATCGAACTGACCCACTCAGTAGGTTCAGTTATTGGTGCTATAACCCGCAATTTAACTAAACGATCCAATTCCAATCTCAATTCCCCTTGCAGACTAAATGGTATTCTTCGCGGAGCATCTACTACTGGAGTGATATTTTCCTTTAATTGTAATTCGCAATTCCTTTTCAATAGTCCTAAACCTGTAAACACATCGCTATATTCTTCAAATATCTTATTTATTTCAATTACATTAACTTTGTTAATTAAATTCATATTTATGGCAGTACTTAAACCAATAATATTGACACAATTCATATTCAAAACATGAAAATCTTCAATATACCGATTATTTTTAAAATTAAAATTCAAAGAAATTTTTCCCATAAGGGGCAATTGCTCACCGCTAAATGTTAATATCTTTCTATTTGATTTTCTTATCATCTTAGTTTTCCCAAGGAACCTTACTGTATTTATAGATAAAATGTTGGTTTGAGCGCCTGTATCAATCTGGCATCGCACGGCCTTGCATTCCATATTCACCTTAACAAACCATTTGCTTGTATTCCTTTCCTTTACGTCATCCTTCATTGATTGTTTATCAGTATATTCTTTTGTTGAAATAACTCCGACAAAAACACTTTCATCATCATTCTCTTCTAGGGCTTTTACATACGAAGCTTGGTTATTGGGGTTGTATCTTCGTTTTGCATAACACATCTTTGCAAAATGATTTAGTTTTTTACAAAAATTGCAGGTTGCTCCCAATGCTGGACACCTTTCTCGATGTACTTTTTATTTATATATTTTCTTTAATTTATTTGCAGCACACCTGACACCATGTTGTGTTTTGTTCAATGACTTTTTATTAATGCTCGCCATGGCGGAAATAGGTTTTACACATGATTGCTTAACTTAGTAAAAGCATGCAGGGTTGTCTTACATCTTAATGACTTTAGACACTACGTACTTAATCATACAACAATACACTTTTTAAAAAAGTACATTTAATAAGGTAGTTTTTGAAAAAGTACTTTTTGATAAGGCACTTTTTGATAAAGTACTTTTTATAAAGGTACTTTCCAAAATATACTTTTTTTAAAGGTACTTTTTGAAAAAGTACTTTTTGAAAGGTACTTTGTGAAAACGGACTTTTCAAAAGGTACTTTGTGAGAAAGTACATTTTAAAAAGAACTTTGCTTAAAAAGTACATTTTAAAAAGAACTTTGTGAAAAAGCATTTTTTTAAAAGAACTTTTGGAAAAAGTGCTTTTTAAAAGGTACTTTTTGAAAAAGTACTTTCTAAAAAAAATTTTGGAAAAAGTGCTTTTTAAAAGGTACTTTGTTAAAAAAAAGGTTTTTAAAAAGTACTTAGTGAAAAAGAACTTTTGTAAAAGTACTTTTGTGAAAGTACTTTTTGAAAAGGTACTTTCTGAAAAGGTACTTTCTGAAAAGTTACATTTTAAAAAGGTACGTGTTTAAGGAATACTTTTTGTAGAGGCACTTTCTAAAAAAAATACTTTTTGTGAAGGTAGTTTTGACAAAATACTTTTCAAAAGAAGTTTATTCTTGAAAAAGTGGTATGTACAAAAGGTACTCTTTCTAAAAGGTACTCTTTGGAGAATCTATTTTGTTTTTTAAGTGCATTTTTGTTTTATGTACATACATGCAACTTTTGACAATTTTTTTCATGTATTTTTTGAAAATGGTGTTAAATTGCCAGTTCTAGTTGACTTTTTCAATTTAAAATTGTTGAATAAATTTTATTTTAAAAGAACTTAAATAATTTGAAAAATCTTTATCTTATCGCTTTATGATTAAGACTGAGTCTTTAAAAATACTTTGTATAAACAAGTTTCAACGCACCAAAATGCATTTCGGATTACATCAACACTATCGTAACAAAAATAATACTATTATGTGTTTATAATAACAATGTGTCATTACCCGGTAGTTCGTAAATGTTACATGCCATGAAGTGCAGAAATGTTATGACACGCCTAAATAACTTGCGCCTGAGGACGTAATGGCATTGAATAGAAGAAATAAATGAATGATAGCGGCATTACCTGTGTTTTTGTATATCCAGTGAAAGTAACTGGTTAATTTTCGTGTAAAAATCGCCAAGATATTTTGGTTATCATTAAGGAGATATAGAGGAAAGAAACATGACAATTTCACTTCATTAATAGTAGCAACAAAAATAGCCGCTGCCATTCTTTTTTCCAATGACAAGTGAATAGCTTATTTCCTTTCCCTTGAACTACAGGGCACACGGTTAAAAATGTATTTTAAAAGAAAAATGTGGAATATTTCCAAAATGAATTCAAGTTACAAGATAGAAATTTAAGTTGCATAATTGCTTGTTTGTTAATTTGTTAATATTTACGAGTATTTTATTAAATACAAGAAAAGTTGTGGGTCTGTTTGTGGTGTGTATATATTTTTTTACTTTTAGACGCTTTTCTTTCTGAAAAATTTCCAAAAACAATTTTCTATGACTCATAGTGCTCACCTTTCGACGCCTTTGTTAATTTATACGTATAAATTGTTTAATAAATTAATTTGTTTTTCGTTATTTGTTTATGTAGCGATTTTTGGTAATAATTTGTTTCTTACATGACACCAATAATTATTAATATTTCAATTATTAATAAGAATTATTTGTTTTCTTATTAATTTCGTTTATTTTTATGGAAATAAATGACAAGACCACAAAACGTTTGCCAAGTGTGTTTCAAAACAGATTGTAGTGCTTTCTTAGGAATGCATTAGAGATAATTTTGGTTTAAGTTTTATGAATTTTACGAATTTTTATGAGAAAATTATGGAAAAAATTTTAATTGAAACATTTTTAACAAAATCCTTTTGGGCGTGTTTTAGTCGTGTGAAGTGACAGAAATAGTCAAGTAATGAAAAAGAGTTGAAATGTCTACAGCAACCAGTTTCACTTTTTAAATTTGTGTGTATGTGTAAAAGTGTGTAGGCATTGTGAAAAAGTTGCCGTTGTTTTCCCACGAAGTACCGGGAGTTTCTGGGATTTTGGGGATTGTGACTATATCTTTTGGGAATGAATAATAGACGTTTCTGAACATGTCCCTGCTAAATTTTTTGTCTAAGTGTGTCTCGGCTAACTGTGCATTGCTTGGGAATTGCAAAAAGGTTGAAAAAATATCTCTAAAACTGTTAGTGGTAGTACATAAATTTGATTGCAAATTTTTTGCTACAGGGCCGACGAAGCAGGGTGCTGTTCCTCTGCTCTTCAGTACATGATAGTGTCAGTCGCTGCCAGTTATGTTCAGTGACCAGTGCTATACCTTTATCACTGAAACAGGATGACAAGAACTAACACAACTATGCAACAATGCTGACCAGAAGAATTTGACACAATATTCATGACTGAGCGCTCAGTCGAACTCCGGACCTTCTGCTTCATAGTCTCGTGTTAACTACTTCAGCCAATAGCACCCTCTTTTACTAAACGATAATACCATTCAAGAAACCCTCATCCCATATTTATGACTTGGCTGAGTACGGAATCAAACTCGCGACCTTCGACGTTAACTAGGGAACTGGGAAGGATTTAGGGAAGGAACACCAGCGTATATTTCCTACCAAAATAGAGTGAATATATGTGATTTCCTATGGTTAGGCAATTCTTTAACACTAACTGTAGAGGGAAAAGGTAAGCTTTTCTTTCGATATGTTCCTGCTCAAGGCACTGCTAATTTGCTTTGATGATTCTTATGCTTCTCCACTTTGCGTATATGCTGGCAATACACGTCAAGAGTTTTCGAATTTAAATCCATTCTGTTTCCCCGTCATAAGCAGCATATTATACATGATAGAAGGTCTTATAAAATTTTTCTAAGACGAAACCCACTGAAGCATTCTAATGGCCCTCATAATATTCTAATTATTTCCACCTTCTTCCAAAATCGATAGTGTTTGTTTCTTAATTTATTTTAAGTTCTTTTGTTTGCATTTTTCTTTGCTTTCGAAAAGAACCCAATCTAGTATAAAGTTCAATATTTTATTAAACTTTTTACTAGGTCATTGTTAAATGTTGACATCCACAAAAAAAATATATACAAAAAATATGTAAATGAGTACGAAATAATTTAACACTAGTGGACAAAACATTAAGCTTTTTACAGCCAAATAATCAAGATTGAATTACATTATCAATTTGTTTAAATATCGATTTTTGTTTAAAGAGAGAGCGAGAGAGAGATAATGAAAAAAAGATTACATTACAAAAGACAAGCAAAACAAAATTGAAAATGGGTCATAAAACGTATTTAAGTGTGTGTGTCAGAAATATGTCAATGTTTAAGTCTCACTACGAAAAATATTTGTAGAAATACAATTAGCACGATGGAAGTTGTTCATTAAAATTATTAATTCGAATTAATTTTGGAAATATTTCTTCAAAGCAACTTCCGCAATGACTACAAGTAGCAAAAAGTGTTCACATTACTAGTGTCCCATAACGATTCTAACAAGGAGAGTAAACGACACCGTGAAGATCTTCTTGAGTCCTCTGATCCCTTTAACTTTGTGGTGGTCTAGAGTAGTGCAACATCCTAATGTTTGTCTCCTTCTTTAAAAAAAAGGACAGCCTGGTAAGTTCTATTATACATACGCCATACTGACCAGGTTTGGCGGAAAATTAGAAGTCAGTGTCAATGTCCTTACGTTAGATAGCATGGAACACCAACTTTGAAGTAAAAGTATAGTTTCATCCTTCTCTTAATCATTATAGCTTCTTTGGTCGTCATATCAGGGGCCCATCTTTCATGCTTGGCTCCCAAAGTTACAGTGGCCTGTTAGAACACTCACCAGTTGACAGAAGTGTCAATGGTAGAACTTGAAAAGATTGCACGGTAGCAGTTCCATGTAGATCGGAACGCTTTCTCCACCAGCGTTAAACAAATTTGTATAATTCGCATTAAATTAAAAAGTTACAACGAGATCAAAGAATGGCAATTTTGCCACTTGTCTGGCATTCTTATCCACAATAGGGGTTTAAAGAAACCTCCGTTTCCCGGCACCGAGGCTAGTATCACTTTCGGATGTCTCGCCTTCTCACTAAGAGATAACCAGTATTCGACTTTATAACTGTGGCCTTAGTCTTTTTTTCTCCCAAAATTTTGGATATCATACGGGTAGTGATCAAGGATCGTCTGAGTACCGTCCTAATAAAGCCCAGCATCGTAATCTACTACTTCAATCAACAGCACTCTCAACAATAAAAAAACCTCAATAAAAAAAACCTCAATAAAAAAACCTCAATAGCAATGAAGTACAGTTGTGGCCTTGGAAAACCACCATGCATGCGCTAAATATTCATTCTGGAGTTATGGAAATTTGATTAGGTTTTCCAGTAATTAGCGAGCTCAATCAAGCCTTTTACGAAAATGGGCATTCAAATCAAAATGCATTTCACCTAATTCCTGATCTTTTTGGTCAGCATAATCGACCAAATGTGTCCACAAGAGAGAGAATTATAAGAAAATTTCAGCAAATCGGCTCTATAGGAAATGTGAAGACACCTGTGCACGTTCTGCAGAAAAGATTGCCACTGGTCGTGATAGTATGGCAGAAGAGGCGTCAACCTCACGAACATCATTGAGGCGAATTTTGAATAAAGATTTAAATTTACACGCTAACCAGGTTCCATGGACTCAAGAGCTGAAGCCTACTAACCATTTCAAGCGCCATCAATCCGTCAAAGGATTGGTTGAACAGACACAAGTGAATGCTGACTTTGCAAAGAAAATTATCTTCACCGACGAGGGACAATTTCACCACAGTGTATTCGTTAACAAGCAAAAGTGTCGCATTAGGGAAAATTGGTAATCCACGAGTGATTGCTGAAAAGCCGATGCATTCACAAAGAGTAACTGTTTGGTGCGGTTTATGCGCTGGCAGCGTCATCGGGCCGCACTTCTTCGAAAATGAGGTTGCCCAAGCAATTATCGTGAATATTATTCGCTATCGCGAGATGATAGCAAATTTATTGTGGCCACAAATAGAGAATATGGACCTGGGCAATATGTCATTCCAACACGATGGAAGTACTTGCCACTTAGAGAACGAAAAACATTACTATTTTGTGCTAGAAATTCTATGGCCGTGTTACCTCACGTCGTGGCGATGTTAATTTTGCGCCAGGGTCATGTAATTTGCTACTGCTGGACTTCTTTCTTTGGGGATATTTGAAAGAAAAAGTGTAGGTCAATAAGTCAAGAGCAACTCCAGAGCTAAAGGATGAGGTGATTCGGCACATTAACAACTTTGAACCTCAATTATTTCTCAGAGTCATTGAAGATATGAACCATCCATCGAACAGAGATATGTGACCGTAGCTCTCTGAAAATTTTTTGTTTTACTTACAATTATGATAGTGCGTTGCTTTCTTTTCTTAATCTTCAATATACATTCTTTGCAAATGCACTTGATGCAGTCAGTAGCTTTTTTCCTACTGCCAAATATTTGTAATTGTACTGACTGTATTAGCCACCAATGGGTTTTGCCTAGAGTCTTAATAATAATAATAATACAACACAGTAGCAACTTTTTGTTTTTTGCTTTGCCAGTAGTGGTGCTGCCTTTTATGGTGCCCCAATGCAGCAGAACAGAGCAAAACACCACCTTTAATGCCTTGAAGTTTTGTTTTCATTTCCATTAGAAACAATTTTTGCATATTAATTTTAATTAAGTTGTTGTTGTTGTTTATTATTGTTATTGTTGTTGAAAATTTATTTAAGGAGGAGAGTATTGTTGCTGTTACAATCAATTTCCATTTAGCAAAAAACTATTAAACAAAATTGTTCATAAATTTTGTACAATTGACCTCGAGAGGTTGTTTGTTTGAAAAATTCTTGTTTTTCAAACAATTGAAAAAAATGATGAAATAAAATATATTTAAAATTTCAATTAAACAAAATTATAAGAGCTATGGAATTTAATGCATTTTCTTTTATTTTCAAAATTATTTGCAGAAGACGACGTCGTCAAAGTGTAACGGTGAGTAAGACTTGATGGTTTTTATACACTAAAAAAATATTGAATTTATTTAAATTAATGCAATCGAATGATGGATGATTTTTCTAGGTTTATTTAAAACCGCATTTTATTAGTTTTAACTAAAAATGTATCTAACTTCCGTTTTATTTTTTTTGGTCTAAGATATTTTTCCGAAAAAAATATGGCAGCATCATAAACTTACCATTTGTTTTTAGCATAATTTCCCCTAGCGATTAGTCAGCTTTACTACGGTTGCCGTAGTCGTGATGAAATAACTAAACTGTGGCAACGCTAGCGGTATGTTTAATATTCATGTAGTCATTTATTTCGACCAAAAATACGACAACCGTAATAAGAGCTATTATATGTTACCATTAACAAAGTACTTGTACACAGCGGCTTATGGCATCCATGGTCTGGATGTGGACTTGCAGATCTCGTAGGTTATAGGTTTTGTACAACAGAAGGACATAAAGAATGGTCCTCCAAAAAAAAAAAAACAATATTCATTGTAAATAAAACAAAGAGTTTTCCCAGAATTATCCTAATATTTTCCATTATGATTGCAGGATCTATCACAATTATGTGTGAAACAAAATATCGGCTTCGGTGGCATAACTAAAGGGTGTTTTTTTATGAATTTTTTTTTTTTTATACGAATCACTCTGTTGTCTGACAGCTGTTTTGACAGTTTAAAGTGACGTCTCTACTCAGTATTGTTTGGCAAATCATCATGAACAGGTTAACTCCAGAACAACGCTTCCAAATCGTGGAAATTTATTTTCAAAAACAGAGTTCAATTAAAAATGTTTATCCGCTTTTTTACCGCAAAATTGTCTTCAGTGATGAGGCGCATTTTTGGTTGAATGGATATGTCAACAAGCAAAATTGCCGTATTTGGAGCAAAGATAATCCACACGCCCTTCAAGAATTACCAATGCATCCCGATAAATGTACTGTTTGGTGCGGTCTATGGGCTGGTGGAATCATCGGTCCTTATTTCTTTAAAACTGAGGAAGGACGACGCGTTACCGTGAATGGAAATCGATACAGAATCATGATAAATGAATTTTCGGTGCCAAAACTTCAAGATATGGATGTAAACGAAATGTGGTTTCAACAGGATGGTGCCACTTGTCATACTGCTGGCGAAAACAATAGACTTATTGAAAGAACATTTAATCGACAACATTATTTCGAGAAATAGACCGGTGAATTGGCCTCCGCGTTCGTGTGATTTGACGCCACTCGATTATTTTTTGTGGGGATACCTGAAATCGTGGATAAACCCGCAGCGATTGACGCTTTGGAAACCAGTATTCAACTTGTCATTGCTGAAATACGTCCTCAAATGCTTGAAAAGGTGGTCGAAAATTGGACCTCCAGAATGACCTTTGTGCAAAATAGTCGTGGTGGCCATATGCCCGAAATTATATTTAAATTTCAAATCAGCCAGCTCTTATAAAAACACATATTTTGAAAGACTCTGAGAAATAATTGAGGTTCAAAGCAGTTAATGTGTCGAATTACCTCATCCTTTAGCTCTTGAATTGTTCTTGACTTATTGAGGTAAACTTTTTCTTTTAAATATTCCCCAAAGAAATAATCCCAAAGGTGTGAAATCACATGACCAATTAACATCGCCAGAACGTGGGGCAACACGTCCCCTTAAATTTCTTGTGCAAAAGAGCCATTGTTTCGCTGACTGTGTGGCAAGTGGCACCATCCTGTTGGAACCACATATCTTCAAGGGCCATATCCTCCGTTATCATCTCTCTATAGGGTACACCATTTGCGATAGCTGCTTGGCCGACATCGTATTCGAAGAAGTACGATCCGATGGTTCTACAAACCCATCAAATGCAGTAAACAATCACTCTTTGTAGATATACCGGCGGCTTTCAAAAACCACTCCTGTATTGTCTTTAGTCTAAATGCAGCAAATTTTGCTTATTAAGGAATCCACAGAGGTGAAATTGTGCCTTGTGACTGCAGATGATTTTCTTGAAATGCACGAAATGCCAATTTTCGTAAATCTTAAAGTGTTGCTCAATCTTCAGGGTTGATTCTGTTAAACACTATCTCCCTTATTCATAAAAATTATGAGAGGCTTATAAGAGTGTATTAGAGCAAATTTCGTTTTATTACGCTGTTAGTAGACTCTCATAATTTTTATGAATAAGAGGGTATAACAAAGAACTGTCAAATTAAGTTTTGGAGGGAAAAAACACTTAACGTTGAGGTGTGGCTCACAATTAACTTCAAACGTTTGTGTCGTGTACAAGCTAAATTACACACTAAAACTTTATTATGTTATATGTTTGGAAAGCGAATAGGTCCTTTCTCACTAATATGTGAAAGGCTGTGATTCTTGCAGCAGGTCCTTCTGAAGTGTAATAACGCTATTGCCTAAAGCAGTTAGCGCATGGACTACGATGTCGAAAATCCCAAACTCAACCATTAATATGGAATCGAATATTTTTGATCTGTATTAGTGAAGACGGAATAGCACTGGTCGTTCGACAGTATCGACAGCGGTGAGCAAAAACGACATGACAGCATTCTCTCCTTCGTCGGGTAAAATTCACTTGTTAAATAGGAACTGAAGTGGCTACAACAAGTCTCTCTCTCTTCCCATTTGTTTTTCCCACAGTACCGGCACAATCAGGCCTGTTCTGTAAATCACGCCGGTTTGAAATCGAGTGATTTTAGAAAATTATCTCCACCAATAGAAATATTTTTCCAGACATTTTTTTTTTTTTTTTTTTTTTTTTTAATCTTGGACCAGCACTCAGGGGATGACCCCTATATATGCAATGCATTGCGCCGGAACTGAGAACGAGGGGATAGTATTGAGGGGACAGATTAGGAAAGATGAGAAGATAGACAGTTTTTTTGTAGCTGTTTCAACCTTTTACTTCGCCGGTTAATTTTTGCTACAGGGCCGACGAAGGTGGGTGCTGTTACTCTGCTTTTTAGTACATGATAGTGTCGGTCGCTGCCAATTATGTTCAGTGACCAGTGACTATGCCTTCATCACTGAAACAGGCTGGCAACAACTAACACAACCACGCACTAATGCTGATCAGAAGAATTCAACACAATATTTTCATGACTCAGCAAGGGCTCGAACTCACGACCCTCCGCTTCATAGTCTCGTGTTCTACTACTTCAGCCAACAGCACCCACAATATTGCTGCTATATATAGCTTCAAATATCATATCCAATAGAAAACTGCCGTATCTAATTTTAAGAACGTTTTCAGAACCATGATTTATTTTTGAATTCACGCTATTTCAACCCGACGTGATTTCCAGAACAGGCCCGAATGTATAGCATGAGTAGGGGTTATCCCCCGAGTGCCGCTCCAAGTTGAAAGCCAATACCTTATATTATGCCCTCACCAGATGGTTGCATTCATGGTTGCATACTTCTTTGGCTGAACTTGAGATCAGTTATAAAATAGCCCAGCCAAGGGTGCAAGGCCTAATATTTCAAGGTGTTGCGCAAACTGGTTTCCCCATTTAAATAAATCGAATAACGTACTTTCTTTTAGGAAATTTCTAATGTTTTTTAACTTAAAAATGTCACAATATTGACCAATTGCTACAATTAAAAGCCAGCTGACTTGGAATATCAAACGGTTTTCAAATGTACGTGTGTTTGTGCATGTGTGTGTGTGTCTGTGTAAGTGCAGTTGTAATGGGCATTTGAAATGACAATAATAAATAACACGTTGTTATATTTGATTTCCGTTATTTGTTTGAATTGGATCGCCACGTTTAGTTTTTGATGGTGGCGTTTGAACTAGAGGTTTTGTTCAAATGCCTGAGTATGTCTCTTGGCTTGAGATATGAGAGTGTGTGTATGTGCATGTGTGCTTTATTCAATAATAATAAGGCAGTGCTAGTAAATATGGCTGCATTGGCAAAAAGTTTATTGAACTTTCAATTTCATTGATATTTAAAGGTGTGTTTGTGTGCTGTTGTCTGCCTGCCTATTCGATTAGTTTTTTTTTTATTAAAGTTTTTCAGCTGAACTGAACTGTAACTCAAACTCAAATTCAAACATAATGAAAGTCAATGTTTGATATCAAACGTTGTAAAATATTTTCTGTGTCGTCGATTGTGTAATAATGAAAACTGAAAACTCTTTTGGCTGCCTTTGGTGCAGTTATAAAACTGTTTTTTTTTTTCATAAATTAACCAAGTTTTTTGTTTTGCAGTCAATATATATTTTTGGCAAAAAGCCAATATGCAAAATATAAATAAAAGCAATAGAAAAAAAGAGACGATTTTTTGCGGGGTAACTTTTCTGCCAGTGTTAAAGTGTTAAAAAGTAGGAAGTGTTTTAGTTTGTTACACAAACGACAATAAAACTAAAGAAAAAAGGAGGATGAAAGGTGAAAAAAAGTTTTTTTCAAATTGTTTTTTTCTAGGCACCCATTTTTGTGCCATACGTGAGCATTAAATTTTTTTTTTTTGCTGCACATGAACTGAAACATGTGTCGAAGATATGCTGGTGTAAAGTTTTACAAAAAAAATCGCAGCAGCAAAAAAATCAAGAGAGAAGGAGTATAACAAAAAGAAAAACTCTTTACTTCCTTGTTTGTAACGCTCACACAGTTTAGCTTGACTGTGAAAGTGTTAAAGCAGTCAACGAAAATATGAAAAATAATCAAGCTTCTTTCACAACGTAAACAACACTGAATGGTAGCGCCACAAATAAGGTTATTCACAGTTGGAAGGATATTTCCCCCCAAAATAAATTTTGTAGACACAAAAGAAAAATTCTATTCCATAAATTATTTAAACGATAAGAAAAAAATTTTTAGGCAAAGAAAAAACTCTTCAGTCTTCAATTTTTTCAGATTTATCGGTATACACGCATACACCTTTAACTTATATGGGCGATTCCATGCACTCTGCCCCATTACTGTTCAATTTTAATTTCACTGCAAATATTATTGCTATAATAACATTAATTACCGTTGAGAAAAATGAAAAATTAATCAAAAATAGTATCAAGGGCTTTAGAGATTGGGCAATAACATACGAGGGCGGGTCAATAAAAGTCGAGACTTTTTGGAATGGCCCCATCTTAATTGTAATAGTCGCACTGCTCCTGTCGGCAGGCTTCTGTCAGTTGAATCCTGTCATTTAGCTTGTGTTTGGCAGAAAATGGAAAAAAAAATTAATTTGCAAACATTATTTTTTTGCGGAAAACCCTATCACTCGAACGGAAGCTAAATTTGATAAACGTTATGGGGACACTCTGCACCATTGATTTCCATGGTTTACTGACTTTAGAAGTGGCCGTACAAGCGCGGAAGATCCGAACGTTCTGGACGCGTCGTTGAGGTCTCAACATCCGAAACATTTGAAAAATTTAACGATTTGATTTTATTGCTTTCAATTTCGTATTATCACTTGCATATGAAAGATCTTTCCGCAGGATGAGTGCCGCAATGGGTTACATGTGCAGTTTACATGGCAAAAAAAAAACCATGAATTGTGCTACCAACTGCTCCCTCATCCGCCCTGTTCTTCAGATTTAGCTTCGGGTGACTATTTCTTGTTACCAAACTTGAAGAAACGGCTCGGTGGAGAAGAGATTTGACTCCAACAACAAAAACATCTCGCAAACAATTGCCTATTTTGGTGACTTGCACAAATCGTATATTTAGAAGAGATAAAAAAATTGGAGAAACGTTGGTGAGAGTCTGAAGTACTCAAAGGGGAATGTGACGAAAAATAAAATAAAATTTTTACATAAAAAATTGCATCTAATCTAAAAAGTCAATGACTTATTGACCCACCCTCGTATAATTTTTACCTTTTATCAATAAAGATAAAGGCTAAGCAAAATCGTGTAACCTCTTTTTGGCGAAGCTATTTCTTTTTTATTACTTATGTGAACGCCACGGGCGGTCTGTTATTTCAAGGATCGAGAAGTTTTACGGGTAACCAGCCTAAGGTCCTGATCTATCCCGGTCTGTACTGCAACAAGGTGTGAGAATCACCAAGTTGTCTATTGTACCCCCGGGGGCGAATTCAAGGAAGACAATAGAGGACTACACCCTACACAATCCTTATAAATGAAGCACTGGTTCCTGAGAACCACCCAGACCTCACAACGCCCGCCAATGCAGCCCGCGGCGCATCCTTGAGACAGTCTAGATCCCGCAGTAAACGGCAGCCTAGATATCTAGGCCGGGCAGTCACAGAGAAGATGCTGTACTGACTTACAGCGACTTCTTCCCAAAAGTTAGAAGCTGTCTAACCCCAACGCTGCTAAGTGAGGGCCATAGAGTTATTTAGATACCCCACAGGTGGTAATTGTTGGGCACCTGATTGTCGCCTTCGTCTCTGCTCAGTCCTCAATAATTTTTAACAACTTTAACTGACGGAATATCAATATCCCTACGTGAGACTATTTCATCCAAGGCCGAACCTGCTGAATGCCTTCATGCCCTGGAACCCAAACATGACTTGAATTCATGTCTTTCAAGTCGAGTTAGAGATTGAGTACACATTTCGATATTATCCTCCTTGAACTCAGAGCCCTAATTGCTGCAACTTCGCTTGCATTTTTGTCAATTTCTTTTATATCAAATTAAATAAAGATTGATAAGCTAATTGTTCAAATATGTGCTTTAAATTCAGAAAGACATGATAAATAGCCCAAAGCAGCAAGAAAAGTTAACAACAGTTTTAATTATCTATCCAACCTACACAGAAGAGCAGAACAACTGATTTCAAAGGCCGCTACACTTTCATCGTCAGTACTCAGGAGTACATATTTTTATTGATTTTTTTATATAATTTTTTTTGTTTGTCACCACTTATTTTGTGGCTTAATTGAATATGATATCAGTTTTTTATTTATAAAAAATTTATTACAAAATTTCATACGAGAATTGCATCAAAGCTTTAGTAATACACATTTAATTCCCGTATTACCGTTTGAAGCTTTTGTTCCATTGTATTTATTTTTTTATTTCCCATTCTGTTCGAAAAGGAATCTATTTCTGTCATTATTTTTTTAAATGCTTTTTTGTTTGTGATGGCAATATGTGAATACCCTTTTACATTATTTATTTTTTCCTTGTTTCATATTAACATATTTTCGTTGATGTATGCAAAAAAATGCAAAATGTACAGTTTTAGATTACGGGCCAAGAGTTTCTATATTGGTGTAGGCATATGTTTCGCATAAGAAATCGAAAATGAAGAAGTGGAAAAAAGTGTTGCTGTATATTCCGGCATGTTGTTGTGTAGAAAAGTGTGTGCTTGTGCTTTTTTTTTACATCATCACCTTGTGTTTTTGTCCGGGCATTGGCACAGTTTCTACACAACTTTTTTTTTCTTTCTCTTTTTTTAACTGATTTTGTTGTAATTTTTATACATAAAAGTGCATTTTTATTCTCTCTGTACACAATATAACGTTTGGCTTGGATAAAAGTGCAATTTTTTTTGCTGTAAATTAAATAGTGTAACAGCCAGGTAAGGTACTCAGTTGGCTATATGCAAGTGTGTGTGTGTTTGGTGGTGTGTATGTAATGCATTCCTAACATGTTCTTTCCCAATAACGATTGTAACATGTTGTTAAGGTTGTAATTGTAAACATGTTTTCTGCGTTTTTTCTCACATTTTTTCTGTGCTTCATGTCTCTTTCTTTTCTTCTTAAGAGTGATAGTTATTATTTTGATTTTTTTCTTGCATTTTATTACGGCGATTGTGGTTAAAAATGATTTATGGCATATAAAGTATTTGATGTGAATAGTTTTTGCTTTCATTTGGAAATAAAAACAAGGACTGTTATTTAATGAATATGAAATGAGTTTGTTAGATTTGTTATATATTTTTTTTGCTTTTTTTCTACTTGAAAATTGTGTCATACTTCATAGGTAAAGTATTTATAAAAATAAGATTTAAATAACAAAACGGCTAGAAGAAATTTCGAGACTGACGAAAGAGAGAAAAAAAAACAGATTGAAATTACAATTTCAAACGGAAATTTTAATGAAATTTTTATTAGGAGTTTATTGCGTATAAAAAGGCGCTCTCACTGAACTTGATTGAAAACAATAGAATTATTGTTGTTGCTTATAAACTACTTCGGCGTGTAACTTCTCATGAAGGTTTTCTAGATTTTAAAAATTATTTTTGGTAACCAGTTTAGAATATATACAAGGTCGTGGGTTCGATTCCTCACTCAGTCACGAATATGAAATGTGCTTTGTATTAGTACATGATTGTGCTAGTTGCTGTCGGTCTATTTGGATGACGTAGGCATAGCACTAATCACTGAAGATGTACTACAGGGCCGAGTGAGGTACTCCTTTTCCATGTGTTGGAGGCAGCGTTGCAAGACCGAAAGAGCCTTCTTTACTTTGCAAGTGATAATTTTTAAAAATAATTGACACTCGTCTTTTTCAGATATTTCACACTGGACATTTTCTCTATTACAATATCCGTGAGTCTGCTTCGTTCATTGCTTAGAATGTTGTAGCGCATTCTTGAGCAAGTTTGTGCCATTGAATGTCTATCCAAACTATTTTGAAAATTTTCAAGCACATCTAGATAATGCATGCAAATCCGGGCGCAGTTTGACTTCAGCTTCCATGAGTCGGGAACTCTAATTGCGACCATATCATATACAAGACATTCAAACTTTGTGGCCAATTCGTCTATGGCTATGGTTTTAGAAATTGGTTCTCAACTCCCAAAAAATTTGATAGCACGAAAACTTTTTAAAATTCTAAAGGCCTTAGTTAATTTTTTTTAACATATTAATTTTTTCAAATTTCAAAGGCTATAGTGCATCCTTTTTTCAATAACTTTTTTTTTGTTCATTATTATTTATTGAATTTTCATTTATAATTTGAGCTAATATTAAGCTAGTGCAAAATTTCATCAAAATACGCCCATTGGTTTTCGAGATATGGGCCGAACAACTTTGTGGTCAGTTCGTCCTGCTATAGTTTTAAAAGTTAGTCCACATCTGTGCAATTGGGCACATGTCAGAGCGTTTGGGCTTTCCTCATGATGGTCGCTGCAAGAGCTGTTTCGATGGAGAAGAGGAGGAGTCAGTACAGCATTTCCTTTCTGACTGTCCGGCCCTGCAGGATCGTTGGCTTAGACATCTAGGCTCTCGTTTCCTGCGAGATCTGGACTGCCACAGGGATGCACCGCTGGCTGGCCTGGGCGGGCTTTGTGAGAAGTTCTAGGTGGTTCCCAGGAAGCAGTGCTGCGTTTTGAAAGTATTGTGTAGGGTATAGTCCTCTGGGCTTTTTATGGCCTCCGAGTGTTTTTCTCGCTTAATGCGGGAAGCCTAACCTAACCTAACCTAGTCCACAGCTCCTAAAAAATTTTGTTGCATGAAAATTCTTTAAAATCCCGAAAGAAAAATTTGTTTTCTAATTATTATTATTTTTTTTTTGTAAAAAGTATTTTTTATTGAATTTTCAATTATAATTTCAGGTAACGTTAAGCCACAGCTAAATTTCATCGAAATACGCCCCTTGATATAGGAGGTACCACTTTGCAGCCAGTTAGTCCTGGTGTAGTCTTATAGATTGCTCCTTAAATTTTTGAGGAGGCCGAGAGTTCCTTTAGAAACTAATCTCCGCCTGGAGTACGCGGTGACAGTAGAGGTCGTAAGGTCTAAGGAGGGGTTTGTGAAAGTCCATTGCAAAAGAGTACAAGCTCTGCCCTCTCACAATTAATAGAAGGGAAACATGTTCAATACGGCCACGTCCTAACACGTCGGACCATCTGCGCTTTAGAAAGATGACAATAAATGTTATCTTGCGAAAAATTAATTTAACAAATTTCTAACTGTTTGGATTGTATATAATTTTTTACGAAAGCATTAAAGATTTTTATAGCTTCCTTTGTCCTGCGCCCAAATTTTGATCGGCAGCGAATGCCAAAATTTGCCCGTCTCATTACCTCATATGCTTCCTCATATGAGGTAATGACTTAAAACGGTTACCCACATTATGTAAATTCTGTTGCTATCAAATTTAAATATAAATTTTATTATAAATATCATTAAAAATAAAAATAAAAAAATCTGACTTCAACTTTAGTTACACCCACTAAAAATAAACAATCATACTCTCGTACATAAAAAAAAATAACAGAAACCTCATCATCTATTGTTTATCAATTTCACTTTGATTTCCTACTTTCTTACTTTACGCTAGAGTGATTCTCTAATGAAAATAATAATAAAAATAAAAACCATTAAAAACTTTGCATGTACGAGTCTATTTCACATATATGTTCCATCATAATGCCATCTGCACGGTTATAGACACACATATACACGCACACACAGCCATTCCAAAACTTCATAAAAGTTTCGTTGCTGCTGGCAATTCTATTGCCACCCGCTTCTTTAGTCGTACAATAATATTTGCTGCTATTATTTTGTGAAAACTTCATCCGTCCTCCGGTCACTTTTTCCCAATACTCTCACCCGATGTCATTACTAACTAACGAGTCTTTCATTCTGTGCCTCAGTTTTTCTCCTCCTACTACTCCTCGCGCACGTATGAATTATGCTACAATAGCAGCTCTTGTGGTATTTGCTTTTTGAATGTACTTGTGCCAATGCTATGAGCGTGTGTGTTGGCTGAATGGCAAAGTAGCCGATATTTGTCAGTCAAAAGTTCATTGTTATTTTTATATAATATTTTCTATTTACTTATTTCATTTGTTTTGCTTTTTTACTATTTATAACATAACGCAATTGTATAAATTGTTGTTGTTGTTGTTGTAGCAAACAAGGCAGTTGGTTTTGATTACTTTTCCTATTTTTTTATGTCGATTTTAAATTCAATCAAAGTATATCGCCAACAAACTTTAATAGCACATATTAAACTAAAATCAAATCAAAATTTATTTCAAATCGCTTAATATTACACCATAATTAATGAAAAAATCAGACAGAATATAAAAACAATCTTTAAAGTTTCAACTTTTAGGGCAAGAAAGCTTGAGGAATTAATTCAGGAGTTTACACTGAAAAAAATTATTGGGAGGACAAATGGATAATGATAAGAAAGGAGGTAATTTATAGTAGCAGTCTTTTTTTTATAAATTTACTTCGTATGCTGAAGGTAACATTTTAAATATCATATTTTTTGCGTTTTCCAAAAATTTTAATTGGCACTTTTTAAAGAAAAAATTTTTAATAAAAGTTATTTTTTCGTAAACTGCTCATAGAAAGTAATATTTGTAAAAAGTAATCTCAAAAAACACTTCTTTCGAAAATTACTTTCAACAGGTACTTTTTTCGAAAAGTATTTTCAGAAGCTATATTTTTTTTGAAAAGTACATTCAACAAATACTTTTTTCGAAAAGTATTTTTAAAAAGTTTTTTTTTTTTGAAATGTAAATATACTTTTTGCGAAAAGTACATTCAAAAAGTACTGTTTTTCTAAAAGTACATGAAAAAAATACTTTTTTCGGAAAAATCTCTCGAAGTAATTTTTTTTGAAAAGTTCTCTCAAAAAGGCTGTTTTCGAAAAGTACTTTTTTCGAAAAAAAAAATTCAAAAAGTTTTTAAACACATACATACATTATTAAAAAAATACTTTTTCCGGAAAGTACTTTTTTCAAAAAGTACTTTCAAAATGTATATTCCTTTTTTCGAAAAATACATCCGAAAATTACATTCAAAAAATACTTTTTTCGGAAAAAAAAATTTCAAAAAGTTTTTTTTTTTTTTTGAAACATACATTATTAAAAACATACTTTTTCCGGAAAGTACTTTTTTCAAAAAGTACTTTCAAAATGTATATTCCTTTTTACGAAAAATACATACAAAAAATACTTTTTTCGGAAAAAAAACACAAAAAGTATTTTTTTTAAAGTACATTCAAAAAGTACTTTTTTCAAAGAGCTCTATTTTAAAGTTTTTTTTTTTTTTAAAGATATTTTCAAAATGTACATTTTTTGAAAAATACTTTTAAAACATAGTTTTGAAAAAAGTAATAATTTTAATATTTATTTCGAAAGGTACTTTTAAAAAGTACTTTCAAAATGTATATTTTTAAGTACTTTAAAAAAATACTTGCTTTTTCGAAAAGTACTTTTAAACAGTTTTTCTTCGTCAAGTACTTTACAACAAGCACTTTTTTGGAAAAATACTTTAAACATTTAAAATACATAGAAATAGAAAAAAATTTTGTGCTTTCCAGAATTTTCTATGTATATTAAAAAAAAAAACATCCTAATATATAATAACAAGACATGACTACGGTAATTGACTGTTAGAGCGGCAACACAAAAAAATATTATAATTAAATTAAATAACACCGAATTGAAACAGAAACTTTTATAAACGGCATGAATTTTATATTATTTTAGCAAAATAAAAACTAATTTTATTTGGTGTACGGCTAATACAAACAGAAGACGTAAAAGAGAAAGGCGATTGAGTGTAATTGTAATTAAATTTAAACAAATATTGTAATCACGATTAAATATTTCACGCGCATTTATTTAATTCAGTGCTCCCACTTTGTTGATTTGAAAAATTATTATATGACAACCTACTGAATATATTTTTTAAAGTAGTTATTAAAATTAATACATTCCTCATGATCAATTCAAAGAATAATTGCAGATACAGTTTCCTATTCGCACGATACTGTAGTAGGGAACCTGGAGTTAACTAACCAACATTATAAAAACGACACTAAAAAATCTCTTTAAAATGGTACCTAGTACATTTTTAAAAAGTACCTGGCAAATAAAAAAAAATATACTTTAAAAAAAATTAGGACTTACTTCCTCAAATTTGTGCTAAACGAAAATATATTTTTTTTGTTTTCTTAATTAAAAAAAAAACTGTCATTGTCAAAAACTATTCTAGAATCTTTTGCTGGCAATGCAAAGCATGCAGCACTCCGTCCGTCAGCCTGTCTCACTGTCGGTGTTGCACTTTATCAAAAGCACAGCGCCAACGTCATACACAGCACTCACAATGCATTAGTTTATCATCGCTATTCTATAAAACGAAAGAAAAAAAAATAAAACAAATTTTCTTCTTGCCAGTCCGCCCGCCACTATAGGAGTTAGTGCGTATAGGCATGCTGGGAGCTTTCACAACTATTCCCATTTCTTTTTAAAATTACACTCGCATTGTTGTTGCTTTTGTTTTAGATTTTCATAAAAATTGTGTTGTTGCTGTTGTTACAAACGTGTGTATATTTTTAAACGTCTCGTTATACAAAAATATAAATTCAACAGCACACACTCGCAGATCCAACAGCACTTACACAAACATGTTGCTACTTCAACTAAATTTAGGTCAGCCATTGAACCCTGTTGCTACAGCCAGAGAATAACTAAAATAACAACACACATACGACGACACGACTACATTCATACACACGTATAATTATCAAAACGATAATGATCATCATCATTATTGTCCCATCATCGTTGCTCGTTGTTATTGTTGCGACTTTGTGTGGCAAGCAACCAAATATTAGGAGTATATGTAAGTATGAGTATTAGATGCCTGCAGTAAATAATTGTGGCTGCTCAAGGGAAAACAAATAAAACATCTTCCAAACGTCATTATTTGCACAATCAGCTCCAAACTCTCTGAATGATTTACTGACACACTAACTTAATGACTCCCTGCTAGAATATCCATGGGAATAAGTACCTACAGCCTGGCTGATTATTTTTGTTTTTTTTTTAATTTTTTTGGTTGCTTATTTTGGCTGCAGAAGTTGTAATCAGCTTTTTGAATCTTGATTTGTATTTATGTGCTTTTGAAGTTTACATCTAAAGCTGCCAGGATGTTGGTTGCTGTTGATTTCTAAGAAAGTTTCTGTACTGTTGCTGGAATACTCTACAACGGCTATTTTGCTATTTTTTCAAATATTTTTTAGCATTATTTTAATATAATTTTATTAAAATTTAAACATTTTAAAGAGTACATATTTAAAAAAGTCATGTCTTTTAATTTAGTACTTTGCAAACAAGTCACTTTTAAAAAAAAAAATACATTTCAAAAGACCATCTTTTAACAGCGTATCTTGAAAAATGCATTTACGGAAAGTAAGGTTTGAAAAAGTACTTTTTTACATAGCAGATTTTAAAATAAGCAAAAGTTTTAAGAAGCGTAATTTCAAAATTATATTTCAAAAAGTATTTTTTTAACAATCAGGTGGTAAAAATAATAATTTTTTAAAATAGTTCCATTTAGATTATCAAGTTCCGAAACAGTAACTTTTGTTTCAAAAACAAATTCTTTTTAAACAGTATCATTTGAAAAAGTATGTGTTGAAAAAGTACCATTAAGAAAAGTACCTTGTAAGAAAGTACTTTTTGAAAGTTACCTTTTGCAAAATTTACTTTTATAAGAGCACCTTTAGAATAAAGCACCTTTTAAGAAAAGTACCTTTCAGAAAGTACCCGGTAAAAAGTACCTTTTATAATATACATTTTTAGAAAGTACCTTTTAATACACAACTTTTTAAGGAGTACATTTTTAAAATTAATCTTTTGAAAAAAAAATACCTTGTAAAACAGTACCCTTTAAAAAAATATCCTTCTAAAATAAGTACCTTTTAAAAATTACCTTTTAGAAAGTACCTTTAAAATATAACTTTTTGAAAGGTCCTTGTTAATATAAATGTAGCCACTTAAAAAGTACCTTTTAAATGTATTTTTTAAAAAAATTAGCTTTTAAAACAGTACCCTTTCAAACAAGTATGTTTCGAAACGGTACCTTTTAAAAAACTACGTTTGAAAATAGTACCTTTTCAAAAAAGTACGTTTTAAAAAAATTACTTCTTAGAAAGAATCTTATAAAAAGTACGTCTTAAAAAAGTGCATTCTCAAAAAGTACCATTAAAAAAACCTAACTTTTAAAAAATTACCTTTTATAACAGTTCCTTTCTTACTTTTTAAAAAAGTACATTTTTTTTAAATATACCTTCTAAAAGAATACCTTTTAAAACAGTACCTTTTAGGGAAGTACCTTTTAGAAAAGTACCTCTTAGGACAGTCCTCTTAAGAAAGTACCTTTTAGAAAAGTATATTTTGAAAAAGTACCTTTTAAAAATGCGCCTTTTAAAAAATACCTATTAAAAATTCGCCTTTTAAAAAAGTACCTTTTAGAAAAGTACCTTTTAAAAAAATACTTCTTAGGAAAGTATCTTTTAGAAAAGTACCTCTTAGAAAAGTACCTTTAAAAAAGTACCTTTTAAAAATGTGCCTTTTAAAAAAGTACCTTTTAAAAAAGTACCTTTTAAAAAAGTACCTTTCAAAAAAAGAGCCTTTTAAAAGAGTACCTTTTACAAAAGTACCTTTTGAAGAAATACCTTTTAAAAAATTACCTTTCAAAAATTTACCTTTTAAAAATACCTTTTGAAGAAGTACCTTGTAAAAATATATTTAATAGCTCTCTTACATTTGTGTTACAATCGGGCTATCCATTTAGAAGTAAATGCCGAGTTAATTCAATTCATTATTTTTCCCAAAAACACCCGCTATATGCCGCAATGTCGAGCTTCTTAAGAATAATATAGGACTTTCTTAATTTGTTTGAACAGTTTTTCATATAAAGGAGTTCATATGAAGCAATATCATTATAAAAATTTATATAAAATTTTATTTTTACGAACATATCCCTTGCCAACACAGTTAACTGCATTCAATCATTTGGACATGTGTACTTCTGTTAACTCCTTGTTTCCTTACTACTTGAATACATCATTGACCTGTATCCTTCAACATCATGACGTCGTCGTATGCAACACAATATAAAACTAGATACTCATATTTACAGGAGGAGATGGACTGTTAGCGCATGAATGAGTGAACCGAACCATTCAAATGCACATGTTTCCTTGTCAAATACATTGTTCAAGACATAAGAATTTTATCACAAATGTCTTGCTTTATTTGTTGTAAAACTTGTCGTTAGTGTAGCAAGTCGTAGTTGTAGCTGTTGGGGTTGTGTTGTTTGGGTTATGATGACAATAAACTTTAGATGACTTTTTTCCATGAAATGTTCTTGTATGTTGAAGCTATTGTTTGTGTTGCGAATAACACTGTTAGTGCCTTAAGGTTTTAGACAAAATCTTGAATGATAAGAATTGTAATAACATCTAACTCTTTCCTGGAACAAAACAACTGTCAATGACATTTTCTGCTAACATTTTTTTTTTTTTTTTGTTCAATTCAAGTATTTGATATGAGAGAGAAGTAGTAGTCAAAATAACAAAAGGAGAAATAAATTAAGTGTGCCAACATAGATTTTGTGTTAGAGGTTTGATGACATTTTGAGGTACGAGTGTCAAATAGATGTGCAGAAGTAGTGCAATTTTTCTGGTCATATCCATATAATATTCACTTATTATTTAAACAAGGAAATTTAGTACTAGCAACTTATGAATATAAGTTGTACTAAATTTTTGGTGTATACTTTTTATTCTGTATATTCATTCGGAGCAAATCCTACAAGCTAATTTTTTTTTGGCTGATATTTTTATAGTTTCTAGTACGCTTTTTAGTACTAATTATTTCAACAACAAATTGTTTAATAAATACTGAATTTACTTCCAATTATTAGAAAATAGTTAAACATTAACTTTTATGAATAGACGTTTTTGTACTAAATGTTTAGTACAGAATTTTATAAATTTAAACTTTTAGCATTTTTTCGGGTACATCAAATTTTTTTTAAATTCTATAGAAAATACTATCCTATAACTAGATATTGAAAAACTTTCAATTGTTTGCCATACAAAAATTGTTAAGCTTTTGTTAAAATTACATTCATTAACTCATATGTGTTGGCTCAAATTTAAACAACATTTTTTTCCTTGTAATTTTATAACAAACAAAAAAATTACTGCATTTTCACAACTATTTCTTTTTGTTAATTATTAAATTGATTGCATAAAAGTTGTTTAAGAAACTATTTCTGTTTTTACACCTTAAACAGATTGCATGCAGTTAATTATCTTGTAATAATGTCTTCAATACTCTGCGTGTTTTTCCATGTAAATGTAATAAAGCCAACAAAAATTAACACATTTATTTTTTTTTCTTTTTAATTTTAATTATAAAATTATGTAATTTTTATTAAACATTCGTTAATATGAATAGTGAAAAACCAAAACAAAGAAAATCTGTTATTTGAGTTAAGAATTTGGTATCTATTTAAATTTGTTTAGTTTAACAATTGGAATTCTTTGAATATTTAGTACTAATTTGCATTTCTTTACAGTATGATTGAAATTATTAGGGCCATAAAACCATAAAGACAAAATTTCTCTTTTAAACTTGAAATTTCATTAACAACAACTTGTCAAAAGAAATGTAAATTTCTTTAAGAAATAAAAAAAGATTCAACTCGACATGGCAAAGTAAAAGTACTAAATACCCAGTGGAAAATTTAACTGTTAAACTGGCATATTGGCTTACTAATAACTGACTTAATATATTTGTCTATATTAGTAAAAGTTATGTTTTGCATGGAAACATTTTTTTATGTATGTATATATTTTTTTTAATATTTTAGTACCAAATAAACATGTTGCTACGAAGACAATAAAAAATTTTGTGCTTTAATATATAAAGCATTATTAGTATGTGGCGAATTGTGTAACAAATTTTGTACTAAATTTAGTACGAATTTTTAAATAGTACTAAATTTTTAGTACTCAAAATATTTAGAAAAAAAATATAAGTGCTTAACATTATTTGTTTTGTAAGGCAAAAACCCATATATGTATGTATATAATAGCATTTCACATATCTTTACATTTTTTGTACTAAAGTATAAAAATAAAAAATAATTTAAAAAATTTAACCTAATTAAAATAAGACCAAACTGACAATAAATTCAAAACAAAAAACATTAACCAACAGCAATACAGGAATTTAATTGTAGTTAATACGAATTTAGTACTGATTTAATTCTCGTATACAAATTTATCATTCTTTTATATATGTATATATAAATTCCTAGAACAATTATTCAAGTATAAAAAATATAAGCAATTTAATTATCAAAAATTGGTTTAATTTTTAGTACTTAATATTTAAAATAAAGGTTTTTTGCCTTCTTCACAAAACTTTTCCTAATGAAATTCAAATAAATGATGTGTTCGGGTCTGTTTATCAAACTTTTTTTCCAGATGTTTCCTACAAAACTTTTGCTTATTTTGGAAAGTAAAAATATTTTTTATAGCCACGATCTAGGCAAGATGAGATTTTCATGCAAAATATTGTGAAATACTCGAGTAACATAAATAATTTTGATTTCCTACCGTGTGTTTTGTGTTAATTTCTGGGCTTTCAAGAAATACCAACATCATTTAAGCCAAGAAAGGCAAGTTCAAGTTTATTTGGTTAACAAAAAATTCAAAAAATAAAACTAAAACAACAAAAACAGCAGACGCACATAAACAAAGAGCAAGAGCAGAGAAAATCATTAAAAGAAAATTCAAAAATATATTGACCCTTGAAAAATATGTATGTTTTGAAACACACATATTTACAAGTTTAAAGGTATTTGTTTCTTTCTTCACAAACCAGTTTTATGTAAAATAAAATTCAAGTTTTATAATTTTCGTTTTGTTTGTTTGTTTGTTAATCAAGCCAACTTTATGCGTAACGCAGCATGATGTGGCGAAAACACCGTCAAGCCTTCAAAATTTTTACCTAAAAACTCTAAAGCAGTCAAAAGAAAGTTGCTGTTTTAATACCAGCAACCTTTTTTTTTTCTTTATTTTTGTTTAAATGAGAAATCGTTATAATACAAATTTTATTGTACAATAAACAACTTTTAACAGCTTAATTTTATTAAAAGGGCGTTGCAATTAAAAGTTCAATGACTTATTTGTTGGAAGTTTTTTTTTTTGTGTGTTAAATTTTGTTTTGAAAAGTTGTTAAAATATTAAAAAAAAAATGTTAAGTAACTGGCGAGCACAAACAAAATTAACAAATTATTAATATACAATAAAGTTTAAATAAAATTGCTGAATAGTTTAACTATTTTTTTGTATATTTTAAAATTGAACTTTTTATTTAAAAGCTGTTATAGGCACTTGGACTACTACTACTATTCAAATAAAAGGTTCAGTTATAAAGACTACCTCAATTATTAGCATTTTATATTCAAATTCCGTTCCAAATCAATTAGTTCAAAAATTCAGTCAACTTGAAAATCAACCCTATTCAAGAAGAATTTCTTATTGTCATTCATATTTCCATTTTAATTTCCTGTCACAGCTAACAATATAGTCAGACCAGATCCTGACAAAGGATGTACAATAAACAGTGATCACTACAAGAAAGGTTGTTAGTTGACACGATTGTTAGATATTTATACCTGTACAAAGTTAAATTTCGAAATATAGAACCCTAGACACAAACCAAGTACGTTAACAGAGCTCTGTTAGCATGTTAACATAACGCTGTTAAGCATGTTATAGATGAAATTCCACTAAAATACAAATTTCTCCACTAAATATCCAACTGTCAAGGGTTATGTCCATTGGACGTGATAGAGGACCACAAGGGCTACAAAATAAAACAATTTCTAGTCGCCCACATGTTTCCATTTTCCCAGGATCTTGACTTATCCTGTCTAGAATTTTACAATTTTTGTGTACGAAAAATCAAAGCTTATCGGCATAACTATACCAAAGTATTAATATAATACGAAAGCTATGGACCTGATTGTCTGTTCCGTTAATTTTTTTGAAGTTTGCTTCAAAAATGTGGCCAGTATTTCATTTGGAATACAAACACTCGGATTTTTCATGCTTAACAGCGCTATGTTAACATGCTAACAGAGCACTGTTAACGCACTTGGTTTGTGTCTAGGGTTATACATTTCGAAGATTATCTTCACACAGGTGATATTTATCACAATAGCTGGCAATTTTATTGTTCGAATGTGGTCGGACCATTGGTTTGCCTGACAAATGCTGCCATCACAAAAATTTTCAGCAGCCAAGATGTGCTAACATACTACTGATAACAGCACCAGAGAGTACATATACACGTGATTGCTCATCCCCCCTATTGTGAATATCGTCATCGATTTCGTCTCAATATGGCAGCAAAAATGTCCATTATTTTATTAAATGCCTTAGACGGCATTAAGAAATTGTCAATAGGAATCAATTGCAGTCGGCAAGCAGTATGAAAATGACAATTTTTGCTGTCGTGAAGAAACGCTGACACTAGTGTGACAGTGTCTTTTCTGACTGCATTATGTTGGAATAATTGTAATATCATAGGGCCGAGAACACACTGGCAGTACCTTCTAAACTTTAAATTTTTAAATAGCGGCATAAATGCGATTTCACGAAATGCTAACCATTGCTAACACATAAGACCACAGCCCTAACCCTGACTGATTTAATTCAAGTTTTGATAAAATATTTTATTAATTCTTAGATTTTTTTTTATATGAACTGCTAAATATAATATTACAAATGTAAATCTTATTTTTTTTGTAAATTTCTTAAATTATTATGATGTTTCAATAAGCTCACCTTTAAATTGATATATTATTTCACAACACGACTGAGAATATTTCAGTGTTAAGCGACCGTACCGACAACCGTTTTATTGCTTACACTTTATTTACATATTGGCAGCACTGCTAGAAATTATTTGTTTTTACTTTTTGTGGTTTGACTACATTTTCTTAAGGCATGTAAAAAAACAACAAAAATAATAACGGGATTAATGCATCTTTAAACTTCCACATTCTTTTCTTTATGTAAGCACGTAAACACATAGATGTATGTATACATCATATGTATATACTCGTATAGCTATTTAAAAAAACACCAAAAAAAAACTACCGCTATTTACACCAACAAAACAAGCAAGAACACTTTGCTGATTTATACAAGAAAAAACATTTTGCCGATTTTAGCACTCAAATGCTTAAACTTTTTAATTAATTTAACTAAATTCATTTATATTTATGCACTTATGTATTTATATATTTCATATAATTAATTTAATAACTTATTTATTCACTTCTACTAAATTTTCAATGAACTCTTACACGAACGCACGACTGAAGAACACCACACATTCTACATGTAATTTATTTTACAAGAATAACAGAGTTGCCAGTTGAGATTTTTTTTTTAATTTGTTGTAGCAAATAATGTTACCAGTTGTTAAAAGATTACTGGTAAAAGCGTAGTTTTCTTGCAAATTTAATGTACGTTTTGAAGCAAAAAAGAGAAGTATGTAGATATCTAAATTAAAATTAAATTTAATATTAATGTTCTTAGAGAATTAAAACAATCTGATGTTGGTATTGACACATACACCTTAATTAAGCTCATCGCAATTAATGCAATTATTGTGCTCAATTAACCATATAAATTCACACTATACAGTGTACAAAGTTAGCGGAGACGACATCTAATAAAATGTGGAAAAAGTAAAAAACGTTAAACCAAATACGTCGAGCCATGTTGAATTTAAGTTATTGACATTTATTTATTTATCCGTCTAATCTTATAGAATAAAATTCTAAGATTAGATTTAATTAGAGAGCGCAATGGCTATCGGCTCTGAATTGATAATTAATTACAAAAAATGTTACTTTCAATTGTAATACGTTAATTGAATTGACTAAATTTTGTATATGTGCACACGAAGATAATTATGTTGATAACTGAATATTGACTCAATTAAAAGTGCATGCCTGGACACCCTATTAGCATTTATTTAAAATAATTTATTTGACTTATTATCAGTGTGACCATAGTACCTTTTCTCGCACTATATTTAGCTTTTACTGTTTATATCAAAATATTTCATTAAGCTGTTAGTTTTTTATTCAGCTTCTTTCAACATGTACTTAAAGTCTTTCCTTAATTTCAATTTCGTCTAATTAATTTCTATTCAAAAAAAGAATAAAACTGTTAATCTACTATAAATTTTTGGATTTATGGTTTTGAGCCCAAAAACGTAATTAATGAAAATCCTTTGAGCGAGTTGACATCTTTTATGATGAATATAGTAAAAAAGCTAAAATTGGGAACCGAATTAATTTATGTAAATGGACGGCGGCACAGCCGGATTTGATTATATTGCGGATGGAATTACCAGACAGGAGGCCGGTTGGAATTGTCAGACAGGGAGCAGCAACTCAATGATCATGGTATTTCCTTATCGCCTTGTAAGTTTCTAATTGAATCCGAATCGTACAAGTTTGCATTCGAATTTATGTGAATGCTTTATTAGTTTCCAGCAAGCGAATATACGAGTATGTTTATGCCTCATATAAAATTTTGTGTTATTTCTGACTACGAATTTCTTTCAGTGCATCTAGAATGGCTATTTAAAGCGCATATTAAAATACAAAATTTTGTAGGTGGTAATAAAATATATGAAATCTTGCGTGTTATGGTTTGTGATTTAAAAATGAACTGAAAAAAGCTTCACCAAAAAAAACACTCGTTTATGTCAAACTGTAATAAATGCCTTTGAGACGTGTCCAAAAAAGTTTTCATTTTTTTCAACTTCCTCTAGAAAAAAAAACTGACTTCAACGTTACTTCTTGTAAATGATCAGCCTGTACATCCTTTTCACCGGCGGGCTTTAAACAGGTTTTTTTTCAGTTTTGTGTCTGTTTCAAGATTAAAATGTCAAATCTGATCGTATGATGGTTAATTTAAATTGTAGTGTTGTGTTTTGAACAATTTCACTTGAAATGTTTTATTTTTTTATTATTATTTTCTGTAGTTTATTGTTACGCTCGTGTCTTGTGTTGTGTTAATTAAGTAAAAGTGAAATTATTTTTGTTTATTTAATAATTGTTATTACACTCACATACAATTCGTACTCGAAGTTACATTTAAAAAAAATTTACATTTCAAAAATTTACTTGTATTTACCAACTTTTTATTATTTATTTTTTTTAACAAAATTTATTATTCATTTAGCTTTTAATGGTATTGTGTCCATATTGAGACTTTACCACACTTGTGGCATTTTTTTTCTTTCTATTTAATGCTTACGATTATGTGAACAGTGACCATAACCTTTAAGTGTAGAAAAAAATATTATTAAGTGAAATGACACTGAAAATATGTTTGTATTGCTGGCGTATCCATTAAATAAGAAATAGATGTAAAATGTTTAAAAACATTTTTTTAAACACTTTTAAGAAAGTGTTCGAACAATGGCCAATACACAGACACTGTAAGCCATTTGTTCAATTCACAAACTCAGCCGTATGGTTTATAGTTAAGAGAAAAAGAAAACAGCCAAATTTGTTATTTCATTATATTTGAAAATGTCGGAAATTGAAAATATCTCCTCATTACAGTCCCTTTAAGCAAATCCCATGTTCTGTTATTGTAGTGAGCCGTTGCCAGTCACGTCGCTAAAATTGTAGTCATCCATAATATAAATAATATTTTTTATTTTGTGTACTTTTATTAGATTTGTATGTGTACAAGTATTTTTGTTTAAGTAGCGTTTAAGAGGTTACTATTTGTTTTCTTCTTCTATTAGTTAAACATTATAAAAGAATTAGAGCAAATACAAATCCATTTGTTACAAAAAGTCAAGTATAAATTGCAGTTAAAGCTAAAAGACCTCCAATGATAAGAGCCTTAAAAAAATATCAACAGCTATGACAGCGGCAATAACAACAACAAATTATTGCAAACCCCTATACAGCAAAACTAAGCATGCAAAAATACTTGTAAATCATGAACAAACAAACACACACACATACATATATACTAATGAGTATTTATGTTTTAAAAATCAGTACTGTATTAAGAAAGAAGAAAAGTTCACAATACAAATTTGTATATCGTCAGCTAAAATCCAAAAGGTCGTATTTAAAAATAAATACCCATATTTTTTTTGCTGGATTATGATTTATTTTTGCTAATTTATATCATAATCAATCAAAGAAGTGATTTTAAATTTTTTATCACTCATGGCCTTTTGGATTGTAGTTGACGATATATATTATGTAGTAGGTAATAAATAGCCTTGTTAGTTAATTCTGTGAATTTTAATATTATTACAGACGGTCAAAGAAAACATAATATTAACATTGCTTTTGTAACTTTCTGAGGCCACTGAGAAAAAATGCAACGCTGTTATCTTCAATAAATGCAACACTGCTATCTATCATTAATCTGCTCTTTGTTGTGAGCAAGCTGCGTCTAGAACTAGTTTTATGATTGCCTGTTTAAATGTAACGAAAAGTTAACACATATAATTTTGGTGTTGAAAGGATGTTGTTTTAAGGCCCATATCATGAAATGGGTAAGTGCCGTTTATGCCGGCTATATTCTACAAATATATTTGAAAGGAAAACTGTTAAGAATATTGCCGTACGAAAACAATTACTAATTATAAATACGGAGTATCCCGTACGTTGCCAAGTTACTGCTTTTCATACGACCCCATAACGAAGTGTCTGGCAACCTTGTGTGTATAACAGTTCGTACAACAACAGAGTGATAATTTACAGTGAACTGAAATGTTTAGTATCATCAACACATTTTATGACAGAAAAAGATATATGTAATTAGACAAAAAATAGCAATAAACAAAATCTCTATGAAGGCAGTTATTGAAACAATCAAGAAGTAAACCTATTTATAAAAAACTCAAGTCCATGCATTCATATTAAATTATATATTCTTCTAGCAAAATCTTCTTTCAATGATTTGCTTTCATTATAACCACTTCCTTTTTTTTCCTAATGGTTGCTATAATTAAGCTAAAATCAACATGGACACTGGCAATTAAAATTGCAACAGCATCATATAACATTTATTAACTTCATGATTTCTTAGAAAGCTCCGCACACAATTGTAAGTATGGCCGCTAGCATGCACCACATGCTTTGACAATCAAAGTGAATATTTAAAAATTACTAAATAACTGCATAAATGTTTTCATACTTTTGATTCCCTTTTCTCTAGCTGGTTTTAATTCTTTATTTAAAAAAAATAAATAAAAAAAGTAGCAATTATATGTACATACATATACTATGTGGCCTTCTCCCACTTTACGTTGTACCGTGGCAGCAGCCTCGAAATTTATTCCTAAGAAATAAGTAGTGCAACAAGTCAAAAGTTTCTTATTTGGTTGCAACAACTTACGGAAAAGCTACACTCAAAGTTAATATTAAATAGGCAAACTGGGTAAAATGATTTCAGGCAAGCAGAAAAAGAAATCCGGGGAAGTAGCATATTGCCGGAATCGGTTTGTTTGCAAACCAAATTTGAATTGGAATAAAGAAGTCATTACAAAATTAATATTTAGAATTTCCTAAAAAAAGAGTTCTTGATGTAGCAAAGAATTATTTCTTTCCAAATATGTGTGTTATATTTCATTGGGATATCTGGGGGCATATTACGGCATTCGATATCGATCGAAATTTAAATTTAAATTGTATAGAAAATTCGATCGATAGTGAATGTGGTAATTTGGACTGTGGAATAGTTCACGAGTTGTGGAATTATTTCCCAAATAAAAAGTTTTTACGAACTTGTGGTACAGCGGAAAATCAAAGTAGTTCTTAAATATGAAACAGATTCTGATCAAAATTGGAGAATTATTAGGGCGGTGGCTTGGCTTAAATGATAACTCTTGCCGCGAATACATATTAGAAATCGAGTCGCAAATCAGCACGTGTGTCAGTCAACATCAAGCCTCGTTGGCACTTATCGATTACTCTCTTTCGAGAGTTTTGCGTCTCACTCGCACTAGTAAATTTCTTCGCGGTTTTGCTCGTATCATTTCTGGAAGATTGTACCAGATATATTCTGTTTTATTCCCGATTTCCAGCCATATGACTTCATGGATCATATGTGATACAAAGCCACAAAAAAGAGCTCTGGTCCGACCATAGGTGAGCTAGCTACTCTCGTGATCAGTTTGCCCTCTTTATCGTTCCTATCCACTTTCACGCTTCCGGAAATCCAGCAGAGTATAAACTTGATCCCAAGTCGACTCAGAGGTAAATTCATATAAATTAAAGGCCTTTATGGCAGCCTGGCTGTACGAGAAGATAACTCTATCCCTGCCCCTGTTGATGTTAAACTGAGCACATCTATCAATAGCATAGACTTCCGACTGAAATATAGATGGTCTCTTTTCAAGAAGCTTATTCTGCGCTCAGCGAACCCTGCCGCCAGAGCCCTCCACCGTTGTAAAGCCTGTTTTTATAGAGTGTCACAACACCAGAGCAACGCGTTTAAATTGTTGAAATTTTTAATCAAAATAATTGTTCTATTCGTCAAACTGATCAAGCACTTGTTCAATTTTATGGCGTACATAATCATTCTTCAGTGCAGCTAATTCAAAGAACAATAGATCGCTTTCGGACCACACTTGCTGATAATGTACATGCCGAACAGTGTGCACTGAAGAAACTGTATACCCTGTACAGGAAAGCATTGAAGATGATCCTAATCAATAAATTCGTCGCCGTTCTCAGTAACAGGAGTTTTTTACTTCCATTTTATGGAAGATTTTTTGTTGTTGTTGAAAATGGGTGTTCGAGATTGAGCCTTCTATGCGCAAGCCGTGGCGGCCACATGGCAGAAATCCTATTTAAATGTTAATTTCATAAAATTTTCTTTACAATAAAGACCGTTTCATTGATATTAAAAATATATATCCTTCTTTTAGTATGATTTAAACTTGAGTCACTCTATAAAAAAAAAAAACACCCATTCGCTGCAATCTTTGTATGGATTGCTTCTCACCTTCCCGCACCACCCTAAATTGCAGCTAAATGCAATTAATTTCTAGAATATCTATATCTTTCTCCTCTTACACAAATTATTTATAAAGTAGTAATAAATAATTCACAATAGCTGTTATTACTCCCAAAGCATTCACAATGGAAACTTTTACTTCCAAAATATTCACTATAACGATTTATTGCGATATAAATTTGCTTATAAATGACCAATTTCTATAAAATTCGGTTTATTATAGTTATTATTAGCTTCATAGTAGAGTTGTACAAAACAGCTCTTTTGAGTGAGCGCTCTTTCCCGCTCTAGTAATAAGTACTAGTAATAAGTACTGAAATATGTATCATGGCAGTGCTGTTTAAAAATTTTCATCTGGCAGCTCCAATAATATAAAGCGCCACACCATGTGTGTATCTGCATTGAGTGAATTAATTCCTTTTTTTCATATAGATTTTGACATACAAGCATTGAAAAGAGCTACTGAAAGAGACAGATTCAATGAGGCAATTGAAACAACTGAATCACTGAATCAACTGAAACAACTGAAAGAAGTGAAAGAAAAGAGCTACTGAAATAACTGAAAGAAGTGAAAGAAAAGAGCTACTGAAAGAAATAGATTCAATGAAACAACTGAATCAACTGAAGGAAGTGAAAGAAAAGAGCTAAAAACGCTCAGTAAAGTGAAAGATTCACCTCGCTCAATTGAATGAATGATTCAATTGAATTAATTCATTCAGGAGCCGTACAACTCTACTTCATAGTAAATTCCAGATGGTTTGACGGTAAGAACTCGCCAATATGCCAAATAGAAAAACTGAACATATTTAAAGCAAGACGATAGCATCGATAAGAGAAATGTTTTCCCCCAGGTCCCATGACTTTTGCTCTTAGGTTGTTTGTTGTACTGCTGGGAGTAGAGTGGAAGGATTTGATTAATGATTTTATTCGAAATACGGAATGAATTCCGTTTCTGAACGGAGTTGAACTCTGTGATATAGCTGCGTGTGACTCCATAATAAACTCCACTTCTTAAGTAGGGTGCCTTTGAAAATCTAATAACTTTGACTGTTTTTTTTTATATTTTTTATTAATAGTTGCTGATAAAGAAAAAAAAAATTTAAATTTTTTTTATACACATTTTTTTCGCTTAACATGAAACTCTACATTTAACTCGGCACTAACAAGCAAATAGTCTGATAGTCAGCCAACGAGTCAGTAAGTGAGTATAATAGTTTCAGCAGCGGGCATCAGTCATTCCTTATAATTGTTGTTGTTGTTGTTCTTGTTGCTGTATTTTGTTTATATTGTAAATAAACGCATGTGGTGGATTGAGTTCTGCCCGAAATATAGGTTAAAAGTTTAAATATGCACCCGTCCTCTCCACCCACCGAAATTTACAATAAACATGTGAAGATGATTGGTCGGCCGACATCACTTTTTATTATTTCGATACTCAATGTGCTGCTTGAATGTTAGCAGCTGCTGCTGTTCATTTTAATATAGCTGCGGATGATGATGATGCTGCTGCTGCTTTCGTTTTCATATACATATATTTTTTTTTAAGTCATATTAAAAAAAATGATTTTTAGGAATCTATTTTAAAGTCAATGTAGAAAGAAGTATTATGATTATGAAATGGAATCAATTGTAATGAATTGATATTGATAATTTAGACGTTGAAGGTGCTTAACGCTTCAAATGTAATATGATTTTGATATGGTCATATTTAAAAAAAAGGTCAATTCACAATAGGGTTGCTTCCAATAGAGAGATGTTTTTTTGTTTGTTTTGCTTCTCCAAATTCCCTTTCTACGGCTCCTTTTAATGACTTCCAGCTTTGTTGGTGACATATTCACTACAATTCTTGCAACACAAATGCTAGTTAATATGAGGTAACTCCCTAATTTAAACTATAAACTGCTCGACGCAATATGAAAATACGTGGAAGGATTAACGAACGAAATGACAGTTGCAGAAGTGGAAGAGAGTACAAAAAAGGGGTTTCGCGAGTAGAAGAAAAGTTGTTTCGAAAACTTACAACTTGTTCCAAGGCATTTACAGATTACAATTCAAAACTTTGTTGCTAATCGAAAGGCCTTACAGATCGGGCACTCGACAACTCTCTATTTATGTCAATGAAGTGTAAAATTGATCTAACATGAAAGGCAATCACGTACTAGTCATATGCGACTAAGAGCAAGCAGATTGTAGGCAAGATTCGTGTGGGTATCTTCCGAACTCCACACTGAATGACGTGAAGTGTTCGCTAACAACCACAGGCAAACCGCCAGTTACAGGCTGAAATTTCTTCGCCATGTCCCCAATTTGTTAAGAAGTTCAAGGCTTCCAATATTTTACTAACGAAGTTTCTAAGGCAGAACAGAGAGGCACTAAGAAGAACAAACCAGGAAGCACTAAGGAAGATGACAACTAGACCAGCAAACACAACAAGAATCAGGGGGTTTACTCCGTAATGCGATGCGAATGGAAAACTGAACGCATTTGTATGCTATTTACATTGAAATGCGAAAGCAATTCCTGTCGCATCGCATTACAGAGTAACCCTCCAGTTTCTGCTGCATTAGCATCATCACATGTTTGCTTATGCGAAGCTTCAGATTAACAGCCTTTCTATGGAGTGCATAAGGTCCTCCAACAACAGGGGGGTTATTCTGTAATGCGATGCGAATGACTGAACGCATTTGTATGCCATTTACATTGAAATGCGAAAGCAATTCCTTTCGCATCGCATTACAGAATAACCCCCCAGGATTATTATTCACTCCTAGGGTAAGACAAACTTCTCAAATATAGAAATTTCTTGGGAATAAATAAACTTTAACCATCAGCTTTTATTATATTTGTGTGAAGATGTTGGAGCTACTTGCTGAAAAGGTGTAAATTTTCAATTGATTTCAGGATGGTTCAGAAATTCTTTGCGCTGCTTGAACTGTAAGAAGGTTAGCATAAATATCCGCTCTGTTGCTTTAGAGACTAAATAGTGCCATATAGACATAGACTTTTTAAGAATAATCTTCAAGAGATGAAACTTTTGAAAACTCGATCATCAGTTCTACCCAGGAAAATACAATACAATCATTTGGGAAATGCAAGATTGTGTCACTAAGACGACTAATGAGATCAGCAAGACGCAGAGAAAAATTAACTCTTTAGAACGATTAGCCTAAAGCGAACAGTCCTGTGAATTTCATACAGATTTGCTACGTATTCAAGAACTGTTACCAATGAGAGGCCACTTGAAGACTTTAATTCTGTCGTCGAAGTGATCGATATTTGGAAACGGTAGATATTTTGGAGCATTGAACACAACGAGAGGCCAAAGGACGACCTTGGCCGGTAATCGCCACATATTTGAACACTTACGTGAATGCGACAAATACCTTATCCTTGTCCAGAACCCCCTTTTGGGTAAATGTTTTATCGTGAGACCATGAAGCCGAGTCATGAATATGGTGAGAATGTTTCTGATGTTAGCCTGTTTCAATGACGAAGGCGCTGGCTACTGTCCATGACTGAGATTAACTAGGAGCAGAGTAACAGCACCCTCCTTTGTCGGCCCTATAGCAAAAATTACCTGGCGAATTAAAAGTTTAAAATAGCTAAAATATGTCTATCTTCTCATCTTTTTCATCAGTCTTCTCAATACTATCCCCTTTCCTTTTTAGTTTCCTCGCAATGCATTTCATATGTAGAGATTGTCCCTTAAGTGCTGGTCCTACCACGAAAACAAAAAGGTGATCTTAGAGCGACGAAGCAGTAATTTAACCAGCACGTACGAAGGTGTAACTAATACATTATCCATGAACCGAAGCTCCTAGAGATGGTTGTCCACACTAAAACACCATCCCTATAATTCTAAAAGTTATTTTTAGTCTAAGTATCTAGGTGTTAGAAACTTGTTCGCTAGCAAATACGTAAATACCAAATAAGCCACTAAAACTATGCAGAAGTCTCTGACAACTATTTAGGTTAAAAATAATTTGAAGAGTTTTATCTTCAGCGAGTTACGGAATATGCCTGCTAGATGAATCTGAGATTTTAACATGATGTCTGGTCCTGCTTAGCATCAGACTGGAAAGCATTTTTTATGGAGAGGACAGCTTAGATTTTACAAAAGAACTCCCGCATTTACAATTTAAAGATTTTTTTTTTAATATTTCTTTAAATGAATGCCTGTTAATTCCATAAATTTTTAAATTTTGCTTGTTGCAACAATTTTGCATCATTTAAACTGGTTACATAATTCACACTTCCTATTTACTTTATGAAGAGAACTCTCATTATATGAAAAAATAGAATCTGTTTTAATTTCTGCATTTTTTATTTTATTTTATTTTTTTTTTTGAAAAACATAATAAAACTACAGAAACGCAAACACCCTAACAAACAAGGGGGACCACGACAAAATCACTTTCATAGAAAAATGCATCGTAAAAAATATATAAGAAACAACAAACAGCCAACAACAACAACAGAAAAAATACTAATAATAAATAAAACAAAATGTATAAAAACATGTATAGAAAAGAAATATGTATAAAATGAAAATTAGGTCGGAAGAGCAGTGTGCTATGGAGACGTTCAATGTGCGCTTGCTATTTCATGCATAATGCCCTCTACAGTATAGAATCGGATTCTATTTTTGTTGGCAACCAACAAAATCTACATGTAAAATTCTAAGCAAGCAATTGCTAACATGATGATGATGATGATGGTGTTCGGCATCAGAAAAAATAAACGGGCAGACAGACAGACAACCAACAAAATAGCTAAAGTAAATGTTGTTGCTGCACCACATACATAATCATGCGAACGAAGTAGAAACTTTGCAATATGATGAACACTTTTAATTTCTGCTGCATGCACAAACAAGCAAGAGCCATAAAAACATTATAAACAGACAGACAGTTAGACAGGAGGGACAAATGACTAGATTTTAGCATAGCAGAAGAAAGGTGCTTGCGATGAAAGGATGCCAGCCAAGAGATAATCCTACAAGCATTCGTTGTTGTCCAAAGGAATGTTTAAAAAAAAAAAAATATATATATATATATATATATATATATATATATATATATATATATAAATTCTTTATATAGATGAAATCCAACAAAGTAGCAAACTATGGAAGATCAAAGGAACAGACGGACAGACAGACAGAAAGGAAGGTGTAATACACAAGACATTTTTATGTTACGGGCAAAACGCCAAGAAAGGCGGAAGTGAGTTGGCTGTTGTAATGGAAAATGAAAGGGAAACAACTATTGTGTTAATGTGCAGGACGAAGAAGAATACTGAACAAGTTTTAAAGTGGCTGAAAGCTTTTACTAAAACTTCATAAACTACAGTTGTGCTGAAATGGAAGTGTTAAAATTAAAATGAGTAACTTGAGCTCGAAGGACCCATTGTTGTCAACAAGTAATTCGATAATTGTAGTTAAAAGTGTTGTAAATACCGCAAACATGTATGCATTGAAATTGTTTTGCATGCTTCCCTAGTAGAGCTACCTTCAGCAGTACCGAGTACCTCAAAACATCTACCAATAAAGGATGATTGCCTCAGACAAGACGAAATACTTCAGCATCAAAACATATTGATGACACCGGATGTCCTAAATTTATAATATCTGGACCCCAGGCATTATGGCCCTCCGTAATAAATTAGATTTTAACGATATTTCAAAAAAATTAATACCTCAACACCGTCTGTAGTTCTACTCTGTCCAATTTCTCTGTCAATTGCCTATTATTAATGTTTTATATTTTTTAATTAACATTCCCTTTAAAGAACTGCGAACTAAGTCCTTAATAAAGTTTCCTAACAAGAAAAAAAGGTCAATATCCGACAAAGTACACAACTAAAAGTTGGCAGACCACCAACAGAAAACCACTTAAAATAATGGATAACAAAAAAAAATTCATTCACAAAAGAGTTGCAGAAAATAGGACGAAATTAAGAGAAAAGCTGAACAAACTTAAAACAATACATTTCCTGTTTGCAAAAGTTTAGTACAAGGAAGTGTGTAGCAGTGAAAGCTTTTGTGAGCTGAATATAATAAAAGCCTATTTTTAAAAGTAATAGCCGTAAAAAAGCAAAAGGGACTGCTTACTTACTGTTTCAGTTTGATTAGTATTTGCTGGGTAGGGATTAAATCAAATCGAAGTAGAAAAAATGTAAGAAATGGGTGATTTTTTGAAGAGCTTTCGGATTTGATTTAAAAAAAGGCACACAAAATTTAGATACATGTAAAAAATATGGATCTGAGTCGATAGAACAATCTTCATACATCAACGATCGTCTCATGTAAATGCTGGCCGCGGTTACCCCTCAATGTTTCATACGATGGGCCTAATTTCGGCAGGTATCTCACGAATAAATTCATTAATCATTTCGAGCTTGTTCCTCTTTAACACAGGCCCACAATAGGTAGTCTGAAGGTGATAAATTTTAGAATCTAGGCGCCCTATTGACCGGCCCCAAACGTGAAATAATCTGTTCAGCGAACTCGATTTTGTTCCGCGTGTTATATAGCACCTGACACGGTCTTTTTGAAATCAGATGTCAGCCAAGTCCAGCATCTTGAGCTTAACGCTCATCATTCGCAGAACGTTCTTGCCATTGTTGTCTTTGAAAAATTATGGCACCGGACCGGACCATAAGCCACATCAAATAGTGCATTTTTCGGGATGCAATACTCTTCACACCAAATATGACGATTTTGCTTATTCAAGTATCCATTTAGCGAGACATGAGCCTCTTCAATACACACATGTTTAAATTATAGACCAAACTGAACATGTTGCAAGAAAAGAGCAGTGCTGCCAAAAGAAAAGGATCTGACCCACAGACTGGCATTTGCCACACCAAACGCATCTTTAATGTTGTGGAGCTCTAAGTAGACTTGACGATCCTGATGAGTGTTAACGCAGACTTTGAAGACACCCGTTATTATTCTTTGAACTCAGAGTGGGAAACCCGCCTTCTACAACTTCGTAGACTCATACATTCCTATAGAATGAGTGCCGTAGTCCCATTATCCTCCATACGTGTCGCAGGTCACTTATATTAAATTGTGGCCCTATACCAATAGAGTTCCATAAACAGCTTGTCTTGCCTTATACCTAGAGATACAAGCCAAGCATGACTTGATGACAAAATCTTATCTTTTCTAAATGCGTGAGGGAACCACTGTGCAGCCTATTCCACAAGTGATTGTAGCCTTGGTGTCTGAACCAGTTATAGCGTTACTTCGTCGACTTTGTAGCAAAAAAAAATTAACCGGCGAAATAAAAGGTTCAAAAAATTCTCTATCTCCTCATCCTTCTTCATCTGTCCCCTCAATACTATTCCCACTTTTCTAGTTCCGGTGCAATACACTGCATATGTAAGGGTCATCCCCTGAGGCAAAGATCCCAAGTTCGATTTCGCACTCAGTCATATATTTGGTATTGGAATTTTTCTGATCCAAATTAGTGTACGAACGCATGGCACTGGTCGCTGAGCATTACGGACTTTAGCTGGTGCTACCATGTATTAAAGAGCGCGTTACAGCACCCTCCGCCTCCGTTTCATGAATCTCTTTAATCTTGGGAGCAGGAAAAAGTCGCAAGGAATCTGGTGAATGTGGTATTTGCGGTGGGATCACGGTGTTGTTTTTTTTAATCAAAATTCAACAACTTTGGAACACACTCCGCTGTCACACGTTGCGTGAGCAAGATTTCCGAAAAATTCCCAGTCGTGAGGCAAACGACATGACAACAGCTTCGCTAAGAGCGAGTCGATTATTCTGTATAACAATTTTTCCTTGCTTTCGCAACATTTCCATCGGTTGTTGATGTGCTGGGGTGTCTAGGACGACCGGCATTCACATATGCTCGACTTTCCTTGTAAAACTTGTACCACACGAAAACATTTTCCAGAACCCCGAGGACAATCACGGTGTACCACTGTTTTTGAACGCTTATTTCCATTTATTACGCAAAATGTTAATCAAATACTTGGATTAATTTTTTTCAACAGCGGGAAATTTCCCCAACACCGCCAAAAGTCTTTATAATTTTACGACTCTAGCAAAAAAAAAAAAAAAACTACACATGTTAAATAGCTGAAAATACGAACACATATTCGAGACGTGTGTACCCCACGATGTACTCAATATTTTGAACAGTCCTCGTACATGTACAATAAAGTTCCACAGCTGATCATATTCTTCCTTGCCACCGCCAGTTGCTTATTTACATCAAACTCTAACATACCAAAGATGAAAGTGAATGCAAAAATCTTGCCCAAGCAGCTAACCGAGGAAAAATATGTTCACAACATGGAAAATTGTACAAACAAGTAGACGACAGACAGACAAACAAATAGTCAGAAAAATGGACAAAAATATCATAGCAAAGAACAACAATTTCTAAAGTCATAGACCAATAATAAATACTTGCCAACATCACACAAACAGAAGACAACAACAAATGTAATTCATGCGCTATAAATTGTTGTATAAGAAAACATATTACAAGCACACAACCATATCAACACAATAAATAAATGAACAAAAAAAAAAAAAAAACAAGACGGAAAGTCCAAACTAACCTAGTTTTTCATTTCATGATGACACAACCAATGAACCGGGGAGCAACAAGGAACAACAACGAGGTAAAGAAAAATATTTGTACATGAAAAAAATTCAAATAAAAGCGAAAGAAAGAAAAATGCTCGTATTAAAACAAACTGCTTTAGCGGGCAAAAGTGCAGTTTTTCAAAACATTTACACAGAATGAGTGGCATAACACACATACCCGCACACACACACACACTCTCGCTGCAATTCTCCTTATATATTTTTCTATTATGCAAAACAAAAAAAAAGTGTGCTACGAATATAAACGATTTTATAACACGATTTATATGTTACGAGTCGTACAGCACGTAAGAGAGTACGTAGAAGTTTTCGTCATAATCATCGTGCTTTATGTCGTCGTCGTCGTCGTTTTGTTATTAGACATTCGTTTTAAATGTAAAGTTCGGGTTCAAAGACCTTTAGGAGGTCGTTTGTTGTTATTGTTGCTGTTGTTGTGCATGCCTGCCTGACTGGCTGCTTGCATATTACACACTGCACCAACACCAAGACGACTGTGAGCCAACTGAGAGATATTGAATCAAAATATTCATACGTAACAACACAACGAGTGGTGGAAATAGTGCAACTCTGATAAATATATAAGCGAATGTTCAACGTTCAATAACGCGACAGTGTAAATCTAATGCTGTTCAATTATTATTATTATTATTTTATAGTTGTTTTTTGTATTGTGCTTCTTCAAAAGCAGGGGGATCGGAAAAACTTTTCACAAACAATTTGAAAAAATTAATGTATGCACTACGAAGTCAAAAGACCTCGGGTTCGGTTCCCTACTTCATCAAAACAAAAATCGATGGCGAAGTAAGAAGTAAAATCGCAACAACAATCTCTACTCTCTCATTGTTTCTCAATGCTCCGTTCACAGCTTAAGAGCAACGCATTTTATGACTAGAGTTCATTCCCCGAATACCGTTTCAATTTTAAAAAAGCGTATTTTAGCAGCCTACTTTTTAATTAGTACCGGCATCCAGGGGAAGACCCCTAGTACTCATGCATGCACTGTGAAGGAACTAGGAAAACTGATTATGAGAAGGAAGTAGTCCCAATGAGCATTCGATTTGAATTTTTAAATGCAAGAACCTACGCAGAGAATTTATTTCCCATATTGGCATAAGATCGAATTTTTCCTGTAATGCGTAGGAGGTTCACCGGTAAATCCATGACAAATAGGTTTGATCTCAGTGAAGAGAGCATTGGTCGGAGAAAAATATGCCTGATTCCATTGGATCACAACCCATTATATCAACGATAAAACAGTGAAACACACCTCACATTACAACGATGCTCAATAGAGTTGGCTACCCTACCGTTCCTAATAAATTCCTTCGTCCTGTCCTATATGAGATTGAGTAACTTCAAAACAGACTTGGAGATACCTGCACATACATGAAAGTTTTATTTTATATATTATTGATTCTGAAAAAAATTTGCAATCGCTAAGAAGACGATGGTTTTGCTATGCTGTTCCGACAACTTACTTGAGGAATTAATAATCTCAATGGAAATGTCATAGGTATTTCCATCGAAAACAATTTTAAGTAAAAGAGGGATTGACCATTTTTCTTGTCTGTCTTCCAAGGAAGAGCTATAATCCAGGTACATTAAATGACGAATTTATTACGCTTTCCGCATAGGAAAGAACCGTATTTAGCAGTTCTTTATTACCTTAAAGAAAACACAGACTTCGGGTTAGAGTCCAAAATGAGTATTTACACGTTGCAAGCATCTGTTTTGAGGTTTGCTGAAAATATGTGGTCTTTCTCAAAAACATAAAAAGATGGAAACCTGTTTTTTTCACGTATATTTCCGTAAAATCTTTAACAAAAAAAAAATAAATAAATAAAAAAAAAAAATAAATCATTTGCAGTCATTCAGATTCGAACTTAAGCCCAAAAAAATCAACAATTTAATATATATATATATATATATATATATATATATATATATATATATATATATATATATATATATATATATATATTTGATTTTCCGGTCGCCCTGACTGTAATTCTATTATACGAGTATTAGCGTTAGTTTAAGTTTGTGCTTTTGTTGTTGTTGATATGAGACAATCCGTATGAGGTTGAAAGTGAATTTATATACGTTGGAAAAAATGCAGTAAATTATACTTTATATTAAATAATAGGAAAAAATAAATCCAGAAGTAACAAATTCAGTGGGTATAAAAGATATAAGAGCTGCAAATTTTACGAGTAATTTATGAGAGGACTGTTTTCGTTGAGAGGAATAAATAAGTTATAAAAACAATGTTGCCGCATCGCGAATAATAACTCGCTAATGTTGCCGTCATCGAATTAGACTATCATCTACTAAAGAGTTATTTACACTACCCCCCTTTCGTCGTTAATCTGGCAAACATTCGCTAGCTAAGAAAAAAAATTATAAGATTACAACAAATACTTTATCTTGTTATCCTTGTCCATTTCTCCTTTAAATACTACCACTATACCGAAAAATTTCTATCACTCAAAATTATTTAATCTAGTAAAAGTTTTTAAAAATATATTAGGTGGAAAAAAATATAAATAAAATATTGGATGGAGTAAATTTCAAGAATACCGTGTATTAGGCCAGCTCCAAAGGCAGATCGGGAGTTAATGGGAGTTTGTACTTTAAGGCATTCAGAATCAAAATGTGTTTTAGATGGTCAGAAAAATATAGCATTCTGGAAGCTGAAATATCTGTTATCAAAAGAGCAACCTATATGGGCTAAGTGATCATCAGCTTTCGAATAGGAATGTCTAACTCCGTGCACTATGACCCATTCCCTATTTCAGAATATTGATGTTGCCACACTTGTTATTTTCCATTGAAAACACTGCGGTGGTTATAAATAACAACCTACTTGTGTGTGTGTGTGTATGTTAGTGATTAGTGAATGTGTGCTAATGAAATTAAGAGTGAAGTTTACTGTTAGAAATACCAACAAATACATTAACACAATGCTAATCGTAGCATTAGCAATAATCACAATAACAACCATTTGCATGGCCAAGTTAAAGTTTAGTTGGTTGGCTCTGCAGTCGTTCGTATGCAATTGCATGATACTAAGCAAATGCATTCATCATGCCACTACCTTCTGACTTAAAAATGTAATGTTGTTATTTGAACGAAATAAAGTTGGGAAGAAGAAAAAAAGCTTTTCTAGTGGCAATTTTAATTTTAGAAATTCGCCTTAGATCAAAGGAAAGCTTTTTACTAATAGAGAGGGGGAAAATGCATGTGGTATTACTTATTTTATTAAAGCCATAGTGTATTTTCGTTATATTAATGGACGGGGAATAAGGGAATATTTTCGGATGAGATAGAACATTTCAGAAATATATTTCAAAAAACGTTAAAAATATTAAATTAATTTGTTTATTAGCTTTTCATACAAAAATTAATTATTTTACTTGTGCTGATATTCTTTTTTTTTTTTATTTGTAATATATTTAAAAATTTCCAAGATTGATCAAGGGATTTTTTTTTTGCGAATTCGAATACATCTTCCACTTCAGCTAAAATTTCTTGGATAAACTAAAGATAGTCTGCCTGATTCTGTAAGGCGTTGGCGTTTACGTTGAAGGCGTTTTTTGTGCAGGATTAGAGGAACACACGTAGTTTTCGTTAATACTACTAAGAAGACTACTGAGGCCTTACACAATCAAGGGGAGCATATCAAAACTTTTTCTCAATTAAACGAGAATTTTAAACAAAAATCAAAGTTGAAATAAGAATTCACACTACGAGGAGTCTCGTAAAAATTGTTCTGAATGTACCTGCCTCATGGCAGCTGAAAATTAAAACGGTACAAGAAGTTCCCGAGTCGAGCCTGGTGAAAAGTGCACATATCACAAAACTAAACCAGAAGGGCTTACAAAATCCTTTCATATTTAGTTTCTGTAAGTCTTTTGAGAGAAAAAAAGTGAAGGATTAGTTTTCTATATATATATTTAATATTTATTTAATTTAGGGTCACAGGTTACATTAATTAAGGACATTAAAATCTGATTAAAATATTGTTTATAACAGGCATTAAGGAACTAACCGTTAAGGATATTTCTATAAATGGTGTTTATAAAACGATAATTAAGACTGACACTACCATTAAGTCTAGAACCTGTCAACGACTATGTTAATTATGTCAATTGACCTCCTGCAATGTCAAATGCCAAGTAAAAGTTACCAGTACCTTTCATATAAAGTTCCGGAAATCGAACTTGTACATGAGAATCAGTCAAGTCCAATGTCCTCTGACAGCTTATTTTCCCTCTAGTGATTTAACTTCAATTTAGAAACGCATAAATGCACAGAAGGTATGAAACGCATATGAATAGAACAGATGGTATGGACTCTCAGCTTTAACGTAAGTTTTGCCAAGAAAAATCTGCAAATTATTTCCCTACAATTTTATACACCTTTTCAAAAGTTTATATGAATAAATAATGGAGCAGCTCAGGAAACAGAAAAACAGCCGTAGAAGCCTTCAGCACTATATCAATTATAGTCTCACTCAGGAAAAAATTTACCATGCAGCTTCAATTTATGTTAAAAACAATATTTTATTTCCTTCCTGCAATTAAAACGATTAATTAATTTTAATTTCATCCTTTTACTTTCTTTGCAGTTTAACCCTAATCTTTATGCAACACCTACGGATACCGCAACATTAGGTAAGTATTAATTTCGTTTTATTTTTTACAAAGTTGCTCTGCCACATTTGTGTTGCATCTACCACACATATTATAGTATTATTTTTATTTTCCTCAGCAATTCATTATATTTATCCTAATGAAGCTTATATTTCAAGAGCTGCAGCATAAAACTATAGCACAAAGCAATCATTTCCGCAATAAGTCTTTTCAAGCGTTTAATAAAAAATAAAACGACATGAAAATGTATATCAGCCAGGCTTAGCAAATATAACAATTTTTTCCTATATATATATATATATTTTTTTTTTTTTTTGTATAAAATCCTTAATGCTTGAAAAGGGGTTCAAGACCTCTAAACTAGATGTTTGTGAAAAAAAGTGCTTTAATGAGCATGTACAGACATGCTCATACACTTTGTGCATTTAACACACTGAACTTTTTTTTCAGCACTCTAAGAGTTTTTCATTGCAAACGTCAAATTGCAACACAGTATAGTAGGATTTACTTTTAGCACTCGTTGCTTGAAACCGACATGAGTTGCCATGTGTAAGAAGAATTTGAATTTTATTGGTGTTGGCAAACTGTACACCTCTTAGATACTCCGTACTTAATATGTAGTATCCGTTGTTTGTGTGGAGAATCCAAATAAGATAGTGCAACTGTCAAGTAATTATTTCGCAAGCAGGAGAATCTGTAGCAAAACTGGTCCCGTGACTGGTTACCCAGTGATAAGAACATGTACTTGTTGTAAAACATTATATGAAAGATACTCCTTCCTTTAACATGTCGTCATCAGAGAACATCAGTTGACTTAACCCAGAGGGAAAATAATCTGTCACAGGGCACGTCACGTGTCTAGTTTTCAGAAAATAACTGTTCGCATTTCTGTCGAATATTCCTCTTGAAGACCGTTGGCACAAAACCCCAACTTTACGTAGTCCTGAAGAAAGAAGTTCGCAATAGGGCGTGTCAACACCAGAGCAACGCGTGCAAATTGTTGAAATTTTTAATCAAAATAATTGTTCTATTCGTTAAACTCATTGTGCACTTGTTCCATTTTATGGCATACATAATCGTCCTTCAGAGTGCGTAATTCGACGCACAATAGATCGTTTTCGGACCACATTTACTAATGTGAATGTGTATCCCGTGAGACGCCGAACAGTTGCGCACTGAAGAACCTATAGCCGCTGTACAGGAAAATATTGAAGATGATCCTAATCAATCAATTCGTCGGCGTTCTCTGCAACTGGAGTGGAGTCTTTCCACTTTATGGAACATTTTTTTTAGTTGTTGAAAATTGTCCTTCCCGATTGCACCAGCCGTGGCGGCCATGTGGCAGAAATCATATTAAAACAGTAATCTCATAAAATTTTCTTTTCAATAAAGGCCGTTTCATTGATTTTAAAAATTGATTTCCTTGTTTTATTATGATTTAAACTTGTCACTCTATAAAAAACACCCTTTAGTTGCATTGAGCGATCTTGCTAGCCATGCTAAGTTGTCAAAATGCGACTAGGATATGCCTCCCTTACAATATCCATTATGCCTCCTGCTGCGTGTGCGGCAGCATTGTCTTGCTGAGGGCACATGATAATCAAGCCTCCCGCATTCAATGCCGACAGTTAAAAGTTGTGGTCTTGTAGCGATCGCCAGTAACCGCATCAGTATTCCTTATATTTTAATTAAAAAAACGGACTAATCGCTACTATCGTGCGAGCGCTGCACCACACGGTAGCTTTTAATGGATGCAATGGAAAATCGTGCATTACACTTGTCTAATCCTTCAGATTCTGTAATTATTTATGGAGTCAAGACAATATCAAAACTACGACATCTGCATACTCCTTTTCCTCGGCATTTAATTACTTTTTCTAGGCCTTTGAAAACAGTCGGAGGTTGCCAGCAGTAATAAGTTGTTGCCCCAACTAGGATTGCTTAAGTCTTAACAGTGACAAATAGTTCCAGAATAAGGGGAAATGATTTTCGAGTTGTTGAAGATGACTCTACAGTGTAAGTGTAAGTTTTGTGATGCTGTGGTATCACCCCATCCACCACCAGCCGAGGGGGCCAAGCACTGTACACAATGTTGGGAGTCGAGCAGTCACGAGGCGGATTACTTGCTCAGTTGCCAAGACACGGTTAGGAAATCTACATCGAGTTCATGCACTGGCCGTAATTTCAAAAATATTTTTAGCCCATCAAAATTATGTTCTTTTCTTAGTTTTCTTTCGCCAACAGGGCAACCCTTAACTGTTATCCTACCACCAGCTAAAGACACGTTAATTTCGGTTTGTGTCATTTTTTTTTGTAGCTGTCGTATATTTTCCAGTCATAATTTACTACTAAACTAACTATTGTGCAATAGTTTTACACTCACACAGCATGCTTTATTATAATTGCATCTTGCAACAAAAATGTGCAGAAAAACAAAACTGCATTCATTAATTTCAGCGCTTGACTATCCAGCAGACGGACAGACAAGTAGTCGTCAGTCGGTTGGCTGTTCGGTTTATCTCAGCCTCCATACACGATCGCAATAGAAATAACAAACCAGATATTTTTCCAATTTACTTACGTAATTTTCATTTTCTATCAAATGCCTGCTTCCAATAACAACTCTCTAGTGTTGCATAGACTCAGTGTGGCATATAATTTTTTTTATGGTTGAAATATCTGTTTTACTTTTAGTTTCTTTTTCACTTCTTCATTTCATTTGCTAGAAATTTAAGACACAAACATTATACTGCTTTGCCTACAGTTCCTTGTCTTTATCTTTTCAAATGGTCTTCGTTTTAGTGTAATGAAGTTTTGTGGGTCGCCAGTGTAACTCTATTTTTTTTTCTCTCTTGCTATTTTGTGTTGCTTAATATCTGTCTCTGTAACAGTTGTTGTCAAAAGTTTGTGGTTGCAATATTGCACATAAAAAAAACATCTTGTGCTGTGGCTGTGCTGTTGCCGCTATATTAAGTTGTCTTGTCTAGTAAACTTTTCCGCTTTTCACGTTCAACGTTGATGATCGTCATGAAATCGAAGTTATTTTTCTTTTATAATTTTTACTTGTAAAGCTGAATCTTGTTTCTTTTTCGCTGTAAGTTGCTGTGTTGCAAGTCCAACGTTGCTGTAGATGTTGCACAATTGTGGAAGAAAAAAAAAAACAATAAAAAAAAATGGAAAAAAGTTGTCAGTGTGTTGTTGGGTTGATATTGTGGTTTTCTTTGATGATGGAAAAATATGAAAAATAAGTAAATAAAATGAAAAAGTGAATGGAAATTTTAAAAACACTGAGGAAAATATTTTTAAGATCTTTTATAGTCAAGTTTTGACACACAGAAAGAAAGAAGTACGACCACTCGACAAGTTTTTGTTGTCGTTTACATTTTATTCATTTGACGTTATCGTGGCCAACTCTATTGGCTCTTGGGATCATCGACGTTAGCGTGGGATGAGTTCCGCCATTTTCCTGCCACTACAATGGGAAATACTGCCGAGACCCGATATTTTTTGCAGCTACACAATCTTCCCTCAAAACCAAACAATCGCAGTCATTTACACTTTGGAAAAGTTCAAATTGAATATCCACAATCTAAAGAATGGTCCAGCAAAAAACCACGATGTTAATTGTAAATAATAAATCCAGGAGGATCGAAGACAATCATGTGTGAAACAAAATATTTGCCAAATGCTCTCCACGGCTTCGATAGTCTCTATTTCCAATGACTCTGAGACATAATTGAGGTTCAACGTCGTTAATTATCTCACCCTTTATCTCTTGAATTGTTATTTCTTTTTTATCTCGGACCAGCACTCAGGGAATGACCCCTACACATGCAGTACATTGCGCCGGAACTAGAAAGGAGGGGATAGTATTGAGGGAACAGGTGATGAGGATGGTTTATTGACGTACACTTTTTCTTCTAAATATTCCCGAAGAAAGAAGTCCAACGGTGAGCTGACACGGCCATTGAATTGCTCATGCAAGAAACCCCTTTTGGAACCACATATCGTTCAGGTTCATATTCTCAATTTATGGTCACAACGATAGTGAACAACATTCACTGCAAATGCTTGGCCGACCTCATTTTCAAAAAAGCACGCACTAGTCACGCCGCCAACCCATAAAATGCAGAAAATAATCACTCTTTGTGGATGCATCGGTTTTTCAACAATAACTCGTGGATTTTAAGTTGTCCAAACGCGACAAATTAAAATCCAATCCGGTCGATTATCCTGACAAAAAAATAAAAAATCACGAAGTGCGCGAAATGCATTTTTATTTGAACGCCCATTTTCGTAAAAGGCTTCCCGCTGCTCATATCTCATATGTGTAGCTCTCCATGGTTAAATTGGTCAAACACTGAAACAAACAACTTGACGTTAAGGCGTGACCCACGATTAACATCGTGCGTTATGGTTGACCAGCCTTTAGTTTCCTGATTCTGGCACAAATGCATTACTTTTTTTTTAACACAACACAATGGAACCAGCGAAGCGATTTGCTTGTATGAAAATGAGATCCAGGGGCTATGGCTGGAATCGAAGGCACGACTTTCACACTGAGGGGCTGTTGTCAGTGGTGGCTGCCGCATACAGCAGTACCATACCCTGAAAGCTGCTCTAGGAAAAAAATGCTCGTCAATACTCTTCACCAGGCAAATGAATTTCCTTCACGATGAGAAATTGCTCATGTAATTAAGTTGTATCGGAATTTCGATCAATATCGTCCCCAGATGTCGCTTCATTCCCTATACTTTTCATATCCATTTAACTTTTATTATTTCCTTAGAGCAACTTTTTTTTCTCAGTGTAAATGTCAACTCATATATGATCATTTTCCAATACAATATTATGTAATCGTTATAGCATACCGTTATTTTTATTACACAAAGACCCAAATGCGCTAAGGAATGCATAGAAAATCAGCAAAGAAAACAACATGATACCAGACAAGATATTAGATAAAACAATAGCAACAACAAGAGCAATCATCCAGCTAAATTTCAAATCCATTGAAAGTAAAAATAGTATATAAAACTCCTCTTACAGAGAAGATAAATACATGATGTTGCACGTTGTACGATCATGGTTTTATATCTTTCTTTTTTTTTTGCTAAAATTTGCTACTGCTTTTTTGTTGTTAGATTTAATGCTGCAGCAACAATAATGTTGCTGTTGTTTGTTACAGGCTGGCTGGCTGTATGGCGCTGTAAGTCAGACTTACATGAAACGTAACGAAGGAAGACGAACGAATAGAAAGAAAAATCATGCCACAAAATATGAGCTACTGCACTGATTAAATAATCGTTGTTATTTGATTTCGTTGTTGTTGTTGTTGTTGTTGTGGTTGCTTGTATTTAGTATAATGAAATTGCATGCCTGTTGCTAATGTAAAATAATTTTGACGCTTGTTGCAAATGCATTTGCAACACGTAATTTTCCAGTTTTATATGACATCCAATCAAATTGTGGGCATATTTGTGATGGCATCTTAGGTTTTATGTTACATTTGTTACGTCTCCGTGGAGTTAATAAAATAAATTGTTGAATTTTAATATATATAAAAAAAAATATCGCGTTTCTATGGAAACTTCGGGAATATACTACATTAACCTTAATTGCTATTGGTATTAAAAACTAAAAGGTTACAATAATTTTTACTTACAAACTGATATAGAACTAGTTTATTATGTTTCGGTCACCATATCTCTCTCGCTCTCTCTCTCTCTCTCTCTCTCTCTGTGAGTCCGAAGCAACGTGTTAGGGTTTACTCAACCCTACTATTATTCCACTGCCAGTAATTTTTAGGAGAAATCAATTAATTTAATTTTTTAGTAGCACCAGCACTCGCCATATGTCCTGAGTGCTGGTCTACCTATTTCCAGCGCAGTGCATTGGGTATAATATTGAGCACACAGATGAGAAAATAGTGAATTTGTTTGTAGCTATTTTAATCTTTACTTCACAGGCTAATTTTTTGCTACAGGATCGCCGAATGAGGGTGCTGTTACTCTGAGATCAAGCAGATCTTCCCAATGCCGGAAATCAATTCCATTTGAACACATGATTTATTTTGCTTTTTTGAAATATTCAACTAAGATGCGAAACAAAGGTGGATATCCTGTACGTTGGGCTCCTAAATTCACCAAACAGACGTCCGCCATAGCCAGACTGTCATCATAGCTCTAGTTAATTAAATTCATATACAATTCTTAGGTTAGGGTTCGTAATGTGTTCCGTTTGAGAGATATAATACATATTCCAAGAACACAGAGTTGTATCCAGGATATTCAATTAAACGGTTAATCTTTCAATTAATCAACCAAACTTTACATAGGTTTAATTTTCTTATTGATAGGTTTTTTTATAAATTAAGTAATTTTTATAATTAAATATGCATAACTTATTTATAACTAGAAGTTTTAAAACAAAACAATTGTTACATATTATGTATTAATTAAAAAATAAACTGTGAGATCATCTTATTACTTATTTCAATACTTTAAGGGGATCTTATAAAATAATCTTTTAGAAAAATAATTTGGCTTAAATGTTATGGACTTAAGTGGCTCTTTTCTTTTATATAAAACTTGACTTGGAAAAAATTCCTTCACTTATCGTTGATCCTGGAGAAGTCGGAAGTCACCCATAATACGCAATATCTAAATTCTCAGTCCTTTTTCTGGATATTTCGTAACATATAAAATCTTCGTTACGCCTTTAGAATCCTCTTTTATCATTATTTTTTTTTTAAAAGCTTTGAATTGCTTGTGTTACTGTCGACAGTTTTCTCTGTTACAAGATCATGCTGACAAAGCTTAGCTCCGAACATTTTGCAAAAATGATTTATTTAGAATTCCTTAGTTTCTTTTTGTGTGTGGTTTTTTAAAAATGTCTTGTTAGAAGGAAATATGGCTGAAAGGAGGCATAAAATAAGAGTATTTATTTATTTTCTCTCTTTAAATCTAATCCTTTGATTTTTAATTAAATTTAATAGTATTACTGACTTTTATTAGATTAGGTTAGATAGAAGGGAATTAAGAGAGCTAAGGCCTGTTGTGCGTTCTCCAGTAGTAGAAAACAAAATCTCTCCCAGCTTATAGAAACTCCGTCTCATAGACATAGTCTCTCAATTTCTTCCATTTAATATTTCTAAGCCGGTTAATGTCTGGTAGAGTGTCCAGAAAGACCAGGATTTCGGTTGGCGAAAGTGGGGCTGTGACTTCTGTATCTTCCCAACATGTCCTTCACTCATTGTCGTCCACGTCCTCAAACCGCTGCAAAAGTTCCTCTCAAATTCCAGAGGCCCGTCAAGACGCCAATTTATTTTCTTAGTTCAATTCTTGCATGCTTAGATAAGCTTGTAGTTTTTGCCGTTTATCACTTGACTTATTATAACGAACACCTTCTTTGTTCGTATGAAACAAAAATATTTCGAACAGACGAAGCAAATAATTTAAAACATTTTATAATCGAGAAAATTAAAAATTTTGTTACTTCCGTTAATCGACTGAAATTAACCGCTTTAATCATTTATCGTAAATGGCCAATTTTAAATTAATCGTTCAGTTAATCCGCTAACCGGGTTAATACCCTGGATGCAACATAGTTAGTTCATGACCGATGATTTCTTGGAACCGTAGCAACTGTTAGAAATATAACGGCAAAAGCAATTTCTCTTTGTTCCCTTCTTTCTGCCTCTGTCCTCTGAACACTATAATATATTCACACCTCCTTCTTCTATAGTTCCTGTATCAGGCTTTGCTTCAGTAGGGCAGATTCCCTAAATGCCGGTCCTGAGTGCATAATTTATGCGACTAAATCAGTTATTCATTTAAAAAATTATAGTTATTTGTGTCAATCAGGAATTTAGTGCATCCATTAAATTTGAAGTTGATTTAAGCTACAAGTTTTCTTAAGAATTCGTTTGCACCACAGTTGACTTACGAGGTTTTTCTTTACCAATCATTATGATTTTATTTTCCTTAGTTTTATAAATTCAAATAAAAACGAAATGGCAACTAGTTTTCATGCACGATATATTGAGAGTTATACCAAGTTTTGTTATGTAAACGTATATCAATTAAATTTTTATGTTGTTCATATACAACAATTAGCAGGCGAATATGTTTTTTACCCGCCGCTTGGCCCTCTTTTGCAAATAAAATTAATGAGTTTTTCCATCTTTTGTGAATTTATTAGTACTTCTCTCTTATGAAATGCCTGAGATTTCATAAGTGATCTTGTCTTATGATGGCGTATTGTAAAAAAAAAGAAAAGAGAGTAAGTGTGTGTTTATAGTATAAGAGATTGTACGCCATCGCGGAAAACTCTGGAAAACTTGTTCGCCTGCAAATGTGCTCACGGGTGTGTGTGTGTGAGTTTCGGTGTGGCAAATATTACGTGTCGTGGTTTGTGGCTGTTGCAGTTTATTGCATTAAAGTCTTGTGCACAATAAATTGTGTTTTACTTTCAGTTGCACTTAAACTCTATTTGCCACATAGAAAAATCTTACGATTATCAAACAATGTAGTTTGTTGCATGTTTTGGTTGCTTGTTTCACTTTTTTTTGTGGTTTCGATTTCGATGTCGTAATAATCATTATTTAAGTTTTTTATTTTTCATGCTATTTTTTTTTTTTTTTTTGTATGTAAGGCGGTCTATTAGATAATCGTTGTATTTTTTTCTTTGTTGCCTGTAATTTTCTAGTTATAGCAGCATTTGTTGTTGTTGTTTTTCTGTTGATTGTGCTTAGAGTTCATAAAAGGAAATTATTCATTTTGGAGTTTGTTATATGACCGTGGGTCATTAGTTATGTTCAGGTAACCTTTTATTATTTTTGTTATTGCGTTCCATACAAGTCCTTGATCAAAATGTGATAACGAAAAAGGTTAAATTAAAGTCTTTAACAAATTATTATTTTTAAGAAGTTTGAGTTGGAATAATAAAGGAAATAAATTGACTTCAAATTTTTAACATGAAGCACATTTTTTTTATATAAAGACGAATGCGTGTAGACAGGGAAATCTCAGAAATCACTCGCGTTAAGATATTGCGAAATAAGTGATGTCACTTGGCTGTACTCCTCTAATTGTTATTTAGTGTAGTGAACGATTTTTTGTGAACAAAAATTGTTTGTTTTTATATTTTCTGTGATTTGGGGCACCAGTTTAGTCCAGTATAGAAATGCAGTTAATATCCTCAAGCTGTGGCCGGGATAGATATTTACCACTCACCACACAACAGAAGCAGACAATGCATTCACAATAACCATCGCGACAATGCGGGAACTGTTTCTGAGTCTTTCATGTGGACATTTGTATATTTCACCATGGAGCCGTTTTCCCAATTGGTTTCAAGATCTCAGATATTCATTATTGACCATTCTTATGATTTCAAGGGCAAGGCTTCTGGTAAACCCTGGGCGTAAGAAGGCCTTTCTATAGGACGCTAAGTCATCCCCGGGAATGTTCCCGCCTTCGTCGTCTTTGCAACTGAAAAATGAGCTTCGTCGCTGAACACAAGAAGTGCACGAGCATGAATTTTGATAATAAAATTCAATAGTTTAAAAGCGTGGTTCGTCGATTTATCGTTATATTTATTATAGACCAAACTGATCATGTTTAACAGTAGCATGTTAAACGAAAGCAGCTGGGCTGCCAAAAACAGTGTCGTCAAACGAAAGTTGCTAAAAAAATTTGCCTTTTATAATGTGATGCGCTCTAATAACATCAGGAAACTTATTTCCGAAACACATTATTTTCCACGAATTTTCTTGAGAACTCCTTCATTTATGATCGATGTGCCATGGGATCGTACCACGCATTTCTTCTCGAATAAGCTACTTGCACATGTCTTTCACGCCATATCCATATAGAAATCGATTTTAATATTTCCGGTGAAAGGCACTGGAAGGGTTAACTATCAAGTCCTGATCCAAACCAATAAAAAATGTAACTGGCACCAACACTCAGCATCCGCCATGCCATGTCTACTAAAAAACTATGTTTCAGAATCTATCAACAGCGTCTTCGTCTTCGGAAGTCCCCATCACGGATCTACCAACAACAAAAAATTTTATTTTCCTTATATTCCCATAGGGCAGAACATCGTATACCTAGACAGTTTAGAAACTTAATTATTTATTACTCGTATTTTTATGTTGCGTTGGCATTGCCCCTCCTCTTCATCAAAATTGTTATATCTACACCAATTCAAAGAAATGATATACAAAGTTCATTGACTTTATTTGGCCACAAAGCATGACTTTTTGTTATATTTGCGTTTTAACTGCAGTTTTTTTTTTGTACAATACCCAGCCATAGAGTAGATAACAAAAACAACAACAGCAGTAAAACGTAGAGAAAAACAAGTTGCTTATTATGTAACATTTACCTACTAAACGCCAAGAAGAAAGAAAGGAAAAAAAAATGCTGCAAACAAGACAACGGGAAACCTAGAAAACAACAACAAGAAAAACACATTTTTGCACTGTAACCAAGAAAAACTGCAACCACAAATAGACAAGGAAAACAATTTTGTTATTGTTACCACACAGCCATTTGTGAGTGTGTGTGTGTTTTATTTTGTTTTATGAAGACGTAGCAGAAAAAATAAAACAACAAATTTATGCGCACAAACACATACCTACTTATGTCTGTGCATAGACATGCTCTTACGACTGAGTAGGCTGTGCTCTTTCGGCCTATGAAAATGAAAGGAAAAATCTACACAAGAAATAACTGCAAAAAAAAACTTCAACAGAAGCGAGTGTTTTTTTGGATGAAATAAAAATAAGGTGCACATTGAAATGATAAGATCACTTGCTATTTTTGTAACGTTAATTTGTATAAAAATAATTGAAAAACATCTTTGGAGAACGACATAAAACCTCAGCATCGCCTGGAGTTTGCAAAGAGATTATGAACATTTTCCTATACAAGACATTCCCAGTTTTCAAAACGAATATGTAGATAATACTCATACTAGAGATATTTCAGCCTTTTCTTTGAAGTTTAATAGAAACATTTCCTATTCGGCATTGTCAGCTATAAAAAAGCACAGCCTAAATCAATAGTGGGAATACCCCATTTATTGACGCAGGTAATAATGCGTAAAGCAACCTCACCAGTTCATCTAATGCGAATTTTTGTACATATCAGCTTTTGCTTCAAACATTATTTTCACAATGATAGATCGTGAAAGATCTAATTTCAGGGAAGATCAAGTTTACTGTTCGCTGAAGTAGTTAGCGCGTAGACTACGGATGCAAAGATTCCGATTGCTAACCCGAATTCAGTCATGAAATGGGAAAAATTCAATTTCTGATCTTCACTTACATATGGATGTGTTAATTATTGTTGGCCTATTTAACTGATGAAGGCACAGTACTGATAACTGAACATTACCGTCAGCGATTGACAGAACATTACCGTCAGCAACAACGTTTCGTCGAAGATCAAAATAGTTACAATAAATTCTCTTTCTTCTCATCATTCTTTATTTGTCCTTCACACATTTTCCCATCCTTTCATAATTCCGCCAAAATGCATTGTATCAGCAAGGTTTGCACTCTCAATGCCGGTCCTAGACAAAAAACGAACTCACAAACTCTCATGTATGCCTTATATCACAATATGGCTCGTAGGACCATAAAGATGAAGATACATCCTCATAAATGACGGTCCATAATATGGTTCGTAAGACCATCAACGATGAAGATTAAGCTCGTGATGCCTTAAATCAAAATGTGGTTCGTAGGACCATGAACAGGGCTACTATTTGCTATGTACGTTTATCATAATTAAAGCAGATAATTCTGCCAGTGAGCAACTAGCAGAATGGTGGCGTTTCCTGGCCGTTTTCAGCTTTCGCTTGTTGCTGTACTAGTCGCTAGCGAAGATTAGAGCTGCTGCTTGAAAAAGATGACAGTAATTTCAACACTGAGAATGGAGAGTAAAGCCATTTGGCATAGGAAAATGTGTGAACCTCACACATGAAGATGTTACGAAACCTCAAATAGTATGCGGATATTAACACAATGAGTACGAGGACAGTAACATCAGTTGGATCCGTTAAATTTTTGCTTTCTTGCTATACCAGTCGTTAGGACTGCAAAGTGACACTACTCGACTTCATTTTGGATTCAACACAGGCCATAAAAATATTTTGGATCTTCTACATAAATAGGCTTAAATGCCCCTGACTAGGGTACCACGAATCCATTTATAAGGCAGAAATTCTTAAGACTGGAAAACGCAGTTAATTCATGGTCAGGTAGAAGGGAAGAGATTTCTAATGGCACTGGATAATCAGGTGCCGCTGTGGCTGATCGGTAGCAATGCTAGCCTATTAGTACAGAGGTCGTGGGTTCGATTCTCACCAAAGACCTTGGGTGTTTGTGTCGTCTTCAGATATCACAATGGGAACTAATAGTGTCCAATGCCTGTAGCAGGCGAACATATAACCCACAACAAATTCTATCCATTATCATATTTTTCCAAGTGTACTCTACTTCTAATTGTGCTAGCATTTACTAGGGTGGTTTAGAAAATGAAGCAAGTTTAAGGAATAATTAGGAACTGAATAGTGCAGACTTTAGCATTGAGTTGTGCTCGTACAAGTATTGAAAAGTCTGCCACAAGGTACTGTTTTATCTTCAACTCTTTGTTCCTCAATAGTACGGGTTTCTATACAACAATTATTTATTCTGCCACTGGATTTAAAGACTAATCCGTATGGGCTAGAATGAAACAAATTTGTTTGTACGGTGCCGTATCTTCGCGACAGCATTGAACTTCTTGGGAGAAATATCGAATTCGGATTTTCCAATATAAATTTTTTGTCAATTACTCGTAAACACTTTATATGTTCCTACGTGATCTCCGAAAAATAGAACAAATAGCCAAATTACTTTCCGTAGTCTGGCGCCAGGATAATCTCGCTTTAAAAGCTTTGCTTGTTTATTTTACTTTTAACACTTGTAAGCGACTTATGAAGCCAAGCACAAAGTAAGTGCAACCTTATCACTTTAACTGGCACATTATTATATTAAATTGGCAACAACATTTAAAAAAAGCCACATGTCAGCCATTAAACACTTCACAAATGAGTGTTCAACTAAAAACAAGCCAACATACAAAACGTCAAATAATTTTCTGGGTTTTTTTTCTTGCCTTTCAAAGTTTGCTTGACACTGATATTTACATCAAGTGGCAACGTCACTTTTATTATTACGATGGCAGGATTTATTTGTTTGTCTTTTTTTGTTTGCACCATAGAGATAAAATTTACTATAAGAGAATAGCCAACAAATATGTGCAGATTTATTTATTTATTCATAAAGTGGCATAAGAAATAAAATAAAAAAATGTTTATAAAAAACCAAACATGAATTGTGCTATTAGTGACAAATTTAAATGAATTTGACATAATGCGAGTTTAGTTATTTTTGTTTTAGGCTTATGAGAAATATTTTCAAGAAATTTCTGTTCTCAAGTCAACAATGTATTGAATTTTTCGAAAATAGTTAGTGTAACAGGCTGAATAAAATTCGTAATTTAATAAGTTCTTCAAATAAATTAACCAATTTATAACATACAAGATACGGTGTACGTAGTGTTTATATACTTTCCATCCATTTATGGCTACTTGAGGAAATTGACATGGACGTTCTTTCCCGTTTTTACTGGAATAAACACCTGCTCTTCCGTCCCTAATAGATCCAACTGTATAAGTACTGATGTCACTCTCCACGTACCCTATTGTGTTAATGTCCGCGTCCGAAACAACTGGTACAGCAACAAAGGATAAAAGCTGCTACAGACAGCTGACAAGGGCCAGAAAACCTATCCATTCTGCTAGTTGCCCACAGTACTTCTTGTAATTAGGGCAAACAAAAATAACAAATGCAGTGACCAATAGTATCATTGTTCATGGTCCTACGAACCATATTAAGATTTAAGCTATACACGAGATAGTATCTTCGTGGTCTCACGAACCACATTATTTCAAGGCATTCTGGAAGTTATATTTTCATGGTCCTACGAACCATATGATGATTCAAGGTATTTTGAAAGTTGTACGTTCATGGTCCTACAAACCACGTCGCGATTACAAAAACTCAAGAATTGTTATCTTCATGGAGCTATGAACCATATCATGCTTCAAGGTATTCAGGAGGTTTTTAAGTTCATAAATTCTTTTTTTAATTAGGACCAGGATGACGCCTACTCATGCGTATATAGCGTTGGGACTAGAAAAATTGGTTGTGGGAAGGAGCATAAAACGAGTAGTGCCTATGAACATTCTATTTGAATTTCTCCATGTTATATACGACAGGAAAGAACTCTGCAGGGAGTTTATTCCACATACGGGCAGTCCGGGCAAAGAACGAATTTTCCTTGTAATGCGGTTCACTGATAACTCTACCATGTATGGGTTTTTCATCCCACTGTAGAGCGTAGAAAAATTTGTGTTTCGGGAAGGAATCCCTGATTTCATAGGAACAAAACTTATCATAGTAACGATAAAGCAGTAAAACACACCCCGCCAAATGTCGATGCTCAAGTTGATTGGCTACCCTACCGTCCTCTAAGATTTTCTTCGTCCTCTCCTGTACACGGTCGAGTAACTTTAAAATACGAGTTTGAAGCACCGGCCCAAACATGAAGCCTATTCTGCCAGAACTACAAACGGAAGGGATAGATGAGTGGATAGAGAATTTGTTTTGTAGCCATTTTAATTCTCACTTCGCCGGTGAATTCTTTTCTATTACGCTATTTAAGTACTTGATAGTGTCAATAGCTGTTTGGTAATTTTCAGCGACCAGTGCTACGCCTACATCATTGAAACAGGCCCGGATCAGACAACTTCCATGTCATATTCGTAACTGAGTGCAGACGCAAACCCGGTATCTTAGGCTTACAGACAACTTTTTTAGCCTACTTCGTTAGTGACTGCGTTTTCTCTAATCTGCATTAATTATATGAGAACTGCACTTCCAACATCGTTGCAGCGATAGATGACAGAAAATGTATTACAAAAATTACTTCAAAAATGTAATATTTCTCGTAGCATAATTAATTTTATATTATTTATTAAAACCAAAACACATGTTCAAACAGTTTGCTTATTGAAATTGAACAAAAAATAAGTACCAGTTCATTGACCTCTTAAAATTAATTGTAAATATTTGACATTTTACAGCTGTTTTGAAAAGGCAATAAATAAATATTACAATAAAACATCCCACACACACACTTACACATTTATATATTTACATTGTACATGCTCTTAACATTTCACTAAACTTTAGTTAAACAACAGTATGTTTTTGTTGTTGTAATTAGTGGCCTAAAGTAAAAATTTTTTGTTTCATTGTTAGTTGCTCTATTATTCATAACCAATTGTGTATGCCATATTAAAAGTTTATTATTTTATACTGTTATTTTATTGTTTGAAATGAAAGAAAAAAAAATTGTTTAAACTTAATACTGTTTCCTCGACCACAAGCCGAAAATCAAGTCTGTAATTATTAATAAAATATACAACCCATGATAAGTTTTGACATTTACTGTACTTGCTGAAGAGCAGGCAATTGTTCACCTTAAATACAGCAATTACAATTGGCACCGCGACCACTGTCGACAAACGTTTTTCTCTTTTCGTAACTTACAAATTTTGCCTGCAAAATAGAGGCAATTTTATTAACCTTGTTGTGTCGTAACAATTTTTTATTTACTTTATATTTGCCAGCAATAAGGTTGCCATATCTTTGATACACGTAGAGGTAAATTATTGACAACAAAAAAGAAAATTTATTGCAAAATACGACTTACTTGTAATTAATGACATTCAAAGCACTTACCTGCAAGTTAAAGGAAAAAAAACAATTAGTTTATTAGCAAAATAAGTTCTTAATAAAACATTAAAATTAATTAATTAAATTGATTATGTAAATTTACATTATCATGATATAGGAAATATAACTGAATTTCCATGATGCCTGTAAAGGGGAACAATATATAAAAATATTTCGGATTTTTGCCTTAAGACTCCAGTCTGCTTCGCTGCATTAAAAAGAGATTTTTGTTCTCATTCAAAAGCACTAAGAGTAGTTCAAAAAGCGCTAAGTTGGCATCGTTGCTAGAAATATACGCTACGGAAAATGTTGTATAAATTGTCTTGAACGTACATGCCCCATGAATGGCGTAAATGAGAACTGTACAAAAAGTTTCTGAATCGTGGCCGAGTGAATGGAGTACATATCACACAACTGGACTAAAAGTGCTTAAAAACTTCCTTCACTCTGCTTAACAACAGAAGATTTATACTTAACTTTTTTCAAATCTTTCGGCAGGAAAAATATTTTTTTAATTTATGGCCAGAGGTTACATCAATTAAGTAGGACGGCGGGCCAATAAGTCCGAGACTTTTTGAATTTCCCGTCTCTTAATTGAAATGGTAATACTGCCTCATCCTATTAACAGGCAACTGTCAGTTGGCTGCTGTGAAAATTTGAACAAGCTGCTTGCTTAAGGAACTAACATTAAGGATATAAGTGTTTCGGAAGAAAACAAAATACAATCATTAAGAACTTATTGTTTAGACAGTTTTTAGGGACAAGGATACCACAGTGCCGAACTAGTACCCAAAGGATAGGTCTAGAACCTATCTCCGAGTACCTTATTCATGTAAATGACACGTCATGAAAAAGTTACGCTACCACTAATATAAAATTCCGGAATTCGTACCGAACTCTAGTCCCTGAGAACCAGCCTCGTGACATGTCCTGTAACAGATTATTTTCCTTCCATGGTATTTAGAGAGTATAAAAATATGTAGCAGGTCCTTTTGGGAAATACTGATGACAGGGAATATCTGTTGGCTGAAGTAGTAGAACACGACACTATGAAGCGGAGGGTCCTGAGTTCAACCCCGCGCTGATTTATGAAATATTGTGTTGAATTCTTCTGACCAGCAAAAATAATTGGCAGCTGACACGATCATGTACTAAAAAGCAGAGTAACGGCTTCTCATCTTTCATCTGTCTCCTCAATACTATCTCCTCCTTTCTAGTTCCGGCGCAATGCACTGCATATCTGAGGGGACAGTTCAAAGTTCGATCGAAATTTCTATACAATTGAAATGGAAATCGCTATCGTTATCGAAGGCTATAATTTGCCTCCAGTTACTTAATTATTGTGTGCCTCAATGGAATATTATAGTAGTGAAAATTTCTTTTCCATTATTTTCTGGTATAACCAGAAGGCAAATTACGGCATTCGATATCGTTAGAAATTTTGTATTAAAATTTTATTGACATTTCAATCGATATCGAATGCGGTGATTTGGCCCCTGATTTTGTTTGTAGTATTGTTGTTGTCGTTTCAGTTATGCATTTAAATGTACAAATTAAAAATCAAATATTTTACTTAAATTTCACTGGCCATATACGAGTCGAGTTTCCATTAGTTGTGAACTTAACGCGGTTAAACTTAAAATAGGTCAAGATTATTTAACAACTAAACGAACGATAAATAATTTCTTTATTAATGAAATAACTCAAATGGAGAAAAACTCATGCCAAGTTGTTACAAAATCGCAGATATTATAAAAAAGAAATATAATGCAAAATTTTGCACGATTTTGACAGCAATTGTTTAAAAACGCTATAAACATATTGGGCATTTTGCCAATATTATACAAAAAAAAATATAATACTTTTTCAAATAATAGGCTTATGTAAGCTTCACATTGAACTTAAAACTAAATGAAGCTAACAATATAAGTTTTCTTATTTTATACGACATCGTTATATTTCTTTATGATAAATTAAAAACCATCATAAAATACAAGCAATAAAAGTAAAAATAAACAATTTTTTTTAACAAAAATGTGTAAGTATGAAATGTAAAAAAATACACTTTCTCCTTTTGTTAAATAAATATGTATTTAATTTCAATTTTATTTCAAGTTTTGCCCATTTTTTGTACATAAAGCGTTTGACATTTAAATAATTGACTGGCGTGAAAATTAATTATCATTGAAAATTTAAAGGTTCGAAAAATATCACGCTAATAGCAATAGAAACTGGAAAAGAATTTCCCAAAGCCTTTTCAGAAAAGGCAGTTTATTGTGTAATATGCCAGCTTAAAAATCAAGAGAAGAACATTAATGAACTTTAACGATAGCTAAATTTAATTATATTCATTTGAGGAGGTGCCAAAAGAATTTAAAATAAATGTATTATTTGTCCAAAATCAAGATAATTCCATTTTGTCGAAAAGCCATTTGTAAACTATTGCAGCTTATAAAATATCAACAACAACTAAGCACAGCTGCTAAAGTTAGCAGAATCCGGCTCGAAGGACCATAAATAAGTCATTGGATGTTAAGTTTAATGTAAGTCTACTAATAAATTGTTTAAATTTTTTTGGGCCAGCACTCAGGGGATGACCCTTACATATGCGATGCATTGTGCCAGAACTAGGAAAATTGGTTGTGGGAAGGAGGATAGAAGGAGTAGTGTTTGTGGACGTTCGATTTGAACCTCTCCAAGTTAAAATTTTTTTTTTTTAGGAGTAGAACCAGCACTCAGGGGATGACCCCTACATATGCAATGCATTGCGCCGGAACTGAAAACGAGGGGATAGTATTAAGGAGACATATTAGGAAAGATGAGAAGATACAGTTTTTTTTTTGTAGCTATTTCAACATTTTACTTCGCCGGCTAATTTTTGCTACAGGGCCGACGAAGGTGGGTGCTGTTACTCTGCTTTTTAGTACATAATAGTGTCAGTCGCCACCAATTATATTCAGTGACCAGTGACTATGCCTTCATCACTGAAACAGGCTGGCAACAACTAACACAACCACGCACTAATGCTGTTCAGAAGAATTCAACACAATATTTCATGACTAAGCGCGGGCTCGAACTCACGACCCTCCGCTTCATAGTCTCGTGTTCTACTACTTTAGCCAATAGCACCCACTCAGCCAACAGCACCCAATTGGCAGGAAAGACCTCTGCTGTTTTCGGGCACAAGCTCCCTTATCTCATCAGAACACATTCCGTTGTAGTATCGGTAGAACAATGAAACACATCCCACGTTGCGTCGATGCTCCACTGAGTCAATAGAGTTGGATACTCTACTGTCATCGATGAACCTCTTCGCTCTCTCTTGCACGCGGTCGAGCTACTTCAAAATAGACTTTGAAGCACCGTCCCATACATGAGAGTTGTATTCCATCTTAGGTCGAATGTAGGTGGTATATATATATTGAGGAGATCAGGTGGGCTGAAGTATGTCTTACACCGTCTTAAGAAGCCGAGGCACTTGAATACTTCTTTTGAAATATGAAAGATGTGATCAGTCCATCGAACGTCACATTGAATTTTCATACCAAGAAAATCAAGAGCTTCTGATTCCCCCATAACTGTACCATCCATAAACACGGATGGCGCAGAACCTGTCGCCTATGCTAAAGCATGCAGTACTGCGTCTTATGAGGATTAAAGTTAACCCTATTCGCTGGGCCCCATTCGGAAATTGACAAGAGAGCACTAGTGAGCGATTCATTCATCATTTGTCTTCTGGCATTAATCTCCTCCGGACTTAGTCGGCTGGTGAACGAGAAAGAGTGGTTAATACTGCTATCATCCGCGAAAGAGTAGATAGGGTTTGAAGTTTGACACAGAAGGACATTTATAAAGATGAAGAGAGTAGGAGATGGAACAGAGCTTTGCGGCACCCCTGAAATCACCTTGAACTCGTTTGATGAAACCCCATCTATAACAACTCGAGAGAAATCATCACCGACACCAAAAGCAATCAGTTTTGACAGAAGTGGATCATGCCACACTCTATCAAATGCTTTTGAGATATCTAGAGCCACCACCTTCCCCCCTCGCCGAAATGGTGAATGGAACTACACCATTTTTCTGTTAACAGAGCCAGCAGGTCTCCCGTAGAGCGAGCTCTGAGAAAACCATACTGCCGGTCGTTAAGTAAGGTCTTTTTCTCCAGATACCTTACCAAGTGGAAATTGGTCATACTTTCCATGACTTTGGAAAGTGCAAAACAGACTGCAATTGAGCGGTAATTTTCGGGGTATAGCACCTCTCCTTTTTTAGGGATCGGCGTTACATTGGCTAACTACCAGCACATTGAAAATTTAACATCTTATCAAAAACTTCTCGCCTTTCCACGTCTAATTTGCTTTTATTACCAGCTGAACCAGGATTGTGTAGACTGTTGTCCTATAGTCATCACAGCTCTGGCTTTACCGTTCACTGGCCTTATTGTCGATATTGCCTGATCTATAATGCAATCATTAATTTTTATTGCTTCCCTTGGCAAAACCAGATATTATTCGCAAAGTATTTCCGCTTAATTTTTTTTTATTAAACATACATACAAATAATGTGCAAATTTTAAATCTGTTTGTCTATAAAATCTAAATATTGAAGACAAAAATCAAAAGTGATGCAACACTTTTCCTTTACAAACCGTTTCACAGTCTTTTGTTTATATTTAGTTTTTCTTCTTTTTATATTCAAACAATCATAAATACGCTGGGAAATCTTATATGTATGAGGAGGTTTGAATGTGGTAAACAAATGCTGTTTGCAAACATTTTCTTAGTTTTTATGTTGCTCTTTGTTTTATTGTTTTTTTTTTTTTTGCTGACAAGCCGTTTGCGGAAGTTTTACTTTTTTCCAGGTCTTAACTTTTGTAGGTTGGTACACAAAACTCAAGCCAATGTTTTAGTGAAAGGAAGCTTTGTTAATTGGAAACTAAACCACACCGCAAAACAGCAGTTACTGCCTGTTTTTTTTTCATGAAGCGACTCAATACGTACACGATATTTAAAATAAAACCTCAAAGAGGAATATTATAAATGGAACATTAAATAAAACTTTAATTTTTCTAATGATTTGAACAGAGAGAAATTTTTGAGTGCGTCCAACTTCTTTCCAAAATATAATCAGTTCATTTTCAAATTCATGACGCCAATATTGAGGCGGAAATTCAATCTACCAGCCTTATAGACTTACGTAGCCGCCATTCCGCGATCTTTCTTTCAACCAATGATCGATAACTGAGGATGCTATTGGCAGGATTACGAAGTCAGAGAATCCAGGTTCAAGTCTGTATTTAGTCCTGAATGTGGTACTGAATTTTTCTGATCTCTATAGGTCCATTGCTGCCGGAATCTATCAATGCTGAAGGTATTGTAGGCTTAACACTACAGACAGCAGTTGTTGAGAGTATCATGTACTAAGGGATCAAATTAATTGGACCCAGGTGGGCTAGACTCTACTTTTCCTTTCACCAGCAACCCGTTAACAATCATGAACTAAAGATAGCGCCCTAGCAACAAATTCACAGGCGAAGTACAGAATAATATGGCAGCAATAAATTTTCTATGTTGTCATTTTTCTCCATCTGTTTTGGCAACACTATGTTTCCATTTCTAAGAGTTGTATTCTAAGTGCCAGTAAAAAAAAAAACCTATGATATTGACCGCATTAAAGAAAATGTTACGAATGCTATCGATGAAACTACGATAAAAGCGTATTAAATTCATACAAAATATATCTATTATATAGATAATAGGCCTTATTACGGTTCTCGATTCGACTCGAGAGAATGTAATAGACTAAAGAAATACACACGATTTTTCTTTAATCTATTACAAACACTCGAGTCGATTCGAGAACGGTAATAAGGCAGAATAACTATTTTGTTTTGCTCTGTGTACTTGTTCCAAATTTCATATGGGAGTCAAAAGTCATAAAAATAATCAAATAAAATGAGAAAACCTTAAAGCTCTTTAAGCATTATTTCAGCCAACTTTTCAAAACCACTACAAATCTTCATTAAAACATTTTAAAATTGTTTTTTTTTAAACTTGTCTTTTCTGCAGAGCCATTCACACCCAAACATGATCGAAATTGTAGTAAAGGTGTATGTTCAGTGCATGGGATTCCATGAATTGGCGGTGGTGGGAACAACAAAAATAAAAAAATATTGCATGAATCGTACTTTATATTTTTTGTAGGCCAGTGTAGGCGCGTCGCACAGTGGTTAAAAGTAATTCATTTTTGCAACTATCCCCTCCTTTTGCAGTTCCGGTGCTATGCATAGCTTGAGTAGGTTTCATACTCTGAGGGACGCTGCAAGTTAAAAAAAAAAAGTCAGGAGAGCAAGTCCTGTTAAGGCAAGGAGTAAATGGCTAAAGACAAGAATTTTGCGAAACTCTAATCAGTTGAGATCAACGACCGCGTATACATGGAAGAGAAATTTTTATACAATCCAATATCCTTGAATTGAATAAATTATTTCGATTTTATTGTCAACAATACCACTGTGCCGTGTGCTTTGTGTGTTTGACTTACATACTCTCAAACAATTTAAAATGTTTTTTTTTTTTCGCAGCAAATGTTTGAATGAATTTCGTAGTTGTTTTTTTAATATGAGTACCACCACAAGTCGTTATATTCCATTTTTGTCTGTTAGATGGTTTTGCCAATACAAACTAGCGTCTAAACCTCCCCGTCTTATCACAATTCTAACGACCATATAACGTTCCTATTTTGCCAGTGCATGATTAAGTGTGACTATTTGTTTTTTTTTTTTTTTATGTTGCTATTTGGTATGTACGCTCGGTCGTGCCATGAAAACTGTATGAATTCAAGCGCAAAGTGAAAGTTGTTTTTGTACCGGGTTTTTATTTCTGTAGGAACGAACGACGTCTGTATATCTGCCTGTTCGATCGTGTGTCTATTAACTTTGGTTTCAGTTCACTCAATTATTGTCGCTTTTAATTTTGTTTTTATGTTATTGTTACTAAATACTTTGTGGTAATTAAAAGATATAATTGAACAAAATAAAGAAATAATAAAAATAACTAAATAGAAGTAGCCGTATGTGTCCACAGTTTAATAATAAGATTGATACTCCAATGCAATTGGTTATTAAGTTAGCAATTTGTTTTCAAACCAAGGAAACAGATACTCTTGAGGATGTAATACCCTATTAAGCAAATACACAGCCATTTGTTACACCCAAGCCATAACGTGCGTCGTAGTCCTAGCCTTTTCCCTACACAAACGTATTGGATTGCCTTCTATCTGCATATACAAGCCAATCTCCTATAATTGCAAGAGTCTTCTCCTGTCTTACCCGTGAGGTAATTTGCTGTCCAGTATTTAAAAAGTAATGGTCCTTTTGGCTAATTCATACCTCGGTTCCCACGTGTCTAAAACAGTTAAAACGAAATTGACGATGAATGTAACATCAAATTTGTCTGCTCTTCATTAGAGCTGGTGTTAAATGTTCTAGGACTGGTTCACAAAAAAAAAAATCGTTGGTGAGGTAGAGAATACATATATACGAGTATATCTACGGCATATCCTTTTATCAGCTTTCTCCATTTGTCCTCTCGACACTATCTCCTGTTTGCATAGTTCCGGCACAATGCATATCATGAGTAGAATTCATTCCCTGAATGCGGCACCCAGTTTATAAAAATATATCCAATATAAGGAAATCGCCATTACTTTTGATAGACTTTGTAGCCAGTCAAAGCATGTCAGGACATGCTCAGAATGACATTCTCAGGAAAGAAGAGCTCTTAGGCCAGTCTGGTTATATGGGCACCCTTATTCTAATGGTAATATTTACAAAATTGCCTGAATCTAAGACTGCACGACTATAGTCTAGGTGACCATGGGCACAAACAATTTCACAGTGTAACGAAATACGCCCGCTCTTATCCCTTCCGTAGTGTTATAACATCCGTACAGCAACTGTAACTCCTACAACCTAAGCAAAGAGTACCATCTACCCATTTACATCTGAGTGCAAAGGCAATAACGATTTTCCTGGGAAACCTCAGCTTCCTAGCCACCCTGTCTTTTGACATACCCACCAGCAATCTACTGGGGCATAGTATCCAAGGGCTCACCGAATGTCCTCTGCTGGGATAGTGAAACGGTATATACTCATCCTTAAAGCAGCCATACCTGAAGCCGATTTTATGAAAATCTGAATAGGTGTTAGAACAATTAACGCTTCAACGGCTTCATTGCTCCAGTAGCAAGAGAGGCATATCATCCTCTGCACCCATCTGGCCAGCTGAGTCTTCGATCGCCATACAATTTTATATATGCTTTTATATCGCCGTAGAGTTTTTGCTACTGCACCCAAGGAGGAAAATATTGTAATGGACTCTTTCCTTTATAATAATGTCAAACGTTGTTGGTACTGTTCCCCTGATATGACTTCGCCATTTAAATAGACTGGCAATAATATCTGAGGAAGTCACGCCGCCATGTACAACGTATCATAATAAGAATTGTGTATGGGTCTCGTCACAGCTCGAACGACCCTATCTTTCGGTTTTCTAATCATAAGTGAGCTGAAATATTAAAGCACACATGACTTCCAGGTGGCGCCAATTTTTAACATAGTACGCTTGCATTTATATACATAATCGTTTATACAAGCCATTATATTTTAATTTTATCAATTTCCAAATAGATAATCAAACCAGCAGCAACTCACCTTAGAAAAAAAACATACCGCATAATGTTTTGTCATCATGTTCAAAGTTCCACTGCTGATTTTATACATATTTATTCTCAGCCAGAGTACTTCTCTCTCTCCTTCTCTCTCTATTACTCTCCATTTGTTGTGGGCATTTTTGCAGAATGTATCATAACTTCTCGCTACACTTTGCAGAAAATGTTGCATTGCTTTTGGTTCTTGGAAATATATGTGGGTTTCTCAAATTATATATTTTAAGAGTATATACACAAACACGTTAGTATATGGCAGTTGAAGGACAATAGTCCTTTGACCAGCTCATTGCCATTTAAGCACTCATACATACACATTTTACATAATATGTGCATTTGCAAGCGTTGTCTGTGTGTCACATGTTGGTACAAGGAAAAACGCAATAACAAAATTATTGCATACTTACAGATCTACGTACAGACATATGTATTTTCGTATGTATACATAAGGTGCTTATGTATTATGTCTAGGCATAATTATACAGCAAAAAATCAAATAGATGACTACAGTACACAGCAATTACGCCTTCATTTTAAGGGAAAAAAAGTTCCATTGGAATTTTTTCAAAATATTATCTGTATATTAACAAATTTATTGAATAAATGCCCAATTTTCTAAAATTTTAATACTTTTCCACAAGCTAAATGAAACCTAAAATGACTAAGCGTGCTACAGCACGTTTAAATTTTATAAAATTGATTTGATTATTTCTATCATTTAATTAATTCGTATTTTTATATAATTGTTATAGGCCGAATAAATTTTTATTCGAATAATCTCTAATCGATTAATTTTTTTTCATTGAATTTTTGTTAATATGAACCTCAGGTACTTTTTTCTGATTAAAAATTAAACTCCATTCGTTGATAGTTCATTACAATTTAGTTGATATGTAATTATCATAGTCACAATAAATTTTTATTCGAATAATATTTAATCGATTAATTTTCTGACTTTATTTTTTTTAATAATATCGACCTGGTATATACATTGCTGTTGAAATAAAACATTTATTCGTTGATTTTAACAGATATATAGTACATATAAATGCTACCGGCCGATTAATTTTTATTTGAAAACCATCCAATCAATTAATTTTCGTAATTAAAATTTAAGTGGTATAAAATTTTTATAAACCGACAAGTGGGAATACACAGTTTTTAATAGATTAATTTTAATCGTTTAATAACTTAGAACACATGTCAACTTTTTTATTCAATAAATAACTGCATTCGCTTGCTTTAAAATTTAGCTGATATATAATTATTGTAGAGAGATCAATTGTTACTCCCATAACTTGTTAATCGATTAATTTTCATACCTAGATTTTCTATTTAAATAAAATATATTACTCGCTGACTTTTCAATAAAATTTAAACGATGTACAATTTTAAGGTTTATTAGACTAATATATAATCGATTAAATTTTAGTCGCTAGGTGTTTTCTTAATAACCTTGTAATATGTGTTATTTTTGAGAAGTAATTAGTTTTCATTTCAATAAATTTTATTCTGTTAATGTTTTTACTTTACTTTTTAAACAAAATATTTTATTTGCTGACTTTACCTTATATTATATAAAAGTAGTTTTATTGATCGATTAATTTTTATTCGATTAAAATATAATCGACAAATTTGAATTGGTAGGTATTTTTATTAATATTAATTTCATGTATTATTTTTATAAACGGAATTCGATTTGATATAATAGATCGCTTTAATCGATTAATTTTCTTAGGTGGATTTTTTTATCAATATCGATATATTTTTCTATATACATATTATTTTTATACATAGATTAATTTTTATTCGAATAATTTCTAATCGATTAATATTTGTTCGAATAATTTTTAATCGAAAAATTAAAACCAATCGTTAGTATAAATTTTCTGTAATTGCTGAATGATTTTTTGGTTTAACTGACTACTCGTTTCGCGTAGGCATTCACATAGAATATACATAATTTCTTGTTAGCTGTAAAGCAAATACATAAAGTAGGAAAAATGTATGCGGCTATAATTGTATTCGCATTTATTTTTCCATAACATTTAATTGAAAAACTTTAAACAATTAGTTTTATTCGAATACAATTTAGTTATTGAAATACGTAAATTCTCTCGACAAAACTTTTTTATGCAAATAAACTTTTATTCGACGACCAACTATAAACAACAATATATAAAGTTTAAAATAGTCTTTATATAAAGAATAGTTTTACGATTTATATTTCAATCCAACTTTATGTTACAAAAATATTCCTACATGTATGTGAGTGGCACAAGACACAAACCAACGTTAATATGACCATCCATAAATTACATTTATAACTCACACTTATTTCACGTCCTGCGAAAGCGGCAAACAAGTAAAGAAATTTCCTGCAGAATTTAATACTGCATAACACAAGGCGCATACCCAACCATACACTCTTAAAATGGAGTGCATTGGGGCAATCAGCCGCCACAAAAACAAAAATTGCACAACTAAAAACCAACAACCACCAATAAAGCCACAACCAAATGAGATGTACAACAAAAAAAAAATCGAAAGTAACAAACAGACAAACAACAATATTGCAACCACGTCACACACACTGACGCCAAAAGTATATACACATACACACACACACACACACACACACACACATAACAGCAAACAGACGATTATTTTAGTATAAATAGATTTTACATTACTGACCCAGTTTTTCACACAAAACAACAACGGCAACAACATACAACAAACAGGGAGGTTTTTCACCGTTAATATGGCAACAGAAAATATTTTCCTCACGTTGAAGTTGTAGTGGGAAAAGGTGAAGAAGAAGAAGAAGTTTGCTAAAGTTTAATTTTAGTATTGGAAAATGGCAAAACAACAAATGGCTGTATATAAATGCTACATAAAAAAGGATATGACAACAACAATTGAAATCGTTTATAAAAAGAAGAACTTTAAAATAATAAAATCTTTTAAGACAGCAATTTCCAAAAATAAAAGAGACTAATTATATAAAATATTTTTATGAATTTAAAAAAATTTTATTTTCATTTTATTTGTTTATTATGTCAGCTTATCACTACTAATTCAAATACAATGTTTATATTAATTTTTTCGCAAAGCGAATGAGAATTACAAAAGCACAAATAGTTTTAGAAGACTTATTTAACTACAAAATACAACTCTAGGCAATGTTAAGCCATTTATTTTAATAACAAAATTGTTTTGCATTTTGAATTTTTTAAATTAATAATTTTTTTTATTTATTTATTTATTTTTTTGATAATTTCATTATTCGAATAAAGTTTTATTCGTATTGATTGTTATAAAAAACGGTGAGTTTTTATACATTTTTGATCTGACTAACAGTGGTTTGGAATTTTAGGTTGAAGGCGATTCCCAAATGCAAAAATATGAATAAAATTTTATATGTGATAAGATTTTAATTTGGCTGCATTAGTGTTTTCAATAGTTTCTATCGACCGATTAATTTTTATTCGAAGGCCCTCTAATCAATTAATTTACATAAGCTGCTTTTTTATTAAAATTTAACCGATATAGAATTTTTATAGAACGGGTTTTAATCGATTAATTTTAATCGCTTATTAACATGGAACCAATACAAAAAATTCATTATCAGCTTTTAATTATCCAACTTACACAGCAGAGTAGAACAGCTGTTTTCGTAAAACCGCTCCAATTTCGTCATTAGTATTCATATAAAATTTTTTTTTACTATTTACTTTTTTGGTATTTTGGTGACGTTGACAAATAGTTACAGAATAAGAGTAACTGTCTTGACGTGACGTTGACAAATAGTTACAGAATAAGAGTAACTGTCTTGGCGTGACGTTGGCAAATTGTTACAGAATAAGGGAGATTATTTCATTTTTTTTTAATTCGGACCAGCACTCAGGAGACGTCCCCCTATACATATGAAGTGCATTGCGCCGGAACTGGAAAGGAATAAGAATTTCAAACAAATACGACTCCGACGTAATAACCACTCCTTTTTTACCACTCACATGACAGAATTTGAATTACTGACTGCAAGTTTTTGTAAATAAAATAAAAATTTTCGCACGTTGCTGCTTCATATGTGAAGGCATAGGTCGTGTACAGTCTGTCACAGTAACGGAAGAAAATACGGGTTAATAACATCGCCGACATATGGTCTAAGTCACCGCGTCGGCATCTATGCACAAAATACTTTGCAAATTTACTTTGTAAAGTATTTCAACAAATAAATAAACAGTTTCGCCTGGGAGGTTGAATTGAAAACGAAAACAAGTTTGAGGTTTTTACTGTTGTTTCATAATATAAATTCCCAGACAAACATTTTTATTTTATGTACAAGAAAATACATTTAAAATTCGTATTTTGAAGTATTTAAATTCTTCTTCAGCCTCGGTTGACATTTATCTTACAAAGTATTCTTTTACATTATGTACGAGTACATTTCACTTTATTATTGGTTTTGTTTCATTCTAACGGAAAATGTCCTTGGTTACAGTTGCAGTGCATTGCATGAGGCTATTGAACTTCGTGGGGCCAAATTGCCTTGGCTGGCAAAATTTAACGCAATTTGTTTGGTTTCTGTTCGCAGAGAAAAGTAGCGAAAAACGAACCAGCGAAAGTTAAAAGGTATAAGGATGCTTGAGGGGGCAGCAATGAAGGCATACTGAGAACTTAGGGAGGGCTTATGGTTGGCGCGTTTCACAAAACACCAGCACAATGTACAACATGTATTTGCAGCCAATTGGTTTTTTCTTTAAGGGATTCACTACATTTTGTAGTGACTCAGGTCAGTTATGAAAAACGTTTTCAGTAAAAGTGCGCAGGTCTGGTTTGCCAGTTAAACAAAAGTTAGAGCTCAGAGGCAACACTGTTCAAAATGTTTTTAAAATAAAACCCAGAGCGAAAGAGAGCTTTGCAGAGTGTATGAGAGTTTTCTGTAAAGGAAACTGCAAAATTTTTGGTTAGAATGAACCCTTTTTTTATTGTTGCAATTATCAGTGGGTGAGTTGTTATATATACGAGCAAATACATAAATTTTTTGGCAAGTGCAAGTTCAAGCCATGAAAGTGCTTTCAATTATAGTCGCATCAACATATAATGTTCTATATAAGTTCAACTTTTTATTTAAGCCACTCGAATAAATAGAGAAGATCTAATTTTACATATTCCTCCAGTTGTACACACTATTTCACATACCTGTAGAAATGAAAATATATAAAAAGAATAAAGAGTTCTTTCTTCTTTCAAATTAAAAGATTCTATGTCGAATTTTATTTACAAAAATATTTTCTGATAGATATTTGCTATCAATTGTGTGGTTTAAGAGATGTTCCTCTTGGTCATTGACATGAGGCTACATTTTGAATTCTGACTGCCTTCTATGCTGCTAGAAGGGGAAAGTTTAAGTCATATTAATTAAACGGATTTTCGGATTTTACGGAAAAAATATTTTAAAACATTTTTTCCCCCCAATTTCAAGGAGAATCATTTTTCTCTAAAATAAACTCTACCGTATTACCCAAAACAATTACCTACTGAATGCTCAATGCATAATAAATTTGAAAATTAAAGACTAGCCCAAGGAGTATTTGAATTTGAAAAAGTATTATAAAATCAAACGTAAATCAAAGCGGCACGTTTTCAACTGAATCATCATACGCACACGCAAAAAGTCTTTAACCCAATTTCTTATTATGGATTTCATTTCAACTATACAAAAACCTAAAAAACAATTTATAACAAACAAACAAAAACACTATATTTTAACGTAAATATAAACAAAGCCGAAAATAACGACAAATTAAAAATTATAAAAATCATGCAGCTACAACACCAACAACAACATTTTTTTTAAATACATAATTTTTAATAACAAAAAAGCAACAAAATGATAAGAATTGAGAAAAAAAAGTTTGACCTAGATTTTGATTTCGTTAGTTCTTCTAATTCTTTTAAAAAAATGTGTTAAAAAATAATTGTGTTAGGGGAGCTTTAGCTGTCATGAAGAGTAAGGGAATCGAAGAATTTTTAAAATGTACCCTACAGTAGGTGAAGCTTACAAGGAGCAATTAAATTTTTCTGCTTTAAAATTTTTACTATCTTGAAGTTTTTTTAACATTCAGGCAGGCCTGCAACTTACTTGGCACACATATATACTCAAACTGATTAATTGAAATTGATCTTGATTGAAACATAAATATTAATTAACTCCGACAATGTTGCCGCAGAACGGAACAACAGGGTGTTTATTAGTGAATCTCCAGCAAAGGTAAACAATGCACAAAAACTAATCATACTTATCTATACCAGAATTTTTCTTTCCAACTATAAATATTTAATTAAGGTCTTCTTATTCGGCTAATGCCGTTCTAAAATTATTGTTAAGAGTTTTTCTTTAAAGAAGTAGATTTCGTTTATAAGTGGGCGATAAGATTATCAATAGATTTACATACGTGTTCAAACAAATGCGTTCCGGTGTAAAATGCTTCATAACGAAATGTAAAAAAACACACATTTCGAAATATATTTTTAAAATTTCTTTTGGTGTTTTTGTTTTCTTTTTTCTTTTTATTTAAATACACAGAAATAACATAAATAAAATCAAAAGATATACAAGCAAATGAATGAATGAAATACATATTGAAAAAAATAAATAAATAAGAACAAAATATATTATAATGTTAAATAAAAATAAACCTTCAACTTGATTAAAATCCAGGGATATATAAGATTTTTTAAAATACTTTTTATTTTATTTAATAAAAAAAAATGGAACAGCAGTAATTGATAAGAATTCTTTTACAAAAGCAAAAAAGCAAATTTTTAACATTGAATTTGAAATAAACAGAAATAAAATATAAGTCACGAAAGTAGACCATTTCAAAAGAATATGATTAATGAGTTGGATTTTTTTAATTTCATTTACGAATGACTACAGTAAAGGGTGATTCACCGTTTCTACGTGCTTCGTAAAATTTGTCTCATATTCATACTCGAAATAATTAAGAAATGAAAATTTCCCAAAAAGGGAAATTTTTTTGGGCCAAGGAAATTAATCTACTCCACTGAACATTCAATACATAATCAAGAAAATTAAGATATATAAAATTTCCCAAAAAGGGAAATTTTTTTGGGTCAAGGAAATTTAGCTACTTTACCGAATATTTAATGCATAATCAAGAAAATTAAGAAATAAAAAATTTCCCAAAAAGGGAAATTTTTTTATACCGAGGAAATTTACATACTTCATCCAGTTTTCGTTTTTGTTATTACTATTTTACAGATATATTAAATTTGTTAATATGTATATATTTAAGAAAATGTATTCAGAAATTTGTGCACTATATATGTGAAATATGAATGCATATTTTACCCACGAGGGAACTTTTCTGTATCATAAACTGTCGTGGAAATTTTGCAGCAAATGCCATTCGGCCAATGTTTTTACCTTGGGTATATTTTAATTATTTTATTTACATATGTGTTTATACCAAGGCCAATAGTTTAATACGATTTGCTTGAAATATATGTACATATGTATTTACATATAGACTGTTTAACAATCAAATTTTTTTTTTATATAAAAATTCCCGTTAAAGGGAAATTTTCCGCCATAATGAAAATGCTTCCTTTGAGGGAAATATTTCTTTGATTATGCTTGAAATTCAAAACATTCGCGAAATAGCTATATTTTATTAAGGGAAATTTTTTGCACTTAGGGAAATTTTAGCAAATATTAATTTATTCTTTGAAAATTAATCAAATAATAAAATTTTTTTGAAAAAATATTATATATAAAAATTTCCCAATGGGGGAAATTTTTTAAATTTAAAAATTTTCTAAATTTGTACAAAACGTTTATTAAATGTAAAAGGAAATGTGTTTTTTTTCCAGATAAAATTTGTTTCCTAAAGACTGCATAAATTCTTACTTTGTTACTTAACTGTAAGTGATTTTTTTTTAATTTTCTCCAGTTAAAACTCATATCTACCTGATCATTTCAATATTGTTGTGTCTTGAAAGTTCTAACACAATAAGAAACATAAAATCAAGTTTTTCTATTGCAGCCTTAAAATTCTACTTGCCAGTCGGTTGGAAATAAAGGTTTAAAGTCATGGTCATTTTAGCTTTAAATGAAAAACTAACTAAGAGCATAATACAATTACGCCTTCATAAATTGTTAACTCAGTGTTCTGTTGTCATGCTCGAAGCATTGAACTTTTTGCCTCATGCAGTTGTAGTTGTTGTTAACTGAATTAATTTATTTAATTTATCATTTATGTACGCCTGCGCAACGTACCGAAGTGAGTTCTTTCTAACTTTTTGTATTTTAAAGCTTTATTCTTTACTCTCAGAAAAGCTTTTAGGTAAACTGGAAAAAGTTAAATAGATTTACTGCTCGTAATTGCAACAGAAATTAAGTTTTAAGCAAAAAATGCTAGCGATTATATACCAAAATGAAAGCAAGTTATTTTAAAAAATATTTAACTTTATATGTAATCGAATATTGAAGTGTAATGACATCCGTTTGTATGAAAGTAATCAATCGTATGGCAATTAATTCTCGAGAGCTTGACTATTGACGTAATCGCCAAGAAATCCTTCGAGGTTTGAGTTCTCCAATAAGAATAATAAATTAATATGTATTTAAGACAAGGATGGTATGCTCATGAACTAAATAATCTCCTGTATTCTGTAAGTCGTTGTCGTTTATACCGAATATGTTAGGCGCGTGTATATGTATATACAAGCGAGTATTAAAAAGTTTAATATGATATCCATAGAAAAAAAAGTTCATGTCTAAATAAAATAATTTTTTAATAAAAAAATTTCTTTAATGGTAATTTGAATAAAATTGCTTATTACAACTAGAACTTGTATAAATTTTACAACAAAATGCCAGTATACGATTATGAATTTATTAATTTTCTATGTCTAGCTTAAGGGAATTTTAATTTCAAATATATATTATTAGCTTGAGTTGTTGCTGCTGTTTTATGTTTTCAACAACTAATAATTTTGTTGTCATTTGCTACTGCTTTTTGTATGTTTTGTTTTTAAACAGGCGCTGGCGATGACTTGGCAACACGAGTTCAGGGTTGCCAAAGCAAAAGTGCATTAAACGCACCTGGCATTGATCAAGATTAGATGCATTTGCCAGCAGCAGTTAAATACTACAACAAATGAAATAGTTGCACATATTGCACAGCAACGTCATTGCTCATGAATATATTACAAATCAAATATACAAACAAACAAAAAAACGAAACAAAAAAAATTGCATGAGATTTTAAGACACTCATTTTCAAATGTTCTAAGCAAACAAGTTTAATTTTTATTTTTCAATATAATTTGTTTAGTTGAGTGTCTATGTTTATAGATATTTTTGTTAGATTTTTTCACTTCTTTTTTTTTAACACAAACAATTGTTTTGAAGTTTTCAATATGACGTTTTTGTAATATTTTTCATTACTTTGTTGCTTTAGTTTTTTTCCCCTTAAATAACCAAACTGCCTTGAAACGCTATTTGTATAGAATAATATTAATTTTATGCAAACAATGTGCTTTGTTGTAAAATGTTTAAATTCATTTATGTATTCGTAAGTGAACTTTAAAAAGATTTTGAAATTGAATTTAAATTAATTGAATATTTTTGTTATATATATTAAACATCTGGCGATAACTTCATATGATTCATTCCTGTCATCTACATCCTTTTTCATGTCTCTCTTGTTATATTTAAAATATTATCGACTAGTAGAAATTATTTGAGATTTTGAAAGCTGTTAGAAGGTTTTGTTCTATCGAAAAAAAAAATGTTGTACATAAAACTTAGTTGATCAAAGCGGCAACGCTGCCCCTAATTATTCGTGTCAATTTCAGTGAGGAAAGATTTCGTGGTGCTATTATCCTACACAGGACTTTTAATTTTGCGTTTCATGGAATGTCCTTCTTTTTAACGAACATAAATTATGGTACTATAATACTTTTTCCGCCTAAACTTAGGCAATACTTATTAGTTTTCATAGTCTTATTAATTATGCTTTAGAAAAATGTTCAGTTATTTTCAATATACCAAGAAATATTGTAAATACTTCAAACATGAATTAAAGCTTTTATTATTTTTATCAATTAAATCTGTTTAACTAAATAATATATTTCATGAAAATAGCACGTAAATCATTTTGCTAGTAAAGAGCTTAGAGCTTCTTGTTAAAATTAAATAAACAACTGAGCACATAATAAATTCTCTTTTAACCTTGAATTTTCATTAATCATACGTTGCGGTAGGATCCATTATTAACTATAAAAACCGGTGTATGTATTTGTCTTTTTTTTCTTTCTTGTTTATTTTTATGTGTGGCAATTTGTGTTAACCTTTAAAAAATCATATCTACATACATATGAAACTATTAACAAATGTCATTTAAATAAGCCACTATTATTTTTTTTAAAATAACATCCGCCTTATTTGCTAGACTTTTTCCAAAGTATTAATGCGCTGGTTGCTGCATAATGCCATTGAAATTGAAGTCAATACTTTTATTTATTAAATGTAGTTAAGTTGAGAATAAACATTTAAGAATTTAATTGCCACCTTAGTTTTCTTCGTATTTCACAAACACACTGACTAATGCAACGACTTTGCAATTCTAATATTTAGCCATAGAACAACTACGAGTATTTGTTGGTTTTAGTCAAGTTAAGTTCAATGTTAATGCTAAATTATTAACATAAAATACCGTTAATTGCATTACAACAACAACAAAAAGCCACTAACAACTGAAACGTACATGGCATTTGTTCTATTCTAAAATACACGTATATACTCGTACATATAAAAATGAATTAATGGCCAAGTAGTAAGAACTTTTAGTCATGGCTTTACGTATTAAGCCATCAATTCCAAAGACAGATTTCAAGTACGTGGGTGCTTTCAGAACTGTACAAGGTTGTCTTCTTAGCTTTAAATTACAGTAGCGTAATTTTGGAGTAATTCAGGCGCCATTAAAAAGAACATACAGAAGAAACGCTGTCAAAAATTTTGAAAATTCGAACACTAATTCAGAAATAGGATAAACGTGTTATGAAAACAAAAGTGTGGAAATTGTTAAGGCAGAAGTATGCAAATTCCGATTGTTCGAATTTTCGAAATCATGTTCGAAATTTCGAGCTTATGTTAGAACATTTCTAAAATACCTACTAACTCATAGACAAAAGCGTGGAAATTTCAATTGTTAAAGTATGTGGGAAATTTCTAAGCTATGTTCGAAATTTCGAACTTATGTTAGAACATTTGTAAAATACCTACTAGCGCATAGACAGAAGCGTGGAAATTTCAATTGTTAAAGTTTGTTAGAAATTTCGAAATTATGTTCGAAATTTCAAACTTATGTAAAAATATTAATAAAATATCTACTAACTCATAGACAAAAGTATGGAAATTTCAATTGCTGAAGTATGTTCGAAATTTCGAAGTTATGTTCGAATTTTCGAACTAATGTTAGAACATTGGTAAAATACATATTAACTCATAGACAAAAGTGTGGAAATTTCAATTGTTAAAGTATGTTGGAAATTTCGAAATTATGTTCGAAATTTCGAACTTATGTTAGAATATTTTTAATATATCACCTTATACAGACAAAGTGTGGATATTCCAATTTTTAAAGTATGTGAAAAATTTCGAAGTTATGTTCGAAATTTCGAACTTATGTTAGAACATTTGTAAAATACACACTAGTACATAGACAAAAGTGTGAAAATTCCAATTATTAAAGCATGTTCGAAATTTCGAACTCATGTTCGAATTTCTTCGAAATGTAAATTGGTAAAAACAAAATTTTACAACTCATTACCATTTCCAATTGGCCTGAAAATTAATTAAATGCTTATCAAAATACCAACACTTTATGGCCTAAACTGGAGTGAAATTTCGAATTTGCGTTAAAAATATATAGAACCGCCCGGTAGTTAAACCGTCCTCGGTACACAACAGCTTGTAAGTCGATTTCTTTTGGCTGTTAGTTAGGCTATCTTTATTTAGATTAGTAAACAGCTGATCTTTTAGATTTTAAATATGTTCGAAGTTGTAAAGATGTTATAAAATTTTCGTGTAATTTATTTGAAGTAAAATGGCAATTTTACTCTCTACATTAAATATGTAAAACAACCCTCGCACTGAAAGAGTACAATAGTTTAATACCAGTTACAATCAGTATTTATTAAAATAGACAGTGGAAATAGTTACTTTTTTTCTATTTTGTTAAACTATCAAATGATTGTTGGTATTTGGTCACGTTGCCAAGTGTTGACAATATTTAATAAAGTAAAAAATTCTTTTCTACGACTTTCAAAAAATATATATTTTTTATTTCAAAACAGAGTGTAACTGTAAAGTAGTTTCATTTATAGAAACTGCAGACTTAAGGCCTTATTTTCTGATTTATAACAAGTGAATAGGAAGAAGATTCGTAAAAAATGCGCTTTAATAGAAATTTTTAATAAAAAAAAAAAAAACATTATAAATTAGTCTGTTAAAATTTCATAAAAATTTAAGTCAATTACGAAATTAATTAAAACTTAATACTAAAGTATTGACGGTATTGAAATTGTACCAGTTACGGCAATTTAAGGTTGAATTATTTCAAATGTAATTATAAGGATACCGACATCCTTAAAATTCTTAAGCAGTTAACTTAAGTTAAATTACTAAAGACCGATATATTATTCAAACCCACCTATTATGAACGACGAAATTGACGTTAGGTAAACATTCAGCAACAAGTTGTCACTTGTCTAAGAGTTGTCGAGAACAATTAATCTCTGCCAATAGTAGTAATTTTTCGTCGACAAAGAGTAGACTAGTGACAATTTTTTACTGCCATATTGATAAGAAGTCGATATGGTCATCCATTTTACAGTTGATTCAATGACCACATTTAGTGCAACTAAATTTTATTGTTAATGAGCTTTTTCATTAAGCATTTAAACATTTTTTTTGTTTTAGTTATTTTTAGTACACAAGTAAATTAAATTAAGAAAGTATTACAAAAGTGAACAACTTCAAATGTATTAGAAAATTTGAGTACGAATACAGATATGATACTTCTATTTTCTTATATTTTATTTGTTTATTCAAAGAGTGTTTTTTAATATTATTACAATTAAATTTTAAATTTGATGTATTATTTAATTTGTTTAGAGCACTTTATTTACCAATTTTTATTTTAAATATTTTTTCAAATGGAAATTTCTTCAACTCTTATCAAAAGTAAACTGGAAAAAAAAAAACAAATTAAACAAAGTTTTCTGGGTCAATTTTTATGTTTTGTTTCAGTTTCTAACTTTTGTTTACATATTTTGTAAAGATAATACTAAAATAATAAAAATATAAAATAAAACTTAAGATAAGGCAATAAAAAATACAAGTTAACTCAGACTGCATTATAAACGGCTGTGGCGAACGTAATTTATCCTAGATATTCGTAATAGCGCAGCTTCAACTGGTTTTAAAGTCTTAGGCGGCTCGAAGGACCAAAAAGCAGTGGTTCGAAGGACCAAGATCACAGCAAGTTGTACTTGCGTTATCTATTGTTACAAACAAAGCAGAGTTTGTAGATCGTATATCAATAATGTACGCTTTTATTTTTTATTAAAAGTTATATGATCAGCTATGATCGCTAGGTACCAACGATGGTGATCTATTTTATAGCATTTCCATTTAATTCAGCATTTTTTCTATAACTTGATGTTGTAGTTGCTGGCCCTTATCTGCACTATTATGTTACAAACGGCATGATTAATTTATTATGCGCTTTAGATTTTATGAGGTGACTAGATACACAAAACTAGGTAAATATAGAAAAAGTTACTAAACACACACGTATGTCATTATGAAATTTAGCTTTTTTTTTATTTTGTTCTCAAAATAAGAAAACTCATCACTCATTTTGTTTCATATACACTGACAGTCAACTAGACACATCAATATTTATGCAACGCCACCCAAAAATGTAAGGAAAAAACTTTATATTCTGGGTCAAATTTGTCATTTGTTAAAAAAATAAAAAATAAAATAGAAAAAATTTAATCTTTAAAACCAACAAAAATGTTTGTATTAAAATTTCAAGTGTTTTTTGTTTTGTTTTTATTTTACAACAAGCCTCGTTACGCAAGAGATTGATGGCATTTACAACAAGTTGAAAGACAGGGCGAGAGGGGGGACGTTAAGATCTGTTATCAGATGATCTAAATATTGCCAAGAACTTGATTTTAATTAGAAAAATATATAAACTTATTGTATATATTTGAAACAAATATTATGTTTGGCCGATGCCAAGAAATTTCAAAATTTTTACTTTTTATTTTTTCTTGAAGAACATTTTCAAATGTTTTTTAAAGCTCATAAATTTCTAGTTTGTAAAAAAAATGCATTTTTTTTCTTTTGTTAAATATTATATATTTTCCATTATGTTTGTAAACAATTTGAAACAACCTACGGCAAAATTTTGAATGACAGACAGGTTGAAAGAAGCTATAGAACGGCATGTTGAGTTTTCATTCGGCTGATTGAGGTTCAGATATTTTTCTCTAATATTTTTTAAGCTTAAGGTTTTTTTATTTTATATGAAAATTTGTAATATTTTCAAATAAAATTAAAAGATCTTAAATTAAAAAAATATTAGAGACCATTCAAAATTAAAAAGGGATGAAAAAACCTAGAATTAATTTTATTAATCATAAATTCATTTTTTTAAATTGTAACATATAAATAACCCCTTCACAAAAATTTCTTAATCTTTTTCAAAATTTCGGGGTTCTGTCTGACATTAGAAAAAATACGTGCGTAGACATTTTGCAAGAACACGTCGAAAAGGGGCAAAAAGAGACCCTTACAGGCGGGACTTACAGCGTTAAAATGTTCCAAAAGAAATGTTTCCAGTCTTGTTTTACAGAAAAGGGTCGAATAAATTGTATACCTCAAGGTAAGACTTGCATGACTTTCTCTGCCGATTACTAATGCTGGCGAAAGTATGAAATTAACCCTTAAACAAAGTTTAACGTTTCCATGATTTCTTGCGTACAAATCAAGCCTACAGCTTAATTGTCTTTGAAGATGTAGAGTAAAATTTTATAGCCCGCTATTTTGTAAAACATTTGGTCTCCCCTCCCTCCCCTGTTTTGGGTGCCCATTTAAAATTTTTTTAGAAAAGGGCCGGAGATGGCCATTATGTGGCGGAGTTAAAGGGTTAATATGTTCTGCAAAAATGTTTGCATTAATATTTTGTAAAAAAAAATGCCACTAGAACGGGTGAAAATTAAAGGACCTCTGAAATGCAATCAGGATGTGAGCTTGTACACGCATTTATTTATTAATTTTTGCATAGCGTTATGATATTTATCATACACTACATATATAAAATTTCATTTGTAAATATAAAATTTTTTTCCAACTTTAAAACACAATCTGAATGTGAAAAGAAAATTATAATTTTTTTTCGAAAAAAAAAACATTTTTTTTGTAAGGTTTTTTTCATGCGCCTGACCTCACGAAAAAATAAATTCTCATGGGTTCACTTTGAGCCCTACTATATTTTTCTGTATCACTGGTATGCAAAATGTTTGCTGGAAAAAGCGTGATATTTCAGTAAATTCGATGCACAAGTTTTTATTGCAGTTACAAGTGCCTGGCAACACTCGTACGAAGTCATATAGACCACAGCATGTTTTGCATTATGCAGACTGATTTTCTGATGAAGAAAATAAGTTAGTTAAAAACTGTGCTTAGCTTAAGCTTAAATTGCAGTGTTGACAATCAGCATTGTAAAGTGTGTTATTCACAATAGAGCTCGAAGGACCATAAAGATCGTTAGCTGCTGTTTGGTTGCTATCCGACAAAATAAATCAATTTCAGTAAAAAAAAAACATAGCGTATTGAAATGCATTCATATTTTACATATTTGGAAATCTCTGTCAGTATTATTTTCCTAGAATTTACGGTTATTGTGTTCAACATCTGTCATTTCAAATAAAGTTTCAATTAATTACGACCGCTTCATTGTTACGGTTACAGTTTAATGACAATTCAAGCAAGCTTCTGTGATTTATTTTTTTATGTTACTCAAGCGTTTGTTTTATAATTTATAAATTTTCAGTATCTTTATTTGCGTTTTGCAAATGTAATTGTTTGAAATAAATTTATGCTGTGTTTTTTCAAACATTCTCAGATGTTTATAAATTCAATTCTAAGCGAAATAATATAAAAGTTTAAGGGAAGTTAGCCAACTAAGAGAGCAGTAAATTAATTAAAGGTGCAACTAAAATATGAAAATATTCATAATGAATACCATTGAAATAAGAAAAGACACCTTAATTATATCAAACATATGATGTGCTCTAGGCAATTAATTATTTGCTAAGGACAACAAGTCCAAAATAATATGTTTTAATCTCTAGGCTACGAAACTTTCTAAATTACTTCATAAAAAAATATAACATAGTTTTGATTCTTTGAACTTTTAAAGTCGTTTAAAACACTCGACATTAAATTTTATGTTATTTGGATCACCTTCCCCTTTTTGCGAGCATAAAAGCTAATAAATTAATTAATTATGGGTATTTTATTAACAATTTCAATGTCAAAGTTAATTCGCAAAACGTTTTTTTTTTGTTCTTTTGTTTCTAGCGTTCTTTCAACTATTTACTACTACTTGTAACCATTAAAAGTATAATAGATCACTAAAATACTTTCCTTTAAGGAACATAAATTAAATGACCTTCGAAGGACCACTTATATGTTCATAGTTATTTTGTGAATAACTTTAATCAAGCATCGTACACAAAATTAAACTAAAACATCAATCAATTATTTTTGAACTTTTTGCTTCCGGATTTCCTCTGCCTCTCACATTTGAAATATTTCTGCGCTGATTTCTTTATTAAAATGCTTCATTTCTTATTATAGCTTTTTTAATAGTTTCTCGTTTAACCTGCCATTAAATATGAGAATTTCAATTAATATTTCATTTAAAATTCTAACTTTTAACAATACAAATATCTAACAATAATTACGTGGTGTTCAATGCTGTTAATTTATGGTCATTTGTTATTAGTTTACCGTTATTGCAATAAATTACTGTGGCTGTTAACCGAGCAAACAAAAAAACGTTTTAATTAATTCCTCACAAACTACAGAAAAATTATTATATCAACAGCATTTTTTTTTAGCTAAAGTAGGTACTGAATGATGCCCAAGGGTGAAGAAATAACAACTGGTATAGGAGTATCTAAAGTTTTTAATGCTATTGAAAATGACCGTGTTAAGAATTCGTAGAGTTATTTTAATTTTTGTGGTTGCAATTAAAGTTATTGAATAATTAAACTGTTTGGAAAAAAAGAGCTAGATTGTTACACTGCAAGCGGTAACAAATTTTGCAATATTGACAGTTCAACTTATATTTCATTCACAACCCTGTCCATTTCGTGTCTGTAGTGACCAGCCAGATCGTTTGCTGGCTTAAGTGATATCCCTTACTGTTATTAACTGCTGTCGCTTATTGGGTTATCTAACAACATGAGTTGCCTTTAAGGCACATTACAACACACACCACCTTCAAGTTTAAATTTGCTTTAAATGTAGAACTTTATGGAATGATTTCTTAATTATAAAAAAGGGGTGTTTTTAAAGTAATTAATTGTAAAATTAATCGCGTGACAAAGTATACAAAGGAAAAATGTGCTGTACCTCTTGGTTCTTTTTTTTAAGCTACTTGACGGAAAAGAATTTAATGTGCCCTAAGAGTAGATTTTTCTTCTTTCCTCAGTTTCAATATCTCTTTCCGAATGAACGGACATAATGAAGAGTAACCGTCTTCAAAATAATGTACCATAACCTAAAATAATGTAACACAACCTAAAAAAGGCCTAAGTGACACAACCTCAAAAAATCCTAAGCAACACAGCCTCAAAAAAGACCTAATCGACACAACCTTAAAAAAGGGTTAAGCGACACAGCCTCAAAAAAGGCCTAAGTGACACAACCTTAAAAAATGGTTAAGCGACACAACCTCAAAAAAGGCCTAAGTGACACAACCTCAAAAAAGGGTTAAGCGACACAATCTCAAAAAAGTCCAAGAAGTACAACCTCAAAAAAGTCCTAAGTGACAACCTCCAAAAAGCCTAAGCAAAACAACCTCAAAAAACGCCTAAGCGACACAACCTCAAAAAATTCTAAGCAACACAACTTCAAAAAAGCCTAAGCAACACAGCCTCAAAAAATACCTAATCGACTCAATCTCAAAAAAGGGGTAAGCGACACAACCTCAAAAAAGGGCTAAGCGACACAACCTCAAAAAAGGCCTAAGTGACACAACCTCAAAAAAGGTCTAAGTGACACAACCTCAAAAAAGACCTAAGCGACACAATCTCAAAAAAGCCCAGGAAATACAACCTCAAAAAAGTCCTAAGTGATAACCTCCAAAAAGCCTAAGCAAAACAACCTCAAAAAACGTCTAAGCGACACAACCTCAAAAAATTCTAAGCAATACAGCCTCAAAAAAGGCCTGAGCAATACAATTATTGAATTTTGATTTTTGATGCAATTTTATTGTATAAATAATTTTTATTTTTGAAAAAAAAAAAACCTAAAAGAATGACTAGTTACCTCACAAACCACTTTAATGATCACCAAAACAACTTTTTCTAGAAAGTGTTGCAGTGAACCGTTTATCAATTAAAACTAAGCGCCATTTAAAACATTTTTAGTTTTTTGCTACCGCGATTCTAATTTCCATTATGTTTGGCCTTTAACAATCCAACAAAATAGAATAGAATTTACAATTATTCTTGTTTAACCTTCAAAATTCTTGCATGCGAGTAAAAAAAAATATTCTATTAAATTGTGCACATTTACAAACAAGTTGTCGTGTCTATTTCTTTAAAAGTAGTTTTGTCTAGTCTGCTGTTAACATTTCATTCTATTAGAAATTGCAATTGTTTACAAGCATAAATAATTAATTCCACTTTTAGTTTTTCTTTTTGCAAGATTTCAATATTTATGCCTTAAAATATATACATTGTATGGACAATAAAAACAAAAGAAAACTTTTTGAAATGCTAAAGAGAGGGAGACATTTTGCGCAAGCGCGCGCACCTTTTTAATTTACACCAGAGCTTTTACTTTTGCTGAATGACACAACCAGAAGCATGTTACACTAGCTTAATAATACAATAAAAAAATTTTTTATTTTACATTTGAAAAGTTTACTTTTTCCTTAGTGTAAACACTTAGTGCTGGCTGTCGACTTGAGTTTTTAAACTTTGATTATGCGTTTGCTTTTTAACAATTAGTTGTTAGCAAGTCGTGTATGCAAAAACTTTATTTCCCACAGCGTCTCTTAACTAACGATCTTGTTAAGATCTTATGTGTCATTTTATTTTGCGGTTTAGTGTAAAAACATTATCGGAAAAAATATATAGGACATAAATTTTATTTTGTTATTAAAAATTTCCGAATATCAATATTGTGAGTTGATAAATAGAATTCGTCATTCAATTTTGTTTTTGACTAAGAAAAACACTCAGGAGATAAACCGAATGCATTATGCCGGTATTAGGAAAAGGAGGAATTATTATTGAGGATTAGATGGTGAAAGATTAGCAGGGAGAGAGAAGCTATTAATAGTCATTTGTTCTTTTTGTAACACAAGCGCTAATGCAAATCAGAAGAATGTGATCCCTTATTCATGATTGAGCGTGAAATCGAACCCAAGACTTTCGGCATCGTTGCTAAGGCATTATCTAAGATCTTCTGTGTCATCCAACATCTTCAAAAATTAATTTGCAGTTTCTTGATTTTTGTGTTTTTATTGATTTGATTAAATTTGATTCTGGACTATTTCAATTTATAAAAACTAGTGATGTGTCGATTTTACTATCGTGATACCATCAAAGTAAAATATTTTTTAACAGCAGCCGTGAGCATTCGGTATCGATTAAAATGTGTAAGTCAATTGTATTAAATTTCACGATTGCGTCGGCCAGTGTTGAAAAAATGATTTGCAGCACTGTTTACCTCCTACCTAACGATAGTGATTAAAAATTACCGATTGTTATTAAATATTAATCGAGTGGAAATTAAAACCATCGATAGTCACATACAAAATATAATTATCGATAGTGATATCGATAGTATTCTACATCTCTTAAAAATTACGTTGATAATCAATATTTTTAGCCACATCTTTTATGAATATTTAAGTCTCGTTAATTTGAATTGTTTTCCAGGTCTCTCGGAAAATATTCAATCGATTACAAACATTTAAAATATTAGTTCCGAGAGAATGGGCTGGCTTCGCTTTGGTTCTTTGTTTTTTTACTATACAATTTTATAATTAACTTTCCCTAATCATTTCTATCAATTCTTTTTATTCCAGGCCATCTGGGTTATGACGCGAGCATTCCTTTTGCAGCGTTGGATTTTCTTTTTATAAGGTAAGACAAAAAACATACTCCTATCATGAGCATTATCGAGCTGTTTTGAATACATCCATAACTTTTTAGATTTTTGCCGGAAAAAGTACTTTCCAACAATTGTTAAGTAAAGTTCCTCATGTATTTCTGGCTCTCATATTTTTTTATATACAAAATTATCCTATTTTGGTTAAGGTTAATAAAAGGAATTAAAAATAATATGAGTGCGTATGTGACAACGTTAAATTAAACCTTAAATATTTAAAGAGAAAAATTTTTATATAAAATAAATGGCAGCATTTTAAACACCTTTTACTATGTAGCGAAAATATCCAGGGCAGATATTAATTCCGTAGAAATAAATAATAGAGACAGCAACGAACTGCCAAGTCGCTAAAAGTGAAGACAACACCAAAGTAAATAGTGTCCGTCATACGTTATGCGTCTCCTTTTCTGATCGCATACAAATAATTGATCTATTATAAATGGCAACTTAATTGCATTGCCAACCGGCAACTGAGTATTTATGATTGCATGAAATTCACTATGTAGCAACTGAAGTGGACAACTTTCTGTTGACATCCATCATATAGTTTTATGCGCTTGAATAATAAATAGCAACTGAATATGAGTTGCGTTGCCAGCCGGCAACTGAGTATTTATGATTATATGAAGTTTATTGTATATCAACTGCAATGGAGTACTTTTTGTTGACATCCATCATATAGTTTTATGCGCGTTAATAATAAATAGCAACTAAATATGAGTTGCGTTGCCAGCCGGCAACTGAGTAGTTATGATTATATGAAGTTAACTATGCAATGCAGTACTTTTTGTTGACATGTAGTACTTTTTGTTGACATCCATTATATAGTTTTATGCGCTTTAATAATAAATGACAACTGAATTTCAGTTGCGTTGTGGTTCTTAAATAAGAGTTCTACGGTCCTCATTGATAAACATATTTTCAATCAGATTCCCGTCCGCTCTTCTCACTGTTTTTGACTAGACCTTTATTTTTGCCAGAATTATTGCCAACCAGAATTTTTTACAACTTCAAGTAAAAGTTAGCAAAATTACTACACCTTTTTGCTGTAGCGTACCCCTTAACGCATTGCGTATAAATATTAATGGCTTTGTATGAGAACGTGAACTTAAATACCTTACAGTTCTGTTGTTAAACACAAACATACGCGGTCGTACCTAAAGAAAACTCCTTTTTTATTAAACCTTTACAAATGGAAAGTACACAATGGAGCCGAATATAAAAAATTTTAAAAATGTGTGAAACTCTCAACGATTTGTCACAGAAAATAATATAAGAATTTATCTTTGTAAATTTATTTCATGAATTTTTTGCGAAATTTTCAATAAGTTTTATTGCGAAATTATACTGAATTATTGTAGAATATATAGAGTCCTTTTCAGCTATTAACTTGCATATTTATTTGGGGTATCACACGCTTCAATACCTGCCCGTTGCCAAATTAATTGCTTCCAAGTTTCATCATGCTTTCTACCTTTCAACGGGTTAATTTCGTTCTCGATTTTTATTATTACATATTTCTTTTTTTCCATTATTTTCGTTCCAACTTCCATCTGTTTTATTTTATTAATTTGTATTTTTTTTTCCTTTTTTTTTGTATCAGTTTTCTTTTGCATCACAATTGTGTCCATGTGTGTGTGTGTGTGTGTGTGTGTGCGTGCATGAGTGTTTCGTTCATATTGTGCACTTTAGTCAATTTTTCTGGGTCAAATTTTATTTTTTAATATTGAAAAAAATAAAAGAAAAAAGATCAACACCAACAATATACAACTAAACAATATAAACAATTTGTGGTCATTGTACTTAAGCAATGCTGCTGGTGCAGCAAACAGCAAAATGTTGCGAAGACAACAATCGCAATAAAAACAACAACAACAATAAATAGTTGATTTTTGTACTCAAAAATGCACTTCATTCTACAAATAAATAGGCATTTCCAAACACGCTAAAGAAAAATATGTGGCATCACTTGAAACAGGGCTGGTGAGATGAGAATTTTAAAAGTCATTGTCGGTTAGTGTCGGTTTAAAGATGCCATTAGTTTTATGAAATACATATAACCGATGTAATAGGAATATAATTTGCGAACACTGTAAATGAGAGGATATTCATTCGGTTAACCGAGTCTTTGACTCAACGGCTCAAAGGGGAGAAAAATTGGGAATGATTTTTCCTCCTGGAGAAGGTGGTGTCCTGAGCAGAGTATCTGGGTAATTTATTTATTTTATTTTTTGTTCTTGAATGATGGATAATGATTCATTAGCCATTTATTGACGAGTTAAACTTCAGAAGTAATCGTGACTTTTGTAAAGAATACAGTTATTTTGGATGACGTCTCAATTCCCTAGTTTTCTTGTCGTCTTAGTTCCTTGGTTTGATCAGCAATGCCTTCAGCAAAGGCAATGTTCAGTAGCTGGGAACATATACCATTATACCAACCATAACATCATTGCCAGGCGCGATGTTGGAGGAAGGCCTTTCAATAAAAGTGAACAGCTTGCCTTGAAAATTATAGTTGGGGTTCCCGCTCAAATCCTAGCAGCTATTTAGAGATACGAGAATTGCTATTACAAGTTAATTAAAAACTTGTAGTTCTTTAGCAGATTAATAGCTTAAGAAATTGTCCGTTGCCAAAAGCTTCGATTGTAAAGAAAAGTAAAAAAATAGCTTGCGCAATAAGAATTGCATTGTATGAATGTCAGTTAAATACCAAGGAAGAAAATATGAAGTGATTAGCGTAGCACAATATACAAAGAATCGGAGAGTGTACGAGTAAAATGGTTTCAATTTAAAAATAAGACTTGTCTTTTCCATCCTAGACATAAAATCAAATGAGAGAGCAATAACACAGAGCTCTTTTGAATTGGAAAGGTTTTTTCTAGAACTACATACAATAAATTTTCTTTGATCATTTTAATCTTAAAATTGTGCTGATCTTTCAGATGCGATTATATTCCTTAAAGAAACGGGATACACTGATACACATATTGGCATCACTGTTAACAGGATTTTTGTTGCTGCAAAGTATGTATGTGTGTGTGTATTTGACTGAGTTTAATTTGAAAATATAACAGAAAGGTATTCAATAAAAATTAACATTAAATTCTCTCATTTTCATTTTTATTAATTAAAATTTCTTCACTATAAAACTCTGCTAATATTTTAGTTGCAGTTGAAATAAAATTTAGCTTTTTCATTTATCAAATATTTCATATATTTTTTTCCCCATTTTGTTTACATTTTCAATTATTTTGTAGCATGTTAACCATCACAATGTGTTGCATTTTGTTTGTCTAATAATAAATATTTGTAAATGTGTACATAACTAAAATAACCCAGCGATCGAGTCATTGTTGATAATAGCAGAACGATTTAAACCATAAGAAAATTCAAATGTATATTGTAGTCATGGTCCTGGTGAAAATAGAAGCTGCAGGGTAATCAGTTACATCTATCCTTACGAGTCCTAAATGTGCTGCCTGCAGTGTATGTGTCATATGAGACTGCCCGGTACACCTAGAAAGAGCTGATGTAATTGGTTTCTCTTTCATCTTGGGTGCGTGTACCTTAAGTACACAAAGGAACAATTTTGCAAATATACTTATGAAAAGGACAGCAGACAAACAAGCTTTGAAAGGAACTAATTTTATACCTAGGCATTTCCAAGGATGTACCAGGAATCGATCTTCCGGCTTAAGTAGTGATCAGCGTAGCACAATATACAAGCTCCGTTCAATATATAAAGTGAATTTTCTATGTATTTTGTATTCCATTTCCGGTCAGAAGCGTTATAAAACGGGATGTGGGGTGAAGGGTCAGTATCTTTACATCTTCCTTCATCTGTCCACTGTTGGCGAGCCTAAGAAGTCTAGAGTTCCGGGTTCCATTCCGCACTCAGACATGAATATATGGCGTCGAATATATCTGATCTGCTTTTAGTGCACGTTTCATGGCACTATTAGCGCATTACAGCAAACTCCTTTGTCGGCACTGTAGCTTAAATTCTCCGGTGTAATAAAGAGATATAGCAACCAAAAAATACTCTATCTTCTCATTTTTCTTCATTTGTCTGTTCAGCAATACCCCCTTCTTTCTAGTTCCAGCACAATGTCCAGCATGCATAGCGATCACCACATGAATGCTGATCCCTTTACACAAAAAAAAAATTATAATAATAATGAATAAATTGCCTCATACTTTCGGCATAATGCTTTGCAGCAGTAGATTTCATATGCTGAGTGCCCATCCAAGTGAAAAATAAGATTCCGAAACACTTGAACTTGTGCCATTTCAAAAACATGATCGTTCATGCCAAGAACATGAAGAGCTACTTATTCCTTAATATTTATACCAGCTATAGGCACATTATTGCCTCAGTTTGGAAGCGTCCACACACTTTGCAGTGTTTCTAGCAACTCTTATGAAAATATTCCATTCGTAATTCCATTCTCACGGTCTTTGTTAATTTTTTTATCTCCAAAGGTGTACTCCCCTGATGTATTGAAATATATCGGGAATACCGTTTAAGAAACCGAAGCTAAGGAGTCTGGGAGAAGATTAAAGATGCTAATGACACCAGCACTCCACTGCAGGGAAACTGTTAAAGTGTACGACGTTATATAAAACGTGTTTTTTTAGAGTGTCACAACACCAGAGCATTGCGTGCAAATTTGTTAAATTTTTAAATTTAACAGATCAGAGCGTCTATTTCAAAGAACAATAGATCGTTTTCGGACCACATTCACTGTTACTGATTATGTGCATCTCGTGAGACGCCGAACAGAAGAAACTGTAGCCGCTGTACAGGAAAACATTGAAGGCGATCCTAATCAATCAATTCGTTGCCGTTCTCAGCAACTGAGGCTGGTATACTTCCACTTTATAAAGGATTCTTTTAGTTGTTGAGAATTGGTGTTCCAGTTTGCGCCTTCTACGCGCCAGCCGTGGTGGCTATATGGCAGAAATCATATTTTATTTCCAATAAATCACGTTTCACTGATATTGAAAATATATTTCCTTGTTTTATTATGATGTAAACTTGTGTCGCTCTATAAAAAACACTTAATAGATATTCTTTAGCTCGGTAATGCTTCTAAGACTACAGTGTAGAATAGATGATGCCTGGCTTCACAATACTTGTGATCCTACGCTGTGCCAGGCCCACGTTTTCCGCTTAGCGTGTATAACCACCAACAACTATACCATAGTAAAGACATCCGTCAGATTATAATTGCAACGTTTTTTGCACTTTTTTGAAACAGTTTTATATATTTTGCTATTTGCAAACAATGCATCTGTAAAAACTGATCTATCATATCTGACAAATATGAATTTTTATTATAAAATTCCACCCAAGTGCCACTTTTTAGAAAAAAAAAAATTTTAAATGTTGCATGTTTTCTAGAAAAGAAAACACCATTAATTTCTGCTTCCCAAAGGCTAAGGCTTTTGATATTATAAATAGTATTTACTGGGTTAGAATCTTCTTCTATCATTTTTACTTTAGCAAATATTTATTTACATTTATTTATTTTCTAATTCATTGCAAAAAAAAAAACACATTTTTTTTCTTTATTGTGTGGATTATTTTGTTTTGTATTTTCGTAGGTCATGATTTCATATTTTGTTGTTGCTGTTATTATTGTTGAGGTAGTCATACTACGTAAATTTATAAAAAATTTGTTGTTGTGTTAGAAAAAAAAACTCGTACATACACTCGTATACACGTATTTGTAGTTTAAAATAATTTAAATTTTATATCAAGTAATTGTTAAAATGAGGGGGTTGTTTGCAACCGAAAATAATTTATGTGTGGGGGTTTTGTCACAACCAAATAAAATGATAAATTACAATTTTCTCAACAATTAAATAATAATTAAATTACGAATTAAGTTCTCGAATTTTTTTTTTAATTTAGTGACTGCAGTAACACTACAGGTGTTCAACTTTGATCTATGCCAGCAGCTCTCCGAGCTTTAGACATTTTTCCAAACAGTTTTACCTTGATATAAAAATTCTTATTGCAACAGGATATTGAACTATTAGAATTGTTTAATTTCATTTCCCTTCCTCAACATTTGTCGCCTTAAGACCATTCCTTATATACAAGTACAGCTGCAGACACGTAAATTGTTGGAATACTTGCAGAAAGCTGACTGACTGCCTCCCCGCTCCAAAAAAAAAAGAAAACTAACAATCTTTCTCCATCCCTTGCCCATCAGACAATGGGAAAAAGTACGTCAGATTTCAACAATAGTTTTAAGTTTAGTTGTTGTTTCTAAAAACTATAGCAGCACCACTTGCTGCGTATTCGTATTTTCTGTGCATACGAGTATATAAAATTTGTTCCAGTTATTCTATCCACTCAAGGACTCCAAACCAGTAACCTTCGAGCGGTGATTGACTCGTTCACGTCTTACTACCCCCTACATCCGCAAAAGTCCCTCTGCCATAGTATATGATGGTGTTTTGCAGAAATGTTGCTTCACATAATAACCTGGCGCTGTGGTAACACTGGTCTTATGCAGACTCTTTATTGCATGTAGAACACGAAAATTGCATTCTTTCGTTTTCACTCGCCTAATTTCTGCTTGATTTTGCAGCAAAAGCCAAATGGATTGCTGCACACACTTTTCTAAGGTTAAAGTTTACAAAAAAATTATATCTGTATAAGAGTTCATATTCTAATATTTTCTGCAAAAAAAATGATGTTTGCTATTTTTTAAACGCAATATTTGTTTCTCGACAAAATTTAATTCCAATAAAACATTTCTAGCTGTTCCTTTTTTTAATTTATAAACAAGAGGAACAAATATGCTTATTTTTCTCTAATCCTTTTCAAGCACTCACAGATAAATATCCCTTAAATTATGACTTATACAATATAGGAAACAACTCCCCACGTGCAGATTATAATTTTATTTCAAAACGCGTAAGATTCTTTTTTATTAAATAATTATAATAAGATAATAAAATCAAACTATTCCTACATCATGTACAAAAGAAAAAAACTCATTCCAGCGCCCTCTTGCGTCTAAATAAAATACCTTAAAGAACTCTCACTTAACACCTCTGGAATAGAAACACTGTTCCTAAAAAAATGGTACAGAATTAAATTTTCTCTTGTTCCTCAATTTCAACACGCCCTGTCCTAGTGCCAGCACAATGCATTTCATGCATTAAAAAAAATAGTCAAGTTAATCTTAATTTTCCAGTATATAATTTCAGTCTGTAAAAAAATATGTTATACGATTTAATATAAAATGTTAAATTACTTTTATCATCCAAGAAATGCGTTAAGTTGTATTTTAATATAGATAAAAAACTGTTCCCATTTGGAATTTCCTTGAAAACATCTTTAATATAACTCTTGATATAATAAACAGCAACCAAAACTAATTAGTTTGATAAAATACTAATTATTTTGATAAATAACGCAACTGTTCCCACTTCATATAACACGAAAAAATATTTTCAAAATTTATATAATTTAACTACAGCTTCAAAAATACTATCTATCGTTGTTAAAAAAACTGAAATTATAAGATATCTTATTGAACAACAAAACTGTTCCCACCTTAATTTTCTAGACAAAACGTTTACATTCCCAATTCCTTAATGTTTTGCATAATTTTTTACAATTATTGACAACATTATATGATATAATTCCACTTTTTAAGAACTGTTCCTAGCTGAACTTATTTACAAAAATTTTATTTCTTGATTTCTGAAAACAAAATTTTTCCCTAATTCGACTATAATATGCAATTCTGCTTTCAAATTGAAGTTAAAAATTGTGTAATTTTTAAGAATTACGCTCAAGTTACCAACTGTTCTTATTTAGTAATTAATAATCATTATTATATAATTATTTATATATATTTAACTTATCAAATTTATAAGCATACCCGCAAATTTTTTACAAATCATATCTGTTTAATAAGCTAGATATACTCAACTGTTCCCACTTTATTTTTCAACCAGAGCTATTATTATCTCTAAGCCAAGAAAATCACTTTGAGGTTATTGCTATAGTATTTCTGTTTAGCAACATTAAAAAAATGAACTGCTCCCACTTTATTTTTCATATAAAATATACAATACAATAATTTAAGCAATGGATTTTTTATATACGTTAAAAATATCACTTCCAGATTACTTTGTGGCAAAATAATTAAAAACTGTTCCCACTTTATTATCTCAAATAATTAATAAAATAGTATAAGCAATAGAAATTTTATATATATTTGTAATATTCAGAAGGCCTACTGCTCAGCGTAATAAAAACATAGAAAAGTTCAACTGTTCCTAGCCTAAAAAAGTGTAGCTATTGTTTAAGCAACACAAACTGTAAATTAGTGTTGTTTAATAAATATGCTTAAGGATTTTTTTCTATTATTTGTGTTTAATACGATAAAAGTTTCTAACTGTTCCCACATTAAATTTTGCTTACTTTGGTTTCTTAAACATAGTTTTTTATAAGACATCTGATAAAATTGATTTTTTTAGAAAAATTACACAATTTGGGCTAATACTTGAAACTGTTCCCACTTTAGTCTTATACAGTATGGGATTATTTTTAAGTTCCATACTTTAATTTTACTATTCAATACCGGTTTTATTACTCTCCCTACCCTTCTAATATCGTAAATTTAAATTTTTAAGGATGTTTTAATGTGACAGCGTGTCTTTAAAATGATCACATTTTCCCTAAGAAGAAATAATTTGATAATTAAACCTTAATCTTGAAAGTTTTTGAGATGTTTTTTATTATTAAAGTTTTTCACATTTTCCCGGTAATCAATTTTGTAATTAATACCAAAGAAGAAAATTAATAATAATTAAAAAATAAAATATCTGCCTCAAGCAAAATATTTATTTATTGCACTTTATTTTCCAGTTCCATTGCAAACGCATGTACACACCAGCAGTTAGTTTTATTCGTTCCATTTTTTATATACAATCTATATTTTTGTATGCATTATTTTTTATTTTCAACTTTTTTTTATTTTTCTATTTTACAATATATTTTTTTTTGTTAATTTTTGTTTGCTTCTACATTTTTTTCAATGACTCTCAAGGATTTTGTATGAAAATGTTGTTGAACTTATACTGTATTGACTTTGTTGCATTTGAATAGTGATAGTGATGTTGGTTGTGCGGTGTTGCACTGTAGTTGGTTGATATTGTTGTTGCTATTGCACTGACGTTTCATTTTGTTCATTTTATATACGAGATTCTATTGAGTTTATGCAGAGTATAATTAATTGTATTAGTGTGTATTTGTTTAACACTGCATTCAGGCAGTTTATTGTATTTGTGTGTGTCTGTCGGTGTGTCAAGATATCTAATACAAAATATATAAATAAAATATATTATAGTTTGTAAAGTGCATGGTTGACTGTCATAGTTATCAGCACACATTTCTTAAGTTTGTCAAGAGAGCGGGTTAAAAATGGTGCTTATCTCAGGTGAGAGAGAGAGAGAGAGAGAGAGAGATGTTTTATAATCAGAGAGGTGTAATGAGGGCTTTATAGCTTATTTGCAAAATAGCGTGTTTTGTTTGTTTTGATATAATTAATAACCCATAGGTTAGGTCCAGTTTACTTGGGTCTAAGAAAAAAAACAGATTCCTTCGTGTTACATGTGAAATTGAAGAGTGAAAGGAGGGAATGTGTAAGAGGAAGGTTAGGTTAGGTTAGAGGGCCGTTGTCCCTGGCGGGACAATCCACTTGGGTCCGTCAATTCGGTCCCTTTGTGATGCCCTTAAGCAGAGGACCTCCTAAGGGATGTCCTCCGCCGTTTCAAACCATCCTGTACCCCTGAGGAAGGATGATACCCCTGAAAGCTCCATGTTTGCCAGGCTGTCTAAGTCTGACAGGAATCGGGAGCCCAGAGGAAAGGGCGCGTAAGAGGAAAGAGGAAGGTTTAGGGACAAATTGAGTTGTAGAGTAGGGAAAAAGATATAAAGTGTAAAAAGAGGAAGGGCCATTTGCACACGCCGACGGTTGATCTTGAATCTCTCTTCCAACAAGTCTGAGGGAATGCCGTAAGATAGGCCCGGCATAATATGCAGGCGGCTAATCCCAAGAGACACGCAGTCAAAGGATAGGCATAACTCTCTCCTCTTCCTCCTCATCGTCGGAACGGAGGAAGTAATCGTTGTGCGAGAGAATCATATGTTTGGAATCAACATCTGGTGTACAGCCATTATGGATTCTGTCCATTTAGCTCTATGTATATCTTCTAAATCTATCAATGCTTCCACAACTTGGAAATATTGCCACACTTAAGTGAACAGAAGTGGCGACACCGTTTGACATTCTCAGCTATCAAACCATACTTATGGACACCGATAGTTCTCATGCGATCATCCGATATTTTTATATGCATTCATTCAATGGCATAATATTTTTTGGTCGATGTTTATTTTAAGGATTCACTGTTTTATCGTTTCTCTAATGGGTTGTATTCCAATAAAAGCGGAGACTTCCTTTCCGCTTAACGCACTCGTGATTGCGATCATATTCATATGTCGTGGATTTATCCGAGAACCACACTATGCTTTATAGGGAAAGTTAGTTCTTTGGCCGGAATGCCTATATGAGGAATAAATTCCCTTTTGTAATTACTCCCTTCATCCTCCTTCGCACAACCAATTTTCCCAGTTCCAGCATAATGCACACATGAGTGGGGATCATCCCTAGTCCTAATTAAAACAAAAAAAAAAGTTTTGCCACCGATGCGTTTAGTTGTACATGCCTTTTCCGAGTTTTGTATATAATCGAATCGGTGTGACAACATCCAGATGGCACCTGCATAATTCACACCTCCAATCACCAGACCATTCCGCTGTATCCTCAATGAAAATATTTTTTGCCTAACTGCAACTTTCGATATTAATCGGATTCCTTGGATTACTGTCGTATAGGATCTAACATATTGCTCTCGTGCGTACAGATATAATTATATCACTCACTTTGTTGGCAGTTCCTTTGAAGTTCAGTGTGTGATCTATAGTGCAGAATATATCAAATGCGTTCTCAATATCTTGAGGAGTTACTCTGTAATTCGATTCGAACAGAAAACTGTTCGAAAATGTATATTAATGAGCTTTAAAGTCGGAAGCATTTATTTTCAAATCGAATTACGCCAGTCAGAGTGGGGAACTCCTCTGTATAGCATTTCATTGCACCCTACCTCAATGAACCCTTACCTAAGAAGAGAGTTGTCGACACAATCGGCCTGATTGTGTAAGGCGTTGACGTTTACGCCAAATGCGTTTTTTGTACAAGCTTAAAGAAACATACAAGCAGTTTCTTTAATCTACTACAAAATACGACTGAGGCGTAAACGCCTTACACAATCAGGAGGAATGTCACGCACTCCTTCGGCGCTCTTGTAGCAAAAAAAAGATTTGTCGTCGAAGGATAAGTTTAAAATAGCTCCAAAAAAATTCGGTGACTTTCGCATCTTTCTTCAACTGTCCTCTCAATCCCCTCCTTTGCGTTCCGTCCTAAAGCACTACATATGTAAGGCTCATCCCCTGAGTGCTGGTCCCCCAAAAAAATTGTTGTTGAGTTTAAAAAAAAAATTTTTCGATTTTCGTAAAAAATTTATTCTTCAAAAAAAACATTTTTTTAAACCAATCTAAGGTTATTAATTTCTATAAATTTTTTACTTTATTTTATCTCTAATCATATTTTTTTATGAGTTTATTTTATATATTTGCTAATTCTTTTCCCAAATTTACCAAAAAAAACAGTTCAAAATTGCATATTGAGAAGTTTTAGCTAGTTTCTTTGCTAATTTCGCCGGGGCTAATGTAGATCATTAAATGTTTTGCTTATTTCATTTATAAGCCCACCTAGCGAGTATGTGGCCTACCTACAACACCATTTTTTATATTGAGTAAGGTCATGTTGTTTATGACTTAACCCATTCAATCTGTATACATATAGTATGTATTCGTATACTATATCTTTGTGCAGTTAATACTGAAAATATCCTTTACATATACTACTACACTCGTATAGTGTTTGTTCTAGTTTTTTTTTTGTTATGCTAGCAAAACCAAGGACTTTAGAGCTGTATAAGCAACTGACCTTCGAACGGTGATTGACTCTTTCACTATGACATTCTTATGCTACCCCTCTGATATGACAACCCTTCTGCAGCCATACAAAATGTGCTTAAATTGGACTTTTTATCAAAAATAAAGCAAATGGCAACCCCCACACGTTGCAGAAACTGTAAACAATTGATTGCTCTCTCTTGCTACTTTTCTTTCTTCTTTTTTTTACGTTAAGAAACATATTATTTTAAAGAAAGTTTTCTAATATTAATTATTTTTATTTAAAAATATATTTTAAATAATTAAAATCCTTTTTATTTTATGAAATTTTATTTAAATCTTGCCTGTTTAATACTCGCATAAAAGTAACAGTTTTCTTTTCTCTCACAAAACATGCACATGCATGCCATATTAGTTTGCTCTCACTCCTCAGCTGTACTTTTTCTCAAACATATACACTCGCACACACATGTGATATTCTTTACAAATTGTTGTTTTCTTTTACAGAAAACTAAAAAGCGTCGGAGTAGTTTGTCAATAGGTGTGCTTGTTGTTGTTGCTGTTGTGCGGCTATAGAACTCTCAGTTTCTATTTAATGCAGCATGTGTTTGTGTGTGTGTTTTTGTATTTCAAAGTTTGGTAATTTTTGTTCATACATGATGTTGTTGATGACTGTCGTCGTCAGTTGCAATTTCCGTTTGTATTTTTACACATACGAGTGCATGCAACATAGTAGAGTGTAAAATTTGGTTTATGTACGTGCGTGCGGTAAAACATAAAACAACAAATAATATGAATTAATAAATTCGTTAAATGAAATAAAATAGATTCGGATTTGTCGGCTAAAGTGTTTATATAAAAAACGAGATATTGTGAAAACTAATAATAAATATTGAAAATAAATAATATGTGTTTAGTTTTTTGAAAGATATTTATTTTTCTGGACCTGTCACATCGAAAATTTTGATATAAAGGTATCACGTTTTGAAATTTATAATTAAAAGTTTTTAATATCACAATGGAAATAAACTGTTTTTTGTTCAACTAATAGCAATTATTAAAAATTCTACATCTATTATTGTATGTTTTTAACTGAATAAAATCGGACTCCAAAACATGGAGCTACACTGACAGGTAGAATGTTTAAAAGAAGGCAAAATATAGAAAATTGGTTTATACATGTAGAATTTTTGAAGCAAAACCTTTTGGATCTTGAAAAAATAAAAATTCATACCATGTAATTTATTTGCCAATTTTTCTTAATTAAAATGTTAAAAATAAATGAGACAAAACAAGCAAACAATTTTATTTTATAAAAAATTTTATCTATTATAAATAATAAAAAAACTTTTTTAAATATTTATTCAATCAATAATGAGAAAGTGATGATCAAATTATATTTAATGCGGATTTTTCGAAGTATGAAACTAATTTGCAAAACTAAACTTCCCAAAGATATAAATATCATCAACGTTAAAATCTGCTAGCAGAAACTTTTAAATAAAACAAAACATTTCAAAATCACTTGTAAGGGAACTAAAAAAACAGATTAGATGACACAGCCACACAAATGTTAGTACAGACAAACACCATCCATCTACTAAGACAAAAATTATATGTCGATTTCACAATCAGTATTTATACCTCCCATTTAGTTCAGAGTAATAATTAAAATTCCAAATAAATGAAAAATGGGATCTTCAAGTTCTCATTCAATATAAAGCCTGTTTTTCGGACTTCTAACAAAATATTTTAACCTTACAGAATGGCAAAAATGAACAAATTAACTTGGAATAAATAGGATAGAACTTTTTAGGCCTCCCTTTTTGCTCCATGTACGAAATAAATCATATTCATAAAAAAAATTTTTTTGAAAAAGTTAATATCTTTTTTGGCAACTCTGACTAAAACTAGTACCGCAGTTCTGTTCTCTTTTTAATCCGTGAATGAATGAAGAAATAAAAAAAAAATTGTTTCGTTGTTAATAAGCAATTCTATTAACAAAGAACTTCAATGTGGAAAGGATGAAAACAAAATAATTATATAGCACGTTAGAGACATAACTATTTTCTGCGAATTATTAAATTATTTGGAATAGTTGTAAGCTTTCTACATTTTTAGTGAAATTATGGGCTTCAGGAATATTGAAGTTGCTGGTTACACATTTAGGAATACATGATACATGTGAAATATTCATGCGATTTTTATTGTTTTCGGAATATCCTTGAATTTTTGTGGATGTTTTAGTGGTATTATGAGTTTCGGTTATATTTTTAATTTTTTGTTGTGGTATCTGCTAATGGCATGTCTTATGAATTTCGGAATGAATTCAGCTTTTCAGATTAGCTTTAGCTTATATTCATAACTTTGTTATTTTTTCGATTTTCTGGAGCAAAACTTAGCTTTCGGAGTAAGTTCGGCTTTTCGGAATAACTCCGAATTTTCGGAATTATTCCGAATTGTTGGAATTATTCCGAATTTTCGGAGTAACTTCAGATTTTACTAGTACCTTCAGAATACACAATAGCTTCGACTTTTAAGTATATATTCGATATTTCAGTTTGTTTTCGACTAGTTTTGGCTCTCTCTGAGTAATTTCGTAATACGGAACAGCTAATTCTTATAAAATATTTAAATTTTCGGAATAGCTAAGGGTATTAAAAAATATCTTCCGAGTTCCGCGCTAACACCGTCCTTTCGGAGTAACTTCAGCTCTTCGAAGTAACCTCGACTTTCCGCAACATTTTGGATTTTCTAAGTAACCATAGTTTTTCGGAATATCTTCGGCTTTTGTGAGTCCCAGTTTCTCTAAATGAAATTATAAGTAGGTATCTAACCGAAAAGTTTTAAAATTGGGGAAAACTGTAGTTCGCTGTGACCCAGACATTGTCCTAAAAATTTTATTTGGGCAAATCTTTCACACTTTCTAAGTTGTCATTTCATTTATTGAATTGTCAGAGTATAGAAATTACTTTATATCTGTTTACCAAAAATTAGTTAGATCCTGGTGTTCTAATTGATTTAAAGCATTTCTGGCGCGTTTGTTCAATACGCGTTATAAACATAGCTTTCGGAGATATTTAGTATTATTTCTTGATTGACTTTAATTTCTTGCCAATTTTGTATTTTACTACTAAAATTATAATAAATGTATACATGAGCATATTAAAAGAATGCTGTTATGTTCCGCCAATCACATAGGAGTTAATTAGCTCTTCTTTCTTTGATAAATAACATAACAGGCAATTATTTCTGAATAAACTTCCACAATTGAGTGAGTCATAATGTAAATCATTTTGCATTAAAAATAATATTGTGCAATTTATAAATTTATTTGTGAATCAAATGTTACACTTACTATCATTTGCCACATTCAAATCACTTACCTGAAAAAGAACAATAAAATACAATTAATATGGTGGCGAAATAAATTTAAAATAAAATTAAATAATTAGAGTTGCTATCAGATTATAAAAATGTTATGCAACTTCAAAAAGTTGCTTAAATTTATTCGAGAAATTTTGGTTTAAAAAAATATTATTTCTAATTTCAAGAATAATATTAATATTAAATATGTGCATTATTTTTGTTATAAATAAAATAATAATACAGGAAGGAACAACAGATCAATCACATGGTTTTTCATAAACGCCTAAATTTTTTTATAAGCACAGGAATACGAGAATTATTACAGTTTAATTACAATAATATCTTTCTTTTTAAAAACCATGGGAGAAATTATTAGAACTCCAACACCTATAAATCGGTTTGAAAATGTTTTTCAAATTTTTATTCATTTAGTTCTAATATCATAAAATGTGAGCTACACATTTTATTCAAGTGATAAACGACCGAATCTAACACTTCGTTCTATTTTATTAGCTTGTGCAAGTTTAGATTGTAGCCTTTTCTAATTTATAGCTGATTTTTTTTAATATTTTCATGTTACCAACAAATTGTTTGTTTGACGGCTGCTTGTGTTCCACCTTTTTAAAAATAATTTTTATGAATTGAATTTCCATAGAATTTTATTTTATTAGGCCTACAACAAATCTGTCAAAACTATAAATTATCATTCTTTCATTGCAACAATATGCCAATAAAAATATAACCCATATTTGTCATACATACACACACACACCACATGCACACTTAAGCATGTAATTCACTTCAGAAAAGGGTGTCAAATCTGTTTATTGAGAAACCTGCCAGTAGTACAAAAAAAAAGTAGTAAAACAACCTTTTTCTTATGGACTGAGAACTTAATGCAGCAGAGATAATAAGTCGGAGAGAATAACAGTGAGAGACTGCAGTACGAAGTGCAGCTAAAAATGTCTGTAAACATGTTTATAAACACAACACTGTGACTTTACACATACTCTCATAAACACATAGAAAATGCGGCAATATGTTTTGGGGATTGAGTATAAACGGTTTTTAACGTCAACATTTTTGTTGTTGGTGTCCGTATGGGTTTTAAATGTTTTGGCTGTAAGAAATTCGCAAGAAACTGAAATCGTAATGAAACTAAAAGTTGGTTGAATTGTTTTTTTTTTCTTCATAATTTTGAGATTTTTTCAATTTAGACAAAATACGAGCAGCACAAAATAACAACAAAAATTAACAAGTTGCAGTAGTAGTAATGCTCGCAAGCTCGCTCAGTGTTAAACTGCAGCGGTTGCTGCTGTGGCGATAAAAAAAAATAAATATCTGTCAGTTTGGAAATTCGTAAAATAAAAAATGCACGATTTGTTAAAAACATATAATAAAGTGTTGTAGTAATGAAAAGTTTTAATAAAAACTTGTAGAAATTATAAAAGAAATTTTAAAAATTACCAAAAAAAAAAAACGTTTCGCCAAAATAATTTTTTTTTAAGATTTTCTTTAATCATTTTTTTTTTTCTTTAAAAAAATAATGTAGGTTTTTCTTTAAGAAAAACAAAAGTATTTCTAAAAGAGAGTGCAAAAGTTTAACATAAGAAAAAAATGAGCATTTGAAAGTGATCTCTAAGACAGTGTTGTGCAAAAATAAAAAAATAAAAATCGAGCGCACTTTCTTCACATGCCTCCGCAAACTCAAAACCACTCAAAATCAAATTTAACTGCCATATTAGTTGTAATTAAAATAAAACAAAACATATTTGTTAATTGTATTCAAAAAAATAGAAAATTTAGAAAATAAATATTACAAAAATACGTATTCGTGATGGTGAATATGGCTCAAATATTTCAACGAACAAACAACCTGACAAAATGTGTTAGTTGAAACAGAACTTTAAAAAAATTATATCGATTACTATATGCAAATTAAATTAAATACAGTCAGTAATCTTTAAAATATTAAAGTGGAAATTTATTAAATCATACATCGTTAAATTTGGAAAAAATTAAATAAAAATTCCAAAAAGTTTACAAATATTTTGCAAAAATTACGTCCAATAAAGTATCACAAGCAACACAAACCATGCCTGGCTCAGCTGTGTGGTCGGGTAAGTGCATTCATATATAATTTTTTTTTTTTTTAGAATATTATCAAGAAGAAATTTGCTAAGGAAGCAGCATAAAATTAAAAAAAAAAATGAACAGTTTTTGAAAGCTTCGTGCTACGTAAACGGAAAACTGGGTATTTATTTCTTCATCTAGTTAAAATAATTATAAAATATTTTATATTTATTAATATACAAATATGTTGAAATTTAAGCCAAAGATGCCGGTTACCCGTCAAAAATCATTTAATACAAAATTAATAAATAAATTCTAAAGCTCTGATTCATAAAAAATAGTTTATGCCTTCATAACCTTCTTATATGAGAATTTTCTATGTAAATATTTTTTATGAATCAGCTCGTAAAGATACAGATAAGATTAATAATCGATTACTTAGTTACAATATACGATTATTTTCTGTTATTTTTTCCCGATTAATTAAAATGAATCTATGAAAATTAAGCTCCCTCATTTGACGGAGAAATAGTGTTCTACTCACTGACTTTCAAAACGTTTAATCGAACAAACGTCACGTCAAGTCGTTTCCCCATATTCTGTAACTATCTGCCAACGTCACGTGTACACAATATCAAAAATAAGGCAGTTACCTTCTGGTTGGGGGAAACAACTCATTAATGCTGACAGTCTCTGACTATTCTCCAAGCCCTAGAAAATAACAAAAGTAAAAGTATGGAAATATCTTACTTTTGATATTGTCTTGGCGTGACGTTGAGCAAAAGTTACAGAATAAGGGGGTAATATTAAAAATAAGACTACCCCAATAACTAACTATTTCTGAGAGCCTGTGGATACTTACTAAAGCCTCCATAATAGTAAAATCTTGTTAGAAATGTACAATTACTGAAGAACATGAATACAGAAGTCTCCTATTTTTGTTATTGTGTTGACGTCACGGCGACAAATAATTACAGAATAAGGGGAAATGTCTTGACGTGACGCTGACAAATACTTACACAATAAAGGGGAATATATTTTGTGTGTAGAAAACTCAACGCATATGAATCTTTGCAAGACGTCGCACAGTGGGAGACTTGCAAGAAAACTTTAGAAAGAATTCTACACTTTTTCTGAACGGTAATAGACCGATAATAAAATAATGTTTTGTTGAGATCCACTTTGAATTCTATATCTTCGAAGGGGTAGTAACCAAATCCCAGAACGGGTCAGTCTGAAGTTACGTAAATGTGTTTACGTGCTGATAAATAAAATAGTGGCTTTCCAAAAGGGTGATATTCTGTGCTTCTGCTTAAGTTGAAAATTAAATTGTTGTTGATTTTCCTAGGAAATATTACGCATGTCTGAATTTAATGTTACAAATTTAAAAATATAAATAATACCTATAAATGGGTAAAATTTCAAAAAGCTTTCCTTGACTGTATCCAATTAACTTTTGTTTAGTGGTAGAAAATAGAATTGGAAAAAGGAATTATGCAGCATCTTTCAAATTTTTTTTTTTGTTTGTTTTGTTTCGGAAGGCTTTTTTTTAAATCTGGTGCTAAATAAGCATTTTACACCTTAATGATAATTGGTATGAGTAAATTCGATTTGATTACACTGTGTAACGAGGAATATAACAAATATCTCTATTATAAGTTTTAGGATGTGTGGTCCTTTCACAAACACATAAAATATGACATCCCCAATGTCCCACCCCTTCGAATTAATTTGCAAATTCAATTCACAAGAAGTGTCCATGGGAAAGAGAAGTTGAAATTTGTTTTCGGTCAGATTCTATTGATTCTATTGAATCGATTGTTACAGGGTACAAAGGCCATTCAGATATTGATAGAACTTCTGTTAGCACTTCAAAATATGTATTTTTATTTTTACACAAATTATGTCTAAGGTTCTAACAAATACTAATTCACAGTAGAAAAAATTAGTCCCAAACAATTCACAGCAAAATTTTTTTCAAAAGTTTCACGATACCGATTTTATGGGAAGTGGATTGTAGACTTGCTGCCAAACAACTCATTCCCTCAATACACGTAACTGGAATGATTATAAATTTCAATCGAAATATGTTTTCTTAGATATAAAAATATATATGGGAGATTTTTTATTTACCACGAGCGATATGAAAATATGTTGAGTTGTTTAAGAAAAAAAATTATAATAAGTTCAGTCATAACGAATTGGGTAGAGCAGCCTCTTCAAAATTTTTAATTTTTTTAAAGAAAAAAATAAATAAAAAAAATAAATAAAAAAAAAATGATCCATAAAATAAAAATAATAAGAGTATGTATATTATCGATTATATTTGCCTGCTATAAAAAATCAGCTTTGTTGCTTAGTGTAATTGTTTTATTTATTTATACTATGATGCGAGACGTTATTTTTGCAAAGCCTGACCACTGCTAACGTAAAGGAATGTAATGCAAACGTGTTTACAACATTTATTTCATTATTATTTGTGTATACATATGTGCCAACGCAAAGTACGTTCACCAACACATTTTTAATAAATAGATATAACAACAATTGTGCACGCCGTCAACATTAAACAATAACAAATTATTTGTACCAGGCTTGGGTATGTTAGTTTTAAAGATATATAACAGCATATTAACATATTAAGTTACTAGTTCCATAAGTACTAGTCCCAGGAGTGATCAAGTAAGTTACTATCTCTTTGAACATAAGCAAACAGTTTTGATTTGTTTGCTTGCTTGACTGCCCACTTCTCTCAGGTATTCAAGTAAAAGTAGTAGCATCTAAATGATTTATTTTTGGATAGACGATTAACTCGTCGATGTTAACTTAAAGAGGGCTGCATTCAGGTACATGGATCCATTTATTGTTACTACAGCCACGTTACACATTGAAATAGGTAAGATAGACATATTTCTTAATAGTTGTGTTCCATATTAACCGCGAGTACCTACAATTATGTTCCAACGTCACAGTTCTCTTGACACCTCTAGCATAAATATAAGGCACAATACTTGATGGAAACACTCCGGTGGCAACTTCTTGTACATGATCGTCTGAGATTTATGTGTTCAATGCTATTTTTACTATATACATCAGTAGCTTAATGATATGGAGCCAGTAACAGAGGTCTATAAAATGATGTATAGACCTTCCCAGCACCGACTTTACTATCAATTAGACTGCAGTCTAACCATATACTCAAGGTCTCTAAGCATTAATCCATACTCAGCGTTACTGCCTTTGATTTTTGGTGGAAACCTTAGCCGCTACTTAAACAATCGAAGCCAACCTCAACGATATCCAGCCACAGAGTCATGCAACTTTATTCTGAGGAAGCAACAAAGTTCATCCTTAGACCTTACCCGACATTTCTCCAGCGATTTTACTAGCCCCACAGTCATTAGATAGACTCCATAGAGAGACCTCACCAATATCTGGATACAAAATCATGTAACTTTGTGTTGAGGAAACAGCAAAGTTGCTAGCATGACATTACCAGAATGGAGGTGCACAATTGGGAACATAATCGGAAATTGCGATGTATCTATCACGTGCACTCATGTTTGTAATATGGTACTCAATGGGCAGCTTTATCCTCTAGAAGGTATGTCTTCTAGACATGTTGTGGTAACAGTGCATGCTGGAGTTTCGTGAGGAAACCCTTAACTTTCTATCGACTTGGGCTGTTAGGCGGCTATTTCCCTTCTAGCAGACTATTGCCCGTGATTCTTGTTCCTTTTAAAATGGCTGCATATGTACACTCCTGTTGCTCTGTTATTTCACAAATTGGGCAGTAACACATCAGTTTTATGGAAAATCCCTCAAAGGCCTAGGTTAGGGAAAGCCGAGTTACCCTATCCCAGATATTCACTACACTAACGTGTTGACAGCTCCTAGGTCGTCTAATGTACACAGGAGGAAATATCCAATGCAACTCCGGGTTGGACGCCTGGCATGGTTAAACCAAATGGTAAACTTTTGTGTTCCGATTTACTTTGCTTTACCAATAATTGAGGTTGCTGTTGGCGGAAGTAATAGAACACGAGACTATGAAGCGGAGGGTCCTGAGTTCAATACCGCGTTGAGTCATGAATATTGTGTTGAATTCTTCTGATCAGCATTTGTGCATGGTTGTATTAGTTGTTGCCAGCCTGTTTCAGTGATAAACATAACTGGCAACGACTGACTCGACCATGTTCCAAAAAAGCAGAGTAACAGCAGCAGCCTCCTCCGTCGGTCCAGTAGTAAAAGTTAACCGGCGACGTAAAAAGGTAGACATAGCTACAAAAAATTATCTATCTCTCGAGATAAAAAAAATCTTCACAATAAGGTTTGTGGGACCAGCACTCAGAGTATGACCTCTATATATGCCGAAAGGAGGGGTTAGTATTTAGAGGACAGATGAAGATGAGAAGATAGAGAATTTTTTTATAGCTATTTTAACGTTATTTTACTTCGACTGATTTTCGCTACATTTGCCGGCGAGGGCAAATGTAGCTCTGCTCTTTCGTAGATGATAGTGTCAATCGCTGCCAGTAATTGTTCAATGACCAGTGCTATGAATTCGCTATTCGAAACTAACCGACAACAACTAACACTACTACTTCACAACTAGTTTACGAGAATTGTAAAGCAATAGGCAGCATTCCTTTTTGCAGTTGGGCCAGTTTTGAGGAGTGGTGAGGATAGAGAATCTGAAGATTTTCATTATTAGTATGTGCTACAAGTTTAACAACATAACAGCCTATACATAAACTTAAATTTTAAATCAGCCAAAATACATATTTACAATTACCTAAAATAATAACAATTCATACCCACACCTGATCAGTGCTATTAATTTAATATTGGTAACATACAAAGTCGTACTCACATCTATTACATACAAATACCCTCAAATTGATAGAAATGTTAAATGTTGCTGATACTCTATCTAGGCTTCGTTAAAATGAGTGCTATTACACGAGCCCAACTGCTTGCATACACACGATTATGGGCAATTGTTCGTCAGTTTGGTCGTTTAGATGGGGAATAGAAGTGTAAGTGTAATAATGTATTAGTTGTATTATTATTATTATTGCATTACCTTAGTTGTTGTTGTTGTCGGTGTTGTTGCTATTACATACGACAACAACGACGACACAACATTTTCAACGTTCAATGTACGTAATCGATGTCACGGACGTTCGTTCGTTTATAATTTTTTTAATTCACAGTTTTTTTTCTTTAATGTTGCTTGTTGTTTTGCTGTTATATTTTCGTCAATGCACAGAGAGTAAGCCAAAGTGAATATAAAAATGTGAGTGTATGTACTCCTATAACTACATATGTACGTATGTATATGTATGTATGTATGTGCGTGTGCGGTATCAAATGTAATTTTTTAGTTTTTTTTGCCGTTGCTGTTGTTTGGTTTTGTGTATGCAGAACTTTCACTTGCCATGTTAATATGCACAAGCTTACGTACACATGTGTATGTAGGGTGTTGTTGGTGTGAGTGTGTATGGATATGCAATTTGTGTAGATATTCATGTGTACATACGAATTTTGTAAATTTATTTGTATGTACATGAACATTTGATCTCTTATAATAATTGTTTTCGTTTCTGATATATTTTGTTGATGTGGGCAGGCTGTATTTTGAAGTATTGAGAAGCGGAGAGTGTGATGCAAATATTGATGATATATGAAAATACATATGTACATAACTTTGTGCGTATGTATGTATGCTTATGCTTACATATTCGTAATAAAAAAATTAATAAAAATAACCTACTGCACACTGTAATGTGTATTATAGTATTAATCATCAGTAGTTCGTAAAATTTTAAAACTTTTTATAAGGCCTAATTTTTTTATCACAATAATTGTTAGGATTATTTGCATAAAAGCTGCATTGTTGTCTATGAATTGCTAAGGAAAGTAGTTCATTGTTTAATTGCCGACTTCGCTTTGAATTGATCATCTCCCATGTAGTCACCTTAGTGTGTCTCTTGAGCTCCACTTAATCGTTAAATGACAGATTTCTTCATTGAGTTTTCTGAGGGCGTGACCGATCCATGTGAATCGGCCTTGCTATGTTCATGTTGAAGTGTAAGTTCTTTGCTGGTAGTTCTTCCAGGCTATCACATTTTCCATACGGAAGAGATAATAATTTTTACTTGCACAACTACAGTAAAAAAAAAGGTTCAATATGTGTAATTCTTAAAACACGCAGCAAGTTCCACCAAAATCCTAGTGGTTATTTTCTTTGTAAAGTAATTAATAATCACGTTTCTGAGAAATTGCCTACTATTGAATGACTTTGAGTACAAATTATCCACAAATAATTTTTTTTTAAGTCACTCATGCTATTTTGTAAACAACATCGAGTAATTTATTTTTGAGTTAGATATGACTCACGCATAGGAAATTACAATATTGGCACATCTTTAATAAAAACACGTTAAAAACAACAACATCAATAAAGTCTTGGCAAAAGCCGCGACTTATTTTTCTTTTTCTTTGGAAAACTCAATATGAAAATAGAATGCGATAGTGAGTATGTATAAAATTTTGAAAATATTCTTCCACAGATTAATAAAAAAAAAAAAAGAAAGCATTAATAAAAAAATACCTTACACTGCGACCACACGAGCAACATTTCGTGTCTTGATACAAGCAATAACGCCGGCAGAAACGCGTCGTCAATTGCCAATGTTCTTGCTTGTATATCTTGGTAGCGAACACGTACAAATCTTAAAACATTATAAACAGTGTTGTTTTCTTATGAGACAAAAATTTCAATCAAATAACAATTCAATTTGACAGCATGTGTTAAAAGATTATTGCTCGGCAATGTATTATAACAGTTGTTGCCGAATATGTGTTCTAACATATATTCATGTGGTCCACACGTTAATATCTAGTGTCGGCAATCAAATTTGACGGTTGCCACGGCAATAATTGCCAAACTTATTGCTCGTGTGGACGGGTAGTTAAAGACTAAAATTACACATTTGATAGTTTCCACGATCTTTTTTCCTAACTACATCCGCTAAACAATTTCCCCACTTAGACGTTATTTTATATTTTTTTTATATTTAAAATTTGCTTATATGAAAGAAGGAATTGTTTTGAGATCGTGAAATAGGCAGTAGATGTTTAAACAAATTTTGTATAAATTCAAAGAGGTTCCTACAAATAGAATGTTTCATCATATGCAGAAAAATATTACTCATACGCACTCCTCTCCATAAAATCAAGGAACAAAATTAATTTTGAAATTTTATAAGCAACAACCTTTAGAAAATAGTGCAACAAACAAATTGCAGGCAATACTAATATATTTTCTAGCTTTCTTGCAACCTAAATACAATCACCTCAACTATTGCTTAGTATATTTATGTCTAATATTTATTTGCTGTATTATTTTTATAAATTCATTTAGTAACTTTTAAATGCGTTTCTTAAAAGTAACAAGATAAGAGTGTTTGGTAATTTTTAATTATATTTTTAAAGTCTATTGATGATATATTATAAATGAATAAAACAATATTTAAAATTTGATTGGCAGAATAACTGAAATAATATTCCTTAAAATTTGGTTTATACTGTAAGATTACGAGTTGTCTAATTTTAACTGTTATATTATTTACTTAAAATTTACATGAAAAATGTTCAGAATAGCATTTCACTTATATCTAGTGATGTCATATTAAAAACTTATTAGTTTGTGGCCGTTTTTTATGGTGTGGTGAATATCGTTGAAACTCACCACACTTGATATTATGGCTTAAAGTGAAAAAAAATTGGTTTTTCATTAAACATTTTAAAAGATTCAGTATACTTTGCCAACAACTGTGACAAGCAAGCAAAAAATATGTATGTTAAAATAAATACTCAGTGAATTATTTATATTTGTTATTATTATTTTTTGGCAAACCGTTAAGTTTTCAATCGACTTATTTCTACTTGTGGTTTTTTTTTTTTTTTTTTTTTTTTTAGGAGTAGGACCAGCACTCAGGGGATGTCCCCTATATATGCAATGCATTGCGCTGGAACTGAAAACGAGGGGATAGTATTGAGGGGACAGAATAGGAAAGATGAGAAGATAGTTTTTTTTTTTTTTTTTTTTTTGTAGCTATTTCAACCTTTTTACTTCGCCGGCTAATTTTTTGCTACAGGGCCGACGAAGGTGGGTGCTGTTACTCTGCTTTTAGTACATGATTGGGTCAGTCGCTGCCAGTAATTGTCCAGTGATCAGTACTATGCCTTCATCACTGAAAACAGGCTGGCAACAACTAACACAACCACGCACTAATGCTGATCAGAAGAATTCAACACAATATTTCATGACTCAGCGGGGGCTCGAACTCAGGACTCTCCGCTTCATAGTCTCGTGTTCTACTACTTCAGCCACCAGCTGTCGAATTTCTTAGGAAACTTAAAGTAACAATAAATTTTCCTCAGTTGAAAAAATATTTTTGCGAAATATGAAATTTAAAAAATTTAAAATTTTAGTGGTTGATATAAATGTGCACATATATGTATATGGACTTGTTTTTCACTCCCATACAATCTTCCATATTTAACTATTTTATGAATAGCAATAGAACTTTAACTGTTTTAAAAAAAAAAATATTTTGGAAAGTAAATAATTTTAATCCCTAATTGATCTATTTGGTAACAGAAGAGAGATTTAATTTATTAATATTATGTAGATATTATGAGCAGTTTTAAATTTATTGGTGTTTGTTAGCATCAATTATAGAGGTGTGGTGAATTTCTAAAAAAAAGATTTAAGAAAAAGATCTATAGAGATTCTAAATATTGATTTTAAAGTATTTTAAGCACTTCAAATTTCTGTGCCTTATTTACTATGCCAAGAAAATCCGATATAAAACTTTGCTATATACCATCTAGAAGAAGAAATACTATTTTATAAACAGAGAGATGTCTTCAATTTTTTTGAAACCAATTTTTACTGAAAACAAAAAAGTACCGCCACCTACATATGCTTTGCAAACAAAATGAAATCATAATTATCCAATAATTAAAACCAGAAATATAATAACCATAATTTATTTCAATATTTTATTGCATTCGAACACAATTAATTTAAAACCTCAACTATTGCTTAATAAAAAATAAAAGTGATTTGTTTAGTGAGCAAGAAATTAAAAAAGAAGAAATATTGCAAACCTTATATATCAGGAAGTGAAAAGCATACAATACAACAACTTCGAATTGTGTTATTTAATACCACAGAAAAGAAAAAACAAGACACAAAACTGCATTAAAAATGACAAGACAAGATAAGAGAAAAAAGCAAAACAACATTAGAAAAAACCTGAAGCAAAGTTACAGTAATGCAACGTAAACATAAAAAAAAGTATGTGGTATGTGCATATATGACTTGCAACGACACTGGGGCAGAAGCACACAACACTTAAATTTATTTTTACTTATATGGATACAGACTGACACTTCGGCTCTTTTATGTTTTTTTTTTTTTTATATGAAATAGATATAACAATAAAAAACTTGAAATGCAGTCATTTGTTGCAAAAGGGGAACTTTAAAAAGCTTTTCGAATGAACGAGGGACGGTCGTAGAATTTAAAAAACGGCTGCAGGTGAGGAAGTCTGTGGAGTATCGTTATTATTAAATGAAACACTTCGGACGACATCTGTAAAACTTGATAATTACTTGCATAGTTGGGCGATAATGAGGACCACAATCACCCCGAAATGCTCGAGGAGTGGCCATATATGAACCAGGGGCGTTACTGTGTAATGCGATGCGAAAGGAATTTCTTCCGCATTTCAATGTAAAGATCATACAAATGCGTTCAGTTTTTCATTCGCATCGCATTACAGAGTGACCACCCAGTGCATTTGAAGTAAGTTTTAGTTTATTTCAAATGCACTGGTTTCTGTTTAGTTCACAGACAATCAACTTTAGTCAATTGTTGGCCACAATGAGAACGTACGTCAATGTTACGGCAACAGAGTAAAGAAAAATATTCCCCTTCTTTTTTTTACCCCATTAATAGTTGTGGTGCCACCCTCGTATAAATATTTATGTATTCGTATGCTTACAGTTTTTATGGTTTATGCAATTTTAATGAAACAGGAAAAGAAATATATTTCTCTTGCCTTTTTTTAGTTAATTTATGCAAAATGAAAATTTTCTTAGGCATAAGCTTTCGTGGAAACTGTAAATTTTGTAAAAAAATGTGTATGCTCTTAATGCCTGAAATGTAAAGAGCAGAAACCTAGAGTAACACCGGTTTTCCTTATAATGAACATGTTGGTACAATTTCGCACACACAGCCACACACACTACAATACCGTTTACTGTTACCAAACCACTTGATAACATGTAAACAAATGTTAATTATTAAGAGACGGTGAGAGAATTTGGAAACCGTTAAAATTCAAAGAGACAGAGAGGGATTTTTTTTATATACCGGCAACTTCATTTTTTGTTGCATATGTTTTAAGAAAGCTTTCAGTTTGCCATGTTTACTGTTATGAACAGAATGAGTGTATGTGTGTAGTTAAAGAGCATTAACAGTGTATATGGAAATGAAAAGCTTTTGTGTTTGTGTGAGTGTATGTGTATGCGTGTTAATGTAGAGTTTAAGTGTAAGTGAGGAATTTTCTTTTCGACTAACTGTAAAATGTTAGTTTTTCGTATAAATGAATGCAAAGCTTTCTTTTTTACTCTCTTTTTAAAATTGTTTTGCTTTCGATTAAGTAATACTAAAGGGAGTATGTGTTAGTGGCGTTGTGTGTTGGTGTTGTTTTAAGGGAGACTTCAGCGTGTACATATTTAATATATTTTGTTAGTATTTTTCCCACTTCTAGCAAAGTGTAGGTGAAACTCTTTTTCTATTTTAGCTTTTATTCACATTAAAATAGTGTATTAACTGTTATGCTCTTTAAAAAGTATGAGTATTATTGTGTAGTTTATTGAAAGCAGCATTAGAAAATATTTGTTTGTTGTGTATATACAAAAAAAAAAAAGTTTTTAATTTTTATGTAGGTCTCTGTTTCGGTTTCTTCTTGCTTTTTATATGCATGTTATTGCTAATGGATTTGTATGTGTCATGTTGCTGCTGTTATATGTAGATTTAGTTTTGAAATGAAATAGTTTTTGGCGCTTGTTGGTGGCTTTCTTTCGTTGACTCCTTTCATTTCACTTTAAACCGTTCGCCTAAACGCACGTTTAACGCGGGTTGTTTAAACACTACTAACTTTTACTCTACAAACATTTAAAATACACAGAAAAACAACAACAACAATATCTAAAGAGACATTAACAACTTTACAAATAGTAAAAATAGAAAACTTTTGCTTAAACAATTACACAAAAAAAAAATATATATAAAAACATATAAGAACATTTTTTGTTGCTTTTTGTTTAATTTAAACGTTTTCTCGTGGCTTTTGCATTTTTGCTCGTCAACGTGTACGTGTTTGCAGATTGTGTCTGTGTGTGTTGGTGTGTTTGTTCGTTTATATGTTTATTTGATTTCATTTTGTTGTTTTTATTGTTTTTTTTACATAAAAACTCTTACTCTAACATAACATTTTCCATTTACTCTATACAAACTCTAACGGTAACATTTCGTTTATGAAAAAATGCTGTAACTTTTGGTTTAAAATTTTTTCAAATCAACCGACAGTGTGTTAAACTTTCCTCGGCTGTTAAGAAGAATAACTAACGCTCGTTAACGAAAAAACAAAAACTTAAATATTAATAAGCAATAAATATTTTAAATTTAAAGAACAAATGTTATAGATATTTTAATTAAAAAAAATGTATAAAAAACGCGCGTTCTGTTTTATACGCAGCATGCAGTTGTTTATTGAAACTAAAGAAAATTCAATTAATAACGCGGAAACAGGAATTTGTTATTTAAATCGTCAATTTAAATTAAAAAACAAATTGATTACTATTTAATAGTGTGGAATACTTATACAAAAATTTTATAAAATAAATTGTGTGTGATTTATTAAAAAATTTATTTTTACTGAGAAAAAAAGGTGTTTATTTTCATTGTATTAATAAACTTATAATTTTAACGAGTTGTTGTTGGCGTGGATAAAGAAAATTATATAAATCAATAAATAAATAAAAAGTTCTTCACAAATAAATTTGTAAGACCACAAATTTAAGAGATTCAAAATATTATGCATATTATTGCAATTAATATTTTTATCATATAAATAAAAGAATTTATTAGAATATTAAAACCGCCATATATATTAATATCAATTACAGCAATAATAATATTAATAATCATAAAAAAATAATATTAATAAAAATAATATTAAAAATTGCAATAAGCATAATTACTTAATAATAATTAAAATGATAGTAATTGAAATAATAATTAATGATTGAGAATAACACAACAGTAATGAAAATAACAAAAATTAAATTAAAAATAATAATAATATCGAAATAATAATAAAACCCAAATAAAAGAACAAAAGTAAAATAATAATCATAATATATAATAAGAGTAGCTTAATAACAATAATATATAATAATACTTCTAACAGAAATAACAACAACAATAGTAATAATAATAATAATAATAATATCAAGAATATAATAACAACAGCCATAATTATAATTATTGTTGTCATATTAATAACTATACGAGTATATGGAAATCGTAAAACATATAGGCATTAAAAAATATATATAAATTTTGGTTAACTTTAATAAACAAATATGTCTATAGTTTTTATAATAATAAAGCGCAATTAAGGAATTTAAAAAATTTCAAGCCACTAATAAATATTTCAAATAGTTTAAAAGGAGGAAAATACGCATTATTTTCCACCGAGTGCTTAAACTATAAAACAAATTAAGGAACTTCATATACATATATAATGCATAATAAACATAAATTATTCTTTATTAACACAAATGGCAAACTAAAATAAAATTAATAAAGGAAAGAAATAAACAGTAAATACAAATAAAAATAATAAATAGTAATAAAGTTTTAAAAAAAAAGTAATTACAAAAAATTAACCAACAGAAAAAAGAGAAAAGACATATACAAAGACAGACAGTCAAACAGATAGACAATCAGACAGACCCTTGAAAATATACACTTTCCTAAGCAATAACAACATTTTCAAATCTTAAAGATAAAAGTTTTATTTATAATCAAGCGAATTGTAAAAATCTTTTAATTTGAAAAGTAAAATTGATAAAAAATACAAAATAGTTCCTTGAAGTTAAAAAGCCTTTTAAAAACATTTTTAAACAAATAAGAAAAATGCTTTAAAAAATTGTTTAAAAAATTTGGTAAATGTTAAATAGAAAAAAAACTGTAAAATAAACAACAAAATTAATTAAAAACAATTAAGTAAAGCTTTGAAAGTAAAATAAAATTCTATAAACAAACTTATATTAAACATGCTTTTAATATACAAATAAAAAGTTTGGACTGAAAAAGCTCTTAGGTTTTATTTTCTAAAATGTTTCTGTCTGATAGACAGGCCTGTGAAAAAGTGAATTTTATTTGAACAAAATAAAAACTATTTTACGAAAACTAAAAATTTTCCATACCAAAAAATATATCTGCGAAATTTAAATATTTGCCAAAAATATGTAAACCAAAGTGTAACTTATTCTCCGGGCCCTGTCTATCATACGAAGCAGAAAAGTTAATCCCTCCTGACACTTTTAACTGGAATTAAAAAACATTACAAACACCGTAAAAAAAGGTAAAAAAAAGATTTTTCGACAAGAAACTAAAATAATGAAAATAAATTAAAATTTTTCAAAATGGTACAATACATGTGCTGTAGTTTTTTAGAAAAGAACACAAAAAAAAAATTTCGCGTGAAAATATTTTATTTACGAGTATGACTTTTTTATAGATTATTAATTTGATTTATTTTTGAATTAAGATTTATTTTTTTTAATCTCCTTTAATTTTATTTAATTTGAATTTTGCAAAACAATATTTCTCAGATCGTTAAAATTATTTCATTAAATATTTTTTTTTTATAAAATTTTTATTTTACATTTCTTTTATTTTTCAATTTTATAATTTATTTTATTTTTTTTTAAACTTCTTTGATTTAATTTTTCTTTCACTTTATAACTAATTACTTTATTTTTTTATTTTATTCATTTAATTTGTTTTATTTGGGTTTTGCACCCCAATATTTTTCCAAAAACTAAGATTATTAAATAAAATTATTTAATTTAATTTAATTTATTTTTTTAATAAATTTTTTATTTTTGCTTTGATTTTGAATTTTATGATATCTTATTATACAAATATATTTTATTTTATTATTATATAATTAAATTAGTTATAATTTAATTAAGACAACATGTCGAATAGAAGATTTTAAAAACGTATTATGTAATTTCTAATTTTTTTTTTATATTATTCTTTTATTTCATTTCTTTTTGATTAATTTTTTATTATATTTTTATTTATTTTTTTTTCGATTTTTTTTATACTTTCAAGTTTTATATACATATATTATATAATTTTTTAATTTCCATTTTCTGTTATCTTCTTTATTTTTTTTACATTTTATTATTTCATTTTTTATATAGTTTTTATTTTATTTTTTTATAATTTTTAATTTTATTTTTTTATATAATTTTTTAATTTCTATTTTCTGTTATTAATTTCCTTTTTTATATTATTATTTTATTTTTTATATATATATGTATATATTTTTTTATTTTTTATATAATTTTTTTTTATTTCTTATATATTTTATATAATTTTTTTATTCTATTTTCTGTTATTTCTATTCTTTAGTTGTTTTTTATTATTGTTATTTATTTATATTACTTTAATTTATTTTTATTCACCCTTATTGTGTTTGGCGTTTTACGCCTTCAAATTCGACAAATTGTAATAGCTTAAAGACGAAAAGCTAAAATTTTCTTTAATCCATTACAAAATATCGAATCTGGAGGCGTAAACGCCAAACACAATAAGACTAATTATTTATTTATATTATTTATTTATATTATTAATATTTTTGTATTGTTATGTATAAGAATATTTTCTTTCTCTAAATCACAATAATTAAAAGTAAGAAAGATATTTAAACAACATTAATATAAAAAAGGTCTGTTTTTTATAAAATAAAAAATATATCTATTTTACAAAAAAATATAACAAATTACATTAAAAACAACAATACAAATTATTCTAATAGAAGTTATATACAAAAAATAATACCGTGACAAACATTTGGACAGACATAAAAATAAATAAAAGTGAAACAATAGCAACATCTGTTAGAAACAACCAAAACAAAATTATAAACAAAAATAATTCCTTTAAACTGACCTAAAAATATAGACACAAATGGGCGGACAGACATCACGCATCAAAAAGAGTTTATTAACATGAAAATAAAGGACTTCCACAAACTAATAATTAACTAAAACAAATGCAACGAAATACTTATAAAAAAGCACAAAAATCAATTGAAAAATATAAAGAGATTTAAATACAACGGAAGCTCGTTGAACTGAGTTTACTTTGAAAATCAGGCAGGTTGTATACGAAAACCACGCGTGACTAGTGAGATTGCTCACAGTAAAATACGCACGTGTGTGGGATATCTTCAAAACTTTGATAATAAAAAGCCTAACAAAATTCCAATTAGATAATGTCCCATTGCCGTTTGACAAACCCTGTGATATCACAAACCCATGCCGTAAACAATCAACGCCGGCGATTCACTATTGGCGGATCTGTTGCTCGGAAGAAGTTGTTATTTTACAAACACAATTTAACTTGATATCTTCTAATATACTCGCAAAGAAGAAAACTTTAACAAAAATGTATTTTCAGTTAATATGGCCATATTAATCAGCTAAACAGCTGATAAACACAGAGATGGAAAACTAAGTATTTGCAAACCGAATCATTTTTGTAATAAAAGCGAGTGCAGGGGAACAACATCAAAAGGCGCATTCATATTTCATTAGAAAAAGAGAACTTTTATTTGTAAAAGCTTATGAAATAATACAAAAGCTTTCGACAACACATGGCTATTTTATACTGCATGGTCGAACAAAACTTTAAAGTCTTTAATTATTTTCAAATTAAAGTTCATATCAATTTAAATTTGATTTCTTCTGATAAATTGTTCCATCAATCAACTTTAACCACAGACTATCTACATTTTAGTAAGACAAATGATTCCCTCCATGTTTAGCTGCATGTTGCTATTATCACAGTTTGGTGTAGCTGAAATTCGATTCGATTTCTCTTTTAATGAGTCTCCGTTGTATTAAATACCAAACATAGAAAATAAATATTCCTCAATAAAATATAATAAATAAAAAATTTTCAACTTCTACCTTTTGCTCCGTTATTAGGAGCTTTTTTTAAACACTCATAAAATACATTAATAATCAAAAATTCATAGAAATGATTACGAATTATATTTTGAAAAATATATATATTCCGTCCCTTAAAAAAAAAAGACTTGAAATAACAACAGCATACAAATATTTGGAAGTTAGTAAATAATACAACAAAGTGTCTAAACATTAAGTCTCAACATTTAAAGTGAAAGAGATAAACAAAAATCTTCTTCACACACTCATTTGGAAATATTTATGTATATATGAAAAATTTTATGAAACAATAAATCAATTAAATAAATGAATACAAGTGCATTTATATACATACATATATATCGTATTTAGAACTGAACAAATAAAAAATAAACATTTTGTATACATGTTTTGATAAGCATTTTTATATACAAAGAACAAACTTTTTTATAATCAAAAACTATATTCAATTATGTATAATAATAATAAGGAAATACTGCCTTAACTAATAAAAGAAATATATTAACTTATAAAAATATTATAATAGCCCTCAATTCATAAACAATTCACTGCAAAAGAATTTAATATTATCTTAAGAAAATGTGTGGCTTAATACACACGCATGCATACGTACGAGTATACTTATTTGCACACTTAATATATAATTAATAATTTTAAAAACATTCAGATTTCATTAATAATTTAAAGCAACATGTTGCTAAAAACAAGCGTTCAAGACTGGATTCAATATATTTAAATAAGATTTAAAAATAATTAAAAAGTTTAATGTGTATACACAATGTTGCTGCATAAAATATGAATCAAAACAATGTGAAAACGACAAATCCATACAAATAGTAACTTTAAATCAGTTAATAAGCCTTTCATGTGCATAATTAAATATATCTAAACTTCTGCAAAGCACTTAAAAAAATACAATAAACAATATATTGTGCAACATATGAATATAATTTTATTGAGAACAAAAAAAAATATTTTAAAGGCTGTTGGCATGTTTTTTAGCACATAAGCAAACAACAAACTGTGGAAAATTAATCAACTTAAAATACCAAAATATGTATATCACCAACAATGTTTATAAACATGTCATCTACGATTTGAATTAGACACTTATATAATAAACATACCTTGAATTGAAGTATATTTGAACAGCAGTATGTAGTGAACTGAAAAATAAAACGGTAAACAAATTACGATTAAAGAAACATGAAAACAAATTAATCATCAGTGCAGTAATACATATATTTATGATAAACAATTCGTAGCTGAAATGAAATCCCCTTAAATATTAACAAACATTACGATAAAATATATTTTAACACCAAAAATAAAAAAATATTTAAACAATTTTCGAAAACAAATATAATAAACTGGAATAATCGAATATCCTGTAAAATCATAATAAATTTAAAAAAAAACATTTAATAAAATATATTTTTTTTAAATAAATCATATTGTTCATCATTTTGAAACAAAATAATGAGAATAACAAAATTTTTATATGTAAAATATTGCCATCAAAAACATATATAAGGCACAGTTTTCTACCAACAACAAAGATCAGCATGCAACATGCTGTAGCAACATGTTAAAAAGTTCAACCGGAATCATTACTTTACAATATATATTCTTTTCGAACATTTACAGCATAAAAGGAAATGTAAATGAGGAATATATGAAACAATGCTGGCAACAAAACCAGCAATATAATAATCAAATGTTTATAAACATGTACAACAAAATTATTAAATACTACAGAACTTTGATATTTTAATAATAATTACCAAATAGCTTAAAAACGACATTTTACAAAGCCCACATTTTTAAAAACTGTATTTGGGTAAAATAAAATTTAAGAAAGCTTAATCGAAGTTGAAATTATATACAAATAAGTTTGGCATTGACAACATGTTGCCAAAGAACCATATTGTTTAATTGTTATGAATCCGTTAAATGAAAGTTATAAAATAATATTATCAAAATATATTTTAAACTAAAGCAGCATGTTGCCTGGCTAGCTTTCAGCAACATGTTGCTGGACAAAAGTAACCCCCTTTTTCAACAAATATACAAGACTTTTTTAAATAAATAAAACATCCAAATGAGTGTGGAGCAGCAGCAGCCACAATTAACGGCCATTGAATTAACAAAGTCTACGAATAACAATAACAACAATAGCAACAACAACAATAATAACAACAACAATTCAAGCCTTAATTTGGAGCACCCCGCAAAAAGCTCTAATGAAATTGCCGCTAATACTTGCGACATAATACACAATGATATTTTCTTTAAAACCAAAGAACCATCATTGGAAAAGCCGGCGGCAGCAAGTCCTGCTGTCAAACAAAATGGCCAACATTATGTACACGATATTAAGGAAACTAATGGTGAACATTTAAAACGTCAGCACCATGAAGATAATGAAAAAGAAAAAGAGCAAAAGGATGTGCTCAACGAACACCAAAAAAATAACGAAGAAGAGGACCAGGACCAAGACGATGAAGAGGAAGATTGTAGCCTAAATACAGCCTGTATTATTAAAACTCCTCTCAATAAAACACTCTTAAAGAAATGTACACCCAATGCCAATGGTAATATAAACACTTTACCCTTGTCCTTTAACACCTCTAACTGTAGTTGTTCACATGAAACGGACTCGTACAAAACTGAGTTTCATAATGAAAACGGGCAAAATTTTGATTATTTTACCAAAATTCCCATACCCACAACAACACAAACAAAATCAGCGCCAACAACAACTTCTTCGCTTAATGCCACCACAATAAAGTGTACAAAATGCAATAACAACAATAACATACATTACAACAATTACAATTGTTATTATCGTAAAAAGGCAACGCGTTTAAAACCATCAATATGTCGTTAGTATTTAAATCTAACCCTTTTTTAAAACACACTCTCTTAAAAATTCAATTCTCCCTCCCCAAAAACACTTTCCCTATTAATTCTTAAAATTTCTTTCTACTTTTAGAGACTAAATTGTTTTCTTAGCTCAAAAACGCAATTTACCTTAAAATATCAAGAAAAAGAAACGAAAAACAAAAATATCAAACAAAATTTATAACCAAGAAAAATCCAAACTGGCTTCCAAACATGTTTATTGGTTTCTTAAAGAAATTGGCTGAAAAAAAAAACAAAAGAAAACATTTTCTAAATCTCTATCCAATTAATCCACAAAATTGGCTCGCATCCCGTAATTCACAATGTCATTTGGTTTTCTTCTTCTTTTTAACAAAATTTTGATTAAAATTTATTAACGTTTTTTTAATCGAAATTTTGCAACAAAATTTTTTAACCAACCATCTTTACCCCAACTGCCTAAACACGTACATCAAAATTATGACATCAATAGGTAAATTGTGTTTAATTTGTTATTAATAAAAATTAGTTTTTAAGTTTATTCCAAAATTATATATTTAGGTCAGGTTTTTGAGAGGTGGTTTAAGTTTAAACCTAGTTTAACAAAGTCTGAAACTCTGATCTTTCCAGCAAACTGCGATTTTTTTTTTATTATTTCATTAAGGACACACATTTTAAGCAAAACTAAGCTGTTCCGTCAAAAATTTTTATAAAAACTTGATAATAGCGGCAAAAATCTGTTTTCAGATTAACTAAACCTAGTTTAACTGAGATCCCAAAAATCCGGCCTTAGTTAGCGATCTGTATTTTAAGGCAAACTTGATCGATAAAAATTTGTTGAGAAACATTTTCGAAATGATTTTATAAGGAGAAATTGAAATGTTGCTTGAGATGTCGCTTAGCATTTGTCAGCAAAGTTTAATATACATGTTTTCCTCTTTTTTTTTTATTAAATATAATAAATTAGTAAAAATTTTTATAAGGTGGTAATTTTAGAAAATATGTGGCACTAATATGCACCTGCAACTAATGAATAGAATGTGATTTTTTTTAACAATTAGGAGACTTTAAGTAAACTTTTTGTACAGATTTGGTGGCAAACATGTTGCTGGTGGTTTAAGGGGCGTGTTCGTTCAAAAGTCGTAGGAATTTCGTATTTATCTGAGCATTTGCTGCCATCTTTTCCATTATGACAGTTTTTTTTCGCTTGAAAGTATGCTTTATTTTTTATGATTCTTGCTTATCGTTCTTTAGAATATCATAAGAAATAAAAGCTGGTTAAAATCCCTTATTACGGTTGTCGCATGGCAGACGTTGGCACAGTTAATCGACTTCGTTACGACAACTATTGTTGACAAAAATATTTAGCCATTAAATTATTTTATGCGTATTTCGAAAAAGCTTTCTTTTATAAGAATTTTTAATATCTTTTTTTCTGTTGAATTAGACCAGAATGGACGGAAAATATTCCACGGGTATTAATTAAAAAAATATCTACTCTTTTTCCTAAAAAAAAATAATTATAACAATAACATGGATAAAAATATTTTCGCTAAACATTTTTATAAAAATCATGGCTTGTATAAGAAAGTGGTCAATTAATCAATTGCAAGTAAAAAAAAAATACTTAGTGAACTGTTTTCGTTAGCATACAGGATAAAAGAAAATTAATAATCCAATTTTGTTTTTTGATAATATTTTTACTAAATTAAAAAGCAAGTGATGTTAGGAGATGAAAACCTTCTCTTTAACCTTTAAAAGTTTTTTCAATTAAAAAAAAAATATCAGCGAAGTATTAATACACATTTGTGACCATTTTATCCCTTCTCTAGACTTTCTGCTAATAATTATTCATATTTCCGTCGAATATTCTCTTTAAGGCCTGCAATTTTCTGGGCATGAAAACATGACTGCTAATATTTCGAAAATAAAACATCTGGCAAAGCCAAATCGTCAAAACCGGGGATTCCCCGATCAGGGAAAGCTCTCTGGTCTCCATCTCTGTGTACGGTGGCACTGTTTGGTTCGCTGTGGCCCGCTCATTCAATTCGGGCTGTAAGAAGTTCTTTACCATGGTCCTGTTGTGTCCGCCAATCACTCCTAGAACGGCTCTTTATGATTTTCAGTGTCCCAGAAATGAAGATTTGGATTATTGAAATACACGCTTAAATGGAAATGCGTCTCATTGCACATAATGAATGTCTTTTTCGTTGTTGAGATACTACAGTAGTATTTCACATGCTAATGACTGTCAGCAGGTATTAACGGATGCACTATTTGCACTTTGAGCAAGAAAATGTGTGGGACGTTCACCAAAATTTGCTGTGTGGCCCATTGGGCGATACCCAGTTGCTTGGCATGGCGACTGGTGGATGTTCTTCCTTTTTTGTATTACCTGCTGTCACATAAACGATATTTTTGGCCGAAGGAGCAGTAGGGTTCCAATCTGTTGGCGTAAAGCCGTTAGGTGTCAAAGTATTTTCGATTAAAATGTCGATGCCGAAATTGACGCTGCACTAATACCACGAACGAATACATAATTACTAAAACAAAAATACGCTCTCTATTTGTTTGTTTGTATACTCCGCTTAAATCACCGTATATACGAACGCTGGCCCCTAAAAACATCTCATTTATTACAACATTTATTTAACAAAGTATTTAATTTGTGTATTTACTTTTTATTTAGTTTGAAGATAATGTTTAATTTTTTTTACTGTTCTTTACTTTACCTAATTTTTAATTCATTAAAATTAGGCAATCATAAACAACAGTGGAAAGATTTTATATATGTAAATAAAAATAAAGAATAAACATTTTTGTTTACTGAAAACTTAACAAAATCGAATTAGTCATATCCCATAAAATGTAATAATTATGTCTGTTTCACTTAGTACATATAAAAAAGCACTATTTTTTCCAACTATACTACTGTTTGCAACATTGGCAGAGATGGAAGCATCTATAAACTTAAATTGAATTAATTTTTTTTCACGTATGATTTGTAAGATTTTTAAATTAAAGTTACAAACAATATATTCAGTTATGTAATGAAAATTTACAGTTTCCCAAACGATACGTATTACACTCGTATTATGATTTCATTTCGTGTAGTTTTCATGGCGAAAGCAACTCTGTATTTGTTTACAAAGCAAAAATTTATATGAAAAATTATTAAGCGTTTGGTCTTGTACTTTTTCCTCTACAATTTATTTTCATTATTCAAAAAAAAATTGTTTTTTTCCAATATATAAATATTTAACGATTTCATTAAATAAATGTTCAATTAACTTAACATTTTAATAGCAAAAATATTTGATTTTAAAATTTTACATCTTCCATCCCTGAGATTAACTGTTACACTTACAAAATTTATGCTGAATAAAAAACTGCCCCCATCATGCACAGTAAATGTAACATCATAACAAACAGCAACGATTACAAATAGAATTTTCGTTATCAAAGTTTATAAAAAGAAAAACACTTATGCAAACATTTTAATACATACTCGTACAGTGGTGTTGAAAATATTACCAACTTTTTAAATAAATCCTACTACTCTTAAGCACGCGAGAGGAGAGATTAGGCCCCATTTTGTACTATGAAACGCTACAAGGCCATAATGAACAACTTTTTACTAACAGCATTGAATCAACGGGGGCTGGTGAACATGTGGTTTCAACATGGCAATTTTATTTTTTTATTTTTTTTTTTTGACACAGCATTAGCATGAATATTGTGAAGGAAGTGTTTCCTGGTCGAGCAATCGACCAATGCATACTGCTTTCTTGAGCCCTTAAAGAGAACTTTCGATGGCAATGCGAGCAGTTATCACCGGTGAAGCGGATAAAATTGGCCATCTGACGGATATATTTTTCACTTATAAGAAAAAAAATTTTAGGATTCAAAATGAAGATTTCCGTTAGTCTAAATCATCGCTTTTTTATTCAATAAAAAAGTTATTCAAAAACAAAGTTGCATTATTCATTTAGCGTCACCCTGTTAATAATTGCAGATTGAGTTGCCTTCTGTTGTTTACTTTATACTGCAATTTTGAATTAGTCGGACATCTGGCAATTTTTTCACTTTTGTATATTTTGAAATTTGAGGTTAAAGTCAGATCAGCCATGCTGATCGGATGCTGCTTGCCGTGGCGCCAATTAATTACCTCTAGTGGAACCTCAAATCTTATTTCTTCATTTCTTCTTTTTGTTTTACGCTGAGAACACACTATGACATTTTGTACTGTCATTTAGAAATTTACAGTTTGCAAGACACTGTCACATAACGAAATATGTATATGAAAGTGACAAAAATTGTCCCTATTGCACACTATTGTGATTGATTGCCATGCCTGAAAACGCCGTAGTGTGTTCTTAGCTTCGGCTATCTGCCTAAAGCTTTAGTAATGAAAATGGCCAGCAATTACATATATCCGCTGTTGTGAAGTAGGCGAATTATTCACTTTGATATGTTTCATATTGATATATTTGTTTTTTGAAATTATTAACACTCGTGTTTCAATAGAAAGTGTTTACCTTCTGCAGGAAAGACCACCACAACGGCACTGTAATTGTATAAAAAAAATCATATGTCACCACAGTTCGAATTGTTTTGATCACTACTGTAAATGCATAATTTGATTTAAATAAATTCTAAATAAGTCACTCACTCACGCATTTTATTATAAAACGCAGCAACATTGCCACCATAATAAAAAAAAAAAAACTTGATTACAGCTGCAATAACAACAACATGATGAGTTCTGTTGCTTTTGCGTTACCAAACATGTGTCTTATAAAACCAGCACATTTGTAGTATCTCCGTGTGAGTCAATAAAAATTATTTATTATATACATATTTGTATGGTTGTTGTTGCTGTTTCTTTTTTTTCTAAATTAATTCTGTTACGTTTTGTATTGTTTAGAATTAATCTTATGCTTGATAATGAAAATGGGTCAAATATTTTTTTTTCGTGTTTTTTTTCCAAATCTACTCGCAAACATTTAGACGCAGATACTTGTACACACACAGTCACTCAGACGCAGTTATACACACGCAACTTATGCCACTTAACACTAAACTGTTTTTTTTTTTCTATAGAAGAAATACTGTTAACGAGTAAAAGTAAACGAAAATATTTGTGAGAGAATGTTAAAATAGGTAGGGCAGCAGAGGGAGTATAAAAAAAACAACAAATACATTTGAAGAAATCAACCAAAAAAATATGCTAGACAAAAACAACATAGACATTTCTATAAATGTTTGTTGAATTATTCTTAGATACCCAGCAAACAATATTTGGTCGAATTCGCTCCGAAGAACTATACAAGTTGCAACACGGCTTAACGAAATTCATGTGATCACCCGACGAAAAAGCCGAGCTAATTTTTTGATATCTCTCAATCAACTAGGTATTAATTCGGAAGAAATCGCCTGTAGGCTTCGATAGACCAGAAACAACTATTGTATAATTGCACTTTTTGCTTATGGTCCTTCGAAACAGTTTTCCATGCAGATGAGGTAAACGCAAGTAATATTGAGGATGCAACCTTAATGTTGAGAACGCTCAATGAAAAAAAAATTATAAAGTTCAGAGACCGATACTGCAATACCTATCTGAATCTTTTGTGCCATAAAGCTTTGAGGTAACAGCGACTCTATGTAGCTCTCCTAATAAAAGTCAGATCACAGAGGATGGCGAAGTTCGCCCAATATCAACCGATCACAAATATTCAGAATAAAATATATGCAGTAATACACACGCTTTTGTCCCACTAGAGTAAGCAACTGTTACTGCTCTTCCTTTCCTAAGGCATGCCTCAGTGAAAATTCTGGTGTCTCTTTCTACACACTCATTCTTTATGCTGCTATTGGCGATGAGTGTCTGATGCAGCCTTTCGACTTTACTTCTACTAACGCGTTCCAAGTGCCTTTGCCAAGTACCATCACTTTCTATCCCGATTGCTGACATCACAGCTCTCTTTCTTTTTAAGAAGTTCAAAACTGGCATATGGTTCTTCGAAACAGTTTCCCATGCAGATGAGGAAACACAAGTAATATTGACGCTGCAACCTCAACGCTTAATGAAAAAAATTATACAGTTCAGAGACAGAGACTGCGATACCTGGTGAATGTTTTGTGCCTGAGAGCCCGCGTTAACGGGCTCTTCCTTTCCTAAGTCATGCCTCTTTCTTATAAAGAGGTCCAAAACTGGCGATGTCAGCTGTGCTGCCATTGCTTGCTTGGCGTGGCTCCATGTATTCCCACACAAGCAATCCCCTGAGGCTTACCGCATTCGATATCCACCGAAATTTCTTCTTTTGGTCTTCTTCTAACTCTCTACCGAAAAGCCTTCGGAAACCAGGCAATTGATGAATAAGCAAGTGTAGATCTTACTGCGATAGTACATCGAGAGTGTGCAGTTTTAGGCGGGATTCCCCACCTTTTACCTCACACCTATCTAGATTGGTGTACTACCCTTTTGCTCTGTGTCTTCAAATCTGTTGGCTGAAGTAGTTAACACGAGACTATGAGGCGATTTCGACTCCGCGCTCAGTCATACATATGGTGTCATATTCTTCTGATCATCATTAGTGCATTGGTGTTGACCCGTTTCAGTGACGAAGGCACAGAGCTGCGCCCTGAAGATTACTGCCAGCGATTGACACTATCATGTACTAAGAGCAGAGTAACAGCACCCTCCTTCGCGAGCTCTTTAGCAAACAAAAGAAAAATAATAATCGGTGAAGTATCATCTTTCTTAATCGGTCTTCTTAATACTATCCCTACACATTGCGTAGTTAGGCATCATTCCCTAAATGCTGGTCCTACTACACAAAACAAAAAAAAAGCCACATAGAAGTTATTGCAGTATACAACAGAGGGGTCTTGATAATAATTACGCAAATGTCTTAAGCCCAATTTATTTTCTCTTAATAATATATTGCAAACATTAACCAAATATGATTTGGAATAGAACTTGAAATAATCATATGCTATGAATAGTTTATGATCTTCATGGCATTTGAAGCAAATTCTTTAAGAACATTGAAGCATAACAAATTTCTCGATTAGCTTTACAAGCAGAAATACCGCGACGTAACTACAGCAAACGGTAATAAAGTTTCGAAACTTCATTGTTGTTCCTCTTTCGTTGGTCATATAATCTCTATACCTGAACATTTTCCATGGAACACGAAATACTCTCCCTTAATTTTTTTTATAAATAATATGAAATGTTTTAAGTGTGTCGTTTGGTAAAAAGAAAATCAAACACTACGTCAGATAAATATTTTTAACAAAAGTGTGTCAAATCAATTTTTAAATTGTTGATACAAATGTATGTGAACACGTTCCGTTTTTTTTTTCTAAATCGCCCTGCTATACATTTATAAGAGAAAAAAAAACAACAATCGCTGCCATTGACTGTTGTTTACATCGAATGTTGGCAACAGTAATAATAAAGGGTGATTATTCTATTTTCTCTTTCCTCACGTGAATAAAACGAATAGAAGAGTACAATGAAATTGATAATTGATTTTATGCTATTTTCTCCAAATATTGAACCGGCATAGCTGGTCGGTACCGCTTTATTTTCGATCGGAAAACCATATCTTGAGTGAAGCCATTAAAATAATCGAAAGATATAATTGATTAACAAAAATTCACTTTGGGCAAAATGAAGTTTACCGGAGCACCTACTATTTTATGTAAATGATGCAATGCAAATAATGTTAAGAAAACAAATTTGATTCATTCTAAATTAATTGTCAGCCATTATTTTGACTGTAACAAAGTTGAAGGGAAAATATATGGGTCACAATCATTTGTTGCCATGCTTGATTCCGGGTAATGACGTTAGCAACCGGCCACGGGTTGTTCGCTAACGCGACGAAAATTATAGTTGTATTACATATATATTTACATAATTACTTGATGTTGTTGTTGTTGCCGCTGTCGTTGTTTTTCTTTTCTTCTTTTTGTTGTTCATTTGTTACTGGGTAAACAACAGTTATGTTTAGATGAGCGATACATATTACAAACAAAATTGCTGGGTAGATTTAAGACGCACACGCTGAAAATATTTATACATTTACATACTAACAACAACACAAAAAAGGTTAACAAACTTCACATTTCAGTGGATGGGAAAAAAATTTAATTCCTGTTTATATATGATTTCTTCCATTTAAGCAAAATTTTGTTTAAATGTCAGCATAATTATTCTTAAAATGGTTTACATCTGAAATTATTTTCAGTTTACGAAAAGTACCTTTTTTCTTTTTATTACTTTTTAAAAATTTTTTTAATTATATAATAGAATTCAAAACTATTTCGAATGCATGTTGCCACGTGCTTGGCCGGCATTCAACTGTTAAGTGCGAATGCAAAGCAAAACAGTGAGTGGTTGCATTATTTTCCACAGAGTGGCCAGAGGCATGTTTTTTTATGCGTCCGGAGATTAGAAAATATACACAAGCGAAAGACTTTAAAGCATGATTGTGTAAATAAGGGGACTGCTTTTACTTGAAATAAAAGTTAAACAAACGAATTGCAAAAAAAACTGACGATATCAAAAACTTCTTCTTTAAAGCACAATGTGGCCACCGCAAAGTGATTGGATTACGATCTAATATATTTGAGTTTACTTCAGCTACGACCAGTAACAGCTACATCGGTTTTCATACTCCATCTCCTTGTTTTAGACGATCTTCCCCTTCCCTTTCTCCTCTTGGTTTTCTTAGTGTTACGGCTGACCCCACTTCCGTTCACTTATTTCATGGTACAATTTTTTATTTAATTTTTATTTTTTGGGACCAGCACTCAGAGTGGAGGGGAGAGATAGTATTGGGAAGAAAAATTATTAGAATATAGAGCTATTTTTTGTAGCTATTTTAACATTTTACTTCGCAGGCGAATTTTTTCTACAGGGCCGGTGAAGGCGTGTGCTATGACTACTCTTTAGCACATGATCATGTCAATGTTAATCGCTGTCAGTTCAGTGCTATTCCTTCATCGTTAAAACAGGCCGGCAACAACTAACACAGCCATGCACTAATTATGATCAGAAGCAGCGGAGTCCCACTTATCCTTCAGCGGGGTTCTCCAACCTTTCATAGCACAGCAATATTATTTTAATTTCGGTATTCCAGTATAATTAAGTCTGACAACAGTAACACGACTTTTTAATTACATATATGTTTTTGTTAGCAGAAAACCTGTAACGGACTTTAAGAAATCATCTGGTATATCTCATAGCAGATCCCTTTATAGATATTTAGTTTCTTTTTTTTTTTTTTTTGTAAATGTTGTGATTTTAACTCTTAGCACAGCCTATGTGCAAAATACATTGCACGATTAACTGAACGACCTACACCAACCCATTGCAACTTGAGTATGAATTTTCATAATTGAAACAGAGGGACTGCATTGTATAGAAAATGAATTGATTACAAAATGTTTTGTGTTCGGTGTGAAGGGGGCAAAAATATTTAAATAAAATAATTACTTGGCCAATTTGTTAGTTCACTTAAGTTTTCCAGAGCTAAGTAATAATATGTAAATGATCTGTTTTTTTTATAATTTATTGCAAAATTTTAGGCGAACTCATTCGAAGACTGTTTTTTCTATTTTTAAAAATATGTTACAAGTACAATGATAAAAATTTTTGTAATATATGTAAGTGTAGAGCTATCCTCAATTTCGAGAATGAAAAGTACGATTTTGATTCGATAATAATCATAAAGACGAGTCGCATCTCCATTTAAAAATCAATACATGAAAATCCTTGATCGCTGAACATCTATGCGTGACGCACGAACAACCTTTGCATACACTCACAGCCAATAGGTACAGCGTTCACAAGAAAGGAGTAATTGAGCTGTTTTTTTTTTTTTTTTTGACGAGCCACCGAAAATACGGTTACTGCCGAATTTTTTAGTTTTGGTAGAGGTCAGGCATAACGTCTGATTTTTTTGGACTACGTGAGGCCCTAGAAGGCGACAACTGTTCGCAACGACAAGAATACGAACGGTCAACACCGGAAAACTTTTGGAAGGTCCAAACAAAGCTTTCTAGCATTCAAAATTATTATTTTTTTTCTTTTTAAGAAAAAAACAAAATTATTCAAAAACAAAACAGGATGATTTTTTTTTTGTGTCACCTGATATAAATTTATTATTTTATATTTATTTTGTCAATAATTACACTGCAACGATTGAGCGGAAAATCTGATTGTTTTTAAGTTAATTTTAAATTTATTACAGACTTTTACACTTCAGCGTGCTTTTTTTCTTCATAATGGAGAAAAATCACACTTTTAATGAAATCTAACTTCAGAATTCTTAAAGTATGCTTTAAGATCCACAGAAGTGTAAAGCCTGTATTCGATTATGTCTGGAATTTTGTGTCATCGCAAGCAAACACAAAAATGTTTACCAATACGTCAAAATATACACTTCTAAATGGCAGCACAAAATGCCATTGTCTGTTCTAGGTTTAAGTTTTGCAAACTTGTTGAAAAATATACAAGTTTTTCAGAATGTTTTGAATGGAATACTTTTAAAAATAAATTTTTGCCCCAATGTCTTCAACATTTGCAAATTTTTCGAGCCATGTTTTTGTAATTATGTTTCTTTTATTATCATAATTTGTTTTTTATTTTTGTATATAACTTTATGGTATATTTTAGCCAAACTAATTTATGATGCTAAAACAGCAAAAATATATTTAAAATAATACTCATTGTCAAGGCCACTGCAAACATCATCTGGAGTGTTAATTTTGTTGTTATACTTATGTGTTATTAATATGTATGTTATTTACTCATTTATTTATTTTTTTTTTTAATTAATAATTTTTTTCTTGCTGATTGAAATCGCGGACATACAAAAATATTTTTAGATTTATGTGTAGAATAAAAACCACCAAAACAAAATAGAAAACTGGTCTAATAAAATCTTAAATTATTGAGTAAACACAAATTTGCATACAAATTTGCCAGGTGTATGATTAGTTAAATTAAAATAATAGGAAACAAATTGGTCGAATGGAAAAAAACCCATAAGCAATATTTCTCCCAGCGACTTTGGTAGCTACCACAGCCATCTGTACAAAACTCTCACAAATTTTCGTTAATCATTTTATAGAAATTTTCTTTAGGAAATTCTTATCAATATTTTCTATAAAAATCTATAGACGATTTTCATTAATTAATATTTTCTACACAAAGCTTTCATAAATACTTTTATAAAATTTTTCGTTAATAGATTTCATAGCAAATTTTCATCAATATTTTCTATAGAAAATTTTCATCAATACTTTCTATCGAAAATTTTCATCAATATTTTCTATAGAAAATTTTTTATCAATATTTTCTATAAAAAATTTTCATCAATATTTTCTATAGAAAATTTTCATCAATATTTTCTATCGAAAATTTTCATCAATATTTTCTATCGAAAATTTTTTATCAATATTTTCTATCAAAAATTTTCATCAATAATTTCTGTAGAAAATTTTCCTAGAAAATGTTCTCAATATTTTCTATAGAAAATTTTCATCAATATTTTCTATTGAAAATTTTCATCAATAATTTCTATTGAAAATTTTCATCAATAATTTCTATGGAAAATTTTCATCAATATTTTCTATCGAAAATTTTTTATCAATATTTTCTATCAAAAATTTTCATCAATAATTTCTGTAGAAAATTTTCCTAGAAAATGTTCTCAATATTTTCTATTGAAAATTTTCATCAATATTTTCTATTGAAAATTTTCATCAATAATTTCTATTGAAAATTTTCATCAATAATTTCTATGGAAAATTTTCATCAATATTTTCTATATATATTTTTTATAGAAAATGTTCATCAATATTTTCTATAAATATTTTCTATAGAAAATTTTCATCAATATTTTTTATAGAAAATTTTCATCAATATTTTCTATAGAAAATTTTTATCAATATTTTTTATAGAAAATTTTCATCATTATTTTCTATAGAAAAATTTCATCATTATTTTTTTTAGAAAATTTTCATCAATATTTTCTATAGAAAACTTTCCTAGAAAATGTTCGTCAGTATTTTCTATAGAAAATTTTCATAAATATTTTCTATGAATTTTCATCAATATTTTCTATGGAAAATTTTAATCAATATTTTCTATGGAAAATTTTCATCAATATTTTCTATGGAAAATTTTCATCCATATTTTCTATAGAAAATTTTCATCCAAATTTTCTATAGAAAATTTTCATCCATATTTTTCATATTCATATATTCATCGGATATCATCAGCATTTCCAAGCGAAAAGATTGTTCAGAAATTACTAAAATTTTCTATGAGGATGGACGATCAGAAATAGTAGTTTAACAAAGAAAAATTTACTCATATGATGGTGAAAAACTAGGGAATTAATAAAATCTTGACCAGAAATTAGGAGGAAATATAGAACATGTTTGTCATAAATTTTTACAGAAGATATTGATCCACTTTATGCAAAAAAATCTTAATTATAAATTTTTTACAAAAAATTTCTGGTCACAGATTCATACAACTTTTGCTGAGGAAGCCACTAAAATGAGGAGTGAGTAGTGGACCCAATGCATCGACTACCTTGTTAACCAGCTGACTAATATGAGCAGCTATCAATATCATAAATGAAAACCTTACCATGTACTTTGATTGTTTATATTCCTAAATTCTTGTGAAATTTCTTTCAATAGTTAAACAGAACTTAACGCTGCAATATTTTCGAAATGAAAATCACCTGCACGAGTTTAAAAAAAAGCTACAATTGAATAAATAATATGACATATACGAGTATTTCCGCATAAGATTTAAGATTTCAGCATAATGCTATAAAATTCATACAAGAATAGAGTTGTAGAACAATAAATAGGTGTGTGTGTGAAACAAATTAGAAATAAAAATAGTTAATATAAAAAATATTTGCATTTATTGTTTTCCTGTTGACCTCTAAAAATTGACTGAAACAAACATTTAGTCGAACACAATTTAAAGTTTTGCAAATTTCACAAAATGTCTTAGGAGAACTTAAAATAAATACGATGAAACAAAAATAAAAAATCTAAAATATTAACTACGCTTCAAAGTGATACGGCTTTACTAATTCTCTTTGGCACGCAAAGAAGGCAAAGGTTCTTAATGGTTATGAATCGATTAGAGTACAATTAGTGCGAATTGCTATTTCAAACTTCATTCACTGCTCAAAGAATGAGGTTCATTTTTTTTCTTGGACCAGCACTTAGGGGATGACCCCTAAATATGCGGTGCATTGTGCCAGAAGTAGGAAAATTGGTTATGGGAAGGAGGGTAGAGGGAGTAGTGTTTGTAGACGTTCGATATGAACCTCCCCAAGTTAAAAAAATTGCCACAAGTTGGAAATGTTGTTCCGACGTTAAACGTTTCATGCTGACTTATTAAACTTTCTTGAACAAAAATGTCAATCCGGGCGGAATTCACAGCTATCAAACAGATAGTTCTCCTACTGGCCATTAGCCTTACTATATGCTTTATAATACCACGTAAAACTTCAAAAGCAGCCTTATCATTTCTGCGCGCACCATAAAAATCTTTAAGTTTATACAAATTTCGTAAATTTTTTTTTATAATTTTTGTGAAAGCAATTAATCCATAATACTTTCACTTCATGAATGTTAAGTTCATTTAAGTCTATTTTGTAAATCAAAACCTACATTCTTTAAATTCATTTCAATGCCTTTAAATTCTTCTCTTACTCTAAAAGAAAGCTAACAAAAAAGCTCCGTTTTTTTTTAATTTCTCAGGGTTAACACTTGCGTGGTTGTCAGTTACCAAATGCAATAAAAAATTACTTGAAATCAAAGAAACAACAATAGACAAGTTCAACAACCTAAGAAAGACCCCAATATTAAAGTTCTTTTAAACTTAATGAGCAGCATGAAAGAAACGTTCATAAAGAAATTTTCTGTATGATGTGTTCATATAATGCATACGAGCATAAAAAGTATATTAAAGTAAAAGAGCATGCGCAAATGACTTTGAATAAATGTAACATGATCTTGTGAATTTGTTGTTTACTTTGGAATTTAGTTACAATAAAAATTGTTATTATTGGCGCCAAGTTGTACGTAATTTAAATTGTTTTCGTAAGTTTTTAGTCAATATTATAAATATGTAGAATGTATTCTTAAAACGGCGCCATGTGATTGTATTACAATCAGTTACAAATTTTACTGTCTGGCAAAAGTGATAAGAAAATTAATTTTCCTCAGGTTTGAAATAAAAGTTATGCTCGTATTCTAGTTATTAAAGAATAGTTTGAAAGATTTAACTAACTGATTTGTTAAAAAGTATTATTAAAACTAAATTTGCCTTTACAACTTGTACATGGCCCTGTTGTATCACATTTTCCATGGCTCTCAGCAAGTTTTCCGCTAATAAATTGTTCGAATTATTCCCCTAGAGGGATACGATTGTCTGGGGGTGGTTTATACAGATAAGCAATCGACTTCAAGTAGCTCTAAAGAAAGAACTATAGAATGGTTAAATTTGGCGTTCTTGCTTTCCACGACATATCACTAAAACAGAGGATTACGCGACTAGGAAGTGCTTCCTTCACAATATCCGTTGTGGATACGCCTTTTTAAAACCACATATTCACAAAGCCTTGCTCGTTCGATTCCAGCATGAAGAAGACGTTTGCTGTCGCTCTTTAGCGTTTGCCAGAACGTTATTACCGATGCCGTCCTCAAGAATGTACGGGCCAATAGCTCCTCTTGCATGACCGCTGCACCGCACAGTGGCTTTGAATGTATTTAAGAATGTTTTGCATCACATGCAGCTTTTCAGCCGCTTAAATGAAAAGTAGACTCAATTTGTGCACGTATGCCTTTGTTCGAAACATGCGCTTTCATCAATTGGCGAGCTGTGCGATCACGATTGTAACGATTTAGGAACAGATTTAGCTGCTACTATAAAAGTTGTTCAATAGTTCGAAAAACTGTTATAAATTCTAAAATTTGTTTGCATTCCAATTTTAAGAAATTATCTCTTCACAACTTAAAGTACTTTTATCAGCTACAGGCAGTAAGTGTATTTTTATATAGAGCTCAAACTATGTCTAGGTATAAAAGTTTACTCCTAAAATAAATTATTTTCAAAAATAAATTTTTCCTTAAATCCTCCTTTTACAAAAAAAAAAAAAAAATCTACCAGACAAAGCCGATTTTACTAATTAACCCAAACTATTTTTCGCTTTCCAGGAATTATGACACTGAGCCGTGGCCCTTACAGCGAGCTCGATAAAATGAGCCTTTTTCAGGATCTTAAACTGAAACGACGAAAAATCGATTCAAGATGCAGCAGTGATGGTGAATCAGTAGCGGATACCTCAACCTCTTCTCCGGACCTCTTGGCACCCATGTCGCCAAAAATGTGTGATAGTGGAGGAGGTGGAGTGGGAGGCGGTGGCACAAATGTGGCCAGCTCCTTACCTTTGGTAACACTTACAGCCACCACTGCTTTAACTACAACTACAACACCTGCCACATGTTCAACCACACAAGTAGCAGCTGAAGTTGTAATGGCTACCGCAAAAGCTGTGGCAGCCGCTGTGGCGGTTACAAATGAACAGTTGCAACAATTGCAGCAACAAGAACAGACTGAAATTCATTCATCATCATGTAGTGTAATGACATCAACGGCAGCATCGACGATGATGACACCGCCTGCGCCAGTTAGAACTTCACCGCCAGTAAACACCGAAATGGCAGTGGCTGATAGTAATGAACGACGGACACCCTCAAGTAATCGTGCCACACCTACACCGCCCCACAACAATGGCAATGCCAGTAGCAGCACAAGCAATGGTGGTGGCAGTAGTAGAGCTTCACCAGATTCTATGGATGACAAACCCTCGACAACCACTTCCTCACCCATTATGTCATCCAATGGCCTCTTGGGAATAGGAACACAAGGCAGTAGCATAGGAGTGGGATCGGGGCCAGTAAGTGGTAATAGCAATGCCAACAACAACAACCCCAGCAGTAATATGAGTGTTATACGCTCGGTAAAGGAGGAGCGAATTTTGGCTTCTCCCACCCGCATGATGGCCTACCACCATCATCAACAACAGCAGCAGCACCAACAGCAACTAATGCAGCAGCAGCAACATCAACAACAACAACAACAGAGTAGTAAAACACTCACACAGTCTCAACAACATGTTACAGTTTTGGTAACACCATCTCGTATTAAGTCTGAACCACAATTAACGCCCCAAACACCACATTCGCCATATTCCACAGCTGTTAGCGCTTCAACAACCAGTGCGTCTTCACCCTTACATACAACATCCGCAACCAGCCATTACACCAGCTCCACACAACAGCAGCACTTTCATCATCATCAACAGCTGCAGCAGCAGCAACATTCTAATCCTTCGCCCGCACCTCCAATAGTCACAACACATCACCTACATCAACAGCTTACGCAGCCTCAGTTGCGAAAAAATAGTCCTCCTCATGATTTGCAGTTGCCGCCTCAACATCATCACTTACTTACGCAGTCTATGCAACATTTAACGCAACAACAGCAGTTGCAACTTTTACAGCAAGCGGCTGCCATGTCCAGACAAAACAATCCTGCTACGAGAGAGTTGTCACCAAGTGCATCAATGTCCCCCAGCTCTAGACATTCGTCCACAAAGTCACCGCAGCAACACATGATGCAGCCGCAACAAAATGTGGGTCAACATGTGCGCATAAAAAAGGAACCTCCTACAATGCAAAATCACAATCCCAATTTCGGCAACGGCGGCAATGGTCCCCAAAGGCATCATTCGCCGCACCATTTTATGCAACAACAGCCGCCAAATCAGCAACAATCTCCACAGGGACCTCAGCCGCCACAATTGCCACCACAGGCTTTGGGTAACATGGCTCAAGCCTTAATGCACCCAGCGTCATTGCAGTCTTTAAGACACCCTAATCGGGATGCGACTTTATTATTTCGGGTCAAAAATGAGGTTCAACAGCAGGTGGCGGCCGCCGCAGCTGCTGCTGCTGGTTTGCCCCAACTTATGCAACCAAGTGCTGCTGCGGTAGCCGCTGCGGCTGCCCAGCGCATGGTTTGGGTGTCGAACGCTCGCATCAATGGTGTAAAACCTGAAGTTATAGGTGGACCGATGGGCAGCATACGACCGGGTGGTCCCGGACAATCGCCGTCACCGCACCATTCTTCGTCATCAGCCTCTTCAACATCACAGCTATCACCGCAAACTCCCTCACAAACACCACCCAGAGGTACCCCTACCGTGATCATGGGTGAAAGTTGTGGCGTGAGAACTATGGTTTGGGGTTATGAACCTGCGGCGCCTCCCACTTCAGCCAGTTCGGCCAGTCAGTCACCAAATTCACATCACCATCAGCAACAACATCATGTTTCACATCAGCAAATGGGAGGAGCGCCGCCCTCATCTTTACAATCCCAACCACATCACTCGTCACAGTCATCATTAAACACATCTTCTTCGTCGCCTTCTGCCGGATCTCTAACGCCCACACACACACCGGGCCCTTCGCCGCAAAATAACGAAGAAGCCGCTCAACTTCTACTATCACTGGGACAGACAAGGATACAAGACAACCGCCCAAGACCGCCGCATGCCTTTCGTACACCTCACGCCCTCAACATGGAAAGATTATGGGCTGGTGACTATTCCCAATTACCGCCGGGCCAGTTACATGCTCTTAACTTAAGTGCAGCACAACAACCTTGGGGTGGAGGTTCTTCCAATACCACAGGCCTAGGCCGTAGTCTCGATAATCCCCATGAGCCAACCGATGAAGATGAACAGCCCTTAGTGTGCATGATTTGCGAAGACAAAGCCACAGGGTTGCATTATGGTATTATAACGTGTGAAGGGTAAGTTCATAAAAGCTCAAAAGAACATCATTTCCATTTTACATTTTATTTGCAGATGTAAAGGTTTCTTTAAACGTACCGTACAAAACAGACGGGTGTACACTTGCGTAGCAGATGGCACCTGTGAAATAACCAAAGCTCAACGGAATCGTTGTCAGTATTGTCGTTTCAAGAAATGCATTGAGCAAGGCATGGTGTTACAAGGTAATGGGAAATTTCTTAGAACTTGCCTCTAGATATTGAATATATTAAATTTTTGTTTTTATTAAATCTTTTGGCGCATATCCTTTTGAATACTAATGATTTTTTCGTCTACGGTTGCTGCTTACACATAATTTGTTACACAACACCTTTATCTAACATCTTTTCTTCCCTATTTTTTTCTTTTTTTTGTGCAGCTGTTCGTGAAGACCGCATGCCTGGAGGCCGCAATAGTGGAGCAGTTTACAATCTATACAAGGTCAAGTATAAGAAGCATAAGAAGAGCAAACAACAACAACAGCAACAGCAGCAACAACAACAACAGTCACCGCAACAACATTCGCCATTGCACCAGCAACATCATCAGACACAATTGTCACCGCATCATCATCAGGCACATCTCTTCATGCCGCAACAACAACAGCAGCAATTGCAACAACAGCAATTTGCCGCTGCTGTAGCGGCAGCCGCTCATCAGCAACAAACCAAATTATTAGGTGAAATGAAACCGATGTTCTTAAGCAAAGAGCAGCAACAGACTATGCATTCACCACATCACCAACAAGCTACACAGTCGCAACCACCACTGGGACCGCCTCAACAGCCACCGCCACATTTACCCTCACCCCATCATCAACTGCATGCCGCAGCGGGTGGGCCACTGCATAGTCCTGTGGGTAGCGGTCCTCAACAATCTACATCACATCATCATGCCGCCTCAGCAGCGCCACAACAGCACGTGGCTCATCAGACGTCAACAGCTTCACAAAGACCTACGACGCCCCAAGAGACTGCTATGAAAATACCCTCGCATTTGGTAAATGGTACCATACTTAAGACTGCTCTCACGAATCCTAGCGAGATTGTGCACTTACGGCACCGGCTCGATTCAGCTGTTAGTTCGTCCAAAGATCGACAGATCTCCTACGAGCATTCGCTGTCCATGATACAAACTCTTATAGAGTGTGACGCCATGGAAGACATAGCCACCTTGCCACATTTTTCTGAATTTCTCGAAGATAAATCGGAGATCAGTGAAAAGCTGTGTAACATTGGGGATTCAATTGTCCACAAGCTGGTGTCGTGGACTAAAAAACTGCCCTTCTACTTGGAAATTCCAGTGGAAATCCATACGAAACTCTTAACCGATAAGTGGCATGAAATTCTCATACTAACAACAGCAGCCTATCAAGCTTTGCATGGTAAACGGCATTCTTCATCCTCCCTTTCGGCCACCTCGGCCAGTAGTTCAGCTTCTTCGAATTCTTCTGCCTCCTCATCGTCCTCTTCGCCCACGCAACATAACCACAGCAACAATCATGCTTCATCAACATCACCTCCTCACTTAACAACACATCCTGCCTTAGTACACAAAGAAGATCCCGAATTTGTGGCCGAAGTTAATGCGCATCTAACGACTTTGCAAACGTGTTTAACCACTCTGATGGGTCAACCCATTGCCATGGAACAACTTAAATTGGATGTGGGTCATATGGTAGATAAAATGACACAAATAACCATCATGTTCCGGCGTATCAAATTAAAAATGGAAGAATATGTTTGTTTAAAAGTCTACATACTCTTGAATAAAGGTGAGTTTTGATCGCGGAAGCAAATATATTTGTGAAATTAATTATGCCAATTTAATTACGTATGTGACGCACATCCATTTGGTTTATATTTTTCAGCAGAAGTGGAACTGGAAAGCATACAGGAACGTTATATACAAGTGTTGCGTACTTTCTTGCAACATTCTTCACCACAAAATCCACAAGCCCGCCTTAATGAACTACTGTCCCATATACCAGAGGTGAGTCAGAGGATAGAAAGGCTTCCTTCCTATTAGCTTTTTTTTTTTTTTTTTTTTTTTTTTTTTTAGTAATAAGTAAGTAGTATTTATTGAATACTTTTAAATTTACAATAAAAAATATTAAATTATACAAAAATTTTTAGCTCTGATTATTTTTCCTAATAAAATTAACTAGTTTTCTTTTAAAACAATAAAAATTTTCTTCATTTTTAATATCACTTGGCAAAGAATTGTAAAGGTTTAGTCCTTTGTAGAATAGAGATCTTTGAGTTGCATTTGTATGTGCTCTTTGTAGCCTAAAATCTATAGTATTTCTCAGGTTGTATGGTTGCACCTCTCCAACATATCTTAACTGCTCCACCAGATAATCAGGTCCATCTCCCAGCTTAAGTTTTTGTATAAAATTTATTGTGTTGAGTTCTAGTCTTTGGTGTATATTTAGCCATTTTAATGCATCCAACATAAATTGGATTGGGGTAAACCGGTTAAGTTTTAATATTGAGCGCATTGCCTTATTCTGTTGTTTTTGCAATCTGGATAATTGTGTATCTGAGCAACATGTATATAACACTGTAGAGCCGTATTCAAAGTGTGGTTTAATAATTGTATTATATATATTAATTGATGTTGTGAATGAAATTTTATTTCTTATACGTTTAAAAAATCCGATCTTTTTCCCGATTTTTTTACAAATATATTCGATATGTTCTTTGAATTTTAAGTCTTTATCTATAATAAACCCTAGATACAATCCTTTTTAAGACTAAATTTTTGGAAGTCATTCAGAATATTGAAGGAAAAAAGAATTCTAGCATTCTCTGAGGCTTACAAATATTTCCAAGTCTAATTTATTTTTGTCCATTTCCAGATCCAAGCTGCCGCTAGTCTTTTATTGGAAAGCAAAATGTTCTACGTTCCCTTTGTCCTGAATTCAGCTAGTATAAGGTAGCAAATGCTTCAACGTGGTCTATTAACAGTTTCCGAAAAACAACAACAACTGCAACCGCCTTACGATATGACAAGAGCAACAACTACACATGAAGCAAATTTATTAAAGGAGCAGCAAGAACGTTTAAGCACCAAAAGCAGCAACAGACAAGATTTGAATGAGAGTTGTAAAGAGAGAATAAATTGTTTGCCAATTATTGAATTGCCACAAATAAAAATCGAACAAGATGTAGAATATATGGAGGGTATAGAAGAACAGCAAGAGCCCGAAAAGGTAACGGCACAAGAAGACACAGAAAAAGTGAAACAAATTATAGAGGTGGACCAAGAAGAGTTAATCATTAAGCCAGTGCCTCAGTTGTTGGAACCAACATCGATTTTAAAGACTTCTTTACTAACAGGAGCAGCAAATACTTTGGCAACCTTAACAGCTGCTGCCGAGCAAATAGCTAGAATGCCAAATGAAAGTTTAACAAAAAACTATGCTTACTTAAAGGAGGAAAATAAAAGAACTTATTCGTTAGAGGATCAAAACGAAAAAACAGAATCGGCAGAAGATAAAACAGTTTGTACTTCAACGACGACTACATACACTTCAATTTTGCAAACAGCATTGATGTCTAAACGTCCAGCAACTTTAAATGTTGCAGCATCATCATCTACAGCGTCAGCATCCTTAACATCATGTAGCTTAGGTGCAACAAAAACTTTACATGTTAGAACACCAGATCAAGTTTTAAAGACTGCAGTTACTTTGGCCACTTTAGGTGAAATAGCAGCTGAACAGGAACAACAATTGCATCAACAACAGCAACAGCTGCATCAACAGCAACAACAACAGCCACATATTTTAGTGGTGCCTCAAGTACAGCGTAAAATGTGTACACTGCCTTTTAAGAAATTAAATTTTGCCAATGTAACATCCTCATCATCGATTCTACCATCAGCCACATCAACAGCAATTGCATCAAACACTGCCTCTTCAAATTGTACAACCTCAACAGCAGCAGCAACTACCACTACCACAACAAATAATTATTTAGGTTCTAATCTTAAAACAAATACTAGTTTAACTAATAGTAGTTGTATATTAAATACAAATAATCTGGCGGCTTCAACTAGCAACAACAGAGAGATATTAGAAACAAACACAGTAAAATTTTTTAATACTAACACTATTATAAACAATGTCACTATATGTAGCAGCAACAACAACAGTGACAATAATACCAACTTAAAATCCCAAACCATGGCCACACAAACTTTAAAAATTCCCGTAATTAAGCCCCATTTGGTGACTACACAAACACAAACCGAAGAAACGTCGTCGACACAGACAACAGCAGCAACAACAACACTGATCACCCCTTTAACATTTGCAACAACTTTGACAAATAATAGCGCATCTTCATTACAAACAGCCAGCAGCGGCAGTAGTAGCAGCGGGCTGTTAAGGACTGCCGTGTCAACAAATACAAAAGTGTTGGCACAAAACTCATCACTCAACTCATTATCAAATAAATTCCTAACCAAATCCAAATTAGAGGCCAACAAAAATATGGCCTCATTGCCGGCAGCAACAAATGTTGCTGCTGATAATGTGGTGGGCAACATTTTCAAACATGTATCATCTAATAATAGCACTACATTAGCGAAAATGAATGTTATACAAAATAATGCTGCCGATAAACCTCCGGCGGCGTCGGTGGCTGCTGATACTGCCTCTAGTTCCGCAAATACTGCCACAAATGTTACTGTTGTTGTTTTTGAAACATTGTTACCTGAGGACTGAAAACTTTGTTTATAAACGTTTTATAATTAGTTTCCTTTTTTTTATTTAAGATATTAACTCTCCCTTTAATAATTCTTTTAACGAAATTAGCTGGAAAATTTTCAACAGGTGCGCGTCAAGCTGTTAGAGGCGACTTTAGCTTTGTTCTGTTAATATGTTTGTTTCTGTGACTTTATGCATGAGACACAGATTTTTCGATTAAAAAAATCATTTTATTATTCGACTTTCCTCCCTGGCTCTATATCAAGTGTTCAGTTCTTGCCTTCACTAATGCAACTTCTGCAGCAACCTTCATTTCACTAGAATTGCAAAGAAAATTGGGATCCAAAGACTCATCTCAAAAACTTAAAGCATCAGCTAAAGATTTGCTTTATGAGAAAGTAAATCAGATGATAACCGCTACGAAGCAGAGGCGGTCGTTTCATTGTACCATTCCCTGCGACCCTTAATATTGGAATATCTCGCAAAGTGATAAAAAAAAACTTATTCAAAACCCACAAATGAAACCCTATTGCCATCATGTGATCGAAAAATTTCCGGCGTTAAGTGAAATGACGGAAGTAACCTTCTCTCTTGATGGTACCCCAAAAGGGCCAACTGCCCCATTGTGAGGTTTTCAATCCGGCCCTTACCACAACAATCCTCCGTGTTGAGTTAAATGCCACCATTTCTTCGTTCAATGAAGTAAGCCTCATTGGCATTTTCGAATCTATTGCTGATTCTCGTTCTAAAGATGGACCACAAGTAGCTATTGCTTTCCCAAGGATCTCCCCTCCAGTCGCCTACTACTAGTGAAAGGTTGCTTAAACAGATTCTAACATTAACGAAATTCCTTGTTAATTTATTTGCAGCTAAAAATATATTGTCGGTTCTTGTTGAAAGCCCTGAACCTTTTGTGACGCACGCTACACTCTCTCCAATTTATTACTCAAACCAATTATTGGTCCTTTCGTAAGACAAAGAATCATGCGTTTTCCAATTAATTTGTAATGCTTCCTCCCAGTAGCTTCAAAGCCATCTGCAATATCTTTAATGCATTCATTCGTCTTTTAAAGAGGTTAAAAGGGCTGCCCGCCATAAGCCAGAAAAACACTCGGAGGCCATAAAGGCCCATTGTGATGCCTAGAGGACTACACCCTACACAATCCTTTCAAAACGAAGTGGTGGTTCCTGAGAACCACACAGAACTTCTCACAAAGCCCGCCAGGGCAGCCAGCTGTACATCGCTGAGGCAGTCCGGATCCCGCAGGAAACGTGAGCCTAGATGTCTAAGCCTACGCTCCTGCAGGCCCGGACATTCACAAAGAAAATGCTGTACTGGCTCCTCTTCCTCCTCATCGAAACAGCTCCTGCAGCGACCATCATGGGGAAAGCCCAAACGCTCTGACATGTACCCAATTGCACAGTACCCCGTCAAGACCCCCCCACCAGGAGTGCCCACGACTTCTTCTCTTCGTCATAGCATACCTGTTTTAAAAAACCATTTGAGAGGGAGCTAATACAGTGGAAATAAACTCGTGCAGTAGACTTCAGTCAAGCTACTTCAGATCACTGATAACACACAACCCAGACTGGGGTCGAACTCGTTCCTTATTTCGTTTTATAGAAAATCCTATAATCAAATAAATTTAAAATACATGGGACTTACAAATTTCATTTTTCATTTGATCATAGATTCTTCCTTTAAATGAAGCTAAATAATCGTCCTAAATTTTTTTATCTAGTATATATTCCTTCTATACAACAATGGTTAGTTCCGTGATCAACTTTTAATGCCACGAACTGAAATTATTAATAATTTTTTTTTATTTGAACAGAACAAAAGCTACAGCCATCTTTATCACTTTGTGCACGCCCTTTAAATCCTTTGAACACCTTTTGTTACCCCACCTTTTATTTTGTTTTATAAAAATGCTTTGTTTGCTTATATAATTTGTAAGTTTTTTTTTAAATATTTTTGGTTTTAATTTTTTGTATGTATACAATATTTGAAACAAAAAATTGTTTTTGTTTTTATTTTTTTAACACAATAAGTAACATTACTTATTTTTATAAACTATTATTATTACTATGTGTGTATTTTTTCGTGTATAATTAATTAATAATTTATTAATTTTTAAGTCAAATTTTTTTTTATTAAAAAAAAAACATGCAACACTATACAAAATTATGGACTTTTTGTAGTTTAATCTTGTATTTGTTAAGCTTTTATTATTGTAACTATTTTAATTATAATATATAAACATTTTTTAGTTCATAATTTTTAAAAATAAAAATCCCAAATAATTTTTTTTATAATTAATATAAAATATTTTTTGTAGATTAAACAATTGTTTTTTTGTTTTTATAAAAAAAAAGTATGTGTATTTTTTTCTGCGTTTTTATTTTATTATTTTTTTTTTTTTTTTGTAATTGTTAATTATTAATCATCTATAAATATATATTATATACATCTTTAAAATGAAAGAAAACAAAAATGAAATAAAACATTTTCTGCAAAGCTTCTTTTACATTAAAAAAAAAAACATACAAATCCTACAAGAGAATCCTTTTAATAAAACAAGAAATTTTAAACAAATTATATAACACGGTTTTTTTAAAACAATGTGCCCATTTTTTCGAGTCAAATCTAAAAAACAGCTCGAATAGAGGAATAATTCTCATTATTCTGTAACTACTTGTCAATGTCACGTCAAGACAATTGCCCCTATTATGAAGGACAACATCGACGTCGTATCAAGACGACAGCAAAAAAAAATGTTCGCTTGTCCACACTTTTTTGATAGCAACTGACTACTATGAACATGTTCCATCTATATTATATGCCCTAGAGAATGCTAAGAAATTGTCAAGGGTAATTAATTGTTATCGACAACTTGTAATCAAGTGATAATTTTTTACTGTCGATTTGATGTAACGTCGACGTCGCCGTCGCCATTCATAATATGGGCGAATATCAAAAGCAAAACATCTGCATAGCCATTTAATTACTTTTAACAGCCTCTTATTATTTTCTAGTCCTTCAAGAATAATCAGAGGCTGCCAGCGGTAGTCACTTGTTGCCCATAATCAGAACTGTCCTATTTTTGATATTGTCCTGACGTGACGTTGACAAATCGTTACAGAAGAAAGGGGAATGTAAAGAAGCATTTATACGAGTATGTCCGTAACATATCAATGTGCTAAAATATGTTATTAACAGAATTTTTCAACAGTTCGATTACTTTAAAAGAGCAGCAACTTGGCAATAAACATGTTGCTGAGACACATTTAGAGCATAGTACAGTAAACAAATATTTATTCTTTTCATTAAATAAAACTAAATTCAGAAAAAAAAATATTATATTGAAAAATCTGTTCAAAACACGAAATGTTTGTAAAAATATGTATGATCAGTATGATGATATAAAATTCAATTAAACACCTACAAAAAGAAAAATTCAAAAAGGATTCAAAACGAAATATTGAAAACATACGTTTTGGAAATGATAGGGCATCATAAAACGTCTTGCAGAGCATGTGTAACACGTATATCTCGATACTTAAATAATTTATAATATTTTGAAACAACAATGCTGCCACGCACATCTTTTTCTTGAATATTAGAAAATATATTTTTATTGAATTTGTTGAAGAACGTTAATTTCCAGAGTCTGATTCCTACAACAATCAGCCTGATTGTGTGCCTGATTACACTGAACGCTTTTTTTGGACAAGGTTAAAGAAACACTCATTCAGTTTTCTTTAATCTGATAACGAAAAACGCCTGAGGCGTAAACGCCAACGCCTTACACAATTAAGGGGATTATTTCGTATATAAGCGGCTTATTTTTAAATGAAACACAACAAAAGGAATAACCAAATTTTATGGCTTAAAAATAATATGTAGTATATAGCCTTCGCAACTGCGCCTTATTAACGCCATTATATCGCTGCAAATTTTTCACAGCGTGTAAAATGTTGGCTTCTAATTGATCAATTGTTGCTGGTTCATCAGCATAGCCCACAAATTCAACGTACGTCGCTATAAAAGTAGTGCAAAGGTGTCAAACTACATCAACGTGATGGCCGGTGCTTATTAAGTCCACTTCTTCAGATATTCACCAAACGTCTGCCTCAAGAAAACAAAAAAAGTTCTCCTCCATTTTGAATGCAAATGGGCCAATTACTACTTCGGCATGTAAACCGCACCAAGCAGTGATTTTTTCCGGCATGTAATAAAGTCTCGAAGGTATTATGCCCTCTCTGCTTATTTACATAGCCTTTAAGCCTGAAATGGGCCTGAATACCAAAGATAATTTGGCGATAAAAACCTGGTTTTAGGTCCGATTGATTTTCGGACCCTTCACCGAATGCATGACGCAATTAATGATCCGTTGGCTATAATTCTTACTGCAATTGGATATTATACGGATATAAACCAAGATTTTGCATAAAACTTTAGCAAGTAGTGGACTGGTAGAAATAGAATTATTTAAAACGGCATTGGATCGGTAAGTTCGATTCGAGCTACAGCTTTACCTATTTTTATACTACGAAGAGCGAGTGAATCGCTTACTTCGTGAGGCGTGTGGACAAGATCCACCCTTGACGGAAGTCTCAACACTATTAATCTTTCATTGCCTAATCCTTTTTTTATACGGATATCATAAAGTAAAGGGAATTTATTTGCTGCCATTCTTTCCAGGAACTTTGTAATTTAAGCTAGAGTACATCGAAGTTTTTTATGTTATCGATTACTATTGAGAAATTTTGAATTACTGGTGCATAAGGCTATTTTCTCAAGCAAAAAGCAATTTGGTTTTTAAATAACTTTAGCATCAATAGACTAAACTGATTGCAATAAATTTATAATTTTATTTATAGTCCGCACAACAGTCTCAATATTTGGATCATTAATAATATAAAACATTTAATGGTCACTTTTTTAACTGTAGGATGTTCAAATGTTGTGCCGCTGAATATTATATTTTGGCAGTATCATACGCCCTAAAAACCTCACAAGCACTTCAATTGGCTTAACAAAAAATTATTTTTGGTAGTCCGCTATATATTAATTTTTTTTCACTCTAAGACATTTTATTTATGATATGTATTATTGATATTTGCTTTGTTTTTTTTTTTTTTTTTTTTTTTTTTTTTTGTTACCCCTTAATATCAGCAGACTTCAATTTTATTCCAAAAAATCACAAAACTTTTTAGCTGGTGCATAAGCTTTCGTAAACCAATTGAGAATTATATAAGAAACCAGAGCAACCAAATTCTAGTTGATGCGAATTTATTTCATTTTTGTACATCGAATATTAATATGGCTTCCTTACATTTTTTTATCCCTATAATCTTTTTTGTCTCCTACACCTGTTCTTAGCTGCTTTTTTAATTCCAGGTTTAGTTTAAAAACAAAGCATACTTTAAGGCTGATTTTTTCATGTATTTATATAAAACAAGAAAATGAACGTCCAATATGGTAACAAAGGTTTTATGTATATGCAAATTATTATACAAGTCAAGACTAATTAATATATATATTTATTATTAATTTCCTAGCCACACACATACACCTATACATACATGCATATGCACCTACATATATTTACAGCCTAATTTATGAGAAAAAAAATCAATTTATAAGAGACCTATAAAACAAATTTTTGTATGAAAATTTATCCTATTAACCTGTTATATATTCAGACTATTTCTTTTATAAATTAGCCCCCTTATTCATAAAAATTATGAGAGTCTAATAACGGCGTAATAAAACAAAATTTCATATGAAATTTGCCCTATTACACTGTTATAAGCCTTTCCCTTTCCCTGTAAGCAAATTACTTTACACTGAATCTTGATATGTTGTTATATACCTTCAAATTATCATTTATTCCTCAGTCTCAAAATATATTGCATTATGTGCATACATGGGCATCGCAATTGCTTCTCTAAAAAATCTACTCAATATTTTTCAATTTTCACTTGTTGCCAGAAAACGTCTACCTAATTTTAAAAATCTAGTTCCTTTCTCTAATCGTTCCCAATAAAAAATACACCTATATTCCTCTCTCTGATATGACGTTGTAATAAAAAATTGCATTTACTGAAAATTGTTAAATTTTGAGTTGACTCTCTGTAAAGGAACAAAGGCAATAGGAATGTGTGTACGAATATATTCGATTAAACTAGAATTAAAAGGATTCACTCGATGAACCAAAGAAGATACATATATATTTAAAATAAAAAAAAGTTTGTTTCAACAAATCTTTTATTAAATTCATGTCTATAATAATTTCAATTGAATAAAAGTTATACTTGAACAGTTTTAATTTAAGGCTAGTACTCTGTTTGAATTTGTTGAAAATGTTGCGCAACATCAGTTAGTTCAGTTTCAATTTTTTTCTTTTTTAATTGAAATTATGTTTTCCGTTTTTAATGAGAAAATTTTTAGTTTCAAAAAATTATCGTACGAAATAAATAACATTCATATTATTTCACACTTTTGAAAAAATGTTGCTAAAAACATTTCACATGTTTTTCGAAATTAAAACAGAATACTAGTTTAGCAACACTTAAGCCTAGTACTCTGTTTGAATTTGTGGAATGTGTTGCGCAACATCAGTTATTTCAGTTTCAATTTTTTTCTTTTTTAATTGAAATTATGTTTTCCGTTTTTAATGAGAAAAGTTTTAGTTTCAAAAAGTTATCGTACGAAATAAATAACATTCATATTATTTCACACTTTTGAAAAAATGTTGCTAAAAACATTTCACATGTTTTTCGAAATTAAAACAGAATACTAGTTTAGCAACACTTAAGCCTAGTACTCTGTTTGAATTTGTGGAATATGTTGCGCAACATCAGTTATTTCAGTTTCCGTTTTTTTCCTTTTTAATTGAAATTTATGTTTTCCATTCTCAATGAGAAAATTTTTAGTTTCAAAAAATTATCGTACGAAATAAATAACATTCATATTATTTCACATGTTTTTCATAACTAAAACAGAGTACTAGTTTAGCAACATTTTTCCATAAATATTGTGATTGAATATTTTTTGTATGGGTTTTGTCAGAATTTCACATGAAATTTTAAACAGAGTATTAGGCTTTACACAAAAATTTTATTAATAAGAGGCTTGTAAAATAAATTCTTTTATGAAAACCTATTACAAATCAGAATTTTTTTTTTAATTAGGCTTCAAATATCTATTATAAAAATACTATACTGCCTATGCATAAAAAATATTTCTGTTTTATAAAGGTTTTATAAAACTATTTTAGAATGATTGAGCTCGAGGTCGTTTTTGTAAAAATCGTTATAATTTTTCTATTTTATTCGATATTTCGTCAACAATTTGTTGACATCATCAGGAATAACAATCGAAAATTAAAATTTTCTGTATAAATTGGTTTTGAAATATGAAAAAAATAAAAGCAAACAACGGTTTTATAAAACAAATTTTGTAAACAAATATGTGCTTTTATAAATCAGAAATAATTTCTATGAATAAGGCCTTAAGGACTTATTTTTAAAAACTTTTCTGATTTATTAACATTTTAATAAATACAATTTCCACACAAAATTTATTTTATAAGGCTCTTATGAATCAATTTTTTTTTTAAATAATTTCTGACTGCATTTTCGAATAAATTTTTTAAAATTTCGAAAATTGTCGAAATGAAAAGGGTGTTCCTTATTACAGTCCAAGCTGAATATTCGCCACTCCCGGTTATCACAACATACCGATTTTCGCAACAGGCAATGTTTTTATTACAATTTCAACTTCATTTTAAAAAAGAATCTCAATAACTATTTATTCATTTTCAATGATTTAGCTTTTATATGTACTTCTTATTTAAAAATGTATTTTTATGAAAACGATCATATTTTTTACTATTAATTAGGATAACACATGGTTATACCTATTACTACCGATACTGTTCAGATTGGGTCTCGAGAGATACAAATCTGAACATTCGTATTTAAAAATGAAAAAGTATCTTCTTTTGTTGGGTTGGGTTAGGACAACTGCAGCAGAGCTTATTATAGTGCAGGCCTATCGATCGCCTGCACTTCTTAATAGTCATTGCAGTTAGTCCTCATTACATATGGAACTAACACACAACCTGTATTCTTTAATATACTACTAGATGAAGGTATGGTCAGCCTGCTCGTCTAATCCAAATAAAGAATAATGGCAGTTAAAAAGATTTCAAAGTTACCCTGTATTGTCCAGTCGATAACCACTCTACCCACTTCCACTACAGTGAAAGTTTCAGCCTGAATTACATACATTGTACAGAAGGACTCCTGAGCAATTAACACAGATCTTTCTTGATCCACCAGTATATACACTGCTACAGTACTCCCTTATCATTGTGCCTTCCTTCTATTCCCGCCTGGATGGAGTTAGGACTTTAAATACTTTCTCAATGCCCAGATGAGGTACAATGTAATCAGAATATCCCTTCAATAGGAAGAGAATAATTATTCAGAATCCTGGCCTGATCATAAGTCATTGATTTCCATCACACAAATGCTGCTTATCTTGGCGCCCTACTTGAGTGTTGTTAGTTCGTTGTGAAGTTTTTCCCGGTTCGAACAATCGAATCAAATTTTAATAATTAGTTTGATTTGCCCATGAAGTGGGTTATAGCAGGCAAGAAATAGAATATCTTTAAGGGAGTATTTTATTTATTTATCTCCTTAACTTTTTAAGAAAAAATCAAGAATCGAAAATTTTTATATAAAAACCATAGTACAAGGGGATGAGAGATATTTTATTTTCTGTCGGCTAGTCGACAATGAAAACTGATTATTTTATTGAATGTTCTTATTTTGAAATGAAAACTGATTATTTTATTGAATGTTTTTATTTTGAAATATTTTTAAGTGAAATGTTGCAGCAATTGCCTTAGTCGTGCCTGTATTTATAAGTTGTGTAAAGGGGAGTGATACAAAATATTTACCTAAGTAAGCGTAACCACTAAATACTAATGAAATGCTTTTAATACAGACGAGTGTTTATTGAGTTAAACAGTTTCCAATAATATTGAATTCTATGATATTATATTATAGATTGGTATGAAAATGTTTTATTATTTCATTAGTAGTTGGTGGTTACGTTTTTTTTTTTTTTGGACAAATATTTGATAAGTGTGAACGCACCTGGAGTATGACATAGTATGATAGCACACCTGTTGACCTGACAATTGTCATTAGCTACTTTAACAAAAATGTTTGCGGCATCCAAACAGCATATTGTTTCGTTATGCTGCATTTTTGTAAAGTTTTTCTTTGGTTCATTTATGAGTGAAAAATTATCACACAATAGAAAAATGCTTTCCTTAACAAAGTTGTATTAACAAACTTTTTTCTTTTCCATTTTTGATGCTGAATTGATACAAGAGAAACACATAATTTTACAACACAAAATTAAACGAATCACACTTGAAAAAAATTATTATAAAATAAAAAATTATTTTAATAACAACATTTAAAAACAAAAAAGCAAGAGTCTGATATAAAAAATGCCTTCAAAGTGTTTTTACGGTATGAAAAAAAAGTAGCAAGTAAAATTTAAATTAATTTAATAAAAAAAAAAGAAAAAACAAACATTTTCATAAAAAAATGATAATTATTAAAACAAAATTAAATTTAATTAGTTTTAAATAAATTAAATAAAGATAAAGAAAATACAAAAGATAATTAAATCAGTATAGAAATTAAGGTTTACAATAACATAAAAAGTTTATAAAAGAAATAAATAAAAATAAAAAATAAATAAAACGAAATAAAACTTAAACAACAGCACATTTGCATTTAATAGTTTAAAAAAAATAAAAATAAAAATAAAAACAGAATAATTGTAGAAATTAATATATATAAAAACATATAAAAATAAGAATATTTTTGCACATAAAAACGCATTAAAATTAAGTTATAAATTAATTGAAAAAAAAAAACAAAAATAAATAAAAATGTTAAAGCAAGAAAATTATTTCTATTAAACCGCTCCTACTGCCATTAAATTTATTGAACAAACCTAAGAAGAAACTCTTACAAGAGTAGTTGTATAGTTTATTTGAAATATAATTTAACACTATTAAAATCAAGAGAAAGTTTTTTTTCAACTTCAATCAAATAAAGGATCCTTCATATTATTCTTTTTTCTAGATAGAAACATGTTATAAGAAATAAAAATGGTAATACAACTGAATAATAAGTCAGATCCATACGTTTAGAATGCATTCTAGAAGTGCAGTAGCCAGTTAGTGAAGTAAAGTAATTATTCTTTGCAGAGTTTTATAGCGGCCAAATTTTGTTTAGACTGAGTAGGGCCCTGAAATTTGCTCTATTAACTAAATAGATTCATTATACCTTTTGAAAACATACTTCTATATATAAGAAGGTAATTTTATGAAAATGTATTCAGATATAGAACAATATTGATAAGCTACTTTAACGAAAAGCATTTTGAATGGTTAGATAGATACTTTTTTGATAAAATGGTTTCTGAAGAAGTTAATTTTTCAAATAGCAACTTTTTAACAAAAATTTCGAGACAAAAAAATTTTTTTCATGTACTTTTTATATAAAATTACGATATTTTGTTTAAAAGAGTGATTTAAATTTTTTTTCCAAAATGTAATTTTTATATAACGAAAAATCTTTTGCCCTAAAACATAAAATATTTTTGCAAAATATTTATTTATTTTTTCAAAGTGCCATTTTTTTAGTTATTAATTTTTTAAACTATGTATTTTGAAAACATAAATGGCAATTATTTTATTTAAATAATTTTTATTTAAATAATTTTAAAAAATTCTCCCGGATGTTGTATTACAACAGCATTTCAAAATTAAAACCAAAATCATAGTTACTTTAAAATAGAAATACTTGATCTTAATTTAATAGTGTTAAAATATAATATCTAGCTTAATTTGAAAAATTGTATATACATAATTGCAACATAAATAAATCCCTTAACATATTAATTTATGCTGTAAAATTATTGTAAAAATTAGAAAGATTTTATTTAACTTATAATCATATTTAATTATGTTTATAACATCAAACTGAAACTATCACCATAAAGTGCGTCAACATTCGGAAAATATAAACTATTAAAACTTTTCATGGAAAGTTGTTTAATTTTCTAAACCGAAATACACACACACATACGAGTATATTATCTAATTAACTTTAGTTGTAATTATTCATTATTAAGAAAGTTGAAGAAAAAATAAAAAAAAAAATAAATTGTAAATACTTTCATTAAAGAAGAAAACACATAAAAATCTGTTCATTCACAATACCTAATTTCCAATATTAGAAAATATAAAAATATTATTAACAGTAACAGAACAGAGATAAGATTTTCAAAATACATTAGCTGCAAATATTAAACGAATTTAATTCATAAATTTTAGTTAGCAAAATTTTATTTGACATACATACTTTTAACTTTGACAAATAGAAATCATCTATTAACAGTTAAGCAAAGAAAACAACAGCAAAAAAAAGGTTAAAAATATAACAGAAAAATAACAGAAGAATCAATCAAATATTTATTACGAGAAAAAATTTAAAACGTTAAAATGCACTCATATGAAACAAAAAAAAAACATAATTTAAAAATACATCCTCCTTTTAAAAATATTTCATAAGTTTTACTTAAATTCGTCAACATCTACAAAATATTTACACTTTAATTTCTTTTTTTTTATTCGAAATATTATAGCAAACAAATGAACGGCCAAATTAACACATTCCTTAGGGGTTGAAATTTCATTACAAATTATACACAAATTTCTCTCAATATCGAACGCCGTAATTTGATACCAGGATTAACTTTCAGCAATTTAGGGTAATGGAGTTGGAATAAGTAACAACACAGGACAAAAAAAAACATTAAAAATATGATTTATTTGTTGTGCGTTAAGCAGGTCTATAAGCCAACATTTCACTGCTTCTCAGACCAATTCATCAGCAGACGTCAACCTAATGCCACTGATGATTCAGTGTAGCATCCAATGGCCAACAACGAGCAAAATATCTGTTTAACAAATTAGTTAGGGCAATATCTCAAATAAATTACAATTGAGAAGAAATCACTGTATTTCATTTCCGAACTTCCCGAATATTTAGGTTGTTTTTAACTATAAAAGTAAATATTTGGGTGACAAATAATTGATAACGAGAAAGTCCAAAATGATGCAAACATATTCTATTTAATAATGAGAAAAAGCAAAATATTCTGTACTATGCTATTTTTCATTAAAAATGAACAGTTTCAAAATTCATTTTAATTTTTATTTGAATATTTCTGAATGACAGCAATGCCCTGAAAACTCACAGCATTAGCATTTCAAATTTAACACTGAATAGTAACGATTATAAATAAGATACAAACAGCTCTTGACAACTTTAATTTGACTCACCCTGATTGTGTAAGGATGATTACTTTAAATGACTAGGTAATTTAAGCTGTTCCGAAGTTTTTAAAAAAATATATTTTTCAGCAGAAAAAAAATTTTATTCATGAAAGGCTTATAAAATCAATTTTTTTTATGATGATGTGTCTTATTAGACTCTTATAAATCTGAAAGAACTGTTATAAATTAGGCCTTTATTAAATATGTAGAAATAAATAAAAACAATACAATTTGGTTCCCTTGGAAATTGGCAATTATTTGAACTTCAGCTGGAGTGACGGTGACAGTGTTAAAACTGTCCCGTTGCTGTTGGGTGCTGTTGGCTGAAGTAGTAGAACACGAGACTATGAAACAGAGGGTCGTGAGTTCGAGCCCGCTCTGAGTCATGAAATATTGTGTTGAATTTTTCTGAACAGCATTAGTGCGTGGTTGTGTTAGTTGTTGCCAGCCTGTTTCAATGATGAAGGCATAGTCACTGGTCACTGAACATAATTGGCAGCGACTGACACCATCATGTACTAAAAAGCTGAGTAACAGCACCCACCTTCGTCGGCCCTGTAGCAAAAATTAGCCGGCGAAGTAAAAGGTTGAAATAGCTACAAAAAAAACTGTCTATCTTCTCATCTTTCCTAATCTGTCTCCTCAATACTATCCCCTAGTTTTCAGTTCCGGCGCAATGCATTGCATATATAGGGGTCATCCCCTGAGTGCTGGTCCTACTCCTAAAAAAAAAAAAAAAAAAAAATTACAGAGAAGTTGCCATGATCGACCCTTGATTATTGTACTTGAGGACACCTAATTCTTATATAAAAAAAGTTTTATATTCGCCATCATTCTGTAACTCTTTATCAACGTCACGTCAAGATACCAAATGGGATAGTGATCAACTCCTTGTTTACAACAATTAACTACTTCCGAAAGCCTGTGACCACCCTCTAAGGGCTCGAATATAACAAGACGCTACTAGAGCTTGTCAATTGTTGGAGAAATTGAGTTCATGTGTCCTATCTTAGATATTGTCTTGACGTGGCGTTGACAAATCGTTACATAATAATATAGACCTTATTATAAATAAATTATAGAAAAAATTAGATTTCTTCGTTTTGTAACAGTATTTTCTAATTGTTTTAACCAATTTTTCTGAATAAAGAACATAATTACTAAGTTCCAATTAAATGGCATATTCTTGCAATGAGATTCTTTGCCTAAATATAATCCCTTTGATAAAAAATAATTTCTGAACCAGACAAACGATAAGAAAGACTCATTGTCAATGAACAAGAATAAAATCTCGTACATTGACTCCTTTTTGAAATTAGTTGCAATTACAAAGACGGTAATGTAACAATATTAGAAAATCGAGCTCTCACTGCAAGTTGAAATATTCTATTATGTAGTTTTGTATAACAAATTATATCAGCTAGATCCCTTTAGTCTCAGCGACTGCTAATACTCTACACGTATGGGAACAGCGATGGTATCTCGGAGTTTAAAATAAACACCACAGCACAATGTCCTTTAATGTAGAAAATTCTATAGGTATCATCTTATTTTGTAACATTCTTAGCTATGAAATATGGGACTTTAAAAAATTTGAAATTCGGACCCACTGTTTAGGCTCTTAACAACCTAAAAATACATAGTATGCATATGTACATATATGTACTTACATACATTCATACAGATTGCATGTAAGACACATAAATCAGGTGATCAGTTATTGCATCATCCCACTTTACCGTTTAGGGAACCAAAGATTTTATTCAAATTATCTTTAGCAAGCAATAAAAAGAATCAGTGGCAGTGGAATAACTATTTAAAAGCCAGTTTTAATCATCTTACCTGGTCATTTCGCCAAATTCCGCCATTGTAGTTAAAGCAAATTCCAAGGGACAGATTCACATATATCAACACACAACAGCAAAATTATGCTTTTTCTAACCCAAATATACATATACTTAAATACTCAAAATTTTACAATACTTATTTTCACTTTTTATCTTCCAAATACAAGAAATTTTACAAAATTATTAATTTTATACCCAAATTCAAGAAAATCGTTTAAAGCTTGACTGCCATTTTAACTTTTCTGGCTGTTAGAATTGTTACTACTCATATATGAAAGTTCAGAATTATGAAACTAAAAGATAAAAGCCGTTTTTACACGTCAGGCAGTAAAAAATAAGTTGCATACTTTAACCTACAAAATTGTATAGTCAGATCGAAACTAAATAAAACAAACCTTCAACAAAATTGTATATATAAAGAAGCATTCGTTATAGTTTGAAATTTCAATACAAAGTATTCAGTTGAAGTGGAGAATATACACTTAAACATTATAGTAACAAATAAATAATAATTAGAATCTACAAAATGATGCTAAGAATTCCTATTTAATAATGAGAAAAAGGAAAATGCTCTGCGCAATTCCAATTTTCATTCCAAATTAATTTAATAACAACTGCAATTTCATTTACGATATAAATACTTTTCGTTTTAAATGGAATAATCAATAAATAAATTGAAAGTTAAGCAATGTCTATATGCATTTGATTGCTACTTTACAAAATCATCAGTAAACTTCAACCATAGCTGAAGTCTACTGAGATTTTGGTAAAGCGCCAATAAAATGCATATAGTAATTGCTTAACCATCAACAAATAAATTTCACTTAAAATAAGGTCATGACAATACATCAAATGGTAATTTTCATAAAATATTTTGCATTATTATTCTAAAAACTGTCAGTATTATCATTTCGAGTGGAACAAAGAACATGAACTATTATTTACCAAATATAATTTTTTAATAAATACAGAAAACTCTTGATAATTTGAATCCATCTTAAACTGTTCAAATTTCCTTTGAATATATGTATGTATATTTAATAAATGGAGTTAACTAATAAAAACATAATTTAGTCCCCTTCGTAATTAGAAATTTGTTTGAAAAGTTCTGCATTCCCTTGTTGCAATCACCGAAAACTTCCAATGATCGACAATTGCTCATTATACTTGAGGACACCTTATTTTTTATTAAAAAACTTTGTATTCTACTATGTATATAATTTTACGTAAATAAAATACAGAAAATATAAACATTGGCGCATCTTGAAATAATTGAACTTAGCAATTAAAACAGAAACTTATTTATTATAAGACATATGGTAGTAATACATTTTTCCAACTATATATTCCAAAAATTAAGATAAAAATATGTTTCTGAACAAGATAGATAAACAATAAAAAAGCGTCATCGCCAATGAAAATACTTGCAGTTTTGCAGACTGAAATGTAAAAATATTGCATTTTGCTACAATTGCTTTACTTTCAATGAAGTGATAAAAGGAAGCCCGTCCCATAAACTCGATGGTTGCGTTTAGGGCAAGTGGAACAATTGTATTGGAAAGTGAGTGATCTGTGATTTCAGCTGGACTTGATTTTTATAATTGAATGATCTTCTACATGAAGGAAGCTAAGGAATCATGAGCATAAAAGTCCAAGCAGCTGAAAAAAAACTACGTATATGGAAACAACGAAGTAGTTCCTAGCTGAAAAAACAACAGCAAAATTTTTGCCGATGTTGAGATTTGTATAAGATTCATCTCATTGTTTTGTGAAACCTAATTTAAGTAAAAATATTGAAATTAGAACCCACTGCTTGGACTCTTTGATGTACGCAGTACATACATACATACGTACATAAGTATATGTACATACCGCATTGCATCTTAGAATTAGATTCTAATTATTAGCACATAAATCAAGTGATCAGCTTTGCTGTTTGAAGAACAATAGGAATAAGTGGCAGTATAATAACTGTTTAGGAGCAAGTTTTGGGTATAGCAGCTTACCTGGTCATTTCGCCATACTGTGCCATTGTAGTTCACAGAGCCTCCCAAGGTATAGACACACATATTTCAACACACAACATAAAAACTGCACTTTTTCTAAGTCAAATGAACACATAATTAAATACTTCGAAATTTTCAAAACTAATATTCACTTTTATAGCATCTAAATGCAAGAACTTTTACAAAATTCTAAGTTTTATATACGAGTCATATATGACAGTTCAGGATTATAAAACTAAAAAAAAGAAGCCGTTCTAACACTTGAAACAATAAATATAACTAAAGAAATAAGTTTGCCTAATTTAGGGATTAAAAAAGTAACAAGTTTATGTTAAAAACGTTAAGAATAATTTTAACGTGACCTTAATTTAAATCAAAATCATTATATTTTTAACCTACAACAATGTATAGTCATAACAAAACCAAATATAACAAACCTTTAGAAAACATCCTATATATAAAAAATTATTTCTAAGAACTTACATATATAATAAACTTATATATATAAAAAAAACCTAGTAAATAAATAATCTTTTGCAATTAATTGTTGTTTTTTTTTAATTTTATAAGAAAATAAACTGATTGTTGAGAAAAAACTTATTATTGAAAAGAAACAAAAAGTATATACAAATAAAAAGAAAATTTGAATTATAGTAGAGAAAATTATTTATAAGTTTTATTTATTTATTATGAAAATTAAAATAAATACTGAAATACTATATTTAATTGTTATTGAGTTTTTAAACCAAAAATAAGAAAAACCAAACACAACAAAAATATTTTACTCACTATTTAAAAACAAATTTAAATTATTAAACACTTTTCGTTTAACAAAAAATATTTACATAAAATTTTTCTTTGAACGTTTTTTTTAATAAAAATTAAAAATCTTAAAAAAAATTATAAAAACTTATATTAAAAAACGCTATATACACCTTGTATTAACTATAATATTTAAAACGAAAAATAAAATAAATTAAAAATATTATATATTAATAATATATAAAACACAAACACTGTAAACCATTTATTTACCAAAATAAAACCAATTATTTAAATAATAATACGAGTAATTATTACAATGGAAAATTAAAAACAAAAATAATATGAAATAAAAAAGAAAATTAATTAATTAAAAGCAACTGTAATAAATATTTAATAAAAAATAAGGTTGAAAGCTCAGTTTTTATTGAAATTTAGCCCTGGAATAACGATGTAAGTAAATTTTACTTTTAGAATTAATTTAATTCTTGGACTGCAAGGATTATCATCCTGCTCGGAATTTTTATTTCGTTGTTATTGCAAAAGAGACATTAAAAAACGCTAACTATATTTTTATAAAATTAAATTTTAGTGCATAAAAAATATTTTATTCCATAATCGTGCAGAGCAAAATTTTATATTGGGCAAGGGAAATTAATATTTGTTTTAATTGAACCTGTTTTGCTTTTATTAAGATTTTTAGATAGCTGCCAGCTAATAACGTCATCACATTAACTTTATGACATTCTTATAAAATTAAATTTTAATTAGCATTCTTATTTTTATTTCTTTCCTATCAATAAAAACCAAACATCTTAATTGATTATTAAAACAGATCTAAATTTGATGTAGACAGCAATCAAGTGTATTTAGCAAATAAATTGTTCACAAGCAAATATCAAATAAGTTTTTATTTAATGTTTAAATAACAGTAAATGGTTTTATTCACACTCTGGCACGTCCTCCTTGCTTCTTAAAGTTAATATCAAGATTTTTTGCTAATTCGGTAATAAACCTGTTGTGTTTTTAAATGCTAAAGAACTTATTTTAAATATATGCATTTTATCTCAATTTATTCTGGTAGGCGCCAGATCGGCATAAATTATAATAATTAAAATTTGATTTAGTTCTGTTATGACTATACAATTCTGAAGGTTGAAGCATATTTTAATTATTTTTAACATTTCTAATCAACTTCATTTTATTTTTTCTTTGATCCCCTAAAGTAGGCAAACTTATATAACCAATGTCTATTTTACGTTTCATATGTAAAAATGCCTTTTGCTTTTTGTGTTTCAGAATCGCGAGCTTTCATATATAAAAGCTAATAATAGTTGCGAAATTCTAACAGAAAAGTAAAAAAGGCGGTGTATCTCTAAATGCAGCTCTTGCATTCTACAAATATTAATAATTTAGAAAAGTGAAAATTTATTGTGTAAAGCTAAAAGTATTTAAGTGTGTGTGCATATTTGACTTAGCAAAAGTGTGATAATTGTGGTGTATGTGGAAATATATGAATCTATCCCTTGGAGGCTGTGTATACAACAATGGCGGAGTTTGGTGAAATGGCCAGGTAAGCTACGATACTAAAAACTTTCTTCTAAATAGTGGCTAAACTGCCAATTATCCCTCCTTCTGCTTGAGGAAAACACTTAGCGTAAAATCTTAACTATGCACATTAAACGGCAAAGTTGGATGATGCAAAAACTGATCACCTGATTTAAGTTGTTGTTGTAAGAGGGAATTTGCTATGCAGTGCAAAATTATGCATGTTTGGTTTTATCTGCATGTGTATGTGTACAAAACCTTATTAAGTTCCTAAACAGTGGGTTTTATTGCAATGTTTTTACAGTAAGGCATCTAACAATAAGAATGCTTCATATTAAAAATTTTTCCATATTGTCGAACATTTCTGCTAGGGGTTTGCACTTTGTTGTTTGCGTATGATTCCCCTTATTTAATTGCTAAACTTTCTTTGCTTGGATGCGACGGCCCTAATTTCACACACTTAAGAACTTTTCTCTAAAAATTTTATGTTCAGATTTTTTAACTCCCATTATTGTTACATATTTCTTCCTTCAGGATGACCGTTGATAGTGTTCATATGTAGTGTCACAAAAAGAGGATTTTGAGAAATAAAATTAGAACCAAAAGCAGGAAGCAGGGAACTTATCTTAAAGAAGGCAGTTTAGATTTATACAATTTTTAAATTGTGATTGCGAAATTTAAAGACAATTTCGAAACAATAAAAAAATTAATGGTTTTAAATTTTTTTATGTATGCTGTTGTAGTATTTAAAAAATTAAACATTTTACTACATAAAAATATATTGCATTGATATAAATTTATTTTTTTCAAACTTATTAATTTTATTATTAAGATAGGAATTTTTTTATTCAGACTCGAGTTCAAATCTGCAAATTAGTTAGTTGATTTTCTTTACTAATATCAAATTATTTTATTAAGAGTGGAATATTTAAAATATTTTTATAATTTTCACAAAAATATGATATGATTACAAAAATTTTCAAAATATTCCACTTGCTAATAAAATATTTTGAATTTAATACAAAATTATTACAAACTAATTTGCTGATTTGAAGCTGAGTCTGAATAAAAATTCTTATCCTAATAATTGCTTTCACGAAAATATATTTCAGAACTAGATTCATATCAGTGATCTGATTTTAGGATTTTTATATTCCTAGATACATGTTTTTTTGTACTACAATTCCTTTTATGATTAATTTGGTGTTTCTCTTTTTGTTTTATTATTTCTAGAACAAACTTTCCCTGTTTGTAGCTTCCCTAAGCTTCTCTAATTTTATGCCAATGGTAAGCAAATTTTTAAAACATACTTTTTTCAATTGTATCTATTATATTTTAAGAAACCTTTTAAAACGATCAAAAGTTCGAATATTAAATAAAATGCATAAATTCAAATGATAAGCAACTAAAACACCAAAATTCACGCATTTGTTGTGCTCTATTTCACATGATAACATTTTGTAGAAATTTGTTGTTGTTCACTAATAACAAAATTTATTAATAAGAATATCATCAGCATGACCAAAAAAAATTCAATAAATCAAATACTTTTGAAATTGTTTAAGCTTGTAAATTCCTGAATATATTAAAAAGGCCAGCTTGAGGCCGTTAAAAGTTTTTTTCCTGAAACTGGAAAAAATGTGTGCGTGTGCGAAAGTGCATTGTACCCTTGATACTTTCCGACAGTCATACAAACGGAAAAAGTTGCTGCTACTCGTAGTTCTTTAACTTCAGCAGTTTTTTTTTTGGGGAATTTTTTCTCTTTCGTTATGACTGATTGTCTTTTGAACTTGAACTTGAAGTTATTATTGATGTCATTTACAGACGAACTTTCAAATTGAAATCGAAACCAAAACATTTTTTATAAGTTATTAATTGTAAAGCTTTAAATAAAATACAATTGCAAATTTACTTGTTGGGCAAGAATTTCAGCGTCATTTCAGCCGTTCATATAAAATAAGATGAATTTAGATTCAAATTATCAGTTGATTCGAAAACATTGTGGTGTTTAAACGATTATAAGATCAACAGGCAAATAATTAAATTTTAATTAAAAAAGATAATCTTTTCTAAGTGATAAAAACTAATATTACAAACAAAATGAAATTTGCCGTAATTATTTGTGTTTTGTGCTGTTTGATTGTCGCAAATGAAGCTGCCACTGCCACGGCCTTATATTATGATTCGGGTAAGTACCTAAAATAGCCTTAATATTTTTTTGTTAAGACAAAAATATACACATTATTAAATATATATAATTCGCAAGTTCGAATTTTCGAAAATATTGATTTTCATTTCAGTCAATTTTTATTTTCGAACACAGTAAATTTAACCACTTATAATATCTGAAAAAAACTAATTGATATTCGTATTAAAAAAAGTGCTTCTTTTTTATATATTGGAGTTCGATACGATTTTTCGAATACACTCTAAACTTGCATCATATTTTCTTTATAAAACCTGCAACAATTTATTTAATTCGAAAATAGTAATAAAAACCTATCTTTTGCAATTTTTCATAGAAACTGCAACTATTTATTAATATTCACACCTTGAAATTTTTTAATTTCTTGGCTCAAAACTCAATTAGAATTTGTCGAAAATGACTTAAACTTTACCATTTTACAATTCGAACATTTTTTTTAATACATTCGATACCGAGTTTGAACTTTCGCAGATAATTGAAAATTTATAACACACATTTTGTATAAATTCGTCACATAGAATTCAACTTATTCTAATCTCGAAATATCAATAAAAAATCCTTAATAATTTTAGTTTTGAAATTTTTGATACATACATATGTACATCAGCATTTTCGAACATATTTAAAAACTATTTACAGATATGCTGATAGATTTCATAAATCGAAGAAATTATTTAAGTGCAAAATAAATTTTAATATTTAAAAATATTTAATTTTGTCATAAACGACATCCTTTCCAAAAACCACTTTGTATCACGTTTATATTTTTTTAAATGCTACTGAAACTATATTCGAAAAATGTTGCACCTTACGCTCAGAAAATATGATTTAGAAAATGTTTTTATTTAGAACTTCGAATTATATAGAAGTTTCGATTATATCTAATAATGGTGTATTGAATAAATACAATAAAATTGCTATAAAAAATATTTCAGCAAATCCTGGAAAATGTACTCTTGATAAAGATCATATTCTATCGGTCGGACAAAAGGGCAAGGCTCCCAATAACCCATGCGCTGGCGTCACCTGCATGGAAAACAGTTACGTACAATATAAAACGTAAGTACGAGTAGTACAAAGTAAACAATTTCTGCCGAGTTATTCAATTATTAATATTATTTTATTAAATATTTTGATAGCTGTACCCCAGTGGCTCCACCAGAAGGTTGTAAACAACGTGATTTTATTGATACCAGCCTTAGCTTTCCCGACTGCTGTAAACGTAATTATGATTGTACCAAAAAGATTTAGAAAAGGCTGAGTGATTTAGGCAAAAAAAAAAAAACATGAGAAAAAAGTTTATCCATCAAAAACACTGGTTTAAGAAAGTCATTAAAAATATCACTAAAACCAGAAATCATGACGTATTTCTTTTTTATTACTTTATTATTAAATTCATAAAAATCCGAAGGGTGTGTCTATTTGCTGCCGTCAAGACAAGTTTTTAAAATTTTAGCAACAAATTTATAAGAAAGAGGATTTAATAATAACATATCATCTCGCACATATAAAGTAGGAAGTAAAGTGTTTTTTGTTTACCATTTATATTGTTTATTAAGTTTAATTTAAAAGCTGTAATTTATTTTATTTTTTACAAGAAAAAAGACAAAGAATATGAAATAAATAAATATTTTTTTCAAGCACAAAAAACCTGTTTTTGTATTTATTAAAATTAAAAAAAAAATTAAATACTTTTTAGGTATTCACGTTAAAAGCTCAATTATTTAAAAATGTCTTTGGGAAATTCCGATTCAAATTGTACATAAAATGAATCTTTATTAACATTTGATCTTTCAGCTTCCAAAGCGGCTGCTATAAAATCTCTAGATATAAAAGATAATATAATTAATTGAATATTAAAAATTACTTATCGCGATAGAGCTTACTCTTCTTCGGCTAATGTTATATTTACTCTTCCTGTTGTTATTTCTGTTGGCCTTATTGAGCCAAAGAAATCGGTAATGGGTACTTTATGTGGATCTCTTTTATACAGATCTTTGCGCACACCTACTGTAGAAATACACAAACGTTTAGGGCACACCGTAAGCTAAACAAATAAAAATTTAATTGCAATTAGAGTATACTTATTTCTCTTTTTTTATTATAATTTTTATACTTACAAATTCTCCCATGGTTCTCTCACTGTTTGGCTGTACTTTTTCCAAAAAGTCCAAAGCATAATAAGTATAACGATCAATCATATAGACACCAATAGAAGAATCAACATGATGCTGAAATTACGCATGCGGTTAAAATAATTAACTTTGTTATTATATATTCGAGCAGAAAAATTTCGTATTTCCGTTTAGTTACGCAGTATCTTCTAAAATGAATTTTAATACGAAATTTAGTTTCAAAGAAATAGGAATTTGTTGAAATTTGGAGGCCTGAATTTCGTATGTGACTGAAAATTGCGCATTTTGATTTAGATTTAAGTACAAAAACGTTTCTAATAGCTTCCTTGAAATGAATCAAAATGTCTTCAATTTCCTAATTACTTATATATATTAAACAAATATATTTTACCGATAGAGAATCCTCTCCCACTAGACTACTGGCAACAGCCAATATATTCGGAGAAGTAAACTTTTCATACAAAGATGCAGCTTGACAGGTATCAACCATTAAAAATAATTCATTGTAGCTGGAAAATGTTAATTTGAATATTGAAATAGCGCTCCTTCGTCTGTTAAATTATCCACCTACCGCTTCTTTTCCCACATCTGCTCAACAGCATCGGCCAACTCCTGACTGGTTATCTCCTCAGAATCTTGAAACTTTAAAAAACCATCTCCACCATGACCCGTTAAATAAATCAAGACATTACTGCCGGCATCTGTAAGCAATTTCTTAGAACGTGCCGTACCATTTTGTGTGCGACCCGTTAAAAGACGTACAAAATTCTCTACAGTGACTTCATAGCCACGATAATCCACCTCAACATCATCACCATAAACATTAATATGCTGATTGGCATTATTGTACACTTGACCTGGACGGGGATTGCGAGGATTGCAAGCCATATCATCAGCTATCATAAGGATTATTTGAGAATCGGGTATTCCCAATCTTTTCACCGATCTATATATGGATAAAACATTGGCCACATGACGATAATTGAACCAAAAACGTGATGCATCCACTAATACAGCCCAGTTGTTGGTATGCGTAGAACGTTGCACTGATTCTACATATTCAGCGGGAAGCTGTTTGGAGGTCTGTCGAATTAACAATTAAATTGTTTTTTTTTTCATTCTACTGTGCATGGAATACTTGCCTCTTGACTTAAACATATTGCACAGCTTAGTGATATTATTAATAATTTATATAAATCACACATTTCTTTAGGTATTTGTAACTTTTCACGAAGTTATTTGTTTTGTTGTCTGTCTTGTTTTTTTACTTGTCTACCGGCTGTTTAATGTGTTCGTTAAACTTGGCATTACTTTTTATGTACTTATTAAGAACAGGATGACTCACGGAAGATTAAAAGTATTATCAAAAGACAGCATTGCCATTTTTTTGAAAATAATTAATGTTGAAATTAAACAATTATTCAAAACTACAGATTATAGGAAAACATATACTTGCATCTATATTTATAGCAATACTTGTAAAATACTATGCATTGGACACATTTTCCAATCATATGACTTCCTTTATTTGCTTTGGTTTATGCTAGCGCCTATACACTTTTTGATTGATTTGCATTAGGGTATTATATATAAAAAATAAACGATAGTAGTAATGATATGAAGTAACGTGTGCAAAACGGGGTTTTCGGCCCACTGTGCAGCGTTTACAATACTTATCGGCGAAATTTCGGAAAGTAATGGTTTTGCATCTTGTTGGAATATAAAGTAACTGCCGTTCTGCAAGTCAGTCCATGTGGCTAAGTAGGGTATATTAGATTCGGCTTAGAACTCTTGGCTTTATTTTTCATTAAACATTTGCTTGATATTTTTTTGTAGGCGTTTATCTACTGATTGTGTATTACTTCCTTATATTTTTTCCAAGACTGCAATTATAATTATGTTTATTGCTTCATCATTGTATTAATTAATTAGGTTGTGTGTTATCTTGAAAGGGCTGTTTTCAATAGCCTCTATTAAAATAACAAATTAAAACGAGAGGGAAACAGATATCTATTATAGGATATAAGGATAAACAATTAAGAGGCAATGGTTAAATTTCTAATAATATAGAAAATATTATTTTTTATTTATACAATCTATTTGAAACTGATGCAATTTATTGTTTAAAAGTAACCCTAATTAGCAAAACGAATGAGAGAAAGTTAAATAATTTGTACTACTTTTTTACAGTTAATTATATTTACTTAGATCGCCCGATTGCCAAAACGCGACCAATTGATATATACATACATATACATTATGTATATCAATAGTATTTTTATATAGAAGCGATTCTTTCTTCGAGCTAGAGTTACTGAAAACAAAAGCGACATAGAAACATTTTGTGGCTGCTATTAAAGAATATATGTATAAATCGCTTTGTTAAAATGTTTTGCTAAAAATTTAGAAAGTTTATTTATTTATTGCACATCTGCACACAAAAATTTCGCCTAAATCATGTATAATTCAACAAATTGTTAAATGATAAGTCACTTAAAAGTGTACCACAAAAATAGTAGTATGTGTGCCATATTTGTTTATAAGGTTATTATATATGCGATTTTATACGTATTACGTAATATTGAATATATCAAATTAAAATTAATCATACGCCATCACTTAGCATTTCATTTTGTCGTGTTGTCAACAGACCACAAAGTTGTTATTATGTTGAAAGAAACAATAACAACTTATAATTTTGTAAATTCTCTAAATTTGCCTGCCGTTAGGCGCTATAAATAAAATTGCATACTCTTGTCATCAACTCTGACGATATTCGTTATTCATTCTTATCATACAATCTTTAAAGTCTATTATATTATTCTTTAATAAATAAATAATATAACAGACTTGTTTTTTCGTCTATAAATAATTCACACAGTAACCAAATTATACATGCATCTACTTACATACAATATCTTATTTAAGGCTTTTTTGCCAAAACATAACAAATTACAACTTTTTGTTTTATATTGACTTTTCTCACCTAAATTCAACTGTTTTTGTTTACTGGCTAGAAAAGACAACATTTGGCATACACTTGAAAATAAAACGTTGAATAAAGTCGTATAAAGTAAGTTAAAAAAAGCTGTCTTAACTTTCTCTGCTGACTCTTAAGATTTAATTGGCACAAATTGAAGACAGACAGGTAGCAAATTAACAAATGATAAAAGTTTGAGGTAGCAAATTAACAAATGATAAAAGTTTGAGTTTAAGACTTAATTATATCTACATCAAACAGAGTGCTGTCAGAAATAAGCATATTTTGCACATAATTAAATCATAAATATAAAATTTTGTACAAGCAATTTAAAATATTTCACCGATAAAAAAAATCCTCTATCGATATGAAGCTAGCAAAACCTAATTCCTTGGCAACGCATAACTACATCGTTACACAATTCTCACTCCAACTTGTCACTGTATGAAGGGTTGTTTGGAATCGGCTTTTCTTGGAGAGGGCGGATTTAAGGATTATTATGCTAATAAATTTATGATTGTTATATAAACTAGTGTGTGTGTGTGTGATTTGTTGAGCAATTAAAAACAAAAACTTTTTGGAAAACGTATTTTTCAGAAAAGTTAGTTTTTCAAAAAGCCACTTTATTTTAAAAGATTCTTGCATATAATAGCATTTTTTGGAAAGGAATTTTTAAGGAAACGTATTTCTATAAAAAGTCATTTTTGCGAAAAGTACTTTTTGAAAAACATACGTATTTTTTGGAAAACAAATTTTTTCAAAACATACTTTTTGGAAAAAGTACTTTTTATGTAACGTGCTTTTTGGGAAAAATACATTTTGGGTAACGTGCTTTTTGGAAAACCTACATACGTACTTTTATGAAAACGTACGTACTTTTGGGAAAACGTACTTTTCGGAAAACGTACTTTTCGGAGAACGTACTTTTCGGAAGGCATACTGTTTGGAAAGAGTCCTTTTTGGATAGAGTACTATTGTGAAAAAAGTACATTTTGGAAAACGTAGTTTTTGGAAAACTATTTTTTTTAAAAAGTACTATTTGGAAAAACTACTTTTTAGAAAATATATTTTTGGAAAAGGTTATTTTTGGAACACGTTTGTACTTTTTTCAAAATGTTCATTTTCCAAAAAGATTTTTAGGGAAAACGAATTTTTTTTAAAAGTACTATTTGGAAAAACTACTTTTTGGAAAACATGTAGTTTGTAAAAAATTATTTTTGGAAAGCGTACGTACTTTTTGAAATAAGAATATTATTGAAAACAAATTTTTTTAAAACGTACTATTTAGAAAAACTACTTTTTGCATAACATGTTGTTTGGAAAAATTATTTCTGGAAAGCATAAGTACTTTTTGAGAAAAGTACTTTTTCTAAAAAGATTTTTTGGGAAAACGATTTTTTTTAACAAGTACTATTTGGAAAAACTACTTTTTGTGTAACGTATTTTTTGGAAAGCCTACGTATTTTCAGGAAAACGTAAGTACTTTTCGGAAAACATACGTACTTTTCGGAAAACGTACTTTTCGGAAAGAGTACTTTTAAAAATAAGTTGATTATTGAAAAAAGGATTTTTTTTATTTGGAAAAATTTTTTTTTTTTGGAAAAAGTTATTTTGGAAAACGTTCGTACTTTTTGGAAAAAGAATTTTTTTGAAAACGAATGTTTTTAAAACGTACTATTTAGAAAAACGACTTTTTGGAAAACATGTTGTTTAAAAAAAATTCTTTTTGGACAATGTACGTACTTTTTGAAAAAAGTACTTATTGAAAAAGGTACCTTTTAAAAACGTATTTTGTGGAAAAGGTAAATTTTGCAAAACGTACTCAAATATTTTATTATATGTATATGAAATTGAGAAAATATTGTGCACTTAAATGAAAAAGCAATTAAATCAAAACGAATATGTAAATATGTTCATCTAAATTAAAAGTTTTTATTTAATCGTGATGTCAAAATATTCATTAAATAATATGGATATGAAAACTGTATTAAAAACTCCAATATTTCGTTACTTCCTTGTGTTTCGTTACTTTCCTATGACCACAAAATTATAAAAATGTGTTAGTAAATATTAAAAACCACAAAAACCTCAAAATATAAACTATTTTTTGTGGTGTTTTGACTACTCACGCATAGAATATCTGCAGGCCAACAAAGCTGAGATATGTAGATATACATATGTATCTCTACCAGCCTTGAGCAGTCTTTGTGAAAGTGTTCCTAAAGTTACAACAATGGATTTTAGTTTGATACATCTGACGCTGTTATAATCTACTTAAAACTACTGAATTAGATAAAATAAATTGGTGTAAAAGATGATCAAGCATTAAAAAGAGTTTTTAGTTGTTCATAATAAAATATCTTATTACATAAATGTCAGCAAATAATAAATTTTTGGGGTTGATATAAAAGTATACGTCTTTGTATTATGAAAGGCAATCCCAACATGACACTTTTTTGCCGTTTATTTGGAAATACAATGTCAGCAATTGATGCTGAAATTCATTTCAAAAATAAATAGAATATTTCCATCATGTCCGAGCATAATACCTATAATAATTTATTTAAAGCCACTAAGAAAATGTTAAGCAGATTGTCAATAGGTTTCTATGAATTTCCATAGAGGCAAAATGCCCAGTCTGCCTGTTTTCAAAGAGAAAAATAATATTACCAAAAACGTGCTACATATATTATATATTAAACTGTCTTGTTTCGGTAATTATTATGTCAGTTCATTAGATGACGATGAACTGGCAGAGGTATCAGTGAAAAGCGGTCATACATACTGACTAATTTAATTACAAAACAAACGAGAAAATGAAATTAAATTTATTGAAAGAATTTCTATGTGATATCTATAGATGCGTTAAAATCATTTTAAGCATTATGTTTGTATTAAAGAAAATATGTTTTTATGTTTGACACTGAAAAATCACAAATTTACTATGCAAAGTCGGGAGTTTGTAGAAGAGGAGGGAAAAGAGGAATGGGAGTGAGCACACACTTTGTTGGTCTCTCTGCGTTGCCCTTTGTTCGTCGTTTGTTACGCTATTAAATCCTTAAGATCAATCCAAGGCACATTTACCAGGTACTCTCACTAGTACAACAATTAACAACACCAATACCCACACGTACTTTGTTGGTAGAAAATGTAGAGCTAATGTCAAAATCATGGACGAAGAAGCATCATTAATAAGGAAGGTTTACGAAAAAAAAAAAACATTTTATGTAGCTTGTAAATAAACTTTTGACAGTAGTTCGACATGTACTAAGGCAAATTTAATAGACAGCCGCGCTAGTGAGAGCACCTGGTAAATCTGCCTTGGATCAATCCATCAATCAAGAAATTTTGAGCAAAAGATAAAACTCAAAATATAACCTTTGTTTTCTGAGGACCAATAAAAATTGAGATATAACTTTCATTCAATGAGGAATAAATAAAAATTAAAAAGTAACTCTTATTTTCTGTAGAATAAATATATATTAAAAAAAAATAACTTTTATTTTTTAATATATTAATAAAACTGAGAACATTAATAATAATAAATAGAAATTAAAAAATAACTATTATTTTCTGAAATATATGTATATACAACCTAGAAAATAACTTTTATTTTCTGGGGAATCAATAAAAATTCAAAAATAATTATTATTTTCTGCGGGATATACATACATTAAAAAATCTATTTTATTTTTTGAGGAATAAATAAAACTTAGAAAATAACTTTTATTTTCTAAACGAAAAATATATCTGAGAAAATTGTGACTAAAATGTAGTTTTTAAAAGAAAACTTGTAACTGTTACTGTCCTTAAAATTAATAATTTATTATTTGTTTCTTTTTTATTAAATAAAAACACCATTTCCTTACTAAAAAAATAATAATAATGAAAAAATAAATTATTATACGCTCCAAAAAAGAATTTGTCATTCCGTTTGTAACGCAGCAAAATAACCTCCAGGATCCCATATATATATATATATATATATATATATATATATATATATATATATATATATATATATATATATATATATATATATATATATATTTATATTCTTGATCAGGGGTGAGATCTAAGACGATCTAGACATGTTCGTCCGTCTGGGAAAAATCACGGTTAAGTCCAAACAAAAAGAGCCAGACCATTGAAACTTGGTATTAATATATTTTGAAGGTCAGCACAGGTCAGGTTTTTAAATGGGCTGTATCGGTTTACAGGGAAAAAAGTTCCCCTAAGAAGAACTAATCCAACCTCTAAAAAATCACATAATTTTGAAAGTTTTTTTTTGTAATTTTGTTAAGCAAATGATATATTTTTATGTCAAAGAAGGTCCAAAGTGTTGAACTTAGAGCCAGAAAATCATAAAATTCCATTTTTCGGATCCCGACCCCTTTAGTGGGCGTTGACGTCAGATATTACATATTTGGGAAAATAGTGTAAATAATTAACAAATTGTATTCCTGCATTCCATAAAAATTAAATTGTCTAGCTTTTACGGCGACGGTAAGATGTTCTCTCATATTCCCCTGCTCTAGCCCTCCACCCACCGTTGCACTCTAAATGAACCTATAAAAAAAAATTTCTACACTTAATTACCCCAAAATATTAACTTATTAAGTTGTTAAGACATAGGTGAAATAGCTCCCCCACGGCCCTTCCCGAAGTGATTGGGATCTGAAATGTCTTAAAAGAACACTGACTAAGCAGGTTAAACATTTTTAATTTATTTACTACACACTTGAAGGGTATATAAGATTCGACCAGGTCTAACAATGTTTAATTTTTCAACAGTATGGTAAAGTTGTAGCGACAAATCGCCATGAGCCTACCTGGTATTAATACGCTTTCAAATCTAAATTTATTTTTTATAAAAACGGCAGGCAATAAGTAGTCAACTTTTCTTTAATAATAAATAAAACGAGTAAAATTTATTTATAAAAGTTTCATTTAGACTAAATGAGAATTGCAAAAAAAAAATTACATGAAATTTTCCGTAAACTTTCATAAGATATCAGACAGAAAACTCGCTCAAAAAAAAAGTCCGAATTTTGCTCGTCATAGCAAAGTCGGAATTTGTGTTAGATATGTAATAGAACTGCTCTTTTTACAGACGTCTTACCATTTTGCTGACTGGGAGAACCTAAACAATTTTCGACATTATAATGACATATGCTAACCTTGGCCCGTTTCAAATATTTCTTTCATCCCTTTTTATTTTTTACACATGTATTTTAAATTAATAAGTATTCCTCTTGCCATGAATATCACATGCCAGATTATTAACCTGGCACAAACTATAACAGCAGCCCACACGAAACTAAATTGCTGATGTTGTGCTGTGTCCTTGTGGAAGCTTAAATATAATATAGATTTTATGTTATTCACATATGATAAAAAAACGAAACATTTCTTTTAAATCATTAAATGAAACAAGTTGAAGTTCACACAAATTCTACATAGAAACTCGTATATGCAACAATGGTTTCTCAGAACTCTTCAAGATTTACGTTTCCTTTTATTTATCAAAACATACACAAAAGGCCGTAAACATGGGTCCCCATTAATATAAAAGTTATCAGTTTTAAGTCGATTGTTTATTTTTTTACTAAATACCATTTAATATGTTGACTTGATAGCATTTAATATGTGACTGATTCAAGTGTCTGCTGAAGGATTTCAAAATACGCAATTGCTTTTAAAGCATCAAAGTTTGTTTGTTTGGTTTTTACCCAAACGACATGATTTATTGTCTTCATGGCTTTTGCTACTGATGTTTAAATTTATCATGCTTGGCCTAGCAATCAGTGTGTTTTTTATACCCCAAAAAAAAAAAGAATTGGAGGGTATATTCACTTTGTCATTCCTCCGTTTGTAACGCAACGAAATTTCCATCTGAGACCCCATAAAGTATATATATTCTTGATCAGTGATGAAATCTAAGATGATCTAAGCATGCCCGTCCGTCCGTCCGTCTGTGGAAATCACGATTCAGTCCAAACGAAAAGAGCTAGACTCTTGAAATTTGGTATAAATATATCTTGAAGGATAGCACTGGTTAAGTGCGTAAATGGGCTGCATCGGACCAGAAGGAAAAGAGTTCCCCTAAGAAGAACTAAACCAACCTCTAAAAAACAACATAGTTTTTCAACGGTTTTTTTGTAATTTTGTTAACCAAATGATATATTTTTATGCCAAAGAAGGTTCAACGCGTTAAACTTGAAGTAATAAAATCAAAAAAATTTATTTTTGGACCCCGCCCCCTTTAGTGGGCGTTATTATATGCAAATATAGTGTACAAATTTAACAAATTGTTTTACTTAAGCCTACATTCCTTAAAAATACAATTTTTAAGCCTTAATGACGAACCTGAGACGTAACCTGGTACTATTCTGCCCTAACCCCTCCTCCCCGTTAGCCCCTAAAAGACCTTATTACAAAAAAAAATAATTATTAAATTTTACATATATATTCTGAACATTTATTTTTGAAGTTTTACGGCAAAGTTGAAATGTCTCCTCCACGGCCCTTGCCAGAGAAACACCGACAAAATACCCTCCAAAAAGAGTTGGACCCCATAAAATATATTATTGATGACTGATGAAGTCTGAGACGATCTAGCAATGCCAATACGTTCGTCTGTGGAAAACATGAGCTTTGACGTATGATATTATATGTAAAAAATAGTGTAAATGTTGAACAATTTTCATTCGTTAAGCCCATAAGAAGCTGAGATCTCGCAGAGGTGAAACGTCCGCCACACGGCCCTACCCGTAATGACTCTGTCAAAAAAGAGATTTAGAATTGGGTACAGAGATGTCTTAAAAGAACTCTGTCCCACCAAGTTAAACATTGTAAATTTACTTACTAAATATTTGGAGGGCATTTAAGATTCGACACGGTCGAATATAACGTTTTTACTTGTTTTTTTTTATTTATTGGGACCTGCACTTAGCGGATGATCCCTATTCGTGCGACGTATTATACTGGCAATAGGAAGATTTATTGTGGGAAGAGTGATTATGGGGGTAGGGTTTATGTACAATTCGATTTGAATCTTTTCAATATGAAATAGTAGGAAGAACGAAAGGGTTCTCTCTGTAGTGCGTAGAGCGATTTAGTGGTGGTTCTGATCGGCAAGAGATGCCTAATTTCATTAGATCGAAAAAAGAAAAATACTTGTCTTCATGTTGTCTAGGGAATGAGAAATTCCCAAAGAAATTTGATTCCATCTATAAATGGAAATAAATGGTCTAGTGGTTGTAAAAATCATATGAGTGTGCGAGCAGAAGGCCTTCTAGAAGGCATCCGACACTCCTAGTTTTTTTCTGCTGGGTATTTATGTGCATGTATGGGTGTTTAAATATTTATTGAAACTGTAATTATCGACTTTGCCATATACAAAGCGTTAAGCTAATTGAAGCGTAAAATTAACTAAAATTCAACTAACATTGGCAGCAATATACCAAAAAACAATTCCATGGAACTTTTTAATTTTGAATTATTGGGAAATTTTTATTTATTGTGTTGTTTGTTCCTGATAAGATATTTCCTTGGTAACATTAATAAGGAAGTTAAATTTCCAAACTAATTTCATAAAGAATTTAGTTAAGAAAAACGAGATTAGACATCAATATGCGTGAACACAATAAATTGAGATTAAAGAAAAAGGAATCTGAAGAGCGTGGGTAACACAAGCTTTCGGATTTGATTAAAAACAATAACATAAAATTTAGAGAAGTATACGAAATATTTATTTGAGTCGTTAGAACGATTTATCTAATTCAATGTTTGAAGATGATTTCATGTAAATATTGACAGCGGCTAAGCCTCAAATGGTTCGTACGATGGGTACCATTTTGGCCTACCCTCTCTCTAATATATCGGCTGATATCTCACGGATAATTTCTTCAATATTGGCTTCCAGTCCAACGTCAACTATTACGGGCTTGTCCCTATAGATAGGTACCTTAACATGGCCCCACAAAAAGTTGTTTAGATGCATTAAATCTCATGTCTAGGCGGCCAATTGACTGGCCGCAAACGTGAAATAACTGTTCTACAAACTTGCCTCTCAATTGGGCCATTGCTTCGCTTGCTGTGTGCGGTATATGTCACCATCTTGTTGAACCCACATGTCAGCCAAGTCAAGTTCTTCCATTTGAGGCAAAAAAATAAAAATATATATACATGTATGTGCTATGAATCGCACGATTGTCGAATCACATGCGACTTGAAAAACGCCAATTTCTCTTGAACGATTTTAAGCGATTTCTACCTCCAGCACACCAATTTTGTGACTTCAAATCGAAAACGCTTTATTTCATGCGATAAGCGATTTCCATCACATGGCCGATAAATTAATGATCGCACGTTCTTGCCTTCGTCGTCTTTGAAAAATGATGCCACCGGCACATAATCGACAGTAAAAAACTGTCTGCAATGCAATGCTTCTGGCTGCTCTACAAACCAAATACAATAATTTTCGTCGGCCCTGTACCAAAAATTAGCCAGCGAATTAAAAAATGTTGAAATAGCTACAAAAAAACTGTGTATCTTCTCATCTTTCCTAATCTATCCCCTCAATACTATCCACTCGTTTTCAGTTCCGGCGCAATGCATTGCATATATAGGGGTCATCCCCTAAGTGCTGGTCCAGGATTAAAAAAAAATTTACTTCTTCACGTTTCTATTCAACAAGAAATGATTTTCAGCCATAAAACAGAAGTGCACGATGCACTTTCTTAATCGAGCGTGGATTTTGATCATAAAATTCAATAGTCTGCAAACATTATACGTTTGTAGTTCGATTCATGGTTAAATTACAGACCAAACTGAACATGTTTAATGGTGCTGCCAAAAACAGTGTTGCCACCAAGAAAGTTGTTAAAAAATCACTCGTTAATAATTATTACAAATACAAGAAGATTCATTATACTTTTTTTTTTCTTGGACCAGCACTCAGGGGATGACCCCTACATATGCGATGCATTGTGCCAGAACTAGGAAAGTTGGTTATGGGAAGGAGGATAGAGGGAGTAGTGTTTGTGGACGTTCGATTTGAACCTCCCCAAGTTAAAACTGACAGGAAAGACCTCTGCTGGAAGTTTGTTCCACATACGAACCGTTCGGCCAAAGAACGAATTCTCTCTGTAATGCGTGGTGCGAATCACTGACAACTCAACCACAAAAGGATGTGCACTATGTGAAGAGCGGGTAGCTCGCAGAAATAAACGGTTATCCGGCACAAGCTCCCTTATTTCACCAGAACACATTCCGTTGTAGTATCGGTAGAACAGTGAAACACACCCCACGTTGCGTCGATGCTCCAGTGAGTCAATAGAGTTGGCTACCCTACTGTCACCGATGAGCTTCTTCGCTCTCTCTTGTACGCGGTCGAGCAACTTCAAAACAGACTTTGAAGCCCATACATGAGAGTTGTATTCCATCTTTGGTCGGATGTAGGTGGTATATATATTGAGGAGATCAGTTGGGGTGAAGTATGTCTTACACCGTCTTAAAAAGCCGAGACACTTGAATGCTTCTTTTGAAATATGAAAAATGTGATCTGTCCATCGAACGTCACACTGTATTTTCATACCAAGAACATCAAGAGCTTCTGATTCCCCAATACCTATACCATCCATAAACACGGATGGCGCAGAACCTTCGACCAGCCGCCTATGCGTAAGCACGCAGCACTGCGTCTTATGAGGGTTAAAGTTAACCCTGTTCGCGAGGCCCCATTCGGAGATAGACACGAGATAACTTGTGAGTGACTCGTTCATCCTTTGTCTCCTGGCGTCAATCTCCTCCAGGCTTGGCCGGCTGGTGAAAGAGAAAGAATGGATAATGCTGCTATCATCCGCGAAAGAGTAGATAGGGTTTGAAGTTTGACATAGAAGGTCATTTATAAAGATGAGGAAGAGAGTAGGAGATAGAACAGAGCCTTGCGGCACCCCTTAATTTACCTTGAACTCGTTTGATGAGACCCCGTCTATAACAACTCGTATAGTGCGGTCCCTGAGGAAGCTCGCTATGAAGCGAGAGAAATCATCACCGACACCAAAAGCAGTCAGTTTTGACAGAAGTGCATCATGCCACACTCTATCAAATGCTTTTGAGATATCTAGAGCCACCACCTTACTCTCGCCGAAATGGTGAATCGAATTGCACCATTTTTCTGTTAACAGAGCGAGCAGGTCTCCTGTAGAGCGAGCTCTGCGAAAACCATACTGCCGGTCGTTAAGTAAGGTGTTGGTCTCCAGATACCTTACCAGGTGGAAGTTGGTCATACTTTCCATGACCTTGGAAATTGCAGAACAGACTGCAATTGGGCGGTAATTTTCGGGGTATTGCGCCTCTCCCTTCTTAGGGATCGGCGTTACATTAGCTAACTTCCAACACATCGGAAATTTACCGGCATGGTACGATGCACTAAATAGCTTAGCCAATGGACGCGCTAGCGTCGAAAAACAATGCTTCAAGACCAGTGCTGGAATGCCATCCGGCCCAGGGGACTTGTTTATGTTGAGATTCGCTAAAACCTTTTTAACTGCACGTGGTCGAAAGAATATTCTTGGCATAGTAACTGATACTCTTTCCACCACGGGCAATTGCTGATTGCTACCTGGCAAGCAAGAATTACCTGCAAACATCTCAGCCAAAAGGTTAGCTTTATCAGCAGGTTCAGTGAATATTTGGTCATCCCTTAAAAGAGTTGGAATTGATGAACTAGCTTTATTCTTTACTCTTTTAACGAATGACCAGAAGCTTTTACTACCTCTCGTGGCGGTAAGAACTTTAGCACGAAGGCGCTGCTCGTATAAAGCTTTTTCACGCCTTAGCACTCTGGCACACGAAGACCTCGCTTGTTTGCGCAGCGCATCAGTATTTGCGTTTTTGTTATTCCACCAAGTACTGAATGCTTCCTCTCTGGATCTGATTGCCTCTTTGCAAGATTGGTTAAACCAAGATTTTTGTCTCGGTTTAACCGAAATTTTTTTGGATGGGATGAAGTATTTCATTCCCAGCAAAATTATATTTCCAACCATTTCCGCCATTAAATCGATATTTTTATCTAAGAAACATAGTTTCCAATTGAAAGTACGATAGAACTCATTGAGCTTTGCCCAACGAGCTTTTTCGTATACGTATTTTAAACGTTTCGTGGCTGTGGGTGAAACGTTTCGAAGTGCCGAGAACGAAAAAGAAGCGGAGATGATACAATGATCCGAATTACCGAGAGGTGCACTGACGTTCACTTCATACTTTTGGGGGTGTGAAGTTAGGAACAAATCAAGCGTATTTAGATGGTGCCCTTCAACACACGGTGTATGTGTTGGTTCATTCACTACTTGCGCTAGGTGATTATGCGCGGCGAATAACTCAACATATTGGCCCTCTGAAGTTGTGTGGCTCGAATGGCGAAGCCACGATGAGTTGTGGACATTGAAATCACCAGCAATAACAATTTCACTGTCCGGAAAGGGAATCGAAGCCCGATAAAGTTTGTTCCCTTCCCGCGTTTGGACTTCTATAAAGGAATCCGAAATGCAAACTATGTGCCCTGATCTTGAATTTAGCCCAAAGGCAGCTGAATTCTGGATCATACAAGCCTAGTGATTGCTGGCTTTGGTGCACAACATCATTGCTTATACATAATGCAAGACCGCGATGAAAGTTAAAAAGGGACAGAAGTTGATACCCAGGCACCTAAAAATCCTGTGGGTCAGCATCCTCAGATACCATGGTTTCACTTAAGGCTAAAACATCCGGCCTATAGAGACAAACGTGAGCATAAACTGAGAAGAAGTTCGCTCTCAAGCCTCGTATGTTGCAGAAGTCAATTCTGAATCTACCTGTCATGAAATAAGTCAAGGGAAGTCCAAATAGTCGTCTATTTTGTTAATATTGATTCCAACGATGGTGATTACTGTTTTTCAGTGGCTACCAGGTGGTCAGTGCTATACCTTCACCACCAGGCAGCCAAACAGCAACCTCCAAGCCGGAATCAACAATACAAAATTATTATTGTTAGATAGGGGAGGGGGAGAGGCACAATCGCAGAAGTGGACATAAAAGCCCTGAGCTGGTCACTTTGTTCCACGGTGCCATCACTGGTACAGATGACCGTCACTGATGAACACATAAAAAAACTGCCGTTTATTTTCCTCCAATTTAATTGCTATTGTGTATTTGTTGTTTTATTTGTATTAAATTGTATCGATTTTTGTTTTTTGTTTTTTTTTCTTGTTTTAAATTTTAATTCTATTTTTTTGATTTGGTATTGTTGGTATGTATGTTGTTTTTCTTTGTATAATTGTTTTATATTATTAATGTGCACGTAGTTTTATGTTGATATTTTTGTTTTTTGTTTCAATTAAACACAAATAATTTTGGTAAATATAAATAACAAAACAGTAGACGTGCGGACTACAAAAAGAAAACGCGTGCGGACGGGACGAAGCACAAACACTCACCTGCTTTCCAGTCACACTAAAAATATATTTTGCTAAATAATCGTTTCTACATAAAAGTAATTAGATAATAATATTATTAATGATTGTTTATTTTTGGACATCTATGCATTTATCTCTTGTTTGCTTAAATTTGTTTCCTCTTCTTGGCAAACAATTTTGTTTTTCGCATTAATTATATATGACTTTGTCGTTTACAGATGTTTGGAGTGCGAGAGGGTGGGGGCATGGTCATACAAATAAATAATTGAATTATAGCATTGGATGTGGTGGTACCTTTGTCCCCCAATACAAATTTACTTGTACATCAAATTTTATAATTTCATTTTTTTTAATTTTAAATCCTGTCTGGAGTATTTATTAAAAGTAATTTGAATATAATTTTCACAAAATATTATTGAAAAAAATTCTTTAAGTCCGCAATATATTCGTATGCACGAGTACATTTTCTTATAGTCCCTGTTAAAACATAAATGAACACGGCAAACATTTTTAAATTAATAGCAAGCAATTATCTTAATTAGGGAGGTAAACAATGCCAATATATTTAAGGGCGATCCTTTGGTTCTTTTTAGTTGGTATCGGCTTTATTTTTATGTCGATTAAACGATACTTTTTTTCTTAAAAATTTTTATATTTGATTTAAATTTTCTTGTGTTTCAACGTTTTTATTACAAAAAACTTACCTTTTTTTAAATACTTTAAATGAAACTTTTCCTTAAATAGATTCAGATTTATTTGTACTTATTTTTATATATCAATTTACAATTTATGTACTTAAATTTAAATGAAACCTTTTGTTAAAATCTTACTTTATGGTTAATTATTGATCAGTCCTTCTAACAAAAGTTTAGCAGAATAAGCAAAGTTAGCATCACTGTATATAAAATAAAGATTTAAGAAGTGGCGCCGCCTTAAATTTCAATGGATTTGATGTTTTGTGGGTAAATCCCCTTATATAAGCGAGAAATAGAAATGTAGAGATTTCTTCAATACTGTTTGGGTTTGGGCTAAAATTTTACAAATGAGAAGTTATTAGACAAACAGACAGACAGACGACTTTATGGTCTTGTTGTTTAATTTTGTATTGAGGAAAATAAGAAAGAGAAAAGAAAAATGCACAGTAGAAATATTCATATATTACACACTCTTCACTTTCGTTTCCTGTGTCCTTTTTTACAATAGAGAACTTGAAAGACAGTCAGCAGCAGTTTGCCATATGCACTCTATGCGTATATAAGTGTGGCAACTGTTTTCAATATCACATGCAAGATTGGGCATGTCAAGTGTATTTAAGGAAACGTAAAAAAAGCTAAAATTTAATCATGTCATGACGAATTCATACATATAAAAAGTGCTTGAAATAAACTTTTGCGAAAATTAAGAGAAATAAATTTAGTATATAAGCTCACACTGTTGCCATAAATTATACAAAGTTTTAGTTACATAATACCTCTTAAAAACTACTTGTTAATAAATTTTTTTTTAAATACACAATGATCACATTTATTTTCTTTGTTCGCAATTAATTGAGATTTGAGAAACCACATGAGTAATACTTTTTGTATACGCCAATTTTTATACTTAATAATCGTTGTTATTTTGTACGGTCACTTTTATGCTGCACTACAGCTCAGTGTCTTCAAAATAGCCAACGACTTCCTCTCTGTCTCATACAAAATTGGCCTGTAATGGCGCAGTGCCATGTTGTAATCCTCTGCGTGAATTTGTGTTGAATGATTTACCGCTGCCTACTTGCCCCAAACTAGTACTCACAGCCGATTCGAAACCTATTTGTGTGCTTTGTCTTTCCAAAAAATTGTGCGTACAGTTGGGCAAGGCTAGTCGATAGCGTCTTAGTTGTTGTTTAAATACCGCCGTTGTGAGAGTGTAAAGTATGGGATTTAGGGCGGAATTTACAGGTAAAACCAATACGGCTAGCCAAGCATATAAGGAAGGGGATATGGGTATGCCTGAGAATGATATGAGCAAAAAAAATATATTGTGAAAAGGATCGTACCGATGCTGATGTCTTGCTTACCACATAAGGCCATTACTTTAACCACTATCACGGGCAGCCAACATCCGCAGTCAGTGGCTATGATGATGGCAAATCTGCAAATAGAAATGTGTTCTTATATATAGTGTTTTCCCACTGGCATGGTTTTAATAACGCATTTTGTTTTTAGGAAATTATGAGATAAAATTACTTGGCTCGGTACATACATTCCCGATCTACTCGATTAAATGTCTATAAAATAAACTTAAACCATTCGATGACATTTAGATAACCAATTAAAGCTTTTCACATACTTAGTAACTCCAAAAAAAAAAAAAATTAAAATTATTATGATCACATCAAATTTATTGAAATAACAAGACCAAGTGAATCTCATTAGATTTATATTGCCACTACTTCTCGATCACAAGCCCGACAATTTATTAAATTCTTTAAGATGCTTCCTTTCATTTGCTCTAGTTATTTAAAACAAAACTTTACTCGTTTAGAGCATTTTGTTTTTCTCTGCTTAACACTCACCTTGTTGCTATCACACCTTCACGGCCATTTATTGTCCTGCGCATGCCGCCCCCCGAATCTTTTATAGCCTGCAACATTCTCATGTAAGAGGTGAAAATGAACACCAAAGAAAAAGTATTTATAAAAATAAATAAAACTGCTGAATACTCCCAACCCTGCAAAATTTTCAGCAAAATAATTTTCGTAATAAAACAGTTACATTGATATTAAATAAAATATATTAATATAAAGATGAAAGAAGCTACCAACCTCAGCATAGGGATCATGTATATGCAATGATAGGCAAACACCATTTGTGCGATAGAAATATAAACCGAAATATGGAATGGAAAGCAAAGGAGCTATGGCCAGTGCAAAAGCAATACTCCATAAAATCACTAGACGTGTAATAATTCTGAAATGATAATAATATTGATTTAGTTTCTTTTATGTATTTATTTTTTTTATAAATATAACATATGTCATATAAATATGCCAATTTAAAAAAAAATCATTAAATAAATTCTTGGGCGCCAGCATTTCATCGAAAGAATGTGGGGTGTAAAATTTATTTTAACATCCAATATAACAGTTCCAATTGGCAATCGTTCCATTTGAAGAAAAACCTGATAGCAGCAGTTGTGTTTTCCATCCCTGCGACTTCTTTCTAAAAAATATGTAGTGTCTTTTAAGTGCAGCATCTATTTTTAACAGGACAACATGGCAATGTAGGCACACTAACAGAGCTATGGTTTGTGTCTATGGTGGTAAATTTAAATGTTAGAAAGATCTTCAATCTATACCTGATAGAGGATTAATTGGTCTGATTGCAAAAGAAGTGTAGTTTGCTGCTTCCTGTCGTAAAGCACGATAACTTATCAATGCAAGCATGTTCGTACAATGAGATCTGGAATATCATCGGGAAGGATCTACATCTGCTTATTGGTTTTTTTTCGGATCCCTTTGAACTAAATTATTCTTGTAATGTTTATGTTTGGAATAGGATGAGACAGGGGAACACATTTTCTGTGAATGTCTTGTTTTGGATAATGTCATACGATCACTTCTGAGTTTTTCCACTATCTGTGTTAATTTTCATTAACAAAATCATACAGGGACTGAGATATTTTAGAGTTCTAGGGCACAAATGATACAGAAGGTATCACGGTGCGAATGTGCGAATCTTTGAACCAATTCAATTCAATATCGAAAAGGTTTAATTTTGGAGCAAAAAAAAAGGAATTGAACTGAGTCATTGGGTCGACGGGGGGTGGGGGTAAGAGCAACAAACAGAACAATATTTCTCTCCAACTTTATGCAGAACTCTTCTCTTGGTCTAATCAAGTGTTATCATTGATACACGCGCCTATTGCATTAAACACATTCACGACAGCAGGCTACCGACTACACGACTACAGGAATCGAATATACATATGTATGTGTTTATATGGGAACAGTAGTACGGACAACAACCTGCCGTGTAGCCGTGAAAACAATCATTCCCATATAAACACATGTATTCTATTTCTGTAGTCGTATAGTCGGTAGCCTGCAGCCGTCAAAAGTGTTTAATGCATAAGGTTTTTGTTAGCAAATGCCGTGAAAGTGCGTATATCATGATTGTCCCTTTTTGCGGTATGCCGCAGTCGTAGCCGAGCTTTATTGGAATATAGCTAGAATGAAGTCAGCTGTAGTGGCTGAATAACTTCATTACAGACTTTATTTCGATCTTGAATTTGTCTTACACGATTACGGTCAACATGAGTTCTCTTATTATTTGCTTAAGCAAAATAAAATTTTAGAAGTCAGTAGACGTTACCTCCTTTTTGCCGGATCCTTGGCATGTAACGGCCTCATCACCGATATCAAACGATCCCAGGTAACCAGTGTCAATAGCAAAGTCGAAGATTGACAGCTAAAGGTGCTCAGAAATCCTGAAAATAATATGAATACATGGAAATATAATACAAAATTATTAATCCAATTTTGAATAAAACTTTTACTAAATAAAAAACATGGTTTTTAATGATGAATATTATTTTACTAATGGTGATTTCTTTTCTGAAAAAATGTAACATTTTATCACTGTTTGCCTAAGAAATTACAACTGGGGGCATTTTTTTAAATAAAAATCATTTTTCATAAGAGATGGTCGATTAATTTCTAATAAATTCACTATTTCCAAACGCCATAATATTGCCATTTTTTATTAAAAAGTGCAAAATATGTAGCATTATTTTTTAGGAAAGAAATCAACATTATTTTGTTTTTGTGTACTTTGAGAGCTGCCAGTGTTGACTAATAAAAATGTAAAAACAGTATTACGTATGCAAATACTGGTTTTGAAATTTTTAAAATATACTTTATTTATGACTAAGTCCCGGTTTACACTATGCAACATTTGTTGCAGCAACTCTTATTTTGTGTGAGAGTCCTGAAATAGGAATATATACCATTTGTATTCCTTTCTCGCTCTTCCTCACTAAATATCAAGAATTGCTGCGACAAAAAGTGCATAGTGTAAACCGGGACTAAGAATGTGCACCTGTCTGTCTGTCTATCTGTCTTTACGCATGTTAAGATATTATAAAATTATATGCTTGATTTGAGTAATCGCGAGTTTATTTTCACTCACGCGCACTTCCCTAATTAATATATTTTTCAATTTCTCTGCAGCCCGTTTGAGTTCAAGAGTTGTTAAGTTATTTTTTTTTTTGTTTTTGTTTGACAATAAAATCTGGAAATTATGAATAATTAATAGCCCAATTCACAATCCTGTGCAAATGGTCTTGCATTATAGCATTTGCAAATTGAGAGAGTATTTGAGAGCATTTTCAATGTATTTTGTTGGTGTAGAGTACAATTATTTTGCAAATGCAATGATGTACGACCATTTGCACAAGATTGTGAATAGGGCTAATGTATTTTTATAATTAAAGTTAAGTAACTTATAGAAATTTGTATTAATCCCACTATAAGCTCTAAAAATCTCGATTAATTAAAAGAGCGATTAAGCGAATACATAACAAACTCGACTAGTAGAATACCCTAATATTAAATAAATATCATATCATATTAAATAAAATAAAATATGTTCTTGAGCGTTTTTCATATGTGCGTGTTGCTCTTTATTAACCAGATATGAGTGTCTATAAATAAATTTGGTCTCGAACATTAATTTTTATTTATTGTTGTTACTTCACAAAGTAATTAGAAGTAGTATAAAACTACTTTACTCTTATGGTTATAACAATTGAAATGAACTAAACAACAAACTACATATTATCGAATAATACTAACCTGAAAATGAGCACAGACTGCTGTGACGCCAATCTTCCTCATGCACAATATACTCGCCACGAAATTGTATGTCTGCACAGGCAATGATAGCCAAATAAATGCCCATCAGAAAATCACTGGCAGCCAGATGACGAAGATACAATGAATGTTCCACATTGCTGCGTGTTCTATAGAAATAACGACCCAATAGTACCAATAGATTGCCAACAGTGGCAATAGATGCCATTATCCAGACACTTGGAAGAAAATTAAAGAGTAGATTAACTTAGAATAGGAATAAACTTTGAAATTATTGAAGTGGAAAATATGTATAAAAAAGCATGAAATCGTGCCTTTAGTTAAATATATGGATTTTGTTTATGGAGAGTCTGTGGAAATTAACTATTATTTCTCTTTCAACTAAAGCATGTTTCCATATCGTTGGCTTTGCTTTTGATTTCTGAGATTGTTAAGGGAAATGGAAAATAACTGAGTTATCCCTTATTGATTTGATTATATAATAATAAAAAAAGGATAAGCATAAGCTAAAAAGCGAAATACTTAATAATCAACATCTTACCTGCCTCTTAAAATCGTATTGTCCAATAAATGGTACGTACTACTAATACCATCGCCATGTGGTTCACATACTCTGACATGCATTGCAGCTCTGCACAAATGAAACCAGGAAAAGTAGCTGTCAAATCAACAATAAATTAAATTTAGTATACATGAGTATGTATGTAAATATTTATATAAAAAACCCATGTCTCCATAATCACTCTTAGGAAAAAATTTAATCTTAGGGTGGTATGGTTAGATGGATAGAATATCCCCTATTCTAATGAGTTTGAGTATCTGGGAGTGTTTCTTGATAAAAAAAAACTTCGCTGCTTAGTCAGCATTACAAGCTTTTAAAAGAAACTGATACGCCGGAAGGAACATGTATGCTTTTTTTACATATATTTTCTTGCATTTTTATTTGTATTTAGAGCAATTTTATATTTTCCAGCACTAAAAATTCATGTTCGAAAATTCGAACTTGATTTCGAAATTCGAAAATCATCCAGAAGTTATTGATTTCAACAGAATCTTACACAATGATATACGAGTATTATGAAAACAATATAATATTTCTATTTATTTATCATTGAAGCCCCAAAAAAATTATTTTTTCAATAATCTCAACACTCAAAAGTTTAAATTCGAAAACTTTGATGTAAATCGAATTTTAACACATAAAAATCCTATATATTTATATAGCGCTGTCGAAAAATTTAACGGATTTTAACATATTTGCCAAAGTTCGAAAATTCGAAATAAATTTCGGAATTCGAAAATCATCCAGAAATTACTGATTTCAACAGGATCTGACACAATGAAATGAATAAATATGTCTATTTATTTATCATTGAAGCCTCCAAAATTATGTTGTTCAATAATCTCAAGCCTCAAAAGTTTAAGTTCGAAAACTTTTATGTAAATTAAATTTTAGCACATAAAAATCGTATATATTTATAAAGCGTTTTTGCAACATTTAATGGATTTTAACATATTTGCCAATGTTCGAAAATTCGAAATTAATTTCGAAATTCGAAAATCCACAAAAATAAATCAGATTTTACAATAAAAGAAAAATAAAGTGCAGATTTCTTATAAGTAAAGCATTAAACTTGTTAATTATCCCCAAACTTCTATGTCTACTTACATGTAATCCAAATTGGTTAAATTTTGTAAAACTCTTGCATCCAGTGTACGAAATTCGTTGTCATTTAATAAGAGTGATGTTAAATTTCCCAAACATGCGAAGGCATTCAAATCAAACTTTCGCAGTGAATTGCTATTCAAATGTCTGCAATTAAACTATTATGTATTATAATGAAAATTTCAATAATATTTAGCGACTTACAAGCCTTGTAGCAGGCGCAGCTCACAAAAAGTACGCTCTTTTAGTTCGCTTAAAAAATTACCAGCTAAAAATCTACAATTAAAATTAATGAATTTTATTAAATCATATTAAAAGAAAAGTCTTATGACAAATTTCCTTTCCACTTGCTACAAACTTACAAATATCGCAAACGTGGAAATGTGAAGGTGTTACTTTCGATACTTCGTATATGATTGTCGGCCAAAGACAAGGTGTGTACATTAGTCAATTTAGGAAACATGCCAACCTCCAATTGCTTGATTTGATTTTTATTCAAATATCTAAAAGTAAACAGTATCTAAAAATTACTATACAAACAAGTGACATGGAAGGAAGCAAAATTTGACTGGGCACGTGCCTTCTTCTATTTAAATATATGTGACATCTAATACATATGAGAACGAAGTTAATTGAAATGAACATATTTTCTTACAAGAATACATGCTTAGAATGTGGCAGATGTCAAAAAATTATCTGCCTGTTCACCGATGTCGAAAGCTATCGTTCGATCGAATTAATAACATGTATTATTTATTCGATCGAACGATAGCTTTCGACATCGGCGAACAGGCAGTTCGATCGAATAAATAATACATGTTATTTATTCGATCGAACGATAGCTTTCGACATCGGCGAACAGGCAGTATATGTATAAACATCAAAGAACGGGCATTGGATGATTACAAACATATTTGCGTTCCTATATCAAAACTGTTCTGCCACATTGATGTTTTTTTAACTTCTTATGACATTTTGTGCCGTCGCAAGCAAACACCATAGTGTATACTAGTGGCAAGGTTGGTCATTTTCGTATGTTTCATTGCGTGGCAATGCCTTCTAAATTGTAAATTTCTAAATGTCAACATAAATACGATGTCACAAAATGCCATTTTGGGTTTTCAGATTTCGAATAATTTTTAATCCATTAATAAAAAATAATAATTGAAAGAAATAATCAAAGAATTGATGAGCTTTGCATAAACATTTTTCAAATTGTTTTATATATTAAAATGAATATTAAAAAGTAATGCAAACCATATTTTATTTTATTAAACAATTGCTTTGTTTGTTGCCACTTAAGTCTGTGTGTGATTTTTTTGGAATTAGGTCTCATATAAATTGCATTATTTTGTTTGTTTATTTTTTTTTATTACTTCATTATTGCTACGTATTTTCTTTCTTTTATATATTTTTTATTTTATGATTACTATAAGACTGTAGTAAATCATATTTATACAAAATGTTTGTAAGGTTTCTGCAATAAAATTTGTTTACTTACAAGACTTCCAGTTTTTGTAAAGGTTCGAAAATCCTGGCATTAAATGTGTGCAAACGGTTGCTACGTAAATCTCTGAGGAAAAATAAAATTATAAATTACAATTATTATGTAGACATATAGAGACCAGATTTTACATACAGCTCTAATAATTCTTCCAAGTAGATGAAGTCGTATGCATGTAAAACATGTAAACGATTACCGGATAATATTCTGGGTAGAGATATTAATATTAATAGGTTAAAAATAGTAAAAACAATATATATATATATATATATATATATATATATATATATATATATATATATTTTTTTTTTTTTTATTGTCATCCATTGAAAGTAGAAAGTTACCGATTTTCATCCGTTCCCTAAGATATTTAACATATATTTCGGAATTTAATCTTATGAATCTTAACTCTTAATTGAATTCCAAACTTATCCAGAGCTTTATACAAACATAATAAACATTCACAAAAACTTCAGTATAAAATTTAAACCAAATAAGTTTACTAAAGTAAAATGGGATAAAAAATTCAGAAAATTAGGCAATTAAAAATAAATTCAACGGGCAACACAGGGATTTAAAGTGTGTTAACAACAATTTATTATTGATACACTTCTCGTATACTAGGTCCTCATAAAAGCTTTATAAATTAAAAGTATTGTTACAATCAACTAAACAAAAATACACGCGACTATCCATGACGAAAGTGCAGACAGCGGCCTTCGTAAGCAGTGGCATTCTGTTCCGTTGTGAAAACTGAAAATTAAGTTCAGGTTGATTTGCGCTTGTTCCTTGCAGGATTTATTATCTTTCGAAATTTAATATCAAGAATCTTATGTTGTTTTCTTTTCTGTAAAAGAGTGCAACCTTTTGTGCACTTTTTATGGGAAAATGTATTATCTAATTTCAAATTGTGAATTTATTAGAAAATAAACTGCCATCCCTTAGGAATATTAATTTGTGTCTTAAAACTCCGCCTAACTGCAAATTTTAAGAAGTAAAGTGAAAGAATGTTACATGTTTTCCAGAAAAGAAAACACCATTATAGTACATTTCCATATACGTGATTTGGCCCAAATCTATTCATCCAAATTAAGTAATTTGCGACATCTCAAAGGAGTTAATTTGTTTCAAATTAAGTCGAGATTTGTTTGTGCAACACTGCGCGTGCTGCTATTTTTACAAATGCAACATTGGGGCATCCATTATTGGTGAATTGCAAATTCAAAAAATTACATATACTTGACAGTAGGAATAAAATGGCGCTGATTTTATTTGTTGAATATAATTTACTAAGAACACAATTTTATTTTACATTTTCTTTTTATTTTGCCATTTCAAGTTAACATTGAAAAAAAATTTTTGCATTTTTCTTATGTTAAATATGTAAAATTGATTTCGAAAATTCGAAAACAAAATTACTTACAGCGTAATGGAAACACTTCGATATAATTTCCTCAAATCAACTTAATTTGCTCATGGTGGAAACGTTTTATGAGACTATAAATTTAAATGAATTTGAAAGATGCCAAAATTGGAAGTGATAAAAATTATCTACACGATAGTTTTAGTTATTATGTATAAAGCAGGTAATTTGCCCCTAACTAAAGTCGGAGTCTCTGAATCGGTAACTCCACCGCCTTTCCATAGTTTTAACAGCTAATCTGTACATTCTTTTATAGAAATTATTTACTCACAAAGTTTGCAACGAGTTGCCCTTGGGAAATAGATTTTCTGGCAACATCTCAATTTTATTCTCATCCAAATATCTGTAAACAAAATAAAAAAATTATCTTTTAAATTATCCACAATAGAGATGAAAATAATATTAATTATCAGAAATTATCATAAATCAAATAGTTCTTACAATGTTTTAACGGGGACTATCGAAAATTGATTAAATGCATTGGAGTCCATAGTGGTGATGGAACAAAGTTTTAATACCCTTAAAAAATAAAGATAAATGCAATTATTTTTAAAATTTTTAATATTATTTTATACAAATATATATTATTGTCTCCAGCGTCTGGTTTTTGTTACTTGCAAGAAGTTTTTATATAAAAAAATTTGTTAATTATGCTGAGCATGTAGTTTTTTGTAAGGCGATTCATAGAATAATATGTTATATGAATCATCCAAATAAAAAATACTTTCTGACTCATCCTGTGTTTCAGTTATAGCCAACAACTACGGTTCATTGGCTCCCTCGCTCGTGCGTTTTGACCCCTCTGGATTTCTTTTTATGAAGCTATTTTAAGTCATTAACTTATAGATACGGACATATAGATCAAATTATATTTAAGAAATAAATGTCATGAAATTATCTACCAGATAATAAAAACAATTATCGTTTTAAGTTCCCACCCTATTTTAAGAAATTAATGAACGCCAATTAGCAATTAATGAATTAAACAAGCAGGTGTAAGCGACATATCCTTGAACTTTAATTCAACGGAATTTATTTTCAAAAAAAAGGTCAATAACTTTCTTAAACGACCATTGTAAGCGGTCAGTGAATTAGCTTAATTGCACAGCTGACGATTGTGCCACATTAATTAATTAATGCTTTTAATTTGTAGCTGCTACAACTTTGTTTATTCTTATTTACAACATATTTATTTTGTAGCCGAAAATAATTTTCTCTCAATAATTAACTGTGTTATTTTCCCTCATAAAAACTCTTGAAACAGAATATTATTGTCTGCTTTAATACTTACAATTCCTCTGTCAAGGGCAGATTATTTAAAAACGTTTCACTTAAATGTGTGAAATTGTTGCCCGTTAGATCTCTGCAAATGCAAATGAATTAAATAATTATCGCAAAACATAATGAAAGCCAACTTACAACATGGTCACATCATTGTAAGGTAAATTCGCTGGAATCTCTGTTAGCTGTTGGTTGCGGCATAGAATTTCATTGCCCCGACATGGGCAACTCAAATTACTTGGTGGCCAGTCTGAATAATTGAAAAAGTTTCACAAAAATTAAGTAACTTAGATGGTTTTAAATTACCTCAAATACACAATCCCGAATCTTTATACAGTTAAACCCACAATAACTAATTTTTTTTCATTACTCAAGTAATTTTAAATCATAAATCGAATCATTAAGTCAACCGAAAAATTATTATTCGTTAATAGCTTTTACTAATCAATCGAATAATTTGTATTCCTTAATAAATTTGTATTCGTTGGTTGAATAGTTTTTACTGATTAATCGAATAATTTTTATTCATTTCTAGTATATTTCATTTTTATTCGTTAATCGAATCATTTTTATTCGTTAGTCGAATAATTATTATTCAGTAATCGAATAATTTTTATTCGTAAGTCGAATAATTTTTATTCGTTAATCGAATAATTTTTATTCGTTAATCGAATAATTTTTGATAATTGTATAACTTTTATTCATTAATCGAATAATTTTTATTCCTTAATAAAGTGTTATTCGTTAGTTGAATAGTTTTTGCTGATTAATCGAATAATTTTTACTCATTTCCAATAAATTTCATTTTTATTCGTTAATCGAATAATTTTTATTCGTTAATCGAATAATTTTTATTCGTTAATAGAATAATTTTTATTCGTTAATTGAATAATTTTTATTCGTTAATTTCATTATTTTTATTCTTTAGTCGAATAAATTTTGTTATTTAATCGAATAATTTTTGTTATTTAATTGAATAACTGTTGATTCTTAAGAGACTTATTCGGAATATAAATAATTTAAAATCTTACTCTGGATTTTTCTATTACTTTTGTTACAAAAAATCATAAATAAATATGAATAATTGAATGTGTGTGAAGGAAATATTTTTTCTAAAAAACCATCTTTACTTACAACATGTACCAATTGGTATATCATCATGTCTTCCGTATGGCTGTTTGCGAAACAAGTGATCCCAAAATTTTGAATCAGCATCATTAACACAATTCCACTCATCTGAGGCGTCGTCACAGTCAACCGAACCATCACAATTCAAACGCTGTTGTACACACTGTAATGTTGTGTTGCAATTGAAATAACCCATGGGACAGTCGATCTCGGAATCTTCAGGCAGAAGTATAATTTCATCTTGGTTTGAGCTTAAGACAATGCATTTCGCTGGCTGGTGGCAATTGATGATGCAGAATGTAAGGAAAAACCGTATAAACCGGGCTATTCCAAATACGTAGTGTGCAAGTAATCGAAATGTTTAAATTAAATTTTATTTTAAAATGATAAGCTATTTAATTTCAATAAGGAATATATAAATTCGAATAATCTTGACTAAAATCGAATAATTTATATTCGATAACATAAATATTTCGACAATGTTATTTTTTATTTTATGCGATTAATTGCATAGCTTATTTTTTTTTCTTTTGATAGTCGTATAATTTTATTCGTTAATCGAGTGGTTTTAAATAGTTAATCAAATAATTTTTATGCACCAAACGAACATTTTTTATTCGTTAATCTAATTACTTTTATCTATTAATCGAATAATTTTTAGTGCTTAATTGAGTAATTTTCATTAATTGAATTTTTTCCATTAGTCAAATAACTTTTAATTAATAGAAAATTTTTGTATTTCTTAAGCGCGTGGTTTTTGGTCGTTAATTGAATAATTTTTATTCCTTAATCAAATAATACTTTTTATTTAAGCGATTAATTTTTATTCGGTAATCGAATAACTTTTATTCGTTAGTCGAATTATTTGTATTCATTAATCCTAATTTATTTTTTAGGTGAATAACTTATATTCGTTAATCGAATAATTTGCACTCATTAATCCAATTTTATTTGTTACTCAAATAGTCGAATAGTTTAGTAGAGTAGATTAATTCATTGATTCAATTTTATTTGCTATTCGAGTAACTTTTATTCGTTAATCAAGTATTTTTTATTCGTTAATCTCGTAAGTTTTAATCGTTCATCGGATAATTCATCGAATAATTTTTAGCTGTGAATCGAAGAAATTTTATTCATTAATCGAATAAATTTTATTCGTCAATCAAATAATATTTGTCCGTTAATCTGATAAAGTTTTATTCGTTATTCGAATAAATTTTATTTGTTATCGAATAAATTTTATTCATTATTCGAATATATTTTATTCGTTGTTCAAATAAATTTTATTCGTTATTCGAATAAATTTTATTCGGTATTCGAATAACTTTTATTCGTTAATCGAATAATATTTGTCTGTTAATCTGATAAAATTTTATTCGTTATTCGAATTACTTTTATTCATTATTCGAATAACTTTCATAGAATAATTATTAGATTTTTCTTTCATTCGTGAATCGAATTAGTTTTATTCATTAATCGAATAATTTTTATTCGTTAATCGAATAATATTTGTTCGTTAATGTAACAATTTGTATTCATTGATGGAATAACTTTTATTCGTTATTCGAAAAACTTTTATTCGCTATTCGAATAACTTATTTTTAGTTTCATTAACTAATCGAATAATTTTTATTTGCTAATCGAAATAACTTTTCTTTCTTTGCTTTTTCTAAACTTTACTTAGTTTATAACAATTTTCTTATATTTGAATAATTTTTAACTCTGCATTTTGCACAACAGACAGAAAGGTAGTCTGCCTGTTATTTAGTTTATTATTTACTTGATTTTATGTGTTTCACCGTAAGAGAATTTCTTATAAAATATGTGTAGCACAACTTTAAATTAACCCCGTCCGTCCGCCTGTCAAAAAGTTGCACTTTTTCAACAGTTTTAAATTAATACGAGTATATCTTGCTAAATATCCTAATGCTCTTAATATTATAGCTGTTCGTTACAGGAATAAGAATAATCATAATCTTGCTATTTCATTGCTTTTTCGTTCTGCAAACATGTACACAAACTGTTGAAATATATAATATGTACTCGTATATCAATCAATTTGATATTAGTAATATTATGAGCCTAAAACAAATTCCCATTATAAAACATATAAATCATGCAGGAAAAAGCATTGAGTAGAATTAAATTAAGGGAAATGATATAATGAAAGCTTCTGATTAATTTTTACTTGCAAACTCATTGATATGTACATACGATATTAAAATGTATGTATAAAATTTGGAATAATAATGTGCTGCTGTAGCTTCTCTATTCGCCTGACAGCTATTTATTACGTGTTCAATCGCGAAGTAAAAATATATCAGAATATTCCGTTATAAAATTCAAAAAGGAAAAAAATTTATATTGTTTACACTATAACTCGGAATTAAAAAGTAATTTCCATATAGAGGTAAAGATATTATTAAAGCCACTAGCTTATTACTTGTGAAAAGATTCTTTTTGCAGCATTTGAAATTAATTACCATTTCAAATTAACTCTATAATTGAAATTATTAAAGAAGCACTTACCGTAAGATTTTGGTGGCTCCCTTGTGAAATTCCATGTTATTCTCATTTTTCCTTTTAGTTGTCGTACAAATAATTGACAAAATTTATGAATTTTCTCTGTAGCTGCCACGTGTTCGTACATTGAACTTTCAACAGGCTAAAACAAACATTCCTTGTACGTTTATAAGCATTCTTATTATAGCAGGTTATTTGGATAACGCAGATATTTAAAGTTTTTTTTTTCAGCAAATTAATCCAACACTTTAAATATTTTTAAAAATTCCTGCTCATTCATACAAGTGTTTAGAGCGTCGTTGTTATTATTTTGTTTGGATTTTATAATTTCTAATCTGTTTTTATAGTTTTTTTTAGTAACAAACAATGTAAAATAAATTTTCCATTATTAAAGCATCTGCTTCTAGTTTTTGTATATTTACGTGTATTTAAAATTGAGGATGAAATTCGGGGGAAAATGGTTTTTTCTTTTAATTTTATTAACTAAAATATGCTGTTGAAATATTTAGTTTAGAAAATTTGTTTACACATGGCCAAATCTATTCAAAACGTTTAATTTAAATACATGTGTTCACAGTATTTAAGAAAGAAAACTACAAATCAATTAAATGTCCAAACAATTTTTGTTTAAAAAAAAATGTCTTTTATGGCCTAAAATTTTTGAGAGGAGAAACTGCAAATGGGAACCAAAATGTTTACAAATTAAGCAATTATTTTTCTTATGGGTACAAGAAAATAATTTTTTACGGTTCGGCACTTGATTTGGTCAAAACTCTTTTGAGTAGATATAAAAAAAAAACAAGTAAGAAAGGATCGAATCTTAAATACCCTCCAAATATTTAGTAAATAAAAACTCTATTTTGTTGAGGTCTCTCCGAGAGGGGCCGCGGAGGAGGCATCTTACCTTTGCCATAAAACACTAAAAAGTCAATTTTTAGGGTTATTAATGCACAAAACACTTTTTTAGGTGACAAAGAGGGTTGTGCGTAGGGTAGAGCAGAGGAAGATCAGAGAACCTCTCAGCTTCGTCATAAAAGCTTTAAAATTTAATTTTTGAGAAATGTATTAAGAACTACCTTCTTGGACATAAAATTATATCATTTGTTCAACAAAATTATAAAAAAAAAACTTTAAAACACATTTAACCGTTAAGCTAAGGGAAACTCACCATATCTTTGCTATTCAATCTCTTGCATGCTTAAGCCTGCTCTAGGGTGTCCCTTAGCCATTTATTTTTGTTATACCTTCATATGCGCGGGAACCAAACTAATTTGAAATTATGTTTCTCATGCAGAACCAGAGACGGAATGCATGCAAAAATATACTTCGATTTCGTCAACTTTGAATTTAGGCTCTTAATTGTTTCCAAGTTTTCTAGAAAAATTCCTAGTCTTGATTTTTGGTTCCGTCTGGAATACTGTGGTGGTATCGATTAACCTGGAAGACACCGAATATCTAAGTTGTCCAGAGAATACCTGTGTTCCCGTACTAGTGTCCATATTACAACCATAAATTAGTGCGACAAAGATTTGTCAAAGTTCTGAACAGACCGATTTCGACCACGTGCCACATGTTCAGTGTTCCTCTCCTTAAGGAACAATTATAAATTGTCAATTTAGAAATCACAACAAAAACTGCTAACAACCTAAAGTCTTGTGTCTTCAAAAAAAGTCAATAAATAAAATAGCACGTGATTTCTAGGCCATAAATAATTCATAAAATATCGCAAGATATAATTATATCGCTTAGCCATGAAGTTGTGCATGTAAGCATTCATTACAAAAAACAACAACAAAACATAAAGGATACATCAATCATTTACGTTGAAAGCATACGATGTTCCAGCTTTAATACTTAAATCGTAATTGAGATGAATGTGACGGACGGCCAGAAAAGAATTGAAACTGATAACAAAATAAATGTTGGTATTACTAAAATGTTTAAATTAGTGTTTGTGTGTCTGTGTGCGTGTCACACACATTCTAATTGCTATTGACAAAAATCCTTTATATTTCATTTGTGTTTGGCATTTTTTTCCTAGTGTTTTAGTTATTTATTTGCTTTCGTTATGTGAATGTATGAAACGTGCAGAAAATATACTCCCCCATTAAAAATCATTAAGAAGGTTAATTAGTAAGGGAAACATGCTTAAATATGTTATTTGTTTGTTTGCTTGTCTTGTTTAATTAAATAAAATTAAATGCTAGAGAGGATAATATACGTTTGACCTTTTGCTTAGGAGGAAAATTATTGTTTTATAATTTTTCTTTGCAAAACTATACAATACAGCTGGTCATGATGTAAGAGGAAAATTGTTGAATTATATGATGAAATCGAGTTATACTCTAGGAAAGAAAATACATACATATGTAAATTATGTTAAGTCTTCTATCAAGTTTTGTAGGATCACCTATTAGTTTTTGTAAGAATTTTTGAAATAGCTGATTATAACAATAATCGTAATAAAATCCGTGTTCACTAGTAACATAAACCTCTTTTTTATATTTGAAAGGTAGGAGCTGTAATCAGTGTTGTCAACATTTAAATTCCACACAGCACTAAGAGAAAAACGCTTAATTTCTGGAAAAATATCACTGAATTTAAAATATTTCAGCTAATTTCAAAAGTATATTTGAACCTTTTATGGAGCGAAATATATAAATTTAGTACAATAGAGTAATAACAAATAAATGGTGGTTTTTAAGCGGGGACAAAATATTAACTCCCTTATTCATAAAAATTATGAGAATCTAATAACAGCGTAATAAAACAAAATTTCATATGAAATTTGCTCTATTACACTCTTATAAGCCCCACATAATTTTTATGAATAAGGGGCTAAATCATAATAAAACAAGGAAATATATTTTTAACATCAATGAAAAGGGCTTTATTTCAAAGAAAATTTTATAAAATAAAGATGTGTGGTGTCGTGGGACACCGGATAGGAACGAAGTTCCTTATTATAAAAATATTAATTTTAAGTTCTATTGGAGGTATAAAGAAAATAATTATTCGGGTATACAATATTTATTACGATTTTTTTTTTCGCCGACCAACGAAAATATAGAATCAATTTTGTTCCCAAACGAAAGTGAATTCTGTTACGGCACGGCTGATTAATATTTGTTTGTATGGGATCGTATTACTCATACGTCTTAAACATTGATTTAGAAACAAAAAATCTTACGTTACGGACGTTTTTTCCCCGGTTAGGGTACCCCTCCGCATCGTCAACAATTATTTTGATTAAAAATTTCAAAATTTGCACTCGCTGCTTTTGTGTTCTGACACTAAAGAAACACGCTTTATTAAAAGGGAACAACAGCACAAAATTTGTTATGAAAATATTTCCAAATCCAAATCCAAATTAATAAGGAAAAACTAACATCATTGTAATTTCTAAAAAAACACAGCAGAAGGCAAAAACGAAGTTCTCGGAAGTCGCTGTATTCCCATCATCAGTACTCATGTGTATTTACTATTATTTGTTTATAGCAGACTTTGATAATTGTACTTGGTTGCTAATTCATTATGCAGTGAAAGAAATTTTAGAAGACAATTTAATGCACTTTTGTTAGAGTGCTTAACAAAATTACAAAAAAAAAAACTATTAAAAGTTTTATTGTTTTTTATAGGTTGGTTTAGTACTTCTTAGGGCAACTTTTTTTCCTCTAGCCCGATTCAGCCCATTTACGATCTTGACCAGTGATATTCTGTATTTATAACAAATTTGAAGGGTCTGACTCCTTTCGTTTGGACTGAATCGTGATTTCCACGGACTGACGGACGGACAGACATGAATAGATCGTCTTAGATTTCATCACTGATCAATAATATATATACTATATGGGGTCTTAGAGGAATATTTCGCTGCGTTAAGCACGGCATGACAAACCAAATATACCCTTCAATTCTTTTTTGATAAAGCACTAAAAATGGTGCGAAAAGCACCGAGTTGACAACACTGACTACTGTTATGCAGTTAGCAGTTAGTTCTAGAGGAGAACTACTCAAATCAAGAATTAAAAATACAACTGTTTTCGGAATTTTATGTTCGCCAAAATAACAATTCACTCCTTTAACAATCATTTGAACGAATAAAACGGAGTTGCGAATTTATTCCTAGTCTCTTTTTTATGCGCAAGGTAAAAACCAGTTTCAAGGTGTTTTTCAATATATTTCGGAAAGGCTTTAGGAAATATTTCATGTAAAAACTTTATTGCCATCAGCAGAGACAACAACAGCAACTTATGACTCTTATATTTCAAGATCAATTGTTAATTGATCGTAAAAATTATTGCAATTATTGGTGAAATTTAAAATAATGCAAAAATATTTTTCCTTTATTTTAAGTGCTATGGAATTTATTTATTTATTAATTTTATTTCTAAAGTTAATGGTTGTTTATTCAATGCAAAATGTTTGTTTATTGTGGCTTAAATACTTTGCAATTATTTCTTGAGTTCTTATTGTTTGTTTAAAATTGTGCATAATTTTTTAATGATTTAATTTATTTTGTGTACGAGTAAAATGTTAAAAACGATACCTTGGCCAAAGTTTGCAATATAATTTTACTTTAATTGTGAGTGTGACAATAAAAGTAACACCAGCGCAAGAGCAAACATATGCTGTTGGCTGAAGTGGGTCGGTTCGATACCGCACTCAGTCATGAATATGGGATAGAAATTTTCTAATCCGCATTAGTACGTTGATATTGTAGCAAATTCGCCGAAAACATAAAAATTCATATGTAAATATGCTTTATAATTTTATATATATATATATACTATATATATATATATATATATATATATACATATATGTATATATATATATATATATATATATATATATATATATATATATTTTTTTTTTTTTTTTGTGGTACACTTTTAAGGATCTTAGCGTTCAATCATATTGATTAAGCAAATATAGTTTAAACGGTACTTTCATGAAGATTTGCATAATATAATTATTTTTATAAAAACTGGCGGCAGCAATTTGACGGATATCATATTTTTCACTTCAAACTATTACATTTTGTTTTTATTTAATACAAAAGTTTTTCAAAAATAAAATTGCTCATTCAGAAAAAGACAATCGGCATGACATCGCAACGATAATCTTGCGGCTACAACTAAAATTATTACAACAGCGTGTTTACCAAAATGTTAATATACTCCTAACGCTAAAATTACTCTTGTTTTGAATATTCACAAAATAGTACTCTAAATATAAATTTATAAGGTCGTCACAGTGGTAGAATGATTACCAACGGACCGGGTCTTCCGTTATTTCGCAACACACTGTACAAGCACTAACACCGTTTTATTGTATTTAGCTGCTCGTAAAGCAAAATGTTTGCTTAGATCTCTGGAAGTGTTCATAATCAACCAAGAGGCAAAAAAAAAAACATGATCCTATCATGCATGATCATGTCTTTTTTGCCAAAACTTTACGCATCAAAATTCAATTTGCATTTTACGTTAAGAATTTTATTTAAAAACAAGTAAAAACGTTATATTTAGTAAGTAAAATTTAAAATGTTTAACTGTAGTTTGGCGGGGTCGCTCTGGCAAGGACTGTGGGGGACATTTCACCTTCGTCATAAAGCTCTTAAAAATAAATGCTTGGGATATATAATTATCAAATATTATATATAATTAACAAAATTTAAAATAAATTTTTTTTTATAGGGTCAAAGGGGTGGAGGGGGTAGGGCAGAGTAGTACCATGTTACGCCTCAGCTTCGTACTCAAAGCTTAAAAATGTTATTTTTAGGGAATGTAGGCTTAAGTAAAACAATTTGTTAAATTTTTACACTATTTTTGCATATATTAAAGCCCACTAAAGGGGGTGGGGTCCAAAAATAATTTTTTTTTTATTTTATGGCTTCATAAAAATATAACATTTGCTTAACAAAATTACAAAAAAACGTTGGAAATGATATTGTTTTTTAGAGGTTGGTTTAGTTCTTCTTAGGGGAACTTTTATCCCTCTTGCCCGATTTAGCTCATCTCCGAACTTAACCTGTGCTATTCTTCAAGATATATTTATACCAAATTTCAAGACTCTAGCTCTTTTCGTTTGGACTGAATCGTGATTTCCACAGACGGATGGACGGACGGACGGACAGACATGCTTAGATCGTCTTAGATTTCATCACTGATCAAGAATATATATACTTTATGGGGTCTTAGATAGATATTTCGCTGCGTTACAAACGGAATGACAAAGTGAATATACCCTCCATATTCTTTTTTGGAGGGTATAAAAAAACAATTAAAAGTTATTTCTAAATTTAATCACATAAAATCATGCATGATCATGCACGCTTACTTGAATTTAAACTATTTATATAAAATAAAAATGAAACAGTGCTTGTCTAGTATAGCTCAAAATTGAATATCTCTTAAGGTTATTAAATGAATTTTTTTTTAAATTAAAAAGAAAGTTTAATAATGGAAAACTGTAAAACATGGCGGATTTTTAACTCCGAAAACGTGAGTTGCTGGGGACTTTTTGTTCAGCATATTTTTTATTTTTTTTTTTACTTTGCTAAGAATTAAATTTTCTTTTTTTAATCGGTATTTAAAGTGTCGCCTGTACGGTAAATTTATTGCAAATTTTTAATGGTTCATATAAAACAACAAATGGCGCAAAAGATTTATTTTTTATTGGTCTCGTTGCGGGTCTCTGCACCGGATTCTTTTCTTATACGATTTATAACACCAACCTCTAAATCATTAACAATTTAAGATTTATTAACACTCGCCACTGGGCATTTTTATTTTGTAGCCTTTAAACATTTCAAATTAATGCGCCAAAAAATTGTTTGAAAGTTTAAAACACACTTGATGTTGAAATAATTATTATATTTTAGCACTAAAATGCTTTTTTAATACTTGTTTGATTTTTTATGTATATTTTATTCCTTTTCTTTTACTTTTCAGCACAATTTATTCATTTTATTTTATATTTATTAATATCAACTATTATTTGTCAAAACCTAAACTTTTCTTTTTAAATTATATATTTTTTCTACACTTTAATTCTTAAAGCATTTTGAATTCATTAAATTTGTAATTTAATATATTCAATTTAATATTTTTTTAAAAAGAAGAGTATTTAAAATCAAGCAAAAATATTAAATGCCAGTATTTTACAAATTAGTTATTCCTGGTAGACATTTCTTTTTAACACAAGAAAAATGTTTAGCAAGATTTACGTGTGCACGCACACAATCTTTTACAGATTTGCAGGTCCTTAATCCAACCGTTAAACGCGTGCGAACTCCTCGCAATCATACAAAAAACTGAATTTTTGAAATCTTTAAGAATATTACAGACACCCATTGTTTGCTTTAAGTTTGTTTGTATTGCAACCGGCTTTTTTTATCATTGTGTTAGTGTTTGCTATTTTTGTATATGAAAACGTGGAAATTGTTCAAATGTATTTATGAATGAAAAGCTTTCCACCCATTTGTTTACCATATAAAGCTTTTCTTTTTTCTTTTGGGCGCCAAGTTTATTTACATAAATAATAGATCCTGGGTGTTTGCGCAAAACAACTTAAATCGAATTAGGGCGATATTTTAGAATTTCTTTTGCACGAACAGCCGACACCACCAGGCCCTATTTAACAAAGAACACCTATTTGCAATTGTTATGGGACGTGTGTGTACGGGAAATTTCAACAAATTAACTTCCTTCTTTTATAATAATTTCTCTTTATATTAATTTTTATTTATTTTTTTCTTAAACTTATGCGTAAAAAAATTAATAAATATTATCTACATAATATACAAAGATCTAGTCAATAACTATATTATAAGCCTTAAAGTATGCACTACAAAACTATTTCGTTTGAACAACACCAAATATGCAATAAAATTCCAAAATATATTAAATTATATTACTTTGGCTTTTAAGTTCGTTTAATGAAATATTCCCAGAGTTTTCCGACTTAAATGTACAAGTTGTTAGAAAATACTTGCTTTCACGTAGCAACACTCTCAAATGCTTTCGTCTAGTAGCGAGTGTGATAGTTGTGTACGGTATGATGATGATGTTGATCGTGCTGGGCAGCTAAATTGGCCTGAGCAAAAATCTGTTGAATATCAGCATCTGAAAGATTATCAAACAAACTGCTGTCTATGGTGTATTCGTGTTGCAGTCTTCCACTGTGTGAGGATTGAGCTGGCGGCAGGTAACCTGAATTAAACGATTTAAGAGAAAAAGAATTAAAAGAATATAAAACTTTAGTTTAGTCTTTTTGGAAAGGAGTGTTAAAATTGTTGTGTGAGGTATGGAAATAAAATGTGAGAATTATAAATATAGAACAAAGAAACTAAGAATATGTGGCTGATAATTAAAATTTAAGTTTATAGTTAAAATGATTGTCAGGATATTCGTATGAACATTATAAATATATAACAAATACTCTAGTTAAAAGTTAAACTAGGAAGAAGAGGTTACTGGTTCCATCAATTCAAATTCTGATTATAGAAATACCAAAAAAAAAAACTTAATACCCAAAGTATTTTTTTAATATTGTCGTTGATGATTACACCATGCAGAACCTTGCGATCAGAAAGTATGTGTATAATTCAGACAGTATGAAAGAACACAGAACATAATGAAAGAACATAATGAAAGAACATAATGAAAGAGGCAGATCAGTCAGAGGAACAAAATGGCCGATGAAAGCACAAAAGCATTTAGGCTGCCTAAAGATCACTTGTTGTTTTCTCCTTTAAATGTGTTTCTAGTAAAAACACGATCTCGTGGAGAAAAACAGCTATAGAGATATTAAAAGTCCTTGAACAGTTTTACGGAAGTAGTTCAGAACCTCATTCTGAAGCGATATTCTGGTCTTTGGCACCTCTAAACTAACACAATATCATCGTTACCTAATGCCAAAACAAAGCTACAGTTCACGATAAAATTAATGATTTGAATGGCCATTGCAGGCACACAATGACCTCAGATTATTACCTGCAGAATATTTTTTTTTTTAAGTCGGACCAGCGCTTAGGGGATGGACCCTACGTATGCAGTGCAATGCGCCGGAATTAGAATGCAGGGGATAGCGAGAGAGGACAGATGAAGGAAGCTGAGAAGATAGAAAATTTTTTGTAACTATTTCAACCCTTTTGCTACAGGGATGACGAAGGAGGGTGTTGTTCCTCTGCTCTTTAGTACATGATTGTATCAGTGCTATGCCTTCATCACTGAAACGGGGCTGACAGGAACTAGTGCTTGGTTGCACTAATGCTGATCAGAAGAATTCGACACAATATTCCTGACCGAGTGCTGGATCGAACTCAGAACCCTATACTTCATAGTCTCGTATTAACTACTTTAGCCAATAGCACAGTAGTCCTATGGGCATCAAGGACTTTATAGTTTTTTTTATGTAGGATAATCTATGTCACTTATTCAAATTCATAGTCGAAAAAACTGTAGAGTTTTAGTTTGGAAAATATTTATAGAACTAACTAAAGTTCTTGATTGTCAGCACAGTGGGGCAACAAATGCAAAGTACCTCCGCATGCCTTTTCTAGTGATTTCACCTTTTTCCAAATATAACAAAATTTCGTTCACAAACGGAATTCATTCATTGATTTGATTCCTTAGAAAATGAAAAACGAAGGAACTTTTCGGAATGAAATCGTTTTTAATATCAGGAACGAAATTAGCTAATGAATTTAAAAATGATTTCATTCTGAAAAATTATTTAATTTTTCTTTTTCTGAAGAACTAATTCTCTCAAATTGAGTCGTTTTAAATTGACCCGATTTACACAGCGGTCAGAAAAAATAATACCAATTCGTTTGAATTTTAAAAGTTTAAACGAGCACTTGATGGAGCATTCGAAGACTTACTTTTCTTACAAATAGACCTTCAAACCTTCAATAGACCTGCTTTCGAATAACTACCTCACATAGATCTCAACAGATTTATGAAATCTTACGGATAATGTATATATAATAATGGATAATGTATATGGGAAACCTCGCAATGCTTTCAAAAAGAAAAGGAAATATTTTCCATGTTGCACACATACATACTCATGTTAGATCCTTTAAAAAAGCTGGCCTTAATAACAGAATTTGTGTAAAATTGTTGTAGGAACTAGTGTGGACTTATTTTAAGTATTGCTCTTACCTTCTGCCGGGGCGTTACCATAAGGAGGCAACAAAGTGTGCGAGGGTCGGCCCACAGGGCTCTCCACTGCTGGAGGTTGATGCGAAATCGGCTTCCACGGCTGCTGAGTTGGTTCGGGCAGACGAGAAGGTGATTCTGGCTCAGGACTAGGAGCAGGTTGAAGAGGAATTTGAGGTGAAGCATCGGCACTTCCGAAATCCGGCCTATTGCCGGCAATTGGGCCAAAACCGGGCACCTGAGCTTGCGGATTAACATTGGCAAATACGGGTGGCTTCTGATTCAATGGAGGCTGTACATTAACGGGAAAGAAACCATTGGCTGGCACCTGAGGTTGCGGAAAATTGGGTATTGAAGGTATGGTGGGAATACTGGGAACAGCTGGTACAGCAGGAACATCTGGAATTGAAGGTTGCTGGGGTATGGCTGGTACTGTGGGAATATTTGGGAAGGCGGGTGGATTGGGGAAAGTTGGAATAGCAGGAAAACCTGGCTGGACTGGACTAAAGGCCACCGTAGGGTTTTGCGGAATGGCTGGAACGGGCGCGGATGGTACAAATGAAGTCTGGAAAAATGAAGGAAATTGTTGAGTGACATCGTAGTGTACGGGTGGCTTAAATTGTTGTACTTGAACAACAGTTTGAACCGGTGGTAGGGAATGGAAATGTTGCACTGGCGCTACGGGATGCAAATGTTGCACGGGCTGGACTGGCGCTACGGGATGCAAATGTTGCACTGGCTGGACTGGCGCTACGGGATGCAAATGTTGCACTGGCTGGACTGGCGCTACGGGATGCAAATGTTGCACTGGCTGGACTGGCGCTACGGGATGCAAATGTTGCACTGACTGGAAGTGATGGACTGGTTGTATGGGCTGTACGTGTTGCACAGGCTCAATAGGTTGGACAGGGTGTACATGCTGAACAGTTTGGAAAGTATTTACAGGTTGCAAATGTTGCACGGGAGCTACTGAAGCAAAGGCATGGACAGGCTTAACAGCGACTGCATGTTTGCGATGAGGATAAGTGACACTGTACGACTGAACGACGGCACCACCAGGTCTAATAATGAATGGCTGGGCGGTCGCCGGTTGATGGACATGCGCTGCAGCTGGACTAAGACTGCCATAGTTAGGCAAAACAGCATTTAAGCCAGAGACAGCATTTAAGCCAGTAACTCCCGACAGCACAGAAGGGGCCGCCAAGGCTCTGTAATGAAATCCGGTGTTGTATTTCAAACCGAAAGCAGGAGAATGCAGATGGGAAGCGGAATAGCCGGAGGTAGCAGGCAAGTGCAAACCGTAACCATAATGGGATGCATAAGTTTTCGGCCATAAGCTGCCTGAGGCAGCTAAAGCTCCGCCATAATGTGAGATGCCTCTTTTATGCACTTTTCCTTTCTCCTTTTTGTCTGTGTCAGCAGTTTCGGCTTTTTCCACTTTCTCCGTAGTGGAATCTTCTTTATCGCTAAGTTTCGCATCCTCCAAAGTTGTGTGTTTTTCGTTACGTTTTAATTTAGCGGCAGTCGAGCTGCTTATTATTACGACTAGTAATAAGCCTACAAATGTCAAGTTAAACACTTTCATTTTCACTTGTTTCTTATTAGGTTTTTCATTTATTTAATCCAAGTTATGCAATTCGGTGACAGCTTTAAATCTGCCCGTAAAAACTATAAGTGGTTACCCCGTCAATTGTTGTACGCACAATGAAATGGACTTCCTTAGTTTGTGGTGTATTTATAAAGCGGATGTCTTTCGTAACCATTAAACTTCCCATTTCTGTAGATTCTCGCTCTCTTGCTCTCTTTTTAAGCCGTTTAAAATGACAGCATATTTTGCAATAATTTTTTTAAGGCTATTGGACTTGCATATTCAATTAAAAAATTGTCTTTTTATAAACATTTTTTTTAACTCAAATGCATTTTTCTGCATATGTAAATGAAAACGAAAAATATAAATTTTTTTTTTGGTTTCACTCTCTTCAAAAATGAAAACACCTACCAGGCATTTGTTAACTGATTTTTTAATATAAAAGAAATAATAATAAACTGATATTAATTAAAATTCGTAACATGTTGTAAACAAACTATCAAATTTGGTGGCAGTAAATATGCTTCAGCTGATCGCTGTATCCCTGCCTAAGCATGAGTACGAATAACTGTTGCTCTTTTCCACATGACTCTCCTGCCATTTTTCTCTTTTATGTTTTTTTTTTATTTGTTGCTCAGTAATTAATATGCCTCTCATGTCTTTCTTATTTTATGACATTTAATTGAATTTATGTTGGACTTTATTTCAGCAACGAATTATGTTTTCCATTGAACAATTATTAAATTTATATGGATTAATGTTTGTGGTAGGTTGTGTTTGATTTTTTTTTTGCGCTATTGGCCATCTGTCAAGCTGCCGATCTTAGACAAAGCAATTGGCAATGAACGGTGTGAGAAGTTAAATGTGTTTAGATTTTATTACATGGAATCGTATAGTACATATTGCATGTAACCAGTGTGATTAGGGTGTTGCCTAACATTCCTAAAGATGTCATGATCATCTGCCAGCGCTTAGGCGGTGGGAGTTATAACAAAAAATAAATTGCACATAAGAGACATATTGGATTAGCAAACATTTTATTTATTTGTAATATTGGCCACAAATTTTTTTTTTCAAAGTTAGGCAATAAAAGATTTGTATATCATGCTAGAGTTTTTAACACGATTAAGTAATAGCAATTCATAAGATATATATAGCTTATCAGAAATAAGGAAACGTTAATTAATTCCAGCACGCACAAGAGAACATAAAAATATACTATTAAAAAGCAATGAATGATTAAAAGTGGCTGTAGGGGGGCGGACGTTTTAGAGTTAGCAAACATTCGATACCCTACGTTAATTTACTACTCTCAGTTAATATTCTATGAGAATAAGCAAAGATATACCTAGTCAGATTAACTTTAAATGCCCAGCATGATCAACATCATCAGCATTACTAGGCCAGAGCACTGAGAGTGTTGGTACGTGAAGGCAAGTATTTTCTAACAACTTGTACATTTAAGCAGAAGAGCTCTGGGAATATTCATGTCTTTGCTGTGAATAGCACGATTGTCGAATCACATGCGACTTGAAAAACGCCAATTTCTTTTGAACGATTTTGAGCGATTGCTAACTCCAGCACACCAATTTTGTGACTTCAAATAGAAAACGCTTTATTTCATGCGATAAGCGATTTCCATCACATGACTGATTTCCTTAAACGAACTTAAAAGCCAAAATAATTCCCTTTATTCTGTAACTATTTGTCAACGTCACGTCAAGACAATATCAAAAAATAGAATGCGGCTGTAGTCCTTATCTTTAGCAATTTCTAGTTTCTAATAGCCTCTTGCTATTTCCAAGGCCTTAGAGAGTAATCACACGATGTCAGAACTTGTTAATTGTTGTCCACTAGGAGTAGGCAAATGTCCTATTTTTCGTATTGTCTTGACGTGACGTTGACAAATAGTTACAGAATAAAGGGGAATATAATTTAATATATACTAAAATTTTATTGCATATTTTATGCTGCTTAAGCGAAATAGGTTTGTACTGCATACTTTAAGGCTTGTAATATATAGTTATTAGCTAGATCGTTGTATATTGTGTAGATAATATTTTTTAATGTTTTTAAACTTATTTAAGAAAAATTTAAAATCAATATAAAACTATGGCTAGTATTCGAATTTCCATCGTTATCAAATGCTGTAAATTATGTCTCTCATTATTGATGCATATTTTTGTCACATATGACAATTTGTCCGCAGATTTGTTGACAATATTATTTATACAAAAGCCACAATATTCAAATCATCCACTATTTTTTTTTTTAATCAGGCACCGTGAAAGCTTTAAGTTTTATTTTAAAAATTAAATTTTCAACATTAAATCCTGAAATTTATTTTTTGGTTAGAAAATAAAAATTATTTGTTTTTATTTTTATTTATTTCGCAGAAAAATAAAGTTCATTTTTTTATTTTTATGAGGAATAAATAAAAAAATAAAAAATAATTGTTATTTTGTGAGGAAGAAATAAAAATCAAGAAACAACTTTTATTTTCTGAAAAATAAATAAAAATCAGGAGGTGCAAATAAAAATAAATTTTATTTTCTGAGAAATAAAGAAAACTCAAGAAATAACTTTTATTTTGTGAAGACTATATATAAATGAAGGTATAACTTTTATTTTCTGAGGAGTAAATAAAAATCAAAAAATAAATTAAATTTTTTAACGAATAAATAAATATCATGAAATAACTTATATTTTGAGGGGAATAAATAAAAATCATGAAACGACTTTTGTTTTGGAAAGAAAAAATAAAAATCAAGAAACAACTTTTATTTTCTGAGGAATAAATAAACATTTAAAAATTACTCTTATATTCCGAGGAGCAAATAAAAATTAAAAAAATAACTTTTATTTTTTGAGCAATAAATAGAAATCATGAAACAAGTTTTATTTTCGGAAAAATAAATATAAATCAGAAATAACTCTTATGTAAGAAAAAATTAATTTTATTTTCTGAGGAATAAAGAAAACTCAAGAAATAACTTTTATTTTCTGAGGAGTAAATAAAAATCAAAATATTAACTTTATTTTGAGAGGAATAAATAAAAATCTTGAAACAACTTTTATTTTGTGAAGAATATATAAAAATCAAGAAATAACTTTTATTTTCTGAGGATCAAATAAAAATAAAAATTATATTTTCTGAGGAATAAATAAAAATAAAAAAATAACTTAAATTCGGTGGAGCAAATAAAAATCGAAAAATAACTTTTATTTTCTGAGGAATAAAAAAATCAAGAAATAACTTGTATTTTCCGAGGAATAAATAAAAGTCAAAAAATAACTCTTATTTTGGGAAGAATAAATAAAAATCAAGAAGCAACTTTTATTTTCTGAGGAGCAAATAAAAATCAAAAACTAACTTTAGTTTTTTGAGGAATAATTAAAATTCAGAAAATAGTCGGAATAAAGCCCAAACAAATAAATGTTAATACATTAAAAGGTAACAAGGATTACTTTGCTGTATTGCTTGTGCACTTATCACTTCTCTTTTAGTTTGATTTTTTCAGTTTAAATTTAAAAAATAATCGTTATTTGCGGTCCTAGTTTTTAATAATTTCTTAAGTAAATTAAATAAAATGCTTTTTAGTGATGGAAATATTTATTTTGGTTAAAACTTTGCAAGATAAATTTTTCATAAATTTTTTTTATATTAATTTTGGTAAAAAAACGTTATTAACTGAAATAATTTATTAATTGAAAAAAAATGCCACAAATTTCTTTGTAGAACTTAAATTATTTGATTCACGTAATTTTATGTCTGAGTTGAAAAATAAATATTTATTTCTGTGCTGCAGCTGTCGAGATCAGAAATGTCAAATACGATTGACGTACGACGCCATTTGCAAAAATTATAACATCTTCCGATTGGTTGAATAATTTTAATTTGTTCTATTCTAATCATATTTTAATTTAATTTATTTTTCATTGAAGTTTTTTTTATGCACAATTTCTAATTCTAGTGTTTCTTTTTTTTTTCATCTAAGTAATTTGAATAATTATAAATTTTTTGTTTCAACTTGCTAATGGAAAAATACTTCGCTGCAAATGCTATTGAAGCAGTGCTGTTTTCTTTGCGTTGTTTTTCTTTGCAACATCTATTTTAAAATCAATATTAATACTTATTTACCTACAAATCATATCAATTCATCAAAGTTTTTAATGCAAACGTTTCTTCAATATAAAGGTCAGCCAATCAAATAAAATTAATTTAAATAATTACTTTCCTATTCAATTCTTCATACTAATTTTATCACGTTCGCAAATATTATTTTTAAACCTGAAATTACATAACAATTGTTTTCTTTTTCATTTGGTAAAAGCTTATATTTATACTCTTATTTAAAATATAAATCCAAATTGAATATCACAAAAACCTTATGTGGAATTTAATCAAAAACACATTGACAAACAAATGAAAAAAATTAAAAAAAGACTTTCACTGCCAACATTTTATAAATCGTTTAGCTATTACTTTTTGCTGTTTGTCATATTAAAATTGAAAACCGATTTGTAATGCAGAAGATATTTTAAATATTTAATATGTTCATGAATGGTCAAGGGTGGGGGAGGAATCCAAAACCTTCACATGGTTCTGCTGTAAAGAATGTTAAAATTTGTGTAGTTTTTTCTAGTCGGAAATTGCGCGTCTTTTTAAAATAATCTTAACAGTTATGAGTACTTTCTTAAAAAAAACAAAGTTTTATTCTGTCGTTTAAATATTATATTAAAAATCAAAAAAGGGTTTTCTGATTTTTAACGACATTTCAGAGATTAATTTTTTGTCTTTTCTATTCGGTCCTAGTCTTGTACAATGGCTTAAAATTTTAAAGATTATTATATTCGTTTCCTCATTTTTCAATTATCAAAATAAAAGCAGAAAAAAACATTTTAAATTTGTAAAGTTTTAAATGTATCTACAATAAATTTATTTGCATTCAATTCAATTTTATAAAATAAAAAAAAACAACTTCAAAACAATTTCAACTCATTTTAATTTAACTATTAATATTGTTGATTTAATATCAATTTAATTGTTAACCTTAAGAAGATATCCAGGGGATGTTAAAGTACCTCAAGCTCAATATTATTAAATGTTTTTGTTGTTAGATATTTTTCACATGGGCAAACAGTCCACCAATAACCATTTTTTAAGTTAATCCAACATAACTTGGACAAATTAAATATATATTTAAATATTATATTTTTGTATTTATAAAATTATATAAAAATAAATTTTTTTAAAGAATAGCAGGCTTTGGAAAAATATGTTCAGAAACGTCATAAGCTAATTTTATTCAATATTTAATATTCTACAAACTTTTTCTTAAGTAATTCTCAACTAGTTTTTGAAAGTCTGTTTATAAGTTTAAGGGTTATGAGAAAGTTTTTCAAAATTAAGTTAAACTCTACTTATGATTTCCGTTAAGAGCTCATGATAATAATGCGGCTCTATAGACTGAGACAATTTCTCACAAAAATTACATTATTTATATATTTAAGGTTTAATTGATAAAAAATATGTTATAATTTCTATAAAAAAAAAATCAAATAATCAGTAAAATATTTTTATATAAGGCCTTTAATTATTAATTTTTATTTCAATTATAATTTTTGAAAATATATCAATACTATTTGAATAGCAACAATAGTTTGGTCGTTATAACAATTTCCTTCAAAAAGTTTTATTATTAATATCAATCATACGCCACCGTAGTCAGAAGTGAAAAAGTAGAAAGAATTGTAGGGTATATTCACTTTGTCAATCCGTGTGTAACGCAGCGAAATATGCCTCTAAGACTCCATTAAGTATATATATTCTTCATCAGTGATGAAATCTAAGACAATCTAGCCACATCCGTCCCTCCGTTTGTGAAAATCACGATTTAGTGCAAACAAAAAGATCCAGACCCTTGCAACTTGGTATTAAAAATATCTTGAAGGATAGCGCAGGTCAAGTTCGTAAATGGGCTAAGTCGGGCTAGAGGGAAAAAAGTTCACCTAAGAATTACTAAAGCAACCTCTAAAAAACAACATAATTTTTAAAGTTTCTTTGTAATTTTGTTAAGCAAATGATATATTTTTGTGTCCAAAAAGGTTTAACGTGTTAAACTTGAAGCCATAACATGAAAAAAATTAATTTTTTGGACCCCGCCCTTTAGTGTGGGTTATTATATGCAAAAATCGTGTAAAAAATTTAGCAAATTGTATTACTTAAGCCTACATTCTTTAAACATAACATATTTTTAGCTTTAATAACGAAGCTGAGACGTTAGCTGACCTTACTCTGCCTTACCTCCCTCCCTTTGGGCTCTAAATGACTCTATGAAAAAAAATTTTTTTACACTTAACACCTAAAACTTACTTATTAGTATTTTATGGCAAAGGTGAGATGTCTCCCCCACGCCCCCTCCCGCAGTGACCCCTACAAAATAGGGTTTTTATTTACTAAATATTGGGAGGGTATTTAAGAATTCGACCTGGTCCAGTATTTTCCTTAAACATAACATTTTTATGACGAAACTGATACGTTACCTGATCTTCCTCTGCCCTTCCTCCCCCCTCCTCTTTGTCCCCTAACTGACCTTATCAAAAAAAAAGTTTAACACTTAACCCTTAATATTGACTTATTAGTGTTTTATGGCAAAGGTGAGATGTCTCCCTCACGGCCCCTCCCGAAATGACCCCTATAAAATAGAGTTTTAACGTTCTGGTTTTTTTTTTAGCTCGGACCAGTACTCAGGGGTTGACCCCTACATATGCCTTTTAAGAATTCCTTATGTCTGCGATTTGGCGCATTTATCAATGCAGCGACTCAATTTAGCCCCTCATGTCGCTTGCACAGTGTTTTGCTAGGGCATACTTTAACTACTCGTACGCTATAGTATAAAGTGTAACAAAAATTTATTGCAAAATTATTTGATTAGCTGCAGAAAAAGATGGACAATTTGTTCGAAAAGGTAACAAACTATTTAAATTGTTTTATTCCATTTGAATCAGTGGATGAATAAATAGATGGGATGGCTGGCCAAACATACGAATGTTGGGATGAATGAATAATTAAAACGGCATCGAGGTATACGGTTTGGAATACTTAATTTTGAAATATGCGTGTGTGTTTTGTTGTTACTTCTATAAAGTAAATTGAAGAAACTGAGCTGTTACTGGCTTATTTATGAGACGTGATGTAATTATTACGTACAATTTGGAAAAGAGCTAAGTGGACAGAAAAGCGTAAACAAGGTCGAACTTGTGGCTTGGATGTACAAAGAGACGAAATTGATGTTAATGGGATATTTATTGAGTCATACAAAAGAAACAACAAAAAACGGGTTTCAATGTCTGACTAAAAATATCAGCTATAAGAGCGTTAATTTTCGAAATTTGTTACAAATTTTCTATATTTAATTGCCAAGGATTGTGTGAACTTATCTTACACACTCTCAAATTAAAATTAAATTATATTGTTAGTAATTTAACATTAAAAAGATTATACGCACACACACACACACTATCACCTATTTATGGGTGAAAACTTGACAATTAATATTTGTAATGCATTTTAAAATTTGAATGGCAATTAACATACTGAAATGTCGGAGAGTGTCTAATGAATATCTAAATAATCAAACGATTTACCAATACTATGTGATACAATTTAAAGTATTGATAAAAAAATTAATTAAAATTAAAGCATTTATGTATATGAAGAACTGGCAATGGTAGAAACCATTTATATTAGTTATATATTTTTTTCTTTTGCACACTGGAATCAGATCTAGAAAGCTCTTTTCAATAAAATTTTTATTTATCTATAATAAGTTAAATTCGCGATTTTTTCAATAAGAAATTAAAAAACCCATGAAATATTGATATTTTTATATCTCAGAATTGATTTTTAACTTTTGAACACATGTAACACGAAATTATTTTACATATTTAAATTTTCAAAATTTCGAAATCAATTTCGAATTTTCGAACATACCCAAATATTGAGTCGGTATAAATTTTCTTCAATATTAAAATTTACAGCACAAATTAAACTAATTTGCTGCATAAAGAGAAATTCGAAATTAATTTCGAATTTTCGAACATACCCAAATATAGATTATTTTATAAATTTCACTCATTAAAACTTGTGCTAAAAAATTTTTATTGCCGACTAAATGTTTTCATCCGAAATTTTCGAAATTAACAAATTAACTTAAAAAAAATTTTAAAGAATTTTTGGCATTAATATTTGCTCTCTATTAAAAATAGAACTTTCAAACTTAATGATTTTCTTATAAAGACAAACATATTTTTTATGGCATCAATTAGGCTTAAAAAAATTAATATAAAAATTATAGTAATTCAGTAAAATTATATTTAAGTAAAAATTTAACTAAAATCATCAAATGAAATCCAACTGATTTTAACTATTGAAAATAATTACATTTAAATGCAAAATTATAGATTTCTGAATTGTGATGACGAAGTAATTTCGATTATTCGATTTTAACTTCGAACTTTTTTAGTTTCGAGTTAAAATCTGCCAAAACCTTTCCTAAAGTAGTCATGGACTTCTTCTCTAGTTCATAAAATTTCTCTAAAATTAAAATGCGTAAAACATATCCAAAGTTTCGAATTTAATTTCGAAACTGGAAATCTGAATAGCATTTTATTTTATACGCATAAATTATATTTTTATATTCCCATTTAAATAACAAAACGATCAGTTGCCTTTTCTTTTTTTTTTAATTTTTTTGTTTTATTTCTTAAAATTCGTATCTGTAAATTTCTTTAAATATACATACATGTACATATATACTAATTTGTTGGGCCCTATTACGGTTGCTCAACTTTAAAATGTTTGCTTAAATTAAAGATAGCATGCAATAGTTTTCTTTAATCTAGTGCAAAGTGTCGAAGGGGAAATTTGCCAACCGTAATAAAGTCATTGTATTGTGTTGTTGGCTACTTAAATTTAATTAAATAAATTAGTTTTTTTCTTTTTATAATATTTGTGTGTTCTGCGTTTAAATCTGAATAATTAATTTTACGCTATTGTGATTTTAATTTAATTGTGTGATTAAAAAAACATATTAAGAGATTTTTAATCTTTTTATTAGTCCCTATTTTCTATTACATACATACAAAAATGGCTTTTTATAAAAAATATATGATTTATTTTTTTTTGTTAAACTAAAATTATTAATAAATTAAAAATTATTAATAAATTAAGAATTTTATTTTGTGTTTTATAGCGATTTCATAGAAAATGCTGAGATAATTTTTGAGATTTCAAATATAATATTTAGTCGAATAGCTAACAAAACATAACTACAACAGTCTAACATTAATGTTCGAAATTTCGAAATTAATTTTGAATTTCCAGAAATATATAAATGCTTAAACTTAAAGCCTGCTTATTTTGTTTTGTATAAAAAATTAATGAAATATAAGATTTTTATAATTTTTTGTAAAATTCCAAGTCTTGCAAAAAGTTAATGTTACACTGAATATGTGATCATATGTAATTTCATTACATATAAACACATACAAAATCATAATTTTGAGCATGTTCGAATATTCGAATTCAGTCTCGAACTTTGAAATTAAATCGTTTATGTAATTTTGACAACTAATATTTGTTATATATAATTTTTGGAGCTCATTTTGATGTACATTTTTAAATTACTTGAACGCCAAAAAAGCCATTTAAAAAAATCCAATGCATTGCGATCAATACATGCGCTTCTAAAAACAATATGTGCAGTAGTTATTATAGTTGTTATCTCAACTTATATTTAAATAACACAAAATTTTACAAATGGATTAAAAAAAAGGTTTGTGCTTTTTAATTTCTTTTTTTAAGAATGTAAATTTGTTTCGATGGAACAAATTATTTAAAATAGGTTGTGTACTGGGGTTAAAGGTGTAAAAGCAAAAGTCTAAATATATGTATGTATATGACTTTAAAGAGCTTTATGTATTAAAAATATACTGTATATTGCACTTAAAATCTATTGAGATTTCTATTACAAAAGTTTTATAAATTTTAGTATTTACATTAAATTAAAAAAATATATTTTGTGCTAAAAGAATTAATTAAAGAAATAGCGGTCATAAATTATAATTAAATTATTTTTTTTCTTATTGGATGTACAATGTCGCCTGAGCTACATATAACTTTGGTCGACATAAGCCACAGACATGGAACATAATTTTAATATTATGTATCTATTTGTTAGTAAAAATAATTGCAATTATTGCACTTAAAAAAAATTATTTTTTCGGAGTTTTTGTTTTATATTCTATTTACATATGCATTTTTATTCTTTGATCAGTTTCGAAAACTCTTTTTCAAAACCAATTGATTAAAAACATTATATTTAATTGAAAAATGTCGTACATATGTGGCAAAAATAAAAATTTTTATAGAAGCTGTTTCTATTTGAAATTAGGAAAATTTAAAATTTCACACTTTGTTTTAAATTTTGGAGTTGCAAAAATATGGAAGCTAAGCGACCTATAAATCAGATTAACTTAAAAAATAATGCTTTTATTTGAAAATGTGCAACTATAATTTTTTTACTATCTTAACAAATTCGAATTTAACTTCGAATTTTCTCAAATAGCTGAAAATGGAAATGTTTTGAATTTGGTTTCATGGTTTCAAATATTTCAAAATGTTTAGCAAATTTATTTCGACAACAAATATAATAATTTGAAATAATAAAAATTACTGTATTGTTTTCTATTTCTTGTTGACTTTGCAATATTATTTTAGTAATAACTTTTTAAACTGAAGGTCTTTTTATATAAGAAATTTTTAAATTTTTATATTTTTTCAATATTTTATTATTATTTGTTATTGTTAAAAAAACAGAAACGATAAGCAATATTTTGCCTAAAAACTCGCCCAAAATTAGTGTCAAAATATTGAAAAAATATTTATATTTATTTATTTTTTATAAAAAAACCTCAAGCTTAAAGCATTATTTAACAGTATAATTGAAGGCAAAAAGTTAATGCCAAAATTTTAATATAAATTACAACGATTGGATATCTTTTCCAGCTTTTTTGTCCTCTCAGATTAAAAAACAATTGAATTAGTAATTTCAATGCAACATCAGCTGGAACCGGAGCCTTCGACATTGAAAGCAAACAGACCGGTTTCAGCCAATGTAAAATATTGCAAACTACCAAAAATTAACTCTCTTCTACATGAATGTAATTTTTTTTTCGAACTTTATTCATTTTATAATTAATATAAGAATTTCTTATTCAGACTCAAGTTCAAATCTATAATTTGCAATCTGCAAATTATTTTTTTTATGAATTTTTATTAAATTCAATTTATTTTGTTAAGAGTGGAATATTAGAATATTTTATAATCATCAAATTAGCAGAAGGAATCAGTACTGATTTCGGGGCCTCTGCGCCATCTCATCAGCGTACTTTGTTCAACTTTTCCCACTTTCCACGGTGGTACCAGTCATTAGGAAAAAGCAAAGCGAAAAATGGAATATTTGGAATAATAATTTTCAGGGTTGTGGAATTTCTTGCTAACCAAAACTGATTTAACTTAAAAATGAATATAAAAAGTTATCGTATTCTATTTCGTTGATATCCCTAATGGCTGGTACCACCGTGGATAGTGGAAAAAGTTGAACAAAGAACCCTGATGACACAGCGGCCTCGAAATCAATACTGATCCGTGCTGCTAGTTTGATGATTATAAAATATTCTAATATTCCACTCTTAATAAAATCATTTAAATTTAATAACAATTCATAAAAAAAATTTATTTGCAGATTGCAGATTTGAACTTGAGTCTGAATAAAAAATTCTTATCTTAATTATTAACTCTCCTATAAGTGTTTAATACTTAATAATCGTATATAAAAACAAAATTTCAAATATTTTTACTCTCTATTTGCTTCTATTTTTCATAAATTTTTTAAACGTTTTGAAAGGAAAATTCATGACTTGAAAAGTATGAAATGAAACCTAGATTATTGCATTAGCAACTATAGATAAAATCTCAATTTGTTCCATGTCTTTAAAGGATCTAATTAAAATGTATAAAAATCATAACTAAAGCAAAATTGTACATTCTTTCCAAATCCTACTGCTCCTACCTGCGCCAGCATGTCGAAAGCATTGTTGCTTTTGTACAGTTACATTTACAACAAAAACAACATTTTAGTACTAGCATAAATTTTACTAGTCGAATTTTTTTTTTTTTTTTTGTAGATTAACTGCCTGTTTTTGTAAAAAGAATAAATATTTTTGTTTGGGTATTTATGTTTGAAACAAAAACAAATTTTTGAGTTTTTTATTGTTGCTTCAATATAAATACCCAAACGAAAATTCTTGTTATTTTTACAAAAACAGGCAGTAAATTACTAAGTTGAAAATTATTTAATTTTCGAATTTGTTTTGTTTTGTTTTATAACTTTACCAAAGAACGAATTGTTTCGACAACGTGGACCAGTGAGTTATAAGTTATAAAAATAGTTAAATTAAATTACAATATAAAAACAGGAAACATACAAGTACTAATAGCAGCATTGATTTGCCTTAAACTTCAGAAAGTAAAAGTTGCTACAAAATTCTGTATAAAAATATTTTAAAAACAAAAATATTTCCAAAAAAAAAAAAAAAAAGTTCTATAAACTTAGCCTAGGTGGTAATTTATTAGCAGCTATACATTCTACACATTTGGATACGTGGGCAGTTTAGCCGTTTCCACTTTATCCACCACCTTAAAGGAGGGGAAAAAACCCACTTGATTGGTGCGTGTATTTTTACCTTTTGAAAAACCATTCCAATGGTTGCCAGCAACCCCCACCAAATCGCCTATCTGCATATGCAATTCATCATGATTGCGTGCCTTGTGTGGTATCACCGCCAAACGATTGTGTGGATTTTGTCCGCCATAGTAATAGATATCGTCCAGCGATTTAAAACGATGCGCAGCATCGGGATATAACGTTTGCATAATTTCATATGCAACACGGCAGACTTGCGAACTAAAAGTACAAACTAAATAATCAGACAGGGAAAGCAAGTGTATGTCCAAAATGATGCCATTCAATGCTGTGTCGGTATAACGTGTAGATACGGCAGCTAAACGAGCCACCTCGGCATCTCCGATGATCTCGTATTGGGGATATTTCTTGCGTGCCTCCTCAAGAACACGGGCATCATCCGAAGCCAGGAAAATGCGTCTGGGTATGGTGGTGCCATTTATTTCTTGTGTTAAAAAATAATCTTCAACATGCGTCATGTATTCGTCTATACTATGGAAAGCTGCCTCGGTGCCGACTTTGTCTGTGCGTCGCACATGAACGCTGAAAAGCAAGTAAAGAAAATCAAATTTCTTTCGCCACACAAAAAGAAATTAATTGCACTTACCCCACTATGGGTTTCTTCCAGCCCAGTTTTGTCATGCCCGATTCTAAGAATTCCCTAGTGCCTTGCTGCGGCCTTAATAAATACTTTAGGAATTGACCCACCCACCATACTATAGGATCGCCATGCAAACGTCTCAGTCGTGGCGCCAAATCCTCTGGTATGGACAAAGGCAAATACGGCGGTCGGGGCATTAAAGAATCAATAATCGGCAAAACTAATACTTGTGTCTCGGGCCTACCCGGCCAATTGTTGGCTCGAGCACCATCCAATTCGAAACAGGTTTCGGATACCGGTTGAAAAACCTCTTCCCAACCGCCTTTGTGATAACGCCAGCCACGCGACTTCAAAATTAAGGTACGCTCAGTGGCATATGCCATTATGAAACAGTAAACAGCATGATGCAGTTGACAGCCATAGCCACAGCCTTTATTAAGTTTGCACACCAATTTGCGGGCTTTCGTACAGTCGCTGGGGTTTTGCAAATGATGTATACGCCTCTGTACTAAATCACTTAAATCTTTAGCCTCTTTGTGTCGCCACGCCTCATAGCCATCTAGCTGCCTTAAACGTTCCATATCAGTTAGCAGGGAACGTTTATGTTCGGCTCCCATTACCAGCACACGATTGATTTCATCTGAGATATCGGTGCCAGGCTCGCGTGTCACCTGTTTACGTATTTTACCCAATTCACTGCTAAAATAGTTCCATATTTCGCCAATATTATTTTGTATACGTCTGCGCATCAGCTCATATTCCAGGGAGGGTTCATTTGTGGCACTGCCATACGGTAAAGGAGATTCAATTTTATTACTTTCGCCATCCACAGGATGGCGTATGTTGTATTCGAGCTTTTGCATTAGTTCCAGAGCAGTTTGCTTGTCCACCTGATCGCTGCACATATAAATAAACAAATTATCTTTTAGAAATTAAATATAACCTCGTGATATTTACACATTAATCATATTATTCTTAGAGGTAAAAGCATTCCTAGCCGACCAAGTCTTGCATAAATGCAAATGCAAAATATTTGTACTCAACACAAAAAACAAAATACATTAGCCCTATTCACAATCTTGTGCAAATGGTCGTGCATCATTGCATTTGCAAAATAATTGTACTCTACACCAACAAAATACATTGAAAATGCTCTCAAATACTCTCTCAATTTGCAAATGCTATAATGCAAGACCATTTGCACAGGATTGTGAATTGGGCTATTGAAAAATCTCTCAATTACTCTCAAAATTTGCACTTGCATTTATCCAAGACCGTTTGCAGCGAACACTGAATACCCGGCAAAAAAAAATCAATCATCCACAGAACACAAGTCATTCATATTTAAACAAAAATTACAAATTTACAAAATTATTCCAATTATCTGTTCTTTTTGTTAAGCTTTAGCTCACTTTTTTTATAAAAGAAATTGTTTTTTTTTAATATCCGATATTTGGACATCCTCTGGATATCTTCTTTAGGTTAATAATTATAATTAAAAAATATTAAAAATTTAAATGGTCGAAGAATCAGCAATCAAATAATTCAAAATTATTCCATATTTTTTTCTCCTGGTCCCAAGTGTACTTTCTTTGAGCCTCTGCATAGAATTAAATGTCTTGAAATAGTTTCAAAACAATTGCATTTGAATGCTCTTAGTGGAATACAAAGCACAACGAAACAATGCCACAAACTTTGAAATAAATAAATGATACACAACAATATAATAAATAAGCGCCGGAAATGACACCAGGTTGAACGCCAATTAACTAACGAGGCATACAGTAATGCAACGAATGCGCCAAGACGCATAGAATAACGGCTACCTGTACAACATGCCACACAAGAAACAACACAATAAAATCTGGGCAAATCTCCAAGTTTTTAAACGATTCTTTTATGATTTACAGACACACACACACACTCGCTTTTACACGCTCATCTCTTTTGTTCCCACCTCGGGCAAATTTTGTGCATAAATTTCGAATAATGCGTAGTAAGCAGCATGTTATTTTTTGTTGCACGTGTAACAGCTGTATTGAATGGGTGTTGATAGACTTAACACAAGTTTAAGGAAACCACACGGCACAAGCAGCAGTACAATATTTAAATGAGTGCAAGAATAACTGGTAAATAATGGCATAAGTAATTTTTTAAATACCTTTAAGTAAAAGGTTTTTCATTTCTTGTTTTAACAAGAAATTAAAAGCGTGAGGGCGGGGAATCACAAAGTTATATATGAAAAATTTCATACTGATATAATATTTCTCTTGCAACTTTATCCAATCCGAAATGGTCACAAGCAATTTTAAAACACACTTTAGCTGTTACATTATTTTTTATGAATACGGGCTGCTAGAACTTACATCTATACAGTTTTTCTACTCACTTTAATAAATTATCAATCATTTGCTGTAATTCTTGATTACGTTGTTTCGATGCCTCCAGCAGCTGCAGCGCTTGATTGATACGTTTCGATGTGACATCCGGTTCCACCGTTTGCTGTGTACTGAGTTTGATGACAAAGACATACACTAGAAATGCCCAGGCTAGGCAGAATATGATAAGGGCCCGTACCCATGAATTCGATGATGTACCAAAGAACTGACGTAACAATGACATCTGTAAAGATTTCTCATAAAACGGCGCAGGTGGAGGCGGCGGTGGCGGTAGTTCGTCTTTGATACTAATTAATTTTGATTTACTTTGATTTAATGATTTTGTTGTAGTCGTTGTGGCTGTGGTGATGGTGGTGGAACAATTCACTGGCTGTTTGAGATGAGAGGGTTAAAATGTGGCGTTTAGTTGGTTTTATAGAATTTATTTGCTATGAAAATTTTAATCAATATTTTTGCTTTTTATGAATTTCTTAACATTGTTTTTTATAATAGATTATTATAGTACACATGTAAATGTAAATATGTCTGGATATTCATAATTGTGTTCTTAGGCACACATACATATACATATTCGTATATTCATATTTATTTCTAATTGCTACACTAGATATTTTCATTATTTTTAACCTCCAAAAAAGAATTGGAGGATATATTCAGTTTGTCATTCCGTGTGTAACGCAGCGAAATGTCCCTCTAAGACCCCATAAAGTGTTATATATTTCTTGATCAGTGATGAATTCTAATTCTAATTAGCCATGTCCGTCTGTCCGTCCGTTCGTCTGTGCAAATCACGATTCAGTCCAAACGAAAAGAGCCATACCCTTGAAATTTTGTATAAATTTATTTTGAAGGATAGCACAGGTCAAGTTAATAAATGGGCTGAATAGGGCCAGAGGGGAAAAAGTATCCCTAAGAAAAACTAAACCAACCTCTAAAAAAAACAAATTAATTTTTAAAGATTTTTTTTTGTAATTTTATTAAGCAAATATTATATTTTCATGTAAAAGAAGGTCTAAAGCGCTGAAGTTTGAGCCAGAAAATCATAAAAATTCATTTTTGCGCCCCTACCCCTTTAGTGGGCGTTGACAGATATTATATGAAAAACTAGTTTACATTTTTAAGCTTCTATGACGCAGCTGAGACGTTATCTGATCGTCCTTTGCCCTAACGTCCCGTTTGCCCCCTTAAATGACCCTATCAAAAGAAATTGTTTTTTTCTGCACTTAATTTGCGCATAAATTTACTTTTTAAATTTTTACGGTAAAAGTTAGATGCCCCCTACGGCCCTTCCCCGGCTGATACTGTATAGATTTTTAAAACTGTCCACAGAAGTGTCTTAAAGGAACTGTGACCCAGCAGGTCAAACATTTTTAACTTATCTCAGTCCCTTTTTTGCACATTGACATAAAATATTAATACATAAATTGCTTTTATGCTGACGGTAAGGTCTCCTACATTGGAAATGACCCTATTAAAATAATTTTTTTTTCTTTTTTTTCAAGGCAGCTTTACTAGGTAAACCCATAAGTACAACAATTAACAACACCAAAAACCACACGTGTTTTGTTATTTGTGTACCTTGTAAACAAACTTTTGACAATGATGAGTTGTCTTGTAAACAATAGACAGCTGCGCTAGTGAGGGTACCTGTTTAATCTGCCTTGGTTCTTATTTACCAAATATTGGGAGGGTATTTAAGAGTCGACCTGGTCGAATATAACGTTTTTACTTGTTTTTTTTTTCTCTTTTTTTTAAATTTATTTATAATTTTGATTTATTTGCAATTTAAACATTTTTATCCACAATTTGTTTACTGTTATAATATTTATTTTTGTTTACGCTTCAATTCAACCTAAATATTAGAATATTTAAAATTTTCTAGCGCTCCATTGTTTTGAAAAATGCACACTTTTGTTAAGCATTTAAATTTGCAAAAAAAAATCTACAGAGTGCCACACGAAATTATACAACAACTGCAACAAAAATAATACATAGAACTATTAGAAAAACACTAGCATTAGTAATAGACAAAAAAAACTATTCTGCTGATAAGAATTTAACTAAACGCCTCTTATTCAAATTTCTATTTAAACTTGTCGTGTTCAATTACAAGTATAATTCTCTCTTTTTGCCAATGATGCCAGATTTTCAACAGGCAAACACGTCGACTAAACATTTTTTTATTACCGAACAACACTCAGCTGATGACTTTTGCATTAATTTGACTGTAGACTCTACAGTGTAGAGTTAAAGTTTGAGTAAATTCTAATTAAATTTTATTCACGAGCAGCATAATCGTGTTCAATTACATGTGTAATTGCCTCTCTTTCAGTTAATTTCTGAACCGGTTTCCATTGTGGAAGAAAGACTCACTCGTTGACTACAAGGCCGCAAGTAGGGAATGCGATCTTGCACTCAGTCATGAATATAAGAGCGAATTTCACTGATCTGCTTTAGTCTATGGTTGTGTTAATCGTTATCGGCCTGTTTCAATGACGAAAAGGGTTTGCCTACAAATTGGGGGTATTTTTTTAGTAGAATGTAGCGGATAATGTTGAAGGGGCAGATCCAGAAAGACGAGTATATACAGAATTTCCTGTATCTCTTTTAGTCTTTACTTTGCCGGGGAATTTTCGCTACACTACCGACGAAAGAGGGCCCTGCAATGAGATCTTTGCATTGTAGTCGATAATTTGATATCATGATCATGATCTATTGCGGACTCGAACCAAGGATCTTAGCCTTCGTAGTTTAAGTTTTAACTGCTTCAGCCAATAGGACATTCAACTTCTGAAAAACGTTCTGCAATTGAATTGTGATTCTTCAGAGCGACACAGATGGGCAGAGAAGATGCACAATTCTCTCGTTCTCCCCATCATCAATGCCACTGAGGCAATAGGCTGGTATTCTATATAGCGATACCCAGTGAATGGTGCATAAGTATTTTCTTAAGAAATTTTATTATATTATCGTCTTCGCTTAGATGTAAAGGTCCACGATTCAACATGATAATGATCCAAAACAGTCGTCGTATCTTGTGCTGTGTGCTTAAGTGTGTCTAAACTTTTTTCTTTATATAGAGCCACGTGGATTTTTACTACTTAAAACTTTCTTTATAACAGAAATGACGGGATATGGATTATATTTTGCGTTTAATGTTCATTAAAACGATTAACCCTGAAAACCCGTTCACAGATCATTCTTGATCTGTGAAGAAAATGTTTTTCTACTAACCATTTGAACTGATTTTAAATAATGAAGATTTCGCAAAAGCGGTTTTCAATCATTGACTGTGCACTTTTGTCGTATTTCTTAACGCGAAAACCCGTTGAATGCCTCTTCCACTGCGATTAATATCAGTTAAATCGTTTTTGGAATTATCGTTTTTCACATTCATTTTTAAACAGCATATAAAAGTGTACACGTACAATGTGTACGTGTATAATAATTAAAATTAAAAAATTATATTTAAAACGGCGTTCGCCCGCTACTCACAACTACAGTAATTGGAAGCACTTTTTATACTTTTTTTAATATTCTTTTGTAAAGTTGTTCAACGTTTGTGAAACACGAATTTGTGATTCGTAGCAGAAAATTTCCATGGGAAAATGGAGACAATTTTTAACAAACAAAATTTATTTATTACCAAACAAGTACTTAATTCTTCACACAACTTGCCTAACACTAAAACCTTCAAAAAGAGATAAAGAAATCTATCTGTTGTATGGGGCATTCCATATAAAGCGGCCAACCAAATAAAATTTATGTTTCATAGTGTTTTCACACTGAAAGTTAAAACACATAATTTTGTGTTTACACTGCAAGTTGTGGTTTTAAGATACAGACTATATAATAAACTTGTTCAAAAGAAATAAAATCGCTCATAGAAATATCTGATTTTGGTGCTGTACTTGTTCTCTATTTTTTACAACACTTAATTGACAACCCCCGGACAACAGAAGTTCTTGTTTGAAAGAAAAATGGAAGATCTTTGCAATGCGTTCTAAAATAGAAATTAAATTACATTTTGTGAATGAATATTTTAAAATTATGGAACTACTTGGAAATCAAATTTTCATAATATTTCAGATATATTCTTGTTAAAACATAAACAATACCAGCTGTTTCCAATATATAACTTGGCAGCACTCAACTTAGCACAGACAAAAAAAAATGTCGCATTTCATAAAACCTACTTAAAACCAATTCAAAGTGGTTTTAAGTTAGTTTTCAGAATATCATTTTGTATGATAAAACCAGGCTTTAACAGTTGGTTTTAACGTTAAAACCAGAATTTATTAAAACCATGTCAATGTGAAACCACTATCACATGTGTATAGTATGTGTAGACAATGTTTGAAAAATGATTTCGCAGCTGCCTATTACATACATGGTCCACTCGATCATTTCAGTTTTTAACTATTTCTGCCATAAATCTGGCCGTATGACGTCAATATTGACATCAGTAGTTCTCATGCGGTTAAAAAACCAACACTGGACACAATTTAACATATAATTTTAGATTCTTTAGACCACAAATATATAGTTTTTTTTTACAATCTTCTTAATAATATATCAAGCAAGTTTAGGTATAATACAATATAAAAATATTTTGTTAAGACTGCAGTAGCAGGTTTGCCATGAATAACATTCTATTACCTTCACCATAATAAATAAATCCACCCAGTTTAACTAAATTGTAAACATTAACATCATTTTCTTCTACCACTCATATGGAATGTCTCATATAACTTTTTTTTTTATAAATGCTTCTCAAAATAACAAATTAGTTTATCTGTTAAAAAATCATGGATAAGAGATATTAAAAACAAAATATTTATTTTTCCCTGTAATTATTTTAAGCAGTTAAAAATAAAACTACTTTCTATGCCAATTCAATTTATTTATTATGTGAACAAGGACCCCAACAATTCAGAATAAAGGGAAATAGGAAAGAACTTATGCTTAAAGTTCTAGGTCAATGATAAATATAAATAAATTAATTGGTGTACTTATCAGTTGATTAAGTATGCAAGAATTTTGTTAAAAATTATTACAAAAGTCATAAAAATCTAAACTATTTTTAGCCTAAATAGTTGTAAGGAAAATCTGCATATTTTTGGGGACTTATTTTATATTAACCTATTTGCTAGCGAATAAAAAATTATTATTTTTGTTAGTTAAAGCTCCCTTCATCTCGATAGTTTTCATGCGGCTCAAAAACACGGCTGGCTTCTTTTCTAACTCTAATTATAGTTATAAGAGAGAAAGAAATTTAATAATTTGTTTATGCAAAATCTCTAAATGTCTAATCCATAAAAAATATTTTATGCTTATAACCTTCTTATTTCTCAAATTACTACAAAAAAATTCGTAAAACTAATAACTTATACCTAAACTTATATTTTAATCAGGCAAAATATATTTCCTTAAAAAATAAATATGTTCAAAGCATTTTTTAAATTGTGTAATTCAAGTAATTATTTATTTTATCAAGTGAGTGTTTACTTTTTGTTGTTATTGTGGCTAAGCAATTTTAGCTGAACCAAATAAATTATTTATTAAACATAAAACACAGTTTTGTCTAAAACTTTTTTTTTGTAATTGAATGTGAAAAAATTCCACTTCATGGTCGGTCTCAAAAACTCAGGTGTTTTCGAATAAACAACAAGGGGATGTATTAACAAAATTTTAAACAAATAGATTAAGTAAATAAAATTTGAAGTGTTTTATTAATCTTATGTTTAATTCATCCATCAATATACATACATATTTTCTTTTCCATCAATAAATATTGAAGAATATATAAACAGGGAATTTTGAACAACCAGTCGCATTAAAATGTGAAAACAGTTGTGGAGCTTAATTATTTGTTCCAAAACTTATTTTTTTATTTGCATATTCTAGCAAATGTTGTAAAAATTCTTTGGTAGATAACACTGCTCAGCAGCAAAATCCTCCTTTAAATAAAACTATGTGGAGTATATGGATTTTGATACGCTGAGTTCAAATCCGTTTTCGGTTTTTTTCCATCAGGTCGGGATTTTTTTTATAGGCGTGGCAAATTTTTTGCCCTAAATTAGTCAAGTACGGAGAGATATTTCAACCTAACTCGAAAACGAGTCATACGATTTTTGAAAGTAAAACACCAACAGATGCGTAACAAAATTGCATTTATTTTAGTCGAATATAATTTTTCTCTATATCTTATCGCTTTGGGATTATTCAGAAATTAATTGAGAAAACAAAATTTTTTCGTGCAAAATTCTTAATTTTTTTCAGTTTAAAAATGGAATTAAAAAAAAATTAAAGCAAATATTCAACATTATGCACATTTTTCTGAGAACTACATATCTTAAAAATAAAATAAGCTATAAACCATAAAAATCGGTTAAAAAAGTGGATTTTATTGTCAAGTAACGCAGGTAAATCCGAAAACGGATTTGAACTCAGCGCATCAAAATTCATATAGTCCACATAATTTTATTTAAAGGAGAGACAAAAAATTAAGACATGAATGTTCTTAATGACACTGTAAAGCCAATAGATTTACAGCAGAGTTTTGTGCTAAATATTTTTTAACAACATATTAGCCCGCTATATCAAGGATAAAGTTTTTTATTAAAATGTTTGAAAAAGGAAAGCGTGTAGTTTCAAATGTTTTACATAAAACTGCTTCTTATAGCTTAGGCGTAAGCCTTACATGATTTGCTATTCCGAGTTATTATAACTATCGTTTTTTTAAATATGGCATACCGCAGTATTCATAAAATTTAAAATGAGTTTGAAATGTATTTTAATCAAATTTTTTCATACAAAATTTATGAGTTATAACGGTTTTTACTTGTTCGTTTCACATGACGAATTTACACAACCATGGCATCTTCACTTCACAGGGTTGTTTTTGAGTGTTAAAAATTTCCCATCTTGTGAAATGTTTACATTTCCGCACATATTATATATTTTGATTGCGTTTTACCGATGTTTCTTTACAATATTGAGGGGATGTTATTAAGTAATTCACATGGAGTTTCGCAAGCTTTTTCTTTCGAATCGAAGAACCCTTTCATTTTTATATATATATTTTTTTTGTGGAGAACTACAAGCACATGTTGTCTTTGGCATGATGGAAAGTTCCCATTGTTCTTTTTTTATTGTTGTTTTAGATGACCTGATAGTTGGGCCATGTACACAAGAAATGTTTACCAAATATGTAATTATTCAGGTTCAAATAATTATCAAAAACCATTAACATTAAACAAACAAAAAAACGTTGAATAATTCCTATTATTCTTTTTTAACTAAAAACAAAATTATTTTAGATTAAAGTATATAATTTTTTTAATAAAATAGGTGAGAGGTTTGAATCTTTTGCATATGGTCACAGTGCTTTTGATATTTTAAGAGTTGTCATCACTGCTTAGAAGGCATGTATAAGTGTTGCCACAAATGTACAATTTATTTCATAATTATATATTGAGTAGGAGTGGCTGTCATTGATAAGCATTATATTTATATAGAAAATAGTTTATTTTTTGTATTGCCCCGTTTTTTGAATTATTTTCTCTGTAACTAGAGATTTCAAAACACTTTCTGTAGTATAATTGTTCATTCAACTTAATATACCTATAACTTTTATGGAATTATTCAGCAAAAAAGATCAATATCCAATATCTTTTCTTAACTACTGAATATAAATAATTGACTTTATTCATTGCAGTCAATATTTAATCAAATTATTATATTTATGTTCATACATACATATATGTAGTATATATGTATGGATATACCTATTTATGATGAAAAGTATTTTTATTTCTTTCTTATTTGAAAAGAATTTAACAAACCAGTTTATACAACATTTGGCATTAGTATTCCCGCATAATATTGATCCACATTGATTATTTACTCTTTAAAAAATTAACGATAATATTCAAATAAGTAAGCTTTTAAGAAATTGTATCGATAAAATGAAAATATGTAAATTGGCATTTTTGATCGATTATATAAAAAAGCATATTGATATTATTCATATTTCTGTTGAAAATAATAAATTAATCATACATTTGTAACTTTTAAAAATGTATTTGTTTAAAAGGCTTCTTTCTGTTTATTGGTAACAAAAAATTTTGTAAATTAAAACTATATTCATATATGTATATGCAGCAATCATTTGCAGAGAACCATGGATGGGAAACGTGATACAATTGTACTTTTTATTATACATTCTAGACCTTGTTAAATATCTGAACCAATCTATCTATAGTCAGGCTAATTCATAAAGAATAGTTTATAAACTGTTTTGTTATAAGTTGTTCCGATATTTAATTATAGTTTTTGACTCGACTTTTCACTGATATTGTTCTCTTTTTTTAGCCTTTGATTTTTTATTTTTAATAATAATATTGAGGATATCGAAATATTGATGCAAATATAAAATAAATAGTTTTATAGCTATTATTTTATAAAAATAAGCCTTAAGCTCAATATTATTATTAAAAATAATTTATTTTCTTGAAATATATTATTTTACAAAATTTATATAACCAATTTTTAGTACGCACACTTATGGATGTAATATATTATTATTATTATTATTATTATTATTATTATTTCAAGTCTATTATAATTAAAATTACAATTAACAAAAAGAAGTGAAGGCACTAGCAACTAATGGCTATCATATATATATGTATATATATATATATATATATATATATATATATATATATATATATATATATATATATATTCAATTCCTAATTCATAAAATATATTTTATGCACATAAACATCTTATTTAACAAATTTCTGTACAAAATTTGTCAAATAAGCAGTTTAAAAATATAAAATATTTTTATGAATTAGTCCTTTGTTATACACTTGTGAATCTGTAAACAAAATTTTTCTTTCAATATCTGTTTTGAATATATATTAAAAAAAATGGTGCCGCCATAGTGTACAAAATCAAAATTGCCATTTCCATCGCTGCAGAGAACCTCATATAACAGAATATTAAGAGCAATAAGTTTTTTAAAACTGCTGTGTTGCCGCCTTGCTAAAAATCAATTTAAGATCAAAATTTTCAAATATATGTACTAAGGAATTATCTACAATAGTGAGTCATACTAAATAAAAATTATTAACTATTTCTAATTTTTAGAAGTATTAGAGATATTCTCAGAAATTTATAACAGATTTTTGTTTATAAAATGTTGTTTTGATTTTTACATATACTCGAAACCAAGGAGCATATCAGATTTGACATATGTATATTGACTTATGCTTGATTTAATGATGTTTTTCTTTTACTATGTGTCAAATTAACGATGTCCTTTGGGTATGCTTAACGTCAACCACACGCATGCGAATTCGGTGTCAAGTATTTTGACAATGTGCGGAACCCTTATTGAAATTTCGATCGATATAGAATACGTTCATTTCGTTATTACTACCACGATTATTCACCATATCAGTTTTTCATAGCTATTTTCTACAGAATCTAAGTATCTGGTCCATGTTGGAAATTTAACTAATGCACCAAAATTTTTCTTTCAATTTTTCAATAAATGATTTTATCAGTACTTTTTTGTAGAATATTCTTTATGACGATTTGTTCCACAATGTTCGACGATTTATATCCAGTTTGGTCTGGCAGCTCTGTATACGTGCTAAAATACCAATTTATTACAAATAATGACAAAGAGCAGAACGAGAAAAAAACTAACCACAATGCAATAAGAAAAAATACAACAATAAAACTAGAAGACTTTAATTTTTCATGTTTTTACAATTTGCACGATGAGTATATTTTGTTACAAAAAAAAACTACTTATACACAATTAACACATTGGATTTTTACAACTTAATAATTGATATACACCTCTTTTTATGATTTATTTAGCCATAAACATCATCTTTACACAAAGTTCTTTGATTTTATTGGAAATTTTATAGAAAAATGTTTCTTTCATTAATTTTGTAATGTAGACATTTTTTCTATTCGGAGTTTCATTAAAGCAATACTAACTTTGTTTTGTTGTTTTTTTACGCACGCTTTCTACACTGTCCGAAAACACATTCTTATTCAGTTGACAGAGCGAATTCTACTGAAATTTGTTATTACTTTTCCCTTTCTTGTTGTTGTACTCTCTTTTGGGAGTAACTAAAAGGAAAAAAAAATAATTGGAATAATAGCAGAGTTGGGAATATTAAGAACTTACCGGGGAAAAGTTTCGGCAATAAAACAATTTTAATATATCATATGCATGTAGTTTACTTGAGTGTCAAATATTTTGTGCCGGCAAAATTCATACATAATCACATAGAGAATTATGTGAAGGCCGTAATTGAAAACATATTTAGATATGCAAAAGAGTTTTGTGGAAACTCGTCCAACCTATTTTTAGACTTCAAGATATATGGCCAGCATAAATACAGAACTTGTAGTTAATATCAATTACGTTCTTCAGATATCTGTATTTGGCATATAATATAAGCTTTTATTTATTGTTAATTCATAAGTACAAATATTTTAGGGCTATTTTTCTGCTCGTTTGGTGAAACCAAAAATTTTTTCCTGTGGCAATACTGTCCATATCTAACATAGCATTTGTAATCAGATCTGGTAGCTCATAAGATTTTACGGTAATGTCAATGTATCGTTTTTCTGCTTTATTACCACTATTTATTTAGTGGACTTTTAATGCATAGTAAAAAGCATGAAAAATTATTTCAACTAAAAATCATTTATAATTTCATATTCCGTAATTGATTGAAACCCGCCATTCGATTTATAATTAAAACATTACACGGCTTACAAAACGAATTACACGGTAACCCACCAATACCAATAAAATATAACAGAACATTTTTATACTGGACATTTACCCAAATTAACGACCGGTAAAATTTTCTATTCTAAAAAAATAATAACTAATATGTATCGCATTAATAACTAAATTGTATCGCACTAAAAAATTATTTTCCTATTTGTTGTTTTCTATTATTATTGATTTGAGTGGAGAAAGACTTTTTTCAGTTATAATATGTTAAATATATTTCATATCTTTTATTAATGCTCAAGTTCTTCATAGGTATAAATTTTGGGTCAACTCTATCGTTAACACAATAAATAGAATTGGGTTTCCAGTTTTATGTTGTTGCATTTAATGGTGTAAAAATATTGTTTTTTTAAACAATTCTGTTTATTTTCTATTCGTATATTTAACTTGATTTTATCTTTTTTCTACTATGTATTCGTATACTAAAGGGTAACAGCTAAACTGGAGGAATTTACTAACACGATGAACAAATTCTGAATTTTAGTTTAATCTATTTGCTAAAATTAAGAGGGTAGATAAAGGAGTTATTTTACGTAAACGGTAATTTCTGGGAAATTGTCTTTTTTGTCAGGTAAAGAATATGGGCTGAAATAATAAAAGAAGCCAAGATTAAAATTAAGGTTTGGAGAAAAAATTGGAAGTTAAATATTTTTTAAATTTTTGATTTCGTAGGAAAAATTATATAATTTTTATTTTTTTGTAAGTGAAATGTTTCAGTGGAGTAATAGAGATGATTTGATTTTATTGTTTTATACTCATTAAAACTCTAAAACTTAATTTATTTATATACGCTTAATTAAGTGTTTTCTTGTTGTTTTCTTTTATTATTACTATAAACTTTTTTTGGAGAATTATTATTTTAAATTAAACATAAAAAACTATGATTTCTATAAAAAAAAATAATAGTAATGATTTGCTTTGATATCTTTAATGTTTTAAGTGGTTTGTAATTTGTAACTAAATTAAAACCTTTCGACATTTAAAGCTTTACTCTATAAATTATTACAAACAAAAATAATAATAAAAAATAATGATAATAAAAATAATGATTTTATTTTTCTTTTAGGGTAGCTACATTTTGTTGCTTGTATAATGGAGAAGGAGAAATGATCTATTATAATTTTTGTTGTTGTGTTCATTATTTAATTAAATATAAATTTGCCTTAAAGTTAAATGGTTTTTTAAATGTGTTATATTTTAATTTCTTTTACTTTCATTAAACAACTGCCTTTGGCCTTCTCGACCATTTAACAGAAAAACGATTTATTTGTGTTGTTTTATATCTCCTCAGTCAGTAAAGGTTTGTCTTTTTCTTTACGCTTTTTAGTTAATAGGACAAAGAAGGCTGCTTTTGCTTGGACTTCCACATTTTCCTTTTTTAATTTGTTCAGCTTAATCTTTCGTGTTTTAAAAATGTTATATCTCTTTTGGGACTTTTAATCACTACGTATTTTTTTCATTTCAGGTTCTGACTGTGCGTCCAATGAGGCTTCATCAGCACAATTTAATGATCGCTTTTGGCCCACTATAGTGGCAGCTGCTATGGCACCTGCACTACTTAAAGTCGATGAATCATTATCCGTGGTGTTATTATTAATTAAAGGCATTTGTACACTATCGTTTAATGCACGACTATTACTGCTCTCATCGTCTTCCTCGTCATATTCAGATCCTCGTAAACAGTTACTGTTGCTGTTTTCACCCTCAAGACCAGCTGTTGATACGGGCAAAATGGCACCATTGCCATTCGAAGCCGCTGTTACAGATTCCGCATTTAATGATGTGGAGTTTGCCTCTTTGCGTGTGCTGTTACTGTTCATAGCCTTAACTGGAGCTTCAATGTTGCTTTCCGAATCGGATGCAAGTGGTGTTGTGCCAACACCATCACCATCATCAGTAGTTTCGGTAGCTGTTGTCTGTGTAGTGTTTTCATCAATAATAGGCTCCTGTGATGTTGAATCGTTTGAAACGAAATTTGAATCGCCATCTTGAGGTGTTGGGTTGGTATTTTCATTTTCGGATTCTGTGGCAACATTGTTAGCATCGATACGATCTGGAATTGAAAAAGTAATTCAGGTATTTAATAATTATAAAAATTAAAAATATCACACTCTATATTTAGACTTTGAAAGATTACACTCCAAACTCTAGTTAATTATAAACAAAAGGATCTGAATTTCATTGTATTTAGCGTCCCCAAGATAATTATTATTTCAGGGCCCCCTTTTGCACATATAAAAATTCCAATTTATTATCGCTCTAATTTATAAAAAAAGTTCTGCTTTAAAATAAAACAAATTTTCATAAAAAGAAATTATTTTATAACTCTCAGATGAAGCATTGTTTTTTATAAATTAGTCTGTATATAAATTGGTAATATTATTATTTCCAAATATATTTATGTTTATTATATTTATTTAATATAAGAAAATATTGCTTTCTGAATCATGAAAAGGTATTGAACAAAAACAGCTCTGATTTTCGTACGAAATGATCAGATCATGTTTACACAAAGTGCATGATGTCTTTCAATACACTACAGATCATTATACAAGCAAATGTACTTTACATTGTGTGAGCTACATCAAACAAAAAAATTTCCAAGCTATTGAAATAGGGTTACAAATAATAAAAACCTCACCTGCACTCTCATCGTCACCATCATTAGTATCTTCTCCGCAAGCACTGATTACATTATCATTTGTGTTGGTACCATTAGACTTTGCCGCACCGCCACCTCCCTTGCCGCTGGGCATCTCATCCAATAGCTCCGGACTTAAATCGTTGGCGACATAATGAGCCCACAGTGCCAACTCAACACGATGTGGTGACCAAGCAGGATCTTCACCGCCTGCCTGTGTATTTAAGCGTGTTACAGTCGCCTGAATGTGTTGAACAAAATTGAGGTATTCCTTTGTAGTGTAATCAATGCCTTCAATTTCTGGAATGGCCATTAGACACTCATCAGCCATAAAAGGAGCTGAATCGGGACAAGCGGCAGCCAAAAGAGCTGAAGCCATTGTGGTGCCAACACCCTTTAAGTTTGATAGAGCCGTTATAGCTTGCTCCAAATTGGGCAGTTTGCGAAAGGCTTTTTTAGTTTCTGTCATGACTGCTCGTGGCGTATTTACTTTTACCAAATAGTTGAGTTGTGGATAAAATTTGCCTCTGGCCTGTTTCCACTTCATGGTCTGTACCAGTTCATCATAGACAAGATGGGCATCTTTTCCTCTGGCCTTAATGACTTTGGGCAATTCATTCTGATACCAGTTATCGAGACGTACCAGCTCCTGCGGTTTTTTATTACGTTTCTCTGCTTTTATTTTCAAAACTTGGGGATACAACTTGTAGCAAAAGTCGAATTGATCCGAAGTGCCATTTTCGAAAAATGAAGCCGTATCTTTGCCGGTATTGGCCATAATTCACTTTTAGTATGTTATCGTTTGTTTGAATGGTGTGGTGTTGTTTTTTTTATTTTTATTCAGTTTAGATATTTTACGTCTCTGCTACAACCCGAAGATCGATTTGAGACACACAAGAAAATAAAAATGTCACAAACACTCTTACACATGCACACACACACAGCACAATACCGAAGATGGGAAGGAAAAATATCGTAAAATAAGAGAAATTTGAAACTGAGAAATGACAGATGGTATTGTAATGTTTTTTTTTTTCTTTTCGACTGTTCTTTCGTCTTCTTTTTGTTTTATGTTTTTCTGTTGCTCAACGGCGGCACGTAGTACTTGAGCCGAAAGAAGAGAAGGCAATAATGACAACAACAATAAAATGTTGAGCTCTATTCAATGTTGCTTGTTGTTTCCTTTTTTGCTGTTGATGATAAATGCGTTTGTATTCGCTGTTACAACTTTTTTTGCCTGCTTCAGGTTTTGGTTAGCTCTGGCAGATGATGTTGCTGCCTTTAATGCTGGTGATGACGGTGGTGTTACTTTAGCGGCAGCAATAGTAGTAGTAGTGATGGTGGTTGATGTTCCTGATTATTTGTTTTTGTTATTTTAGTTTAATCGTGTTTTAATGGCAGCTGTATAATTCTAGTGGTGAGTTTTCATTTTTCTATAAACTTTTTCCACTGTTTCCCCAATGGTGTTTTGTAAGCGATTGTGTGGTGAAAGTGTACATATGAACAACAGTAGTACTGCTAATGACGTCCTCCAGCATACAATAAAGGTCCTTTCCAGCGTTTTTTCTATATGACCATAACCTCCTACTGACGACAAATCTTGCTTGCTGTCAGCTTCACAAGTATCCACACAATATTGATTCTCCAACTCGTTTTGTACGGTTTCCAAAATTGCAATCGGTTTTTTTTTCAACACTACAACAAAAAATTTAAAAAAAGATACAAAATCATTTGTTAAAACGTTTTCTTGAGTATTCATTATCTTGTTTGCAAAGTAAAACCATTCATATTTGTTTAATTCACTATTGTTAAAATTTGTATTTCAGCGTTTTTCTTTCCGATGATTTTCTTTCAACTCACCTTTTTGCTTAATTAGAATTTTATCAAATTTATTTTATCAAATTCTTGTGATTATTTTTAATAATTTTTCTATTAATTTATCTCTATATATTTGAAAATAAATATAAACTGCAATATATTCAGCGTAATTCCTTCACCAGTCAATAATATGAAATGAATTTTTATTTCTTTCTTCACTTCTTTTTCGAATTTCTGAGCGCACACACAACACTATACACAAACAACCAGCTTTTTACAGTGTGTTCTTCTTTTTCTCACCAAGTCGCACAAACAACAACCTCGTCGCGTTGTGTAGTCGATTTCAGTGCTTGTGTCACTGTGCTGTAGTAGTAGTGTCTCGTTTAATATGTATATTTTTCTTCACATCTTTTTCAGTGTTTTTTTTTCATAGATACCTCCCTGTTCGTTTCCTCTCTTCTTTTCGACAAATACACACCTAGTAAATTTTTATTCCATTCCTTTTTCTGCTTGGTGTTTTATGTTGTATACTTTTTTTCTTATAGATTTTCGTATATTTGCCAATATTTCTGGTCTTCTGTTTTTGTTGTTTGCCTCAATATTCTTGAGGCTTTTAAATATATAAATATGTTCATGGCATTAGATGGGTATACATTTGCCCCAATGTGTTTACTTTATTTCCATTTAATATAATTTTTTTTCTTCTCCTTCACTGTTTTTTGCATTTTGCTTCATTTAAAGTGAAATGCATTTGACAGGGTTGCAATAAATTTGTTGTATTTATTTTACTTAAACATGGAAAAAACGTAGAATTTTACATCGGAAATGTACAAAGTAACAAATGTATGTGGTAGCAACAGTGGGTTCATAACACCTAAAATGTGTGGCGAATGAGTGGGTTGATAAAATGCTTTGTTTAGGTCATCAATTGTATTTAAAAATCGAGTTATTTCGGTTAGACATGGGTATAGTTTATGATAATGGCCCGTCCTCATAGTCAAATTAAAGTTCTATACCTTAAGATTATAGAAGCATTATATTGTGTGGAATTTTGGTTTCAAACCCTTAAATTATTTAGTTTTATGCCCATAAGTATGGGCCAATTTCTTCGTATTTACGATTATTAAGAAATGGGTGTTTAAAATACATACAACTCCTACTATAAAATATGTATATTTCAACTGAAAAATAGTTCCAAAGAAATATAAACACATACATACATATATAGACTTGGTAGGTATGTCTATAAGTTATAGAAAGGTTTTAAATTTTTTAGAAAAAAAATGTTTGTTCCATACGAACATATTTTATTTGTCAACGTTTGTGTCGTTTTTTCAAAAACCAATGAAATTCAGGTTTATAAACGTACTTAACCCACAACTATCAAATCATATACATATGTAGGTACCCACCTATGGAAAAAATTACAAAAGGTAATTTTCATATGCTCCAACAATTTGTCTGCCCTTTATAGGTATGGCACAGTTGCTAGCACAGCGTTAGTAGCGTTTTTGCATATACATATGTATATAATAAATAATCACAGCTTTAGTTAGGGCATTTTCGTTATGATAATAAAATTGTTTTTTAATTGTTGAACAAATTATGAATTTTGCAAAATTACGTAGGTAATTTTGGAGCGAGTTCGAGCAAATAGCGAATCATAAGTCTGATACATTGTCAAATACTTTAGACACATCATCTTTTTTCTTCGCAGCCTTCGCTATTTGTGTTATTAACACTTTCCTTTCTCTTACATAGTCCCGGTAAAATGTCGTCCTATAACACATATGTATACTCTTTTAACGTTTCATGTCCACTGTGCACTATACGTTCAAAGATTTTAAATTTCTGTTAAAGCATACAAATTTGAATTTACTATTATTAACGGTCATGTTTTGTTTTCAACAAACTGCCTCAACTAATAAAATACATACATACATACACATGAATGCATTTAAATATCTTTATACATTATTGCTAAATAACAAGAGATAAAAAGATAATAAAACTCGTTAGCTGGGTATGCATATAGCAAAACATTAATTGTAAAACTTCTAGGTAGGTACATATGCTCTATAATTTATGAAATTTTAATATAGTAAATTAGTATCTCTACCTATAAAATTAAAGATTTTTTAAATATTGAATTAAAATAGGTATACACATATTGCAAAAAAAAAAAATAACTACAATTTTATAAAATGTTTTTCAGTTCGATATTTAGGTACGAATACATACAATATTAAAAAAAACTTGATTCATCATCATTAACAACAACCCAAGCAACAAAACGAATGTGAACAATGTATGTATGTGGGTACGAGGGCTGGCTGAAAGGTTATTTTATATGAAATTTTTGACAAGTCTGTCCGATTTACACAAGTTTATGAACATTTTCATAAAATTATAATTCCCATGCTCTCAGATTAGTATTTGGTGAATTTTGTTGGTGCTCAAAAATATTATAACCCGTTTTATTCTGTAACTATTTGCCACCGTCACATCAATACAATCACACCTATCATGAATAATTATTCTCTTTTCCCTAAAACTGCAATCATAAAAAAATTCCCCGTGAATGATTGCATATTAAAATTAAATTCCCCTTATCGTGAATGATGTTTTCCTGCGTCTTTGTAAAACTTGATGCTCCAATTCTAAACACTTACCCTGGTATTCATAAAATTTAAAATGAGTTTGAAATGTATTTTAATCAAATTTTTTCATACAAAATTTTCTTAAAACAGATTTCAAATACGTTTTATATTTTTATGAATACCGGGGTTAGAATATTTTTAATTTGTTTTGTTCGGTTTTCCAAAATGTATCTAAATTATTTTGCTACTAAATATCTAGCCATACTTTTTTTACTTATTTTTTTTATCTTGGACCAGAACTCAAGGGATGACCCCTATATATGCAATGCATTGCGTCGGAACTGAAAACGAGGGGATATTATTGAGGGGACAGATTAGGAAAGATGAGAAGATAGTCAGTTTTTTTAGAGCTATTTCAACCTTTCTTTTGTACTTCGCATGCTAATTACAGGGCCAACGACATATTTTGCATGTTTTTAGCTTCTTCTCTTTTTCACATTCACTGAGAACTGATAGCGGGAATAATTTATCATGGGAGATTCACGATACCATTTTTCCCTTCGAGTGAAATACAAATTTCACGTGAACAAAAATTCCAATTGTTATTCACAATAGGGGTGAATATCAAAAATAGGACACTTACCTACACTTGTGACCTTAGGAGACTTGCGACACTAGGAGACGTTGAAAGAAGATATGAAATAAATTTCCACACAATTACCAATGCCTACAGAACTGTTGACTAGCTGGCTCTTATAGAACCATATGCCAGCAAATAAGTCGTTTAAAAAGGGATGCGTTGAAAACATTTGAGGCCAGTCTTTCCTCAGGGATATTGTGTGTATTTAACAAGAAGTTAACGGTTTCTCTCTCACACCTTTCTTTTAGTCTATGAAGAAATTTTTATACCAAGTATATTTTCAAAACACTTTTAATATTATCTTCGTATGAACGAATGCTTTTAACAACGAGTGTATCGGATATAAAAACCGAAATAACATGAGAAAATGGAACACAAAAACAGATAGCGACCCTCATGGAAAAACATTCAACGAATACAGAACATTGAATGGGATTGGAGATATTTCATGTATACATATGAAACGAGCAGATGGATTTACGGACAGACGCGGCCAACAACAAAAATAATAATTGCTGTTGGCAGCTAGCAGCTACAATACAACTAAGCTACAGTGGTTCAGTGGCTGGTTGGTTGGTTGATCAGTTCGTTGGTTGACTGGCTTTCGATAATGGAAAAAGAGACACCAGCAAACAAATTAACGAACAAGCAACGAAATGTAGAAACTCAAACACACTAGCAAATATTTAACAGTGGTAGATATAAATGTGTATCTTCGTACGACATACCTAAAAGTGTGTATGAAAAAAAAAACCCATCAGCTAGTCGTCACACTGTAAACGAACCCGAAAGCAACTTTGTGCTGGTTCATGTATAAAATAAATAAATTCTACATACACATACGCACACACACACACACACCAATATGGACCCCAAGTATCTGTGTATACTATAGTTTACATTGCCAGTGGTGCTAATCGGTAATACTGTTTTATTGTTGTTCGTTTTTTCCTTATTCGTGGTTGGCATGTATATTTTTCATAATTTTTTTTTTACATTCTATTGGGTTTTTGCTCGTGTTTCTTTTCCTCTCCATTGTGCTTGCTTCTTTTACAATTCTGTTTTATTGTCAATGTTCGTGGCATGAAATATGTATATATGCACATGTATGGATGTAGTATGGTAGTGTGAATATATATACATTTTTCTTTGGTTTAGTTACACTGTGTTTTAATAAATTTTCATCTTCCTTTTCTTCTCTTTCTTACATATTTTGTATTCATTTAAACTACGGATACATTCGCTGTCGATATGAAAACACGATTAAAAGAAACTTGTACTACATAGACTGGCAAAATAATCGTTCAACAATGCGGCATACATATGAAATAATAAGTATAGACATGCGGAATGTAGAGTGTTTTCGAATAATATACTATGTATTGGATTTAATTGTTCAGTAGTGAAATGTGTATTCAGCTCATAAAAACTAGTATGCACATGTATGTGCGTGGTTCCATAACCCTTCACCTACTTGTAAATAATAATTAAAAAAATGCATATAGACTCACTTATACATATAATTATGTGATTCTTTAAAAGACTAAGTATGTACATACATACATATATATGTATGCACATAAGTGCGTACATGGGCATGTATGTATGCCTACATATGTACGTACCATTCCACGTGCATGTATAAATGCAAACGCCATTGCTCATACCTTGCAGTTTTACATTCAAGAAATTGGCCTCAAGTTGATCACACGAAAGTTGAACCTACATATACACACCGTGACGTAGGCATAAAGCAAATTGATGGTCAATTTTATTTTCAACTTCCCGCCGTGAAGGTAGCACTTAAAAATGTTCACCTCAAGTTTTTAGCAGTCATGCTTTCTAAGATCTGTAACTACACCTCCGGGTTGAAAATGTAAAAGTTACAAACATCAAACATGAAACATTTTCTATGGGAATGGCCCTTACAATTGTGTTAGAACTATTGAGAGAGCAGATGGATAAAGCTGGGAAGAAAGAATTTGTATCTAGTAACCATTATTTCACTTCACCGACGAATTTTTATTACTAGGTAGGTATACAGGGGAGGAAAGAAGCTGTAAATAGACCGGCAACAACTCACGCAATGTACTATAGAAGATCAGAAAAATTCCATATCATATTCAAGGGCCGTTTTTGTACATTCAAACTGCCAACCAAAAGTGTAATAAAAAAACAGTTAACAGATCGAGTGGTTTGAAAAAAAAAATCTTAATCTGTTGAAAAACGATCTAAATTCAAAAACTTTCAATTTCAACTAAAATATCGTTAATTCTTACAGAAAAAATTTAGTAACAAAACATTTATTAGGTGCCTATCGACCGACCACCTTATTGGAAGGGGACAACAATTAATTACTTTTGACAGGCTGTGACTAGCTAAGGAGTACAAACGGGTTGTGTTGACGTGACGTTGACAAATATTTACAGAATAAAGGGGAGTATTGAGAACAACGTATTTTTTTGCAAAATAAAAAGGTTTCCTTTCATTTCTTTAAATACAAAGATTACTTTTTAAATTAATAAAACTTATTTTTTTTAATATGACCTAATCAACATTTGGGAAATTATAATTTCCCTCTATTTTCGCATTTATGTTTTCTATATTTTGCATTCTATAAAATAGGCCCTTTTTCCTACTAAATTTCAACTATAAGCAGTTGACTTTTTGTGAAGGAAGATTTATTAATTTGCTTAAATAAAACAATAGCCCTATTCACAATATTGTGCAAATGGTTTTGCATCATTGGATTTGCAAAGTAATTGTACTATACACTAACAAAATACATTGAAAATGCTCTCAAATAGGTACTCTCTGAATTTGCAAATGGAATAATGCAAGACCATTTGCACATGATTGCGAATAGGGCTAATATTCATTATACTTTTTAACACTGAGCAGAAAATCACAGTTTTATACCTTGCACATTAACACTTTCGACTTATCTGCGCAAAAGTTCGTGTTGATTGTGTATCTAGGTTACAATTACCGTAAATCGGTGATCCACATATTTTCACCAAATCGCTAATTTTTCTAAACAAAAACTTTACTCACCACCAAGCACATTCAAATCATTGAAATATTCATACATACGGATATGGGAGTGTATGCATTGAACAGACTGATAAAAATAAATAAATAAAATATCCTGGGTTTCTGGACTTGCTAAATCAGAAAAAGTTCTTCATATTTCACTTCTCTATATAGGTATAAAGAAGTACAACATGTGTTGAGAGTTTCGTTCTGCAAAATCTACAATATGTACCTACTACACACTGAAGTGTTTCAAAAATTCATTCCATTTACCATAGAAAAATTCCCTCACTTAATTCCGTTACAACATTACATTTAAAATCTGTATATAACGTATTTACATACAGTTGTACATACTCGTATGTACATACCTGTGCCTTGAACTCTATTAAGTGGATAAGTTGTTCGATTATTTAGTCGTTCAAGCTACATACATATGTAATGATGTGCGATGGTTGGCTGTTCACTTGTAAGTGAGAACGATTGATGAACATGGTTTGGTTGGATGAAAACAAGAGTTGTATGTGTGCGTTCCAAATGATTGAACCAATAAAGGTGGATTTTCTCTACTTTATTTCGCTTCCTTTATTTGCTTTGCATCAACTTATTGTCTATAAACATGTTTGCCTTTAGCTAAAAGTTACGTTCCAAAAAGGTTTCTTTAGTTGTTTTCATTATGCATTTTATTCGTTAGCAATTTAATTTGGATTTTGATAATAGTGTTTTCATTTATAATGTATTACATGTGCATACACATATGTATATAGTGTAACTTCGATATAACGAACTTCGTTATAATGAAAACCTTAATATAACGTATGTTTTAGAAAACCTCTTTATTGCAAAGATTTTAATATAACAATATACTATAGCTATAACTATTAAATTCTGAGCAAAATAGTGAAATATTCTTTCAAATGCCTTAATATAACGAAATCAGAATAAATCCTAAAGTCCCGTAGTCGTACAAAAGCCTCTATACAACGAAGTAAAATTATAGCAAAATGTTTTATTTTTTATTTACCTTATGAAATACATATAAGCTTTTATTAGCTTTCTCATGTTAAATAGAATTTTAATAAAGAAAACTATAACGAATTTTTTTTCGTATTTATTCAAATTTCATTATATCAAGGCTTTGTTGATTATATTTATACCCTTGCTTTGGTTATAACGAAATATTTTCGTATCCCCTTGGAATTCGTTATATCGAAGTTTCACTGTATAAACATATGCATGTATCTACATATATTGGTACCTTTATTTCAGTGGGATGTGGAAAATTGTAATGGCTGTTTGGGGAATGTTTAATAAAGATTTAATTATACAGTCAACTCACGCTAATTTGAAATCCGAAGGACCAGGGCGAAATATTCCAAGAGTCCAAGTTATCAAGAGTTATGTATGTATATAAGAAAATTAAAATGAGTTTACTAGAAAAGTATTTTGGATGTTCACTTTCGCAAAACCTGTTTAGTCTTAACTAAACAGGTTGGTTTTAAATGAGATGGCGTAGCGGCCTCGAAATCAGTACTGATCCGTTCTGCTGGTTTGATGATTATTAAAAATATTCTTAATATTCCAATCTTAATATAAAATAATAAATAGAATTTAAACAAATTCATTTATTAATAATAAAAAATAACAAAAAATAATTTGCAGTCATGCAAGATTCGAACTTGAGCCCGATAAAAAATTAACAATTTAAAACCAACACCTTTAATTGTTTAATGTTGAAATGATAATTTTAAAACGATCTGAATTTTTATTTGATTGATTTGTAATATGCCCCCGTTTTTGCAAATTATTTTTACCACCCACCCATAAATAAAACCAGTTTTCAATTAAAGCCATTAATTACTTCACGAAAAGTGCGTGAAAGTCTGGTTTTTAGAATGTACTCAAAAATGCGTGACATGGAAATATGTATCACGTAATTTGGTATTTGTGTAATTTTCACTTATTTCTGTTATACGATATTCGTTATTTTCATACACTCTTACAAATTTGTGCGCTAGTGTTGAATACCAGCATGAGAAAGCATTGAACAAGGTAAGCACAACCAAACAATAACTCGCACTATATTCACCACTCTTATCTGCCTGCCTACTCATACACCGTACACACATGCATACAATGAGTCAGTTGCAAAATTACCCCATGAAATCTGAAAACAAAAATGTGCAAAAACTGGATTTATTTTGTAAAGCAGAAATTTAAAATACGAGTGAATGACTACAACTTCGTGTGTGTGTGTGCAAAAATTGAATTCATCAGTCCAGGTACGTTATTGCTTCGCTACAAACGCAAGTTGGCTAAATAACTATTTGGCATGTGAATATGTAGATACAAATGTTTGTATGTAATATGGTGTATATACAAATATGCACGTTTTTCTTGTTGTTTTTGTTCGTATATGACCCACTGTTCTCTGGGGATTTTTCCTTCACCAGTAGCTGTGTTTACGTTTGTGATATGTACGTACTAGGTATTTTTGTAGATGTTGGGAAAAATGGTGCCAGTATTGACAAAATTTTTTTGGGGTTGTCTTTGCTAATAAAGCAGAGCGAGCACCTACATACATACAAGTGATGTTCGGAGTTTAACGTGTGTATTTTCCAGGTCCGTCATAAAAACATTGAAATTGAGCCAAGATAATTTGCAAAATAAAAAAAAATTAGTTTTACCCACTCACATAGCGATGGTCACAAGTAGAAAGGTCCTAACTCAAATAATTGTAATTTTACAGGAGAAGACAAAAAAATAACAGGAACTATATTGATCATAATAGAAACTTTAGTTAATTATAATTTCCTTGTAAAATTGTTATTTTTGATACCATTGCACTAAATTTTTGTCAGGTGTTGATAGCTATTTGTATGAAATGTATTACAATCACTGAAAATTTCGTAAAAGTAGTAGTTACAAAGAATTTTTTAAAATCTTCATCTTGCGCATTTTTCCAGAGAAAACCAAATTTTGTATGGAATTGAATTTAAAAATAAAATTTCGTTCTTGTTTCGGTTTCACTATCATTAAATAACACAAATTCTTTAAAATTCAAGTCTCAAAAATTTTATTAGTTGTCTTAATAGGCTGAATAGGACAAGCTACTCTGTTATCCGTAAAACTAACTGGCATCAGCCCCATTAACGCTTATCTCTCTATACGTAGTTGGTATTATTCATATGATGTCGTAGATCTGATTTCGAAAGCTGAAATTAGAAAAATATATATTGAATATACATGTGAATAGTTGTGTGAAAGTTTGTTAATTTATTAGAATATGCAGAACAATTTCTTTTTATTAAAACAAGTGGTAGTATTTCACAAAAAAATCTTGCATTATTAGTTATTTAAAAAATAATAATAATTTCCAAGTATTGTGATAAAGTAATGAATTTATATTAAAATAATGTTTGTTTGTATTTATCAAGTATTATTTACCTTAGTTGTACAAAACATTCTTTGAGTAGCAATAACACAGAAACTAAAAAATTATTTACTAGGAAAACTTAAAAAAAAAAACAACGAAATTCTAAATCTTGTGAAGTTTGAAAGAGATAAACAGAATATATATAGAAAGATTTTAATACATGAGCTTTACAAAGGAATTGACAGCTTGAATAATAAATATCATATTATATTCCTGATGTTTTAGCTTGACCCATTAAAATTATTTTTAGAATTTTCCAACGTAACCAAATATAAAAGCTTTGAACTTGTTGCCGCAAATAAAATAAGAGCATATAAAAATTATTAAAATTTTTTAATTTTTTGTATTAACTGTAAAATACATCTTATTTCAGTTATTTTTGACAATTCATGTCAGTTATTAACTGAAAATTCCTTTTATATGATATAATAAAGTTAAATTTGTAATAAGTGTTAGTTACAACTTTCTAATACTTTTTGATATTAAAATGGGAATTTGTTTCGGTTTTTATTTGAAAACTTTCTTCAAGAAATAGTTCAGGCTAATAAATAATATTGTTACGTTTTTAGACCTTTTCGTAAAAACGCTTTTTATTTATCCTTCAAGGATTCGTTTAATTGCATCAAATTAAAAACACAGACAATTAATTTTAGAATTATAATGCGACAACACTTTATTTACTACTTTATTAACACGAGTATTTGTACTACTAAACACTTAGCGATGTAAACACGTCTAGATTTAAAATCACACTGATCCCGCTGTTCACTGGCAGCGTCTTTATATAGCAAAATGACGTCGTCTGGTAACTTCGCGAAGCATCTGGTCATGGTTGTTGTTGGTTGTGCTTTACTTAACATGTAGCTATATACGTGTGTTTGTATATATGACAATGCTGTCTTGTGTTTTGTTTATTGTAACTATGTGTGGTTGTATGTATGAGTGTTTTGTGTGTTGTGTAGTTTTGTTTCTTCTTGTGCTATGTGGGCATGTTGCTGTGTATATTTGTGTGTATGTTGCTGTGTATATTGATGTACATGTTTAGTTTTTATTAGCAGCGAATACTTGCGTACAAGATCATTAAGAATAACATCATCATCTCTTAGCATTGATGTTGCTTGGTTTTTCGTTGTTGTTATTTACACTTATTATCGCACAGCCTCGAATGATCTTGTATATTCTCAACGATGTATCCGGAATATTCCAAATCCGTTAATTCAAATATTATCTGCATGGTGTTGACCAGGGTTGTAACATTTTGACAACTAGAGATGGTTTGACAGTGCTGCCAAGTACATATAGCCACATTGTCGTTATATTTGAATCTATTTTTAAACTTTGTAACACTGCCGCCCACTTAAGCCTGTTCGACCCGAATAGGCATACAATCACCTCTTCCATAGTGCGCCAATCGTTCGAGATGTACTATCTTCATTTTCGACCTTGGGCTATTGTGCTTCTGTATCCGGTACACAACGTCATTCACTCTCTTAATCACTTTATACGGGCCATCCCAGTGAGTCTGTAATTTTGGGGACAATCCTTTCTTCCGTTGTGGGTTATAAAGTAGTACCAATTGACCTTCTATAAATCCCTCTGAATTTGCTGCGCGGTCATATCTAGCCTTCATCTTGTCACTGACCATCTTGATTCTATTACGCACGAAATCATGCAGCTCGTTTAAGTTCTCCTGCTCTTGGGACGTAGTGGCTCCTTCTTCTACCGCTGGCTTAACACCAAATTCCAAGTCACCAGGCAGTTTTAATTCCGTCCCGAAGATAATTTTAGCTGGCGTTCTCGATGTGGAGTCGTGTACAGCTGACCTATATGCCATCAAAAATTTGGGAATGTGCTCGTCCCAATCCCTCTGATGGTTGCTTACCACTTTCCGCAGGTACTCTTCTAAGGTGCGATTGAACCTCTCTACCATGCCATCAGACTGTGGATGCAACGGCGTTGTTCTGGTTTTCTTTATCCCATATAATTCGCACATTTCCCTGAATATGGCAGACTCGAAATTCCTTCCTTGGTCGGAATGTAATTCTATTGGGACACCATAGCGACATACCCAGTTGTTGACGAATGCATTTACAACTGTCTTTGCTTCTTGGTTAGGTATAGCATATACCTCTGGCCATTTACTGAAATAGTCCATTACCACAAGAACATAACGATTTCCGGCTTCCGTGACGGGAAAAGGACCTGCTACATCCATTGCGATCCGCTCGAATGGTGCTCCTGAGTTGTATTGCTGTAGCTGTCCCCGGCTTCTTCTTACTGGGCCTTTGGCTGCTATGCACTGTGGGCAGTTTGCTATCCAGTCGGCTACGGCTTGTTGACATCCAACCCAATAAAAACGCAGCTTCAGCTTCTCAAGTGTTTTTGTTACTCCAAGATGACCGCCACTAGGTCCATTGTGAAATTCTTGCAAAACTTTACTTATCTTGGAGCATGGCACAACTATTAAATTTGAAGTTGTTTTGCCATCTACACTTTCCCATACGCGGTATAGGCACCCATTTATTACCTTGAGGCTGTTCCACTGAGCCCAATAAGATTTGGCGAGTGGGCTTTCAGCCGAAATTTCATTCCGGGACGGTCTTCTGTCCTCCTCTTTGGCTGCTATAATTTTTCCCAGTATACTGTCGTCCCTCTGTGCCGCTGACCAGTCTTCATCAGAGTCGATGTGCATTAGCCGAACATCAACAACGCCTTCCTTTTGTTCGGTTCTAACGCAATGTTTACACTCTAAACAGCAGGGTCTTCTCGAAAGAGCATCCGCATTGTTATGTTTTGTGCCCCTTCTATGCTCAATACTGAAGTCGTAGCTCTGCAGGCGCTCAATCCATCTTGCCAGTTGCCCTTCAGGATTTTTAAACTGCAATAACCATCTCAGTGCAGAATGGTCAGTCCTTAATGTAAAGTGTTGACCATACAGGTACTTATGGTAATGTTTAATGCATTCCAATACTGCCAGAAGCTCACGTCGTGTCACACAGTAGTTCCTCTCAGGTTTTGAGAGTACACGGCTATAGTATCCTATGACTTTCTCAGTGCCATTAACTACTTGGGACAGCACGCCCCCTATGCCATAGCCGCTCGCATCAGTATCCAGCACAAATTTTTCTCCAGGTATGGGATACGCTAGTACTGGTGACGTACACAATAATCCTTTAAGTTTTTGGAATGCCTTTTCCTGTGGCTCACCCCAATGGTATGGTCTCGACTTCTTTGTCAGCTCATGCAGGCTTGCAGCTACACTGGCAAAATTTGGCACAAAGCGTCTGTAGTATGTACAAAGGCCCAAAAAGCTGCGCAATTCATGAAGATTTTTAGGTTGATGCCAGTCCCTTACTGCTTGTATTTTATCTTCATCTGTTGAGATTCCGTCTGCTGTAACACGATGCCCCAAATACTTCACTTCTTTCTGGAACAATGCACATTTCTTCAGGCTGAGTTTCAATCCAGCTGATGATATCCGTTGAAGAACTTCTGCCATGTTTTTGAGGTGTTCATCAAAAGTTTTCCCCATCACGATTATGTCATCCAGATATACCAAGCATGTCTTCCAGTGGAGTCCTTTCAGTACCTTCTCCATTAGGCGTTCAAATGTGGCCGGAGCATTGCAGAGACCAAATGGCATAACTTTGAACTGCCATAATCCGTTACCGACGCTGAAGGCAGTTTTCTCCTTGTCTTTCTCTGCAATCTCCACTTGCCAATATCCGCTTCGCAAGTCTAGTGTAGAGAACCATCTCGTACCAGCTAGCGTGTCCAAAGTGTCATCGATTCTGGGGAGCGGATAGCTGTCCTTCTTGGTTATGTCGTTGAGCTTCCTGTAGTCTACGCAGAATCTAGTACTGCCATCTTTCTTTTTAACTAAGACTACTGGCGAACTCCAAGGACCAGAAGATGGCTCAATTACGCCTTCACGCTCCATTTCTCTTACAAGCTCTTTGACTTCATCTCGCTTTGCTAGGGGTACACTTCTGGGTGGCTGTTTAATCGGCCTAGCTTCGCCTGTGTTTATTTCATGTTTAACCAATGCAGTTCTACCCTGACTTTGGTTTCCCATGGCGAAGATACTGGCATGCCTTTTTAACAACTGTTTGGCTTTATTTCTATCTGTCGCTGACAGTCCTGCTACCCATTTTCCTACGTATTCCTCAAATTGTTCACGTTCTTTGGCGGACAAATTGGTAGGCTCTATCTTCCTCTCACAGTTTATTATTGCCTCTGCTGGGGTACACTGGCCAATCTCGCAATTTTCTTTGATGAATTTTTCATGGTCTGCCAAGTTAAGTACTCTTATAGGGACTATTCCTCCTTTACTAGTTTTTACTAGAGCTTTTGCTGTTATAAGCTCTTTCTTTAGATCTGCTGGTTCTACAACCCACAACCGATTGTCCTCACAATCTCCCTCCATACGCGCCCATATAACTGTTTCAGACTGCGGCGGTAACGTCTGACTCTCAATAGCAAATACTTTTCTTACTTGCGGCTTGCTGTCATACCCAACATCAAGGGGTATTTCCACATTACGCCAAATCATCAGCTGTTGCCCCATGTGTAGATTAATGCCATGATTAATCATAAAATCGGCTCCAATAATTACCTCATCGACAATATCGGCAACAATAAACACATGCCTCACGTTGATGTTGGCTATAGTCACCTTCACTTCAATCTTACCATAGACAGTGGCAGGCTCTCCAGTAGCTGTACGTAGCCGTATATTGCTTAAACGATCGCATTTCCCCTTTACTATATCGGGCCTTATTATTGACTGCGACGCCCCTGTGTCTATGGTAAGTACGTGCTTTTCCCCGTTGATGTGTCCAGACGCAGTAAGGTTGCTATTTTTCTGCTGCATCACTGATATGGAGATTGTGGGGCCCTCGTTTGTGGGAGCTAGCTCTTGCCCCTTAGCGCTAGCTCGTTTTAGTTTAACGGGGACTCTTGTGCTGTTGTTTGGTTCACCCGTTTGCTGTTTCTTGGTGGCGAAACAGATCTACCTCTTTTTCTTGGTGCTTTGCAGTTGCGCTGAAAATGACCAATTTTTCCGCAGTTATAGCATTTAGGCTTTTCTTTGGTAGCACCTTCCGCCAACAGTTGTCGCATTGCCTCCTTAAAACTAGCGACTAGGCTGTTATCCTCCTCGGGCAACACCTCCACATTCCGCACTTTACATATCTGTGGCTTGAAAACCATCCTTGCAGTCTCTTGAGCCAGCGCAAATGAAACAGTCTCAGCGAAAGTGGATTTCTGCGTTGCGCACACAGCCAGTTTGACATCGGAGTCGCGAATGCCATTAACGAACGCCTCAGTTTTAAAGTGGTCCAGGAACGGGTGACTCTCGCCTGGATATGTGAGCTGCACTAAACGCTCGATTTCCATTGCGAAATCTTGTAGAGACTCGTTAGGCTTCTGAACTCTACATCGCAATTCCATTCTGTATAAATCGCGCTTGTGCTCACCACCATACTTGCGCTGCAATGCTGCCATTATTTCATTATAGTTGCTTCTGCTGCTTACTGGCACGGTCTCAAGAACCTCTGCGGCTGTACCCTTTAAGGACAAAATCAACTCTATAGCCTTTTCTTCAGCATCCCATCCATTTCTACTAGCGACCGTCTCGAACTGGAATCTAAAGATGCTCAATGGTACGCTGCCGTCAAAGCATGGCGCTTTTATTCGCGCAGAAACCTCCGCAACTGCTCGTACTGGCCCGCCACTACGCTCGAGGTTATGCACTTTGTCCTCTAGAGCATGAAATTTTTCTTCGAACTCTTTTGCATGCTGTTCTAGACCACCGCTTTCTAGATGTTGGACTCTCTCTGCCAGCTCTGAGAATTTGTTCTCAATAGAATCCACCCTCCTATTAATGGCCTCAGAAACCTCTACCAGAGTCTCATTCGTGGCTCTATTTGACTCCTGTATTTCTGCTACAAGCTTTTCAGTGCTAATCCTTGATGCTTCCTGCATCTGCTGAGAGTTCTGTTTAATTTCAGCTATTTCGGCTACAAGCTTTTCAGTGCTGATCATTGATGCCTCCTGCATCTGCTGAGAGTTCTGTTTTATTTCAGTTATTTCGGCTACAAGCTTTTCACTGCTGACTTTTGAGTTCTGTTTAATTTCGGTTTGTGCGTCATTGATTCCTTTTATCTGGATCATCATAGCAGCGAACATTGAATTTATGTCCATGCTGCTGGTCGTAGCAGGAACACATACCTCTACATCGTCTTTGTCCTCAAACTCGTATGTCCCGATGTCCATGCCGCGATTCTTAAACTCATCTATCAGCCTCTTCTGCAGTTCAGCCTTGTTACCTGCTGTTGGCAATTCCCGCTTACTAAGCTCCTTTTTTAGCTGTTCAACTTTTAGCTCATCAAATTTCATAATTATTTTTTTTTTTAATGTCCTTTTTGTTCCTTAAATTGCAATGTCCTTTTTAATTATTTTTGCAATCCCACTTCTGACACCAATTGTTACGTTTTTAGACCTTTTCGTAAAAACGCTTTTTATTTATCCTTCAAGGATTCGTTTAATTGCATCAAATTAAAAACACAGACAATTAATTTTAGAATTATAATGCGACAACACTTTATTTACTACTTTATTAACACGAGTATTTGTACTACTAAACACTTAGCGATGTAAACACGTCTAGATTTAAAATCACACTGATCCCGCTGTTCACTGGCAGCGTCTTTATATAGCAAAATGACGTCGTCTGGTAACTTCGCGAAGCATCTGGTCATGGTTGTTGTTGGTTGTGCTTTACTTAACATGTAGCTATATACGTGTGTTTGTATATATGACAATGCTGTCTTGTGTTTTGTTTATTGTAACTATGTGTGGTTGTATGTATGAGTGTTTTGTGTGTTGTGTAGTTTTGTTTCTTCTTGTGCTATGTGGGCATGTTGCTGTGTATATTTGTGTGTATGTTGCTGTGTATATTGATGTACATGTTTAGTTTTTATTAGCAGCGAATACTTGCGTACAAGATCATTAAGAATAACATCATCATCTCTTAGCATTGATGTTGCTTGGTTTTTCGTTGTTGTTATTTACACTTATTATCGCACAGCCTCGAATGATCTTGTATATTCTCAACGATGTATCCGGAATATTCCAAATCCGTTAATTCAAATATTATCTGCATGGTGTTGACCAGGGTTGTAACATTTTGACAACTAGAGATGGTTTGACAGTGCTGCCAAGTACATATAGCCACATTGTCGTTATATTTGAATCTATTTTTAAACTTTGTAACAATATTATAAAAATAAACTACGTAGAATTGCTTGCATAAAAAAGTAGTATTAAACTCAAAAGAGATATAAATAGGTAAACAAAAAACATTCAATATGTATGCATATCTAAGTCTTCCGGGCGTACTGGCTGTGTATAGGGTATAATTGATTTCTTTTCCACATCTCTCGATAAAGCTTTACGCATATCTGCAATTAGTATACAAATTGTGAAAAGTAAATTAAAATCTTGTTTGCACTTTAATACCATGATTCACTATCCTACACAATCATGCGATCTGACAAATATGACATGTGTGTCACCTACAACTTCATTTTGAATCGATTTTTTTAAATCTGTCAGACTTCTGGATAGTGGATCATGGGCTTTAATAATGCTTACCATAAGCATCTTCGTCTTGATCGCCTGAATAATAATCCAGTATTGTGCGATATATTATATATCCTAGATTCTTGTACATATTGATAGCAACCTTGTTACTTTTTCTCACAAATAAATCCACAAAATAAGAGCGTTTTCTGAAAGAAATTTTAATCAGAAGTATTATTTGATTTTTTTATTTTCCAATATTTCGATATCCTCTGGATATATTCTTCAGGGCAATAATTATAATCAAAATTAGTTGACAGAGGTATTGAAATTGTAATGATTGAATTTCTAAGGCTGGATTTTTGAGATCTCAATTAAACTAGGTTTATTTTGTATTAATATTTATTAGTCTTTGTTATTTCGCTATCCATTGGTTAGCTTCTTCAGGAAATTATTTAGTTTTGTCAAAAATTGTCATTTCTTTTTAGCTAACCTGAAAACAAATTTGTGTTGCCATTACCAAGTTTGTCTAAATACTTTTGACGGAACAGAATAGTTTTGCTTAAAGTGATGGCCTTTTATGGAATAATATAAAAAAAATCACATTTCGTCCGAAAATTCAGAGTTTCAGACTACGTTAAACTAAGTTCAAACTTATCCATATCTCAAAAACACGGCCTAAAAATTCGTAATGAATATAAAAACATAGGGAATTTAAAAATTTCTACAATATATTTTTTAGTTAAAGTAAAGCTAAGATTAAAGTAGCCGCTAGCATTTTAGTTGTCTTACATTCAATGTATCGTTAAAAGGATACAGACAATTCCCAATATTCGTAAATGTCAATGTATGCTTTTTTGCTTCCCATATATAAATTTGACTAACCCAAATTCGACTTTAATATTAAATGGGTATTACTTTGTATTTGTATGTTGAAATACTTTACAAAGTAAATTTGTAAAGTATTTGGTGCACAGATGCCGACGGAGTGACTTAGACTATATGCCGGCGATGTTATTAACCCGTATTTTCTTCCGTTACTGTGACTGACTGTACACGACCTATGCCTTCACATAGGAAGTAGCAACGTAGTTAACCACGGAATATTCCTCAGAAGAACTGTAAAACTATACAGTTATCTGAGGTGTTGAAATTAACTAGTGCGAGTGAGACGCAAAACTCTCGAAAGAGAGTAAACAATCAGTGGTCTGGCTGCACTTAAAAGATAATTGCCAACGAAGCTTGATGTTAACTGACTCAGAGCTGCTTTGCGACTGGTATTACTTTAAATGTGTACTGCACTCGTGAGAGAGAATGTTACAAGCGCCAAGGTTCCAAAATTGAGGCGAAGGTACTTTCGGAACTGTGAAATAGATTATTTTTGTTTCAGCTTAAAAGAAACATTTTCAACTATAAACAACTAAAAAATATTGGGTACAATGGTCTCATCTACAACCTCTAGTGTGTATCCTACTAAAAATAAACCTTGACGAGAAATATCTCAGAACTACCAAAATCTATATACGACTTTCTTTCTTAGGACAGTAGTAAAGGCATTAGATTTTTTTTGGCTTGGTCTATTTTAGTATGTTACTGTTAGACTGCTGTTGGAATACTTACTTTTCTGATATGTCTTCTAAAAATTGCATCAATAGAGCGGCCAAACCTAAACGTCTATAATCGGGGGATACTGTTAAAGCTGTAACATGACCATGCCAGTTTTCCATATGGCCCTCGACTTTTCCCATGACTTGAAATATAAACCCACCATTCAATTAGATGAAATTCCATATGTAATAAAGTAAACTTACTATAGCCCATTATTTGGCCACTGGGGGATTCTGCCAACTGGAAAAACTCCGGCCACCTCGCTAAATACTGCGTGTAAAACGACAGACCATATGTTTCTGTTAGAGGATCAAAGTTTCTGTAAATTAACATTAGACAAAATTGTTATTTTCTCACCCTAGAATTCTTTACTGATGATGTTAATTATTAGGACATTTTTAAGATTTTACTTACACGTTGTTAAATTTAAACAGATCATCGCAAGTGAAGGGTCTTAATGTGGTCATTTTTAGTTTAATTTTCTTACAGTATATAGTCTATTAAGTAATTTTTAACGAATATAAAAATAGCACGTACGGCTAGCACAAGAAGCAATAAAACACAACACTGCCGCTACAATAATAGGTTTTTACGAATAACACCGTGAAAGAGAAATGTCAAAATGTGTTCGCCTGGGCTTAAACAAAAATGCTCTGTGTCCCTAAAACGTGTTGCAAAAAAAACATTTGTAAATATATAAAATATACAAAACATATGTTAAAATATCTTTTTGGAAATTGTTGTATAACGCAAAATTTTATTTTCTACAATTTGCTATCATCTATCCGATGGGTGTATAAGATTAATTGAACGTGTGCATTTTGTGCACGCTAAACTACTTGCAAAGTAATTATCCTCATATTCATAGAGTCAAAAATGAATTGGAAATGTTTCTTCTTAAACAATTTTTTTAAAATATAATATATTTTTAGTTTTAATCAAAATATATAGAAAATTTTTGTTAATACTGGCAATACTTCGTTTTATATCTCAGCAATTGTGCTATCTGGCAATACTTTTAAAATATAGCCACCACTGAACGTTTCTCTGATACCTTTTATTCGTGTAGAAGAAAAAACGCGTCGTGTTGCATTGAATTGTGATTCTTTAAACTAAGAAAAAAGTGACAAAACTTATTTAAAATAAGTAAAAATTCTAGTAATTGTTGTTATACATATTAAAGTTTCCTGAGTTAACAAAAATATGGAAAAAATATACTTAACGTATTGATAAAATCGTGATTAAATATCTACGAAAGTGGGACAAACAACTACACACAATGTAGACGATGTTAAAAAAAAGAAGAAAACATGAAATAATAAAAAAACGGGTAGTAGTAGAAGGAAAGAAAAAAGAAGTCACAAATTAGCATTGCGAAACGTGTGCCTATGAAGAATAAAATAAACTGCAATTGATAAAAACTTATGAAATATATATCTAAAATTTCTTATATCGAAGAAAAAATGTTCCAAATAATTATAAAACAATAACATTGTAACAAAACGCTAATATCCCCTTCTTATGCCGCGTTTGCCTGTGTGTGCGATTTCGTGTTTTCTTTATAACATACGGTCGTTGTGTTTCGTCGTTTTCAACGTCGTCTTTTTATATGCCTAAATTTTTATTTGAAAAGTGTTAAATTTCTAGGGCATCAAATATTAATGCAATGAAAAGGTGTATTTTTCTATAAAATTTATTAAATTGTATTAACAATAATCTGAAATATTAAATGTGGGATATACCAAACTGCCAAGAAAAAAGATCTAGCAATGGCTTATAATTTTTCATGTTTGCCTCTCTAGTGGTGAGTAATGTTGCTTTCATATGTATAGTGTTGTTGTTTTTTAGTATATATGTATACAAATACAAACAAACCGCGCATTTCTCCGCCTTTTACTAGTGTTTATTGCCAGGGTAAACGTTAAGCAGAGTAATTTTTTTTCCTGTATTAAATATTTATCGTTGCCAGACAATTCAATTTGTTATTTTGATACAGCACCCATATTAGGTTTGTTTTTGAATGTAGTTGAGTTGTGCAAACTTAAAAACTCTTGTTGTAAATATAACTTTCAGATTAAGTTACTTCAGAAGCAAAATTTTATCAAATAGTTATTTTGACATCATAAAATTACAGCTGCAATAAAATGTGGCTAAAACCCTGGGCTGTCCAACCATCTTAGTTGAACTCAAATAGGCAGACTATGTCTCTCTTTATATAAGTCAAAAATTTGTTTGCCATCTCATATACATACATATGTATGTATGTATAAGATTTAGACAAACATGAAAGTTGTCCTCAAAATAGAAAGAAAAAAATAAATAATGCAAAACCTTTCTATTTACAAATTAATTTAAATTGCAGATATTTCATAGTTTTATACCTATGGAATGGAACAACTTTACAATTATTATTGATTTAGTTATTATTAATATGTCTATTAATTATTTGTCATCGACTACACCTATGTAAGTTTGTTATGCTGAAGTCAACCGATGTCTTGCCATAAGTAGCTAATTCAGTCAGTCAAGATAATAAAATATATGTAAATATAATTTCTTTGGGGATATGCATATAAATCTGAATGAGTATCTAAAACATAATATTTGGCAACAAATTATAACGCTAGATAGCAGAAAGAATTTGGCAAACACTAAAAATTTCGGATAAATAGGTATATAAATTATTGATCTTTGTGCAAACATTTGTACAAATAACGAAACACCTCATAAACAACGCAAACGGTTTGCGCTAACGCTCGCTTGTCAATCCGTTTCTTAAGTTTACTTAGCTCTTAAGTTTTATTTATAATTCTTATTGAATATTGTTAGAAAAAAATACTTTATTATTTATTTGTCAAAACACCTTACTGCCATCAACCTCATAATCTTGTGTCGCTAACAAACACTAGCACAATAAAAGAAAAGAAATGAAAAGATTAATAAACTTTAGTCAAACAAGAATCAATACACAAGGGAATCCCTCTCAATTGTTCAATGACAAATATGAAGCAAAACAAATACAGAAACATTTGTTAAAAACAAATTATTTAGTTTTAAATATTTATGTAAGGAAATTTGAATACCCCAATAATATGCTGTTTTCAAAGCAGCCAATGAACGGTGGATAGTAAAAGTAGGTACCTATTTCGCCACCGTAGAATAGAGTTAATTTGCATTGTCGTGTTAATTTGTATGCCGTCCTGTGACTACTCAGCTGCCGGTTTTTTATTTTCTCTTTCCAAAAAGCCAAGAAATCTCAAATCACTTGTGTACTTAGGTAATTATGTGCCTGTACCTATTTCTCTTTACAGATATCTTGGAAACCCATGTACCTACCAGGAACATGGTACTCATTATAGCTATGCTAACATAAGATTAATTTCATAGGTACCTATCTAATTTCATAAGTATGTTGGAATATTGGATGCCATTGTATTTATACGATTGATATCAATAACTAAGTATGTATGTATGTATGTATGTATGCAGTAAACATCTGTAGCTATAGTACATATATACAACAAATGTATGTATTGCTAAAGCAGCCATGTGTTCACTAGAAAAATACTATCCCCATACATTTTACAAAAATATAGTACCTACCTATTTACAAAAATATTAATATTGTTGATTCAATAAATCTAAATGGGTGCTCTGATGCATAATTTTAACAATATAACTACACAAGTTAATGGATTAGAGATAAAAAGCAAAAAAAAAAATACATTAAATGTCTTATTACTCCCAAATAAACTACATATGTAGGTACTTACTACATAGTACATGTGTGTGTGTATCTATGTACATTAGATACTCGCACAATTTTTGGATCAGTGTATAGGTATATAATACCTACACTGCATACATATGTATGCGTGAAGTGTGTATCTCTGTATGCAAACAAATTTAAATAAATACAAAAATATTGTTTGAGTTTTACAAAGTTGTAATAATTATATTATTTTTAATTTCCATTGCGTCCGTTCGCTATGCCTCAATTGCATGTGTAGTTGTATTTATAAATGAAAAAAAAAACAAATTAAAAACATTCGTATAAATACGAACAACCATCATATTTAGTTGTTATTTTTTGTGCTTCAAGAGTCATACGTACAAATAAATAAATAAAATAAAAATGTAGGTACAATAATTCAAAAAATGAGCATTGCTGCTCCTTCTATGCTACGTACGTACGCTTAGAGTGGTGAAAATATATTGATACCAACAACTAGTTAGCTAAACCGAAAAGTGTGAATGTTCCATGTTTACGAATACATTTTATTTAGTGCTCGTATTTTATTTTCGTGCTTTTTTCTCTATTGCTCCTCTCTTTTCTTCATACCTCATTTTGTATTTTGATTTCCATTTAATTGCAATCTCCAAGAGGCAACATGTACGAATATACAGTAAGTGATAAAAGTTACACCCGTCATTATAGAAAATTACAAATTATGACCGACTTCCAAAAATGCAATCGCTCGAATATAGCATAGTGTATATGTATGTGCATGTATATATTTCTGAATAACATTCTATAGTCTGCACAACATTCTAGAGTCTAGGAGATAGATAATGCAAATTAACACAAAGCTAAAATCTAGCCCATGGTACTATCATACATCAGGTAAGCCAGAAGCGCCATCTTCAGCATGAAACAATTCTTGCAAATACCTTTCTCGTGTTACTTTAAATGTAAATACCTAGGTATATTATTTGATTAAAAAGTATAAAACGAATAGGTACAAAGATAAAAAATGATTAATAACCAAACTCTTCTTCCTTTCAATTAAAATTACATATGTTATTTGACAAAACGAAACGTACTGTAGGTAAATATAATAAATTAAAAAAGTTGTAAAAAAAAGTTTATACAAACATAAAAATAAAATTAAATAAGTATGTAATAATAATGTGTATGTAATAATTTTTTTACTATATACCTATTTGCTTATTTGCTTAAGGTTCATTTTTATTAAACTCTTCTGGTTTCTTGACCTCTTTTTAATTATTATTGTATTCTGATATTTTTAAGCTTAAGGTCTCTTTATTTTAGTTTAATTTCTAATTTCTATATTTCGTCACTCCTTTGTGTGACTTCTTCAGGAAATAAAATAATTAATTTCCTGAAGAATCTTAATTCAAATGTAATATAGCAATATAAAATGTTCGTTAAAATTATTACTCCATTCTTATTGTTTATTATAAATGTAGATAGGTATACACGAATACTGTCACATGTGCCATTGTTAATCAATTCAAACATTCATATAATGGGTCTTATTACGATTATTGAATCGACTCGATATTTTGCAATAGGTTATAGAAAATAACATTATTATTATTTTATGTACAAACTCCCATGTCTACTATTAGTTAAATGTACTGGAAGTTTTAAATCCATCCAAAGTACAATTGTTGGACACTGTATATTCTATTCATATCGGAAAGATATGGTTCTCCACTTCTACCCAATCACTCACTATTTGCTTATTTGCTTTAGGTTCATTCTTATTGCTCCCATATTTTGTACTTGGCTGTTGTTTTTTTTTCTACATGGAATTATACGAAGTCTTTATGCGTATCTACAAAAACATTTTTTCATTGTCTCTTTCATTCGTATTCGTTCGTTTGGTTCGTTGGCATAGACATTTATCGTGTAAGTTAAATTTTTTGTAAAAATCACTAGAATTCGATTAACTAAAAATGGTAATGATATCTCGACGATATGCTACACTGCAAATCAATTGAAAATTGCGATTCTTGTCATCTTCGCGATGGTATTTCGCTTAAAAAGTTCGGCAAAAAAAAAAAGAAATAACTTGCGTGCGTAAAAGTTATGACACTGAAACAGGCTGAGCTAAACGGAACGAGCCAGTTTTTTGAAGCAAACGAAAAAAAGTAAAGTGAATTGTGAATAATTGTATATAAAATACTTGTATTTTTGTAATAATTAACTAAAAGCGATAACGATATTTTTTCTATACTCCATTATTTATTTTGTCAAAGTTGCGAGTTGTGTATTTATTGTATGGCCTCATGTCTCGCTTATTAAATGGTGTCCCGTCTCGTATCGAGTCGTATGAAAAATATTTCTTTGTGTGTGTGTTTACTTTTTTTATTTTGTGTTTTATGTATTTTTATTTTGTAAAAAAAGAAAAAAAAATGTACAAACACAGCAACAACAATAATTGTGTTTTTAGTTAATTTGTTTGTGCTTTTGTGTGCGGATGAAAGTGTATATTTTCTGTGAAGGTTTGCTTGAGAGAGTGCATTGAGTATTTCATATGTAATCTGAATTGAGAATTCAACATACATACCTACATACATAAGTATGTAGGCATGTAAATAAATATTTAAGCTTAAATAAAATAATTACATACCTATCTATTAAAAATTTTATCAAAATATTGCCCCTTGTTAGAAATTTCGACCTGCTTCCCCATTGTTAATACATATCTATGTTTGTATGTAAATACATCCATATGTATTTTCTATACATGCATATACATACATACATATGCATACATGGGTATGTAAATTTATTAGGTTTAAGACAGTGATGTCAAATGTGATTGTGTTGGTGAGATCACTCTTATCTCTTACATTCCCAGCGGGAGAAATGTGCGGTTGCGAGGCCTAATTAGTGGCCTTTTCTAAGAGTATCCTTTTATTTACCAATAATATCTTCTAATTTTATAAGTTGTAAAAAAGGGTTTCGAAAATTGCCAAATGCTCAGATATTTAATTTTAAAATATTTCTCCATTTTTAAGCTGAACATTTGGTTAGTTTATATACAAGAGAAACAATTTTTACAAAAAGTCTTACTTATGAATTAATTTAAAAGCTACTTTAAGAAATTTTCGAAAAGATGTACCTACATACAGTGGATCCAACTTATTTCAAACCTCTTATATGTATTGTATATATATATTTATATAAATATATTATTTCTGTTTAGAGGCCTCAAAACAGGACTTGCGATACTTCCCGCTGAATGAGAGTGTTTTTCAGTAAACAATTATATTTTACGCTCTCAAAATAAAAGAGCGTAAGCGTACATGTGAGTTTTGCTTCCACAATTGTGTATGAGACTGACATCACTGGTTTAAGAAGATAGCCGGATTTATTTATCCTTATTGCATTTGTTTCATGATAACATTGGGACACTGGTTAAACTATTTTATGCAAAATAGGTATATGTATGAAAGGGTAGCTGCCTATTTCCTTTTGATTTACATATGTATGTACATACATACCTGTGTATGCAATCTCATGGGAATTCTTGGAAAATTCTGATATTTTAGCCGACATAGGTATGTACTATGTATACATATAAGTATTTATCTATGTATATAGTAGGTATGTACCTACTTACGTATATATTACTTACGAAGGATACCTATCTAAAAGAATGTAATTTTCTTTGCGACTTATTAATTGTAAAGACTTCTTACAGATCTTCTGTGTACATAAAGGGTATTTTTTTTATAGACTAGCATAAGTTTTAATCGTAATAAAACAAGGCAATATATTTTTAATATCAATGAAGCGGGCTTTACTGGAAAGAAAACTACGAAATTAATTTTCCATAATGTAGAAGGACATAACCCAGTTGTTGAGAACGGCGACGAATGCTTTCCGGTACAGGGACTACAGCTTCTTTAGTGCGCACTGTTCAGCGTCCCACGGGATGCACATTGTCAGTAACACTAAATGTTGTCCGAAAACGATCTATTGTTTTTCGAATTAGCCGATCTGAAGGACGATTATGTACGTCCTAAAATGGAAGAAGTGCACTAGGAGTTCATTGCAAAACATTTTTTAATTGTATTATACCTCTATTTTATATAAAAACTCATACATAGCTACATATACCTATACAGAACTAATTCTTAATGATTGGACTACTTCTTTTTTTAAGTAACTTGAACATTTTTCCGAAATATATTACAAATGTATTAATTTGTAGTCTAGAAAATAAAGCCAGTTCAAAAATAAAGAGATTTAATTAGGATTAATATTTCTTATTATTTTTTATTACATATAAGCATTAGTGCATGATGGTTGTGTTAGTTGTTGCCAGCCTGTTTCAATGATGAAGGCATAGTCACTGATAACTGAAAATAATTGGCAGCGACTGACACTATCATGTACTAAAAGCAGAGTAACAGCACCCACCTTCGTCGGCCCTGTAGCAAAAATTAGCCGGCGAAGTAAAAGGTTGAAATAGCTACAAAAACAACTGTCTATCTTCTCATCTTTCCTAATCTGTTCCCTCAATACTATCCCCTCGTTTTCAGTTTCGGCGCAATGCATTGTATATATAGGGGTCATCCCCTGAGTGCTGGTCCAAAGATTAAAAAAAAAATAAATATTTATGTATTTCTGACTGAAAGCATTTCATAAAGGTATTTCAAAACTGTTTGTTTTGTTATTTCATTTAACAATGTTTTACACCAAAAATATTCCTTATATTTTGGCAGAAGACCCCATTTCCATCATGTGAACTCAACGCATTATTCCTAAATTAGACAAACGTTATAAATCATCTAAAATATATGTATGTATCTATCTATTTACAGTATTGGCAAGATATTTTATGGATAAACATTTTTAAAAGACGTTTTGTATCTACTAGATAATGCAAAAATTAAATAATATGATCGTTCAAATATAATTTATTTGTTATCCATTTAGCGGCTTTAAAAAAAATTTACATAAAGTTATGCTTCTGATTAGAGGGGTCCAAATTGCTGTTTGCCACCAAACAGCAATTCTGGTTCGACAGCCGATTGGCTTGCCAGATACATTTTTAAAGTTCTTTACATATGTACATTCAAAAATGTTCTCAATATTATCCTACCAAACCTATAAGAATTACAGGTACCAAATATGTGAAAGGAATCGGTTTCGCTGAATTTTATAAAAATACTTCGTACAATTCTAATGGACTGGAGGTATCACTTTGTATTACACGACCTAATACAAATTTCATGAATAGCAGTAAATATCGACTGTTTTACACAAAAAGTTATGATCAAGCCAAAGTAATTTAACATAATTTGATACTAGGTTTCAGTTTAAAACAGTGGAATGAAAGACTTCGACCCAAGTTTCATCATAAATAGTTTGTGGTTATACGTTATTTATGTATGTATGTCATGGAATATGAATCCCAAACATTCGGTAATTTTTGCATAGTTAATTAATAAACTACAACCGCAGGGTCATACCGATTCTAGTCGCTGACATGAATGTCGATCACCAGACATGCTAGAAGGATGGGCCTGTCCCATAATGAGTTTAGTCGAAGTTAGCGTGAAGAAAGTGGGGTAGAAACAGTTTTCTACTTTCTTAGACAATTTCCACCTTTAAATCTCTCGAGATAAACATTTTTAGGCAATTTTTGGCTGGATATCCAACCGTACATGGGTACGGAACTACATATATGTATATGTAGGTGGACTTGGGAAAGTGTAGTGGTCTGTCGAAATCTATCACCTAGTTTATAATTGATTGCCTACACATACTATACATGCATATATAAATCAAGATATTCACAGTTTTCAATTAGGGGAATATTTTCGAATATTTAAAAAACTAGACATTTAATGCATAAAACCTAAAAGGAATTTTTAATAAATGGCATCAAAAATTAGATTAAGTAATATTAAAAATTTTTTTCATACTATCGAGCAACATATGTAAATATATTTATGTATGTATATGTAACTTCATAATACATACATATGTACACATACATACATACTTACATATTAAAAAAAGGACGTTGCTATAGGTTCTGTCTAGCAAAAATTCAAATTCATTCGTGAAAAGAAACTTTGATGCTTTCTTTTATTTTAAAAAAATTAATTTGTCTAATAACGTATTAATACCAAATAAATACCCATTATATATTTATTCCTATTAATTATTTAACCATTTTTGTCGCTCTTTATGTATATACATATGTAAGTGCATTTTTTAAATTATTTTGTTTTATTAATTTTTCTTTTCTGTTAATTGCATTATTTTCGTTTTTTCACGATTGCCGTGTTGTGTATATTTCTCAAATTTTGCATAAAAAAAGTTAATAAACAAATACAAGTACATATTTGACGTTGCTATTGTTTTTGCTTGCAACACAAGGTCACATTGGCAGCACCTCTCTCCTACATATCTCTGAGAGAGTGTAAATACATAAATTCTGCACTTTTATAATTAAAATTTTGGAAATTTTTTTAATATCGAACACAATTACTAAATATGTACAGATATTTCATAAGTAATACCTAAATTTATTATATGAACTTATGTAGTTACGCGTGTAGCATACCTATACGAGCTTATGTACATATGTACATACATACATATGCACATATCTAAGTACATTTGTAGATATACTTAGATAAAATTTTTATTATAGATTATGGCTGTGTTTTCTATATTTTTTCATAGCTTCATTCGTGTTATAGGAACTGTAGTGTGTATGTATGTATTTTCAACCTGAAAAGTTCTAATTTGGAAATCAATTTTTGTGCTTATTATTAATTATTCAGATGTAACAAATTATAAGTTATACTCAAAGTACAAATTATAAGTTATACACCCTTAAATTTTTTAATATTCTCCTGTCAATAGTTTGCTTTAATATAAAGGTTCCCTCCTAATTGACAAGCTTTTATTTAATTTGTATTTGTATTTCAACGACGACTGCTTTAAGTTATTAACTGCCTATTTCGCAATGTCTAATGTATTCTTTCTTTTGAACAAATACATATATTTAAAATAAAAACAACATTTTATAAATTGTTTCTGTTTCAAATGTATTTACAAAGAAATAACTCTTTCTTTGCGTATAAATCGGCAGTTATTCAATATCTGCCGCCAATCCATTTATTTAATAAAGATCATTTAATAAAAATAGTTTTAGGCCTTTATTTTCCATTCACAATCGAATATCCTTAACATTTATACATTTATTTTTTATTTAAAACAAAATACAAATTTTCGTTTGGTATTTTTCTACATTGAAAGCCAAAAAAATATATAAGTTTTTTCATTGTTGTTTCAATCTAAATTCCCAAACGAAATTTGTTATTTCATTTACTAAATCAGCCAGTTAGTTTAGGTTAAAATAAATTAAAATGTAAAAAAAGTACGAAAAGGCATTAAAAGACTCAATTTTCAATAGAAAATTTCAGTAGAAAAAAGTACGTAAAGCTATTAAAAAGTTTTTACAAGTCATCTAAGGATACCATAAGGATAATATAAAACAATTAGCCTATAGAATCTTAATTCAAATTTAATATAGCAATATAAAATGTTCGTTAAAATTATTACTACATAAAATTTTTATTTAACAATATTTCCAGCGGAAAATTTTCAGTTAGATGAAAAATAATGAAATTTACATAATGGAAAGAAAAATATGATTTGTTTTTGTGACATCTCCACTTATAACGAAATTTGTCAATACTTTTGAGGTATTTTCTGGAAATATCTATAGTAAATTCGGCTTTAAGATTTTTTAATTTGCATTATCTTTGTTGCTGTTTTATGAAATTATCTGAAGCTTTCTTTTTGATAAAACGATTTCGATTTCTTCTCGGTTTCTAGAAACTCATCTTTATTGAAATTAAGGCGAAAAATTAAAATGGCTTATAAAATTATTTATCACTTAGATAATAATGGAATATTTCACTTTTAATGATACAAATTTTATTTTATTTTTAAATAGTAGTAATAAAGCTAAATTATTTTTCTTAACTAAATATTTTTCCAAATTCCCTAATGATTGTAGATTATAGGACTTGTTATATTTCTTTTTGTTGTAGAATGCATAATTTCCAAAATTGTTCTGAAATAGTGGGGTTCATTTTTGTAGGAGAGATTCTTCTCTGTTATACATATGTATGTGATATAGCTTGACTCCAATTAGGTTATTTTAAAAAGGGAGTCATCATTATGAAATGGTTATGTAATATGCTAATATCTGACAACAGCCGCAATTTGCGATATTTCAAAGTTGTATATAAAAATATTTAAAAGATTTTTTCATGTTTTTCGAACTAAAATTCAAAGTTGCTTTTTTGGCGTTCTGTTTGATTCAAAATTGGCCGCACAGCTGACATAGTACGAGAGGAACTTACGACCGCACGCATTAAATACTCTTGCTCATAGTTTTCTTTTCACTGGCTAAAGCACAATACTGATGCCGGTCGCGTTCCGAGTTGAAGATGTTTTTTGTCGAAGTACTAATCTTGACTGGCCTGTTGGCTTGCTTGTGTTTTTTTTAGACAATTTAGCTGTTGTTATTTTTGTTACTACTTTTGCTGTTGATGTTGTTGTTGACGTAAATGAGGTGAACGACCAAAAACCAAAACAATGCGAGCGAGAAATGCAACAATTGTTTGAGCTTAATGCGTCGCTATATACACCATTCTCCTTGTTACGGTAAATCTCTCTCCATAAATATACAAATATACGAAGGCAATGACAATGACGATTATGATGTTGTGGTAGCTGCTAATGATGACGTTCTTTTTCTCTCGTTTTATTTGTAGCTAGTTGGTGTTATTGGTCTAGTAGTAATAGCTGATTAGTTGGCTGGCTGGTTTGATACTGCTGTCATCTTTGCAATGTTTTTCGTCTAGGCATGTATTTTGTGAGCAGCAACTACGCCATGCGAAAAAAGTTTGACCTACCTACCGACAATTCTATCTTGGAATTATTTTCATCACTTTTACCCATTCATTGTGTGTTAAATAAACTACTGTTTTATGTTGATGTGTTTTAGTGGTGATTTATAAATTATGAGATAACACGTTGAATAAATTTCATACTCAAGGATCAGAAATTTTATTTTTTTTATTTTTAATTTTATTAGTATTATAAATACTTTTTTTAAAATATATACATTATATTAACTTTCACAGAATTAGAATTTTTGATTTTAAAATTTAAACGATCATGCTGTTTTTAACAAAGTTAACACATTGTCTTTTAAAGATAGGTATAATAGTTTTTTTGATAATCTGAATGGATTTATTGTCATACCGTCTAATTCGGACTTATTTTAGGTTTAGGAGAGAACGTTCTTATGTACATCTTTTAATATAACTAAATACATATATAAATTTATATGGCAAATTATTAAACAATGACTTCAGTTAAAAAAAAAAAAATTATTTTATTTCTAATATTTCGTCACACTTTGTTTTTAACTTTTTCAAGGAAACGATTTAAATGAATTAATTGATAACGAAAATGTTGCAAAGAAAATATCTTTTGAACCTGTTTCTTTAAGTTATTTTTAAATAATCTTTAAATATAAGTACATAATAATAAAAATAATGAAAATAAAAAAATTAAAACAAAAATAATGAAATTAAAAAAAAATAATAAATAAACAATAAAAAAAAGATAGGAATAATAGAAAAAATTAAAAATAAGTTAATAAAAAAATAGATAAATAATGAAAAAATAAACAAATAAAAAATAAATAGAAAAGAAAAAAAATAATAATAAAAGATAGGTTAAAACTAACTCAAAAACACATAAAAAATGCGAATTAACGGGGGGACCAAAATTATGTAAATTTTACAAATTGTTGAGTTTTTCGAATGAAAGGGGCTAATTCGTGAACGTAATTTGATAATAAAAATAACCAGAAAATATGTAGGTACATATTCCTTCATTGCAAACATAAATTCCTGATTTGGCGACGAATCCTTTAAAAGGGGGATGTAAAGATAAAAGATTTCTGAAAATTACGGCCGTTTTTCAGTGTGTGTTTGTGTATGTGTGTATGGATGTAAATAGCAGATGCCTTAGCGCCATTATTTTGTTGCTGTTTATTTTTGACACATGGAATTTTCATTTTATCCACAATTTGTCTTTTCTTCTAAACTGTAATTTGCTCTTACCGCTGTTGATTTTGCTCAAATTCATTTTATTTTTGACTTTTGCTTTGTTTGCTTTTTACGGTTTGCTCTTTGCGTTGTTATCTTGCATGATTTTAATTATTTACTTTCGTTTTTTTTTGTTCATTTATTATTGCTGTGTGAGAGTGTGCGTTTTTTAAACATATGTCTTTTGTGCCTTGTTTGTTTTGCTCTTGATTTTCGCTGTTTTGTGCTGCTGCTCATATTTTGTTTGTTTGATAGGTAGGTATATCCTGTTGCTTTATTGGAGATTCCTTGACTGTATAAGATTTATATAACTATCTGACTCGATCACATGCATATGTATGTGTGTCGTACAAATATTAAAGGATTAACAATAGATCCATATTTTTTATTAAAAGTTTTCAATCGAGAATATAAGAAAAAACAAAATTCTTCAAAAATTTCCTTAAAAGAAGACAATTTTGTGTTATGACATGGTACTTTGGCCAGCCAATTGGAAATTTACAGAGTGGGGGACAATGCCATGTCGAAATATGTGAAAATTACAAAAGTTGCCACTGTTCTCAGATTTACTGTACATCAATTATTGAAAATCTTTTAGCGCATTTGGGCTAAAATAGGCCATTTTAAATCGATTGTACTTATGGATGGGCTATGAGATACAATTTATATACATTTACAAATTATTTATTATTAATTTTTATAATCATCGTAGTTACTAGTGGAACGGATCAGTAAATATTTCGATAACGCTACGGCATAATTCTGACTAATTATTTAGTATTTACTAATTAACTCCACACAGGTAGTTTGAATAATCTCCCTCATTCTGTAACTATTTGTCGACGTCAATGTCAAGACAATATCAAAATTCGAATACTTAAATACTTATTGTGGTGAACAATTGAATTCCATTGATGGCCTCAGACTGTTCTCTAAGGGCTAGAGGCTGTTAAAAACAGACAATTGGTGAAGAAAAAGTGTAAATAATTGTCTTATTTTTGATATTGTGTTGACGTTGACAGCGACAAAACGTTACAGAATAAGGGGGAATAATGTGCATTCATGATTTATGAAAATATTTTGTTAGCGGGAAGTTAGTTATTCGTTGTAATTAAACTTGCGTTGTATTCCAAAAATAATGAGTTGAATATCCATCCACTAGGCCATTAAATTAAAATTAATTTTTAAACTGTTTATCGCTAAAGTAGTTTGTACAATTTTCTGACCTGTTGGCAAATAAATATATTGTACGAAAAGAACGGAAAACTCAATTTTTCTTATCAAAGACAGCAGTTGGACTTAGTGTTAAATGCGGGATTGCATTAGGTATCGATATCTTAATAAAACCACCTTAGACAACAGCAAAGATTATCAATAGATATACATATTAATTATTTTATTTGATCGTATGTATGCTGATTATTTAGTTACAAACTATTTCTTATGTCAGTCGCTTAAAATCGTATCGAACTTTGTTAGCGTGATATGATAACACTGCCAGTTGGAGCCTTCAACTAAATGCCGGCTATAGAAAAACAAATATAATTTCTGAGCAAACAAACTTTCAAAAAAAGAGACTAATTCATAAAAAAATTTAAACGATTTTGCAATAAACACACGTACACATTGAACCTCATTCATTACTATAAAATTCAATAATGAATAAAGTTAAATGAGAGCGATTGTAACGAGAAGATAGGTTCGAAAAGATGAGAAGAATTATAAATTGAAATATCAACAAATATAATTGCTCAATTGACAAGCCTTCTTGTATCGCTTAAAGGTGTACTTATATTTAAAAAGATAATTTCAAAGAAAATTTCTGGCAACAAAACAGTTTGTAAACAATTTTGTTTTGAGAAATCTGGTTTTGTTTAAATTGTGTTTTCAAGTACAACTTTAAACGTTACAAGAAGGCTGATGAATTAAAAATAATATTGGCAGGAAAATTTTTATAACAGATTACATATACATATATAAAAATGTAAAAAAGATAAGAATCAAAGAGGTCAGTCGGATTTCAATAAAATAATACTTGGATTAAAAAAAAGAATAATTCAATTTAAACTTCTGTATACCGCGCCAGAAACTAGGAATATAATTTTAACTTTTGGTTCGATTTAAAAACACCTAAATTTTTCTGGCTAAAGCCATAGACTGTCATCTGAATCTCCCAAAGTTTTTGATTTGCTAACCTGAATGCTAAGATTTTATTATATTTTGTTTTGCAAAGTATTTTTCCCAAGATTGCATTTGTAAGAATAACAGCCTCGCAGTGTTGCATAGACAAATTTCAAATTAATTTGAAATAAATTAAGTCATTTGAGATAATTTGATCATAAGAAAAATGTATCATGTCGCAAATTTCTTAATTTGGGCAAAAAAAAAAAATGATTTGGCCAAAAGCACGTATATGGAAGTGTAGTATAATTAACTTATAACAATTATCTTAAAATATACAATTCGTAAAGAAATAATTAATGAAATTTATATTAAAGAATGAATAAAGACTTAAACCTTCTCTTCTTTTTTTGCAGGATAGTTCTACTTATTACAACTTTAAAGCGGCCGAAAGCACTGCAAAAAAGTTTAAAAGATGTTGAGTTTACGAGGTTAAAGCAAAAGATCTTTCTTGGTGTTGAATTTGACCCACCCACCCAGAAAAAGTAGTAACAACAAGTTGACAAACTAAATGAAAGAGTTTTTTGGCAAATCTACAACTTAAATATAAAAATTAATAAAATATATTTACAATAAAAATAAAACTAAATCATTATAAGCAATGAATGTTACAAATCGACGAAAATCAACGGATGCAGATACACCACAACCAACACAACCCACACAACAGCAACAGCAGCTATTAGCCTATGCCAGTTGTCGTCAGGCGGCAACCGGAGCAGGTACAACAACAGGTACAAGACAAGAGCCTTTACAGTCCATTCAGCACAGAGTGCACGAGGTGTTGGTGGAGAACAACGACGATCAAGAACAGGTTGTTACTTCAACATCTAGCGATTGCCTGCTACCCTTGGCTGCTGAAGGTGAGGGCGAAGAGGTTACTTTGGAATTGGATACTTTGATAACATCACCGGCACGTATTACTAGCAGTACAAATAGCTATGACATATTAACATATAATTCCGATTCATTATCGCACGAAGAGATGGTCATGCCCTCAACATCCGATAGTTCCAGATTAGATAGGGAAGGTAAAACGGCAGCAGCGTCATTAAACTCAATAGCTCTGCATCATAGCATTAATAACAGAATTTCAAAGTCAAACATGGTTGCCAGAGATACTGCGCTTACAACCGTAGCTGAAGCATCGGACAGTGGAGGAGCAGCAGTAGATTGCGATGCCTCTACAAGCACTAGTTCTTCAGATGCATCTAATACAAATCAGAAAATTATTTTAAAACTGTCCAAACCATCATTGGCAACACCTACAGAATCTCATTCCTTGAATTCCCGAATCGAAGATGATTCGCGTAAGGTGGAACCTTTAAAAATCAATTTGCACAATACCCACCATACATCCCATCATACACCGAAGATCACTATAAAACCTGTTCTCAAAGAACCACCGGCCGATATATTGGTATCATCTGAAGAATGTTCTTCATCGGCTGAAGACGAAATGGTGAGCAAATTAAATGCCTCAGAGCCGCATATTGTGCCGAAGCTTACAATACGTGCAAAAAACGAAGAAGTTTCAACTGTGGTACCAAAATTAACCATTAAAATAAGTGATTCGACAAATGCCTCTTCCGAAGGTCACAGTGCACATCCAGCCGCTAATACCCCACCTTTACCAAAGTTAACCATCAAAACTGGTCAAGATGGCCACAGCGAATCTATTATAACAAATATTTCTCCAGCTTCATCAACCACATCTTCATCATCATCATCATGTTCCTCCTCCTCAACGTCTACAAACTCACACGCAGCCTTGAAACCGAGCGCAGCAAATGTTATACCCAAGCTAACCATAAAACCTTTACAGAAATCTCACGAAGCCGTGGAAAGTGAACACCCATCTATACCCAAATTATGCATAAAGGGGAATACAATTTGTGCTGAAATACCGACCACAGAAGATACTTCAACCTCAAAAATACCCAAACTAACCATTAAAACGGGCCAAGAACATGCAGTCATTATAACACAACATAACGATCGTACTAACGCCTTGGGTGGTATACCGAAGTTAACTATTAAAACCAAATCAATGGATTCCACAGAAGATTCAGCCAACACTCATGCCGGCAACGCGCAGAATTCGCCAAATGAAAAGATACCCAAAATTACCATTAAAACAAACAACATGGAATCGCCCAATATTGTAGCGCCGAAAAGAAGCATAATAAGATCGCAAGTAGAAGCCAGCAGCCACTTATCACCCAAACAAGCAGTGCCTAAGTTGACCATAACGCGTCAACAAAACGATATGGTTGTTACCAATAAACATGCAATAAACGCGGAGGAGGAATGTACGGGTTCCATACCGAAAATGACAATCAAAACACATAACAAATCTGAAACTGTGCCTAAATTAACCATAAAAAATATCAGCTGTCAACCAAGACCGCCTTCAACAGAAGAGAGTGGCATGGATAGTGATAACGAAGATGACGAAAGTGAACAAGTAAGAGGACTGACACCACACTGTAAAACAGTGCCGAAGTTAACCATAAAGAATTTAGGTTCGCCACAGCAGAAACTGGCAGTGGTACAAGAAACAACCACAGAAGTGAATAAAACAAACACAGTCGCCAATACAGCTGCTGTAAGTAACGCAATGACTGCCGCCAATGTTGTGATTTCTTCGCCTGCCGATGCGGATGACTTTGTCGACTTGCTTACGGTCGGTAATGGTGCTGGAGAATCTAGTAACTCGCAGGAGTTTTGTGGCTTCAACGACAACACTGCTGATTCTGCTGCAAAAGTTGTGGTTCTAACAAACAGCGAATTGATAGTTCAGGATAATAACTCGGAAGGCCGACGCAATTCCGATGACATGGATATTGATGATGATTTGGGAACAGTTCATGAACCTAAAATCTTTCAAAATGATATTCATTTTAAAACTCAACTAACCGACATGCCCGAGTTGTTAAATGGCACAATACCTCATACGAAGATAACACAAATTATTGATACGGTGGATTTGACCTCCTCTCCGTCGCGTAGTTGTTCACCGGCTCAATTTGACTATAATGAGGACAGCAACTCTAATGCAAATGTCAGTAATTTGGCTATACCCAACACAAATATTCTGTTGGAAAGACTGCAAAGGGAGACTTCTGTCATACAAAATACTCAACAACTGCAGCACCCGCAGCAACAGCAGCCAATGGAAACTAACTCCCACATACCCCCACCTTTGCAACCAAAACCTAATGCCATACAAACTTCTGCGCCAGCTTCTTTGAAATATCCCCAATTGGCTGAGCGTTTAATGGCCAACGGTACTAGTCCAAATAATTTAAGCAACAACAACAACAGCTCGCAAAATCTGCCTCCAAAAAGTCTCCACTCGAAAGAGGAAAATATTATAGATTCAATAGAGATTCTGGATACTCCCGAAGGCAGTCCCCGCAATTCTCTTGATGAGCGTTCAGAAGATTTGCAAAACCTTAATGATAAGACAACAGCAAATCTGCCCAATGGCTTACACTATTCCAATGATAGTGAAATCTATTCCCTAAACAATAATAATTCCAATTTAAAACGTCATGCATCAACCACTAATTTGGCAGGCCAAGTGAATGAAGAAAATCATTTAGAAGATGACAATGTTGGCGAGCTAGCAATGCCACCCTCCAAGCTAAGAAGGCTCGACAATGAAACTATACATACCAAAAACTCCAATTTGATTGTGAATAATAACAATGATTTACTAAATCAAAAATTTCTCAATTCACTAGAGGAATTTAATCAAACAACGGTGGCTGCTGCAACAGTCGTTACTCAGCCTAAAGATTTTAACTGTTTCAAACAAGCCACAACTCATCAGAGAGCGCGCAAACAGAAACATGAGCACCTTTTACAAGTAGCCATGGAGGAGGTAGTCGAATCAGTGCAAACTAATTCCAATGATACTTTTGAATTGGCAGTAGAGAAGAAAAGCAACGAACAACCAAGTGAAAATGTTACACCCGTCCAAAAGAAACGAGGTCGGCCTAGGAAAGCGACTGTAACCAATACTACACTGAACAATGAAGACGATATACCACAAACAGATTCATCTTCCAAATCAAGGCGAGTTCAATTGCTCCGTAAACGTTTAGCCATTGACATGGTAGATGCCGATGAACCCCTAAGAGTATTAGATGAATTGGAATCATCCGTGCCTGGTGCAGGTGAGGAAAATAAAAGTGAGGTTCAGGAAATAGATGCACAAAAAAAGGAGAGGAACTTAAGAACTCCTACGCGCACCTCTAGACGGAGTAATACTCCCACAGTGATGCAAATGGAAAATAAGACCAAAGTCCGTGCGCCTTCTTCTCTGGCAGTAGATAACAACAACAAAAGGTCACTTCTTAAGCAAAATAATGAAATTGCACTTAATCATTTCTTAGAATCAAATTCCTCCATCGCCTCTTCTGTCGCCTCAAATAGTTCTGCTACAGTTAATACAACAGTAGCTCCAATAAGTCATACAGCCCATACTCTCTCAATGGCCTCACAAATTGACTTGACCATGTCATCCTCGTCGAGCAACAGCAATAGCAGCACTACTAACACCGTAACAACCGTAGATGCTACAAACCTAAAACCACAAGCGAGCCTGATGAGCAACACTGCACTGCCTGGCCTAATTATAGGTAGTGGATGTAGCACAACCATACCGTGTATTGGTATTGCCAGTGGAGGAAGCAGTAACAATTCAATGTTACCACCCACCACAATATTGTCATCATCGGATCCTTTACCCGACGTTATATTCAAGCATAATGATTTCTCCTCCATATTGTCAACTCAACAGTTACGTGTACCTATAATGAGTAGTATGCCGGATATTCTAAATGAATCACAAGACGAAGATATGGCTGATGATGCCAGTGGCCCAGATAATTCAGGAGGTAAGTTGAAACAAACCTCGAAAATTGTATTCAATTGAAAATTATAGATTTTAATAATCAATCGGTGATAAATATTTGAATCAATAGATACGAATGATAAGCCTATGGGATTCTCGTTAAATAAAATATAAAAAAAAGGATTTTTATTAAAGTAAAAATATATTTTTTATGAAATATAAAAATATATTTTTTATGAAATATGAAAATATATTTTTTATGAAATATGAAAATATATTTTTTAAATTTTTTAGGAAATATAAAAATATATTTTTTATATAATATAAAAATATATTTTTTATATAATATAAAAATATATTTTTTATATAATATAAAAATATATTTTTTATATAATATAAAAATAATATATATTATAAAATATGAAAAAAAATTTTATAAAATATAAAAAAATATACATATGTTGTGTAAAATATTAAAAAAAAGTTATATAATATAAAAAAAATATTTTTTTAAAAATATAAAGAAAAATATTTTTTATACAATATAAAAATATATTTTTTATGAATATATTTTTTATAAAATATAAAAAAATATATTATATAAAATACAAAAAAATATTTTTTATAAAATGTAAAAAAATATTTTATAAAATATTATTAAAAAACATAGCAGAAATTTTTTTAAAAAATTATTTAAAAATTTCTCTTGTAGAATTTATAGTAAAATAAATAAAAATTTAAAGCGGAACTTATAAGGGGCATCAATTGGAAAACTAACCAGATCGAATTAAAACTCGATATTCGAAAAAATTAATAACTGTATTCTTAGCATGAATTTCAAATGGATTGATTAGCAAGTAGTCATTTGCTTTTGACTGTCATTGCAAAGAAACAAATTAGTTATGATCCTTATTCATTTGACTTGTCTTTCATAAAGTGATTCTTTCTACGTTTCTTCATTTTCTTTACAAATTTTATATGATCTTTCTTCTTCAGATGACTCAGCAAGCTCTTCTTCTACACCTGGACGAGGCCGAGGTCGAGGCAGAGGTTCTCGCGGTGGTCGAGGGCGAGGCTATAAGGCCCATCGTTTGGGACGTAACGCTAGTGCTGTATCGAAAGCTATAGCCATGAATCGACCGCGATGTGTAGGTGCTCTAAAGCATACTCCGGATCCTGACAGGATGAAAGGCCTTTACAGTCCCGTAAGTAGACCAAAGAATTCTTAAATTAATATACATGTGTATACGTAGTATGTGCCCACGCTCGAAGAAAATAATGATGGGTAATAGCTTATAATAAAATTTTATATTAAAAATTTAGAAAGTCTTGCAGGAAATCATAAGCGGAAGGAGAAATATCGGTCTTTCAACAAGAACTTTGTTTTCTAAAACAAAATAAAACAAAAAATTTAGATAAAGATGATTCAAATTTTTATTGTATTACGAAGAGAAAAGTTCGGCAATTATGAATGAAAAATTATATATGTATATTTGGATCTGCTTCAACACTGTGGCTCACGGCTGCAATGTTTTCAGTTGTCGAACACGAGTTGCTATTGGTACATTTTTTATCGAATCTGCCGACTCAAATTGAACGATATAATTCTTATGTTGTCCGAAAATATCACGAATTTTACGAAATGTGACTTTAACAGAAGAGCCCGTTTCATAGTGGATTTTAAATATTTTAATGCGATTTTCGAGCCAAATTGAATTCATTGTAACAATTACCAATGCATCTACTACGAATACGTTAAAATAAACTAAATGTCACAACTATCATGTTATTGGTGTTTCCATGATTGAAACACAAAGTTCTTGCTGAAAACCCCATATTTTCATAATTCTATTTTAGCAAGTAAATATGTATGTATGTAGACTTGTGGAGCGTAATCAACAATATTCTCTTTCGCCGTATTGCGAACACCGGTTGTTTCACTTGCTACAGGAAATTTTATACTCAATATTGTGCATATTACTTGCGTACATACATATGAACATGCAGCTCCATATGTATGCATTTACATACATATAAAAAATAATGTTATTAAAAAGTTCTCAATGAGTTTTTAATCAGTTTTAGCGTAATTGCTTACAGACATACATACATATGTATGTATGTAAATTGAAAAATAATAATTACGTTTGTTAACATATTTAATGAAATTATGTACAATTGGAATGGCACGTTAGTAGATCACTTCAAAATATCATTGATATCCATCCATCCATCCATGTCATCATCAGAAGTTACTACTAATCGAAAATGAAAGTTTAGAATTCTGTGTAAGGAACATACATATGTACATGCACACATACATATCTACGTGTACTGTATGCACTGTATATGCACATGCATATGTATGCTCATATGTACATGTATGTGTGCATAAGAAATGCATACGTATATATATGTGTGCATTCTATACACCTGAATTGAATGTTGTGCATTTTGTATATGCATAAGTATGTGATTACATAAATTCGGGCAAGAGCAAGCGAGTATAGCAAATGCAAATGTAACACCACCACAAAGTGAACGCTACGAAAACAACGAAAAAATGCAATACATAGGAATAGAGAAAATTCACAATTGTATTCTTGTTTTTTTTCCGATTTTTGAACTACCAACCACAAACAACACAATGAAAGAAGAAAGAAAGTGTTGGAAATGTATGTCAGGCTACAAACAATACAAAAATGTAAACTTTTTTTCATTTATAAAAGAGAGCAGTCAGTAGTGATGATTTAAAAGTAATTTCCATGTACTCTTTTTTTTTCGTTACTACAGTAACAAATACTAGTTTAACTTGTTTTTTGCATTTGCTTCACATTCTGTTAATATCAGGTGTATCGCAGTTTTGCATTTGCAAAAAGAAAACAATCTCTTTGGTTTCATTTTAATAGAGTGCTAACAAGCCATTTAACACTTTTATTCCAACTCAATCTATACATTGCACTATGCTATGCATTTAATTAACATGCCATTGTTCAATCCTGTTAACTCTCTTTCAATTTGTTCTTTTGATAATAAAGTTGCTGACAGTTCCCCCTATTATTGCAACATGGCTCAAATGTAGGGGGGTAAATTGTATTTTTCAGTGGCTACGAAAAATTTCAATGCGTTTTCTCATCCATATGAGATACTTTTTTTCGATTTTTCTTTTAATTCTTTTACTAGTGCTCATTTAGGATTTTATACATTTATTTATGGGTCTCTTTGTTACTGAACACTTTATGAGGGGAGAGCATAATACAAATACATGTTATTTATTTGTATGTATGTACATATGTATGTATGCACGAACATGAATATTTACAATAAATCTGTGTGGTGAATTTGTTGGGTTTATTGTCAGTAATTATTAATTAACGATATAGACACATAACATTGTAATTGAGTTATTTATTTGTTGTAATATGCATGTATGTACTATGTATGCATCGTAATTCATTAATTAAATATTAGGTACTGCCAGTGTGACCAGTTGGAGCTATATTTTAAAATGGGGGTTTCAACTAAGGGGAGTTACATACATACATATGCATGTATGCATTAGTGTTGTGAGAGTTTTCCTATCGGAATTGTCGAATATTCGGTCCATTTTCACATATATACACAATTATTATTCATATTTAGGATTACGAATGTAACGTGGGAAACATGAACTCATTTTATTTCCTCGAATCTTTCCACTGTTAGAAAATGAAATAATAGGAGGCTTTATTAGGAAGAATAGGTCGAAAGGTCGTTTGCTTCGCCTAGAATGGGCTTGACTTTCGAATGGCCTAACAATAAAACAAATCATTTTAACAGATTCGAGAATATTATTTGAGGCAACTATTTTTAGGTATGTGAAGAATAAATATAAAGCTGTTTCAGTAGTCTCCATATTGGATATTGGAGTTGACATAGCCCCTCTATTCTATAACTATTTGTCAACGTCACTTCAAGATAATATAAAAAATAGGGGAATATCAAAATTAGGACACTGAAGAACAGTTATCTACTTCGGACAGCCTGTGATTACTCTGTAAGGCTTTGAATATGTAAGAGGCTGTTAATTCCTGAAGAAATTTAGTACAAAAGTATAATATTTTTGATACTGCCATGACGTGACGTTAACAAATAGTTACAGAATAAGGTCGAATATACATATCTGCCTCTTTTGAAATAATTTTATTTATTTTATTTGATAAAATTTTTTTTTCAATGTTACTACAGCAATTTAAATATGTAAATAAAAAAATTAAAATTGTTTCACAGAAAACAAACCCTGTTTAATTTGTTAAAAAAATACTAGATATTCGCTCAAAATTAAAAATTTCGTTTACAAAGTTGTGTGTTCAGTGTTTAGAGAATGATACCAGGGCATGGGTGTGCGTAGTGGGTTTGATACTGAAGTAACATGATGGTTCCATCTAATTATTAATGTGGAAACAATTGAAACTATCACAATAATAGGTAGAATTTTACTTCCTTAACAAAATCATTTAAATAAGACTAACAACTTTTGATTGATTTTAAGCCCTTTAAACCTTAATACTCTCTCTTCCTTTAGTCGCCTTCGGTTTTTGAAGAAGACACCCGTATGAGTGCTGATTTATCGCAAACCGTAATACAATCCGAACCTCCACAAACTCCAACAAAGTAAGAAAATAAATAAAACAATAACAATTGACTAAATGAATTAACATTTATGAAATCTTTTCCAGGCAACCCGATTTTTTAAATAATGAGGAATCGCAATCATCGATTATAAGCAATACAAGTATGTTAGATCCAAATAACGTGGCAGCGTTACAAAGTGCTAAAAAGCCGGTAAAACGCAAGAAAATGGAAGTTTGTGTTGCCGAAGAGTAAGTTTTGTTAACAGATTCACTATATGAAACAGCTTCAACTTCTTTTGTTGTATATTTTTTTACTTTAAGTGCTGAGTTGACAGTTTCTTCCATAGCCGAGTATGAATGGCCACCTCCCAAGGGTTGTTGTCCTTCTAAAAATCGCGACACTTTTATGATACAAGAACAAGTGGCCCTATATTTGGGTATAAAAAGTTTCAAACGTAAATATCCCGATTTACCACGCAGACAAATCGATATGGAAGAGCGTAATTATTTACAAGAGAAAAATTTGGTTTCGGAGAAAATGTGTGATTTGGGTATTACGGCCGTTTGGGCGTCTGATATTTTGGATATTATGTATACAGACTTTTATGACAAATATGAAGAGTATAAAGATTTTGTGCGACAAAAGCATTTACGCGAAATAGAGGCTAAACAAAAGTCACTTGGATTAAATGTAACTGGTCGCGGTTTGCAAGCTAGGGATAGAGCTATGTTATCGACTAGTAAATGGAACACCTACTTCAATAGAATGTGAGACAACAAATTCATATTTTTTATATGTTTATTATTATTAATGTGATCTTCATGTTTATATAGTCGCAAAGAGGAACGTTTGTCCTGTTTGGATTTACAAACTTTCACTGTCAACAAGCCTTGTCCGGCCTCAGCTCCTCTTGCAGCTATACCCAACCGTCCGGTAGCTGAAGCTGTGGCACGAGCCGCCAAAGTTGAGAAAATAGCACAACCACCAACGTTACTAAAAGAACGTATTTGGGAACCGATTAGGCCCAGAGATGTTTATTATCCCTTGTCTTTAGTGCCCGGACAGTTTTGTGAAAAATATTATGACTATTCGGCACAGGAATTAAGGTAATTATTTAATTATGGGTTTTAATCACATGCTATGATAAGGAAATAAATTAATGCGGCTTCTTACCATTTAGACAATTTCCTCTCAACACTGTGCTAGAAGCATCTAGTCATATTCTGCCACTGAGTGAGGGAATCTCTGATACCGATTCAGCCGCCGAACAATCTTCAGGTTTCCTTGCAACTGAACGTCGTAATAGACAAAGGCGTATACGTAGAATACGTGCAAAAAATGCTGCTCGCAAACTAAGCAATAATGAATTTAAAGTACCACCTCTGCCAGGAGCGATTTCAAATAGTTCTACTGAATCGAGTTCATCATCATCGGATGATTCGTCAACTGACACGGTGTGTTTTCATATGAAATATTTATTTAAGTTAACTTGTAATTAATTTTACTATAATTACCTAGGATTCGGATACTTCGTCATGCTCTTCTTCAACGTCTGACGACACCAGCGGAAATGAAAATTCACCTGCCATCTGTGGAGTTTGCCATCATCCTCAAAATCGTAATCTCAAAGATATGCCCGAATTATTTGTACAATGTTATACCTGCAGACGTAAAGGTTCGCAGTCTTCTTAGAAATATTAAAATAGCGTGGGACTTAAATTAACTTTTTTCTTCTCTCTTATATTTTAGTTCATCCCAGTTGCATCGAAATGCCCCACCGTATGGCCAATAGAGTACGCAATTATAATTGGCAATGTGCTGCTTGTAAATGTTGCATTAAATGTAAACGAAAACCAGATCAAAATAAAATGCTTTACTGCGAACAATGCGATCGAGGCTTTCACATTTACTGTCTTAGCATTAAGGCTGTGCCTGATGGTAAGTTGATATTACATTGACATGTTACAGATTCTGCAGATTAAATAAATAAATAATAATAATATAAATAAATTAGCGTTTCGAAATAAATCTAATGTTTTTCTTAATACAAAATGTAATGAATAATATATTTTTTTTTGAATAAGGTCGTTGGAGTTGCGATCGTTGCAGTATTTGTATGCGTTGTGGTGCCACCAAACCCGAGGGCTTACCTATTATCCAGGCAAATGGTGATAAGCACAAGATTAAGCATAGGAAACTCAAATGGATCAACGAATATCGTATTGATCATATAACGAAACTCAGAGAACATTGTTCAATGTTGTGTGTGCCCTGTGGTCGTGCTAAACATGTTAAACGTGTGCAAATAAATACGCATCATACTACAACTAATACATATATGACATCGCCGGGTTCGAGTTGCAGTGCTATAAGTCCTATGCCATCACCAACTTCAACAGCACCTACTACAATCACAACACCACAAGTATCACCTAATAACGCCAGTGGCAGCACAACATCAAATACAGCAAATTTAAGTTTACTTAATGCCGCTGCATTAATAACAACACAAACTTCGAATACTAATCAAGCAACATCAACAACAACGCTAGCAACAACCACCTCAACTATTACAACAGCAGCTGCTACTACTGATTCGTTAGAGAGTAAAGATTCCATTAGTTTAACAACAAATTCCTTAACTTTAACCAACACCACTACACCTCAAGACACTCCCAACACCACCGCCACCGTCCCAACAAGCATCACTGCAGCAACTGGCAATGCATTAACTTTACCATCTTTTGGGGCTCCTGCTTCTAACGCGAATGCAACAACGACGGCAACGACGACTACAACAGCTACAGCCAGTGGTGGTTCCCCACCGGTGGTTGCCTGAGTAGGGGTCATACGTTATTGCCCCAAACAACAACCACCGTCTTCTTCAGCAGATCTAACGAATTTATAGCAGTTGTAAAACAAATCATCAATAGCAACTACTTATAACATCTTAAAAGTAGATGGAAAGCAGGAGAAACCCACTGATTTCAAATAATTATCAAAATGGTAAGAATTTGAAAAGTCAAAAAAATTCTATATTTTATATATTTATGTATGTAACAAGCGAACGTATTCTTTAACAATTTATTTTTCTTTTTTCCCACTAATGTTTAAGAATAATATTTATGCATTTATCATTTACAAAAAAAAAAAAAACAAAAAAGAAGAAAGGAAGAAAACTGAAATAGTCTACGCAATACTTCTTCAGAAATTTGCTGTTCACTAGACAGTACATCTAATTTTTTTTATTTTATATATACATTTTAGCATCATATTTTTTTAAGCTATAAAAATTAAATAAAGTCATATACAAATACTATGTAGCTTGCTATCGGCAAATGGTTAATTTATTGCCTCTTGGAATTGTTGTCACAATTGGTAGCTGAACTCTAGCTCTTTTCTTATATTAGGCTGACTTCAAAAATGTTAATTTTTCTTTGTATTCGAATAAAGTATAGTGTTTCAGAATGATGCAGCTTCAAAACAGCGACAATGCATATTATTTCAAAAAGTTTTCGGCAAGTACTATCCACGCCCCAACAGAGCAAAGTCAGCGTCACTTAGTGAAGAGGAAAAAAAACTGAAAATACGCCAATTTGGACAAAATCATCTGTGTTATTACAGCGCAATTTCTGTAATAAGCGAATTTTGATTCGCATGAATAGTTATGGGACACATGGCGATAATAAGAATTGTATTCTTTATTCCGCCCTTAGGCAATGCAAGCCTTATTCATCTACTGATTATATTTTTAGACAAGCAAGGACAAGGGAAAAAGGAAGCATTCAACTCCAATGTATCCTTGAAGTTCGTTTTGCTTTCTTAGTTGTAAGTGTGTAATCTTTTCTATTTGGCAAAACACAAATGAGTGATTTCTAGTTATTTTTGATCTTTCGATATTATTTTAACAATAATATTAAAACCGCTATTAACTTTTTGCCTTTATTATGGTAATTTATTTTATTATTTATTAAGCTCGAGGTCGTTTTTTGTATAAAATAAAACTGAAATAATTTTATATTATAAAATAAATAAATATATTAAAATTTTTTATACAAATAGACCTCAAGCTTAAGAAAATATTATTAAAATTAATAAATACATTAGCCCAGTTCACAATCTCGAGCAAGTAGTCTAGCATCGTAGCATGAGCAAAATAATTGTTCTCTACACCAACAAAATACATTAGCCCAATTCACAATCCTGTGCAAATGGTCTTGCATTATAGCATTTGCAAATTAATAGAGTATTTGAGAGCATTTTCAATGTATTTTGTTGGTGTAGAGTACAATTATTTTGCTCATGCTACGATGCTAGACTACTTGCTCGAGATTGTGAACTGGGCTATTGAAAATGCTCTCAAATACTCTCTCAATTTGCAAATGCTATAATGCAAGACCATTTGCACAGGATTGTGAATTGGGCTATTATTGTCAAAGCGCACTTACAAGTTTGCTCTTTTTTATAGTTTATTGTGACAATTTTAAGATATTCACTAAATATATTTATAGTCTGTTAATCAAATAAGTTTTTGATACGTGGAAGAATTATGGGTCTAGTTGTTGAATATCTTAAAATTGGGGAAAACCGTTACATGTTTACATGATTGTGTTTTTAAGAATAGACACCCATTTGTTACAAATTGTTAGTCCAACTAGTGCTCACTAATCAATCTTATTTCATTGTAAATTTCCAATACCTGTAATATTTAATATCAACTACATCAAGTTTAGTGCATTGCAGGACTTTTTTTTATAAAGAATGGAATTGACTAATGAAACTAAAAATCACGTAATTTCGAAAAAATGTTTAGCTCTTCATTTTCGGAAGAACCAAAATAAAGAATTAATTCGAACGCAATTGAATTCTGTGACAGGACTGTTTTATCTGGGGGGTTACTTCGTATATCGATTCTTTTCGAAACTCTATGCTATTAACATAGTAATTCGAAAGCTTTCGAATCGAATTACGCAGTAGACGCCCTCTTCTACTAGTTTGAGCATTATTTGCAAATCACTTGTGGTATCATTTGATGAATCGATTAAAATTTAAGTGTAGAAGAACTCAATATCATCATAAAGTGTCACATGCTATTTTTAATGATTTTGCCATTTGCTATGAGATTCCTTGAGAACGTTTCAGTTCTACATAAAATTTGTTTTGAACAAAAACCGTTTGTTGAAAATTTCGTTGCAAGATTTGTAAAAATAATTTATAGAACGACTGTGGGTTCAAAATTATTGTTTGTTTTATTTTTATATTAAAACTGTTTTCCTGCTAAATCTTTAGCTAAAATTTACTTTTAGCATTTGCAAGAAGATACACATGCATACTTACATAAAAAAAAGATTTCATATATCACTTAAATTTAAACACCAAACGTGAATTCTTAAAAAAAACCCTAAATTATTGTTTATAATTTCATTTCATAAATTTAAGTTTTTGTAAGTAAGAAAAATTTTAATAAGCTTGTATTTATATAAGAAAATATATTTACATTAAAAATTATGAGATATAAAAGCTATTAAATAAATAAAAAAAGAAAACGTTAAAACAAAAGTTTATTGTTAAAATGCTTAAAATCAATTGTATTGAATTTCAATAACCGATTTTGGTTGTTAAATACACTCGCTTAGCCAGCAATTTTAAAATAATTTTTAAACCACATCTAAATTTTCTCTAATGTATGAATTTAAAAAATTTAAACATTAAGATTTTCAACAAAATTTATAACCTTTTACTTGCAATATTTTGGAAACCACTCATATTGTGCTACAAATTTCTAGATTTTATGGTTTAAGTTAAAAAAATGTACTAGTTGACTTAGTACATTTTAGCTTGAAGACGCGATGTAGTAAAAAAATCTTCAAATTTATTTTGGCTTTCTATTTGTTTTTATTTTTAAGATAGATACTATAATCAAATTTATTTGTATAATTTATTGTTATCAAACTCCAGTCTCTCAGTACAATTTGATTAAAATTGTTTTTCCAGACCAAGTATTATAGGATATTCGAATTTTTGTTTTTTAAGTTAAATTAATTATGTATTTTGGTATAATTTATTGTTGTTTCAGATTTAACTAATATGTTTGTGTTAGTTAAGAAAACTCACACCTATAGGTCGCTGAGAGTTGAATCAAAATACATTCTTTAGATATTTTCTAACGCTGCTGACGGAAAATTACCAACATATAGCCAAGTTTTGACGATCCAGTTTGATGTGTGACCATGCCGCGTAATTTTCTCGTTTTTGTTTACTCTTTATATCTCTCGTAAAATATCTGGCTGCCCTAAACCCAATTGGAAAAAATATCTACATCGTTTAATGTTATTGTATATAAATGATTAAACACAGAAGACATTGCAACTTTATGCATTTAATTAGCTATAGCAGCAACAGTATCTTTCAATGCTCTTAGATTAAACCATTTTGTCATGAAATTTTCAGTCTGTTTAGAAATCAAATTTAACGTGGAGTGAAGTAAAAATCGTTCCCAATATCGTAACATTGTAGTATAAAAATATATGTATGTCAAAATAAAAATAAGTATGAAAATAAAATTATATTCTATAGGTATTTTATGACAACTTTCTTTCTTGAAAACCGCTTTAAGTCGCGTTCTCGTTAATCGCTATAGCTTTTATTTATTTCTATTATTTTTTACTGTGTAAAAGTAATCTAGTGATTAGTCGTTTCATACACATTTTAAGAGAACATCAAAAAATATTTATATTGTGCATATCTACGTAAACATGCCTTTTAAACCATAAATAATTATTCAATATTGGTAGACGATACGACATTTAAAAGTGTACTACAAAAAATGTGGGGCGTATTTATATACATATTTATTTATTTGAGATATATTTTACAAAATAAATATATAAAATTCTGCGTCGTGTAACTTGGCCATGTACGCACGTATTGTTATGTGATTTGTATATTCCTTTTTTATTATAGATAGAGAAAGAGAGTAGGATAAAGACCTTTTATTCCCAGTCCTTTAGTTACACACTAAAACTGCTATCACAACCAATATCGGAAATGCGTGTGCACATGAAATTTTTTTATGCAAACAAAAATACCTTCAGGCTGCGAATATAGATTTTTCATTTTTCTCCCTTTGCAAACAAAAATATATAATTGCCTTATTTCTTATGCAAGTCTGTCGATCCTCTTAATGGAAATTATTGTTCTCGGCCTGTTTAAATAGCAAAGGCATAGCAAGTGTTAGTGAACAGTACTGATAACGATTGCAACAAGCATATACTATGAAGCGCCCTTCTCGTGGGTAGAAAATTGTTTTAATTTTTTTAAGGAAATGATGTTGATATATTTAATTGAAACTCCCAAAAAATATGATTGTCGACAGTCGTTAGTGTTATTATTTTACAAAAATTACTTATAGTTTACAGATTGCGTGTTACATTATATTATATTATAAAAAAAAATACGTGGGCGAAAAGCAGTCAGTCGTTTACTGTAAATGCGACATACATACATCTTTGCAAAGTAGTTCGTCGACAGCGGCTGCTATTGTAATTGGGCAGACAAATTAGGCAAATTACAAATACGTACGTGGATGTTGTGTTAATAAAGTCGATATATTTTTGAATTGCTTGCGTAGTTTGCAATAGTCAGTGTGAAATGCAATATTCTCAGATGATAGAAAACGAAAAGATAATAATAGAAACACTTTTAATAAATACAATTTATAAAATTTGTAAACATTAATATATGTAGTAATAATAGAAAATATTCCACTATAATGTGCATTTGTTTCAACAATCAAAATGCAATAATTCTTCTATGTCCTAAAGCGTTTTTTAACAATAAACTTTTCAGCTTTCTTAACGACATATAAAATGCACTTTAAATAGTTTTTAGAAATACAAATAAAATATAATATTAAATCGGAAAATATTTATAATTTATATAAATAAAGAAAAAATAAATAAATAAATAAGCCAATTTTAAAATAAAAACAAAAACATCATGAAGAAATTTATGTTTATATTTTTAATGCTTGAGAATGTATTTTCGTAACTTAAATAAGGCTTCAACTAAAATTAGGAATTAAGAGAATATTATATATATAGTATGTATTGAAATTATAAAATAATTCTAATAAAACATTTACAAAATCTAAATATACATATTAATATTAAAGTTAAAGATAAAATTTACAAGTAAAAATATAAGTAATATAATACGATAACAACAAAAATATACTTACATTTATGTAGTTTATAAGTATTTAAAACCAATTAATCTACCAACCAACCAATCAATATTCCTTTCTTACTTTTTCCATTAAAAAAAAAAGATTACAAAAATATAATTTATAAAATAAATTTAGTTATATTGGTAATCATTTTTAATAAAGTTTAAATAAACACTTATATTTTGATTTAAATTTAGATTTATATAAGTAAAACTATTATCATGGTTAAACAAAAAAATTAAAATCCCAGAAATATTTTTTTTAAAAATTTTCTAAAATAAATGTATTTAGATTGTTGTATCTAACATCATATAAAAATTATTTAATTTTTTTTTGTAAATAGTTTTCATAAATAGTCTATCGTTATACGTTATAATGACTACGACGGACAATTTCTTTATAAACAAATTATGTTTGGGTTTTTTATGTAATTATTCTATATTATTAATTTATGAGACACGGTTTTGATGAAAGTCAAACTTCGTATAAAAAGAAAAACCCTGCATTATTTTTACTTATTTATTATGACAAACATAATCTGTGTGTACTACACTTTCATTATCACATTAATCTGTCGATTTCTAGATGTGAAAAATTGTCCAAAATTCTTTGACTTAAGTAAATAAGTTCTTTGAAAAAGGAGAAGATAAAAATGTCATCAAACGTACATTATCTATGGCTTTCCATTCTCAGCGAAAAGCCGGTGTGTTTTAAATTTAAATTTCGGTATAAAGACGGCCATAACATCCATAATTTGGTGTCAAAAGTATTCTAATAAAACACCTTTGCTAGATGGATAATTGAAAAAATCTTAAAAAAAAATGCTTAGTTGCAGCAACAAATACGATTGATACGCACTTACTCTTCTTATTGTGAAGCATTTTCTGGGATTATTGGTTTTTAAATAAGTTAATTTTATTTTTTGAAGGTTTTTTTTGTTATTAATTATTTTAAGCAAATACTTAGCTCTTTTTTACTTTTAATTTAATCTCAACAAAATTTGTTCTATTTTAAAGATTTATTTAAATTAAAACAAATTTATAATATTAAATAATTAGTAGTGTTTTTTCTATAATTTTAGTTCAAAAGTTCTGTATAATGATGTTTTCTTTGTTCTTATTATTAGTATTTATAAGTTAATAGATACTCTCCTCTCTACACTGTAAACCCTTCCCCCTAAAATACACTTACACTTATAAAGATACAAATAAAATAGTTATTTTATTTTTTTTTTTTTTGTATATTCTCTTTATATTGTCCCTATTGCAAAATAAACAACAACAAAAATTAAAATGCAAACTAAATATAAATAAAAAATATTGATAAAAAATTATGTCTCAATTTATTTTAATCTGCATATATGTATATATCGTGATATTTCATCAGATGCATACCACAAATCTAGCCACTTTGCATCGTGACGACTCATCGGACGTGAATAGAATAGCAGGAATAAATTGTTTCCTTTTGTCGTTGTAAAATAAGCATAGAGATTGTACAGTAAATGTAGATTTCTTTGCGCGGAGTTTTTTCCATTAATAATTATATTAGATGCACATCTTGATAAACATTATAGTAAATATTGTTGCCAAAATTATTAGTGGGGTTCTCTTTAACAGCAAAGTAGCTTTGTATAGCTATTTCATATACTAAAATTAGCTAAAATACTAGTATTTATAAATCAAAAATGTAATAAACTACTACGTTGTGGATAAAGAAGAACATATGGGCCTGTGATAAAAACGTGTGCTCGAATATAGGACAGAGCACAGGTGTTTGCCGAATACAAATGCTAAAAAACAATGTTTACATGTTCACATGTGCATATATATATGTATATGTATATATTTGCATTTCTATCTAGTTCGTTAATATGTATGTGGTTGTGTCTGCTTGGCAATTTTTTACGTGTTTAGTTATTAAGGAACTGATAAAGAAATGTGCCCTGACCAAGACCAAATAGTGACGAAAAACAAAACCGCTGATTGATTAGTTTATGATATTACCACTAATTTAATATTGAATGGCCCTACCTATCGTTTCTTTTACTTTACGGAAAACTAAATGTTTTTATTCTCCATAGGAGGTGATAATTATTTTTTTAAAGTTAGTGGTGTGTTAGAAGATATATTCAAGAAACTATTTGAAAAAAAATGAATTAGATGTCCTCTATATTAAGATAAGGACGTATAATATATTTACAAACTAAATGCAGTAATAAAAAAGGAGTCAGTAATGTTTTCATAAAATTAACAGTATAACAAACAAAATATCTTTTATTAAGTAGATCGTAAAACTCTAGTGAAAAATTATTATAACAAGGGTTTTGGTAATTATATTATGGACCGATTCCGTGGTAGTCTTGAATTTTTTATTATTTTTTAACCAATGTAAAACTAAAATGTTGTGGATCGATATGAATTAATTCTAAAGACATTAACAACGTTTTGATTTGCTAACATTTTTAGATTTATGTCACCTTCTGCAAATTCGTTCTAAATCGATTAAGTAATTCGTATCGTTGTAGAAATATAAAAAAGTTTAAAACCTCCTTATGCTGTAAATATTTGTCAACGTTGCATCAAGAAAATATTTCAAATAGAGCACTTCTGTACTCTTTTCCTTTAGCAATTGACAATTTCTAAACCCTCCTTGAATATCCAAAGCCTTGGGAAGTAACTACAGCCTGTCAGAAGTGTGTAAATGCTGTCCATAAGGATAAGTGACCTATTTTTGATAATGTCTAGAAGTAACATTGACAAATAGCTACAGAATAAACATTTAAGACTTCCGACAGCTTTGAGTATTGATGATTTTCCAACTAAACATATAAGTATACATAATATATTACATCAACATTTATTTGAACAATAAAATATTTAAAAACATTTAAATTTGAAACAACATGCAGCTGCATATACGTGAGAAGAGTAGAAGGTTCAAACAAGGCAGAACACTAACCAACACTATTCCAATTAAGTAAGGTATTAAAGTTATCCCTTTTTATTTGTAAAACCACATATCCATTATTTATTCCCATCTTATACACTGATTGGTTGGCATTTAATGTACTTTTGTACTTCCTGTGTTGGACGTTGTAGCAATTTCTGTTGCATTTTTAAGGTGTTGCTGTTCATTTTCCTGATGCTGAACTAATTTATCAAAATACCGTTCCAATTGATCTAACAGATCAAAACCAGTTTTCCAAGTTATAAATTCGGCTCTTACTTTTAGTTTCAAAGGATTTTTGGCTAATGTTCTAGACATGGCAAAACCTTCGCGTGCACAAGCTATATCACGACTACGCAGCTTGGTTACAGGACAAATGTCATTGTTGCCATCGCCCACATAAATGACATGATCATAAGTGATATTATGACGCAAATCTTGTTCAATCATATAATGCTCTAATACCTTGCCTTTGCACAGATTAACAGCACTGAGACGACAATCAGTTTGATGATGGTACGGCTTAATAGTCAAAAGTCCTGTATCTTCGAACTGAGCTGGGTTTGTAAACACTTTGCTAATCTTCTCTTGTAGACCATGTGATTTAATCCATTCATTTATAAAAATACTATTGGAATCACTTATGACAATTAAATCGCAACCATATTTTGTATTAAGTCTTTTTAGCATTCTTACGAATCCAGGTACTTCGGGTATACTCTGTATGGTTTCAAGTATTTTGTTGGGCTTTATATTGCAGGCATGGAGACGTCGAAATATTTCAGCCATGTATTCAGTCCAACCTTGAAGCTCAATGATGTCTTGCATATCTTTCGTTAACTTATCTGGGGGTAAAAGATCTCGTATGACTGTGTCCGTATTTTGAGTCACTACCGTATAATCAAAATCGAATGCGGCCAAATATTTTTTAGTAGTTTTACCATTTCTTTTCATATTTTGATCACCTGTTGTTGTTGAAGATGATGTTGCTGATAAGTTTGTATTTGTTGCAACTGTCGATGACGTTATTATATCGTTATCCATTATCTTTTTTAACATCAAATGGTTAAATCTCTTTGCTGCGGTGGCTAAGTAGACACCTGTTTTAAATTTTGGATGTAATAATGCGCTGCTTCCCTTCTGTTCAATTGTTGACACTGTTAATTGTTTGTTGCAACAGCAGCGCAATAAATTTACACAAATATCAAGGCCGTTCAACAGCATCTATACTAAGTGTTGTTTTCGTTTTGCTGTGCATCAAAACAAATGCTACCAGATGTCCCTTTGGAATTTCAAATGCAATATAGCACTGCACAGCAAACCCTATGACATTTTGAAAAGCCTTGTTGCTCTGTATATTACTTTATGTTGTGTGTGTGTGGGCCGAATAAACTATATAATAAACATATTACAATTTAAATACAAAGTAAAAACGGCAAATAATTACTAATTGCAATTTATTTTCTCGCTAAGCATGGGAAACCCTTATTTCCAATTAATGATTAAATCAATCTGGTAATATCGATTAATTTGTATTTTGGTTGAACAGCTGATGAATGTTTTTATTTTGGCTAAAATCCTTTTTGTTTTCGCCAAAGTGCAATAAAAAATAAGTACAATAATATAAAAAGATGTTCAACGATATCACATGTATGCGCAAGGCCAAGGCGAACTACTAGTAGTGAATTCGCCTTGCACAAGGCGTATTGATGATTATTTTTTGGCCGTCATACATTATGCGTCGCCTATTTTATTAGTAGTAAAACATGCATGGTTTTGCTGTGTTTGTTTACATGGACTTCCCTATTCCACAATTGTGAATATATAATTTGAAGAAAAACGGCACTACTAGCTTATGCATTTGAAAAAATTATATCAAAACATATTGAGTAAAGCTGCTTTATATACATATATGTGAAATTTCCTGGAAATATCTTCACACACACTCCGAACCAGCTGATGAACATTTTAGCTAATGGGTGCACAATCTACAAATGTAACTTGGAATTTACGTAGATACAAGAGAACGTTGAGGTCCTTCCTTGAATATTGAAGTGCAAATAATAGTGATAAACGGTTTAAATACAAGATATTGTTTTATATATACATATCTAACAAAGTAAAAGAAACATATTAAATAAATATGGCCACTGCACCAAATAGTGAAAATGTTACAAAATCGAAAAAACTGCAGGATAGTGGTATTTTAACGCGTGAGGATTTTGATTCTGGACCTGCGAGTATAAGTAAAATTGAACCACGGTTATATTTAAGTACGTATGCCTTTAGTGGAACGAATACCTCGTATTAAATTTTAATACATATTGCGCTACTAAGCCACCATAACTCAAAAATTCCATTTTATAATCCTGTAAAGTGATTATACATACAAAAATACTTATCTCATGTACATATTCTTTTAAGAGAGAGAATATTGTTGCATCCTTGTTTTCTTTGAGATAGTTGTGTGTAAGCGCAAAGTTAAATCATTTACGTTATATGTGAAATATATTTTCGAGTTATTACGGTAGTGAAAATAGTCTGCGTTATATGTATGAATATTCGTAAACATGTAAATAAATAGGAATATTAAGAAATGTAAGTTTCATTTGCATAATTTTTTCTTTTTTTAATCTGTTAAAGGTAACTTAGCAGCCGCTACTAATGTCGTTACTCTAAGAACTTATAATATTACATATATTCTTACTTTGGACTCCATACCATTGCCCAAATATATAACAGAAGCCCCATACCTCACTACCAAATTTATACGAGGTAAGTTATTTTAAAAATATTTATACGTACATATATTCCTATTACCTATATTTGAAAAATTCAATACACCGTATGCCGACATATGTCTTACCATTATACATATGTACATACACATGTACATGTCATATGTTGCATAAAAATCACGAATTTCTTATGAGGGGCGACTTTGTACTTCTGTTCCATTACAAAAAGGGGGAAGGACGTGCATGTGTAGAAAACCTAGCTAAATTTGTTCCTAATGATATTTTTTCAAATTTCTAAAATTTATATCTGGATATCAGTTAGTTCCGCTTAATTGAGTTTCTAAAAATGCACGACTTTTCACGCAATTAAACGGGAACTCAATTAAGCTATACTCGGTTAATTGAATCGCCGACGCAATTAAACGAAAATCGCTTAATTGAGCAATATGTACAATAAAGCGAAACACCCATGCCGTAGATGCAAAATAAAACTCATTTCTTTAGTTACATATTAAGTTGAAAAATTGTTTATGTTTATTAAAACAAAATAAAAATCAGGTACGTTCATCGTACAATGTTTATAAAGGAACAAAAATCACAAAATTCAATATAAAAGGATATCAAAACTTAAAAATTTGTATATGTATATAAATGTATGTTATATTTTATACAAAACTCTTTACATAAGTATGTACTTATGATCAACTAATGTGATTAAAAAAATCAGTCATCAACATTTGAATTTTAGATTTGTTAAGGCCATCGATAATACGTTTTTCTATATCATCAAGTTCATGTGAACAAAAATTTTGTGCTAAACAGAAATCTCGAAGTACATGGAGACAATTCAGTGCCTCTTTTGTTGAAGGAGGACTGATAATATCTTCGTTTTCTTCATCTTCGGAAGAGTCTGAGGGCGAAATATACTCAATTTCTTCAATGATCTCCTGGTCTGTAAGTGTTCCACAACATGGTACATTATCATCGCAGCGGACGAAATTTTCGAATTCCTTTTGATGTGCATCATCAATATTAAGTTCCACAATATCATTTTCTAAATCGACTTGCTCAGCAGAGGAAAAAAATTTAGCCTGAAATGTAGTGACTGTGACATTTATTGCACAAACAAGTGAGGGGAACTTACCTTGTTAAAACAGTTTGCAATTGTAGAAGGTTTCACAAGCCACCAAGAGTTTTTTATAATATGCAATGCTTTAAAAATGCTTAAGTTCTTAATAAAATCTACAATAGTTTTTCCGCTTTCAATCGCTGATATTTGTTTCCTGATAATGTTTTGCCGATAGTAAGATTTGAAGCTGTGTATTATGCCCTGATCTAAGGGTTGTGCTATTGAAGTTGTATTAGCTGGTAAATATTGCAAGTCTATATTTGATAAATTTGCTGATGTTTTATGGGAAGATGCGTTGTCAACGAACAATATTATTTTACGTCTTTGTTTTCCCATTTCAGCATCAAGGGAGAGCAAAAATTTCTGCCATAAATCTTGAGTCATCCACGCTTTGTGTTGCGAATAATATTCCAGAGGCAACACTTTGTTTTTAAAACACCTTGGATTTTTTGATTTGCCAATAATAATAACTTTTTTATAATCACCGGTAGCATTGCATACAAACAGTAGTGTTAAACGTTCCTTCGAGTTCTTAAAGCCTCGCTTTTGGTCTCCTTTTTTTGATAATGTTGAATTAGGTAATGCTCGGAAGAACAAACCGCTTTCATCAGCGTTAAATATATCTGAAGGCTCATATTTTGATATTAAAGTTGGCAAAACGGTATCAAGGAATGCGTTTGCCGCATCAATATCGGCAGATGCACCTTCTCCTTGCACTTTTTTTAGAATTATGCCTTCCCGTTTCTGCCAACGGTGAAGCCAACCACTACTCGGGTTGAAATCAACACCCATTTCCACAGCGAACTTTTTAGCCTTTTCCAAAATTATGTTGCGGGAAACTAAGGCTCCCGATTCACGCATTTGTTTAAACCATATTGTAAGGGCTTTCTCAACATTTAAACAGGCACCGCTCCGGTTTCTTTTTGTTGACAGTCTGATTGTTTTAGATTTTTCAACAATTGAATCTCTGCTTTTTAAAATTCTATTTATTGTGGCTTTAGAACACTTATATTTTTCGCAAAGAGCACTTTTGTCATATTTTTTTGAATCATCAATTAAATTTAACTTTTGTTTAATATTTAAAGTAATGTGGCTTCTCGAAGTCATTTTTGCAAGCTCTTCACCTGTTGAAAATTTTCTACTATGAATGTAAACAATTCACAAAACATATGAATTGAAGTTCCCTTTTACACGATGGACAGAAAAAGCCCTTTTACATGATGAACAGAACCATGACGTTTTTGCCGCAAAATAATTTTTTTTTACGTTTGTGGAGCAAAAAAAAAATTAAGTAGACGGAATCAATTAAGCGAAGCATTTGCTCTTGTTTTTCGCAATGCGGTCTTAATTTGCGAAACAATTAAGCGGGTGACGCATTTAAACGGAACTCAATTAAACGGGTATTTTAACATAGACAGGTATACTGAATGATTTCGTTCCATGATTTTTAGTGCAATAAAGCGGGAAACTCAATTAAGCGGGGCTCAATTAAGCGGAAATAACGTATAACGATTTTTTCTTCTGTAACACGCCAATATGCAGATAATGCCATAATCGTAGTGCTTCACACTTATAGGGACAATGTATTAGCCGAAGTCGAAAATCTCGTCCTTTAAAGATTTTATTTCTTTACCAGCAACTACCTGTAAGCCACCTTTCAGATCTCTCGCTATAGTGGAAATTGTTCGTGCTAAATAGGCGGGAATTTTGTGCTCATAGATGGGAACATGGTTTATCTAGACGATAATGAACCACTTTCAGATTTTTCTGTGCACCAAACTATAATGGACGTGGTCAAATGTACATACATATGTACATATTTTATTGCATGCATTGATAAAATAAAAAAAATAACTAGTGATTTATACATCTGCCTAATGAAAGTAGTTTTAAATTAACTCATCCATGTATCGTAACTTATCCAAATAAGTCCATGATAAAAGACGTCAGAAATAATGCGGCACTAGCCCAGTTCTACTATTTTTATTACAATGAAATGTCAATAAGTTCAATGTCTTGCATGTATGTATGCATATTCTATGTACCTATACAAGTTATTTCTATTGGTTATTTTTACATTTTTATTTAAGGTCTACCCCTTTACACATTTCAATCATATCAGTTTATTGTGTTTTCTTTTAACGATGTTAATGCAATAATAATAATTATTTCTGACACGGTACGACGTGTAAAATCAAACAAACGCACAATTTACTTCCATAAGTGTATATGTATGTATGTGCATTCATACATATGTACTTCCCAACACGCATTGTTTTGGTGTTATAATTTTTTCTGAAAGACATGTTGATAGCGATCATACATTCCGTATATTCTTGAATACTTTTATTATTAAATATTTATACTGTAACCCTGTTAGAGTATTATGCCTATGTTTCAACAACAAAACACATACATACATAATATTTTAGTTGTGCACGTTAAATTATTTGCCTACGTTAACAACACGCACCAGTATGAAAATAACTATCTAACATACTTAAGTCCTTAAATATAATACTTATTATACACACAATTATAATTATAGTTTCTGACATGCCAAAAGAAGATATTTTACATCATTTAAACGCTTGTATAGAATTTATTGGATCAGCCATCATTGACGGCAATAATGTTCTAGTGCACTGGTATGTTTTGCTCTTGTATACTACTAATTAATAACGTTATTGATTTTTAATTAAATCTGTTGTATGCTTTTAGTTATTTTGGTGTAAGTCGCAGCTCCACTGCTGTTATTGCTTATATAATGAAACGGGATAATATAGAATACCAGGCAGCCTATGATTATGTTAAATCCAAGAGACGTTTTGTAGAACCGAATATTGGTTTCGCAGCGCAATTAAAGTTGTGGAGATCTATGGGTTATAAAATTGATTCACAATATCAAAAGTATAAAATATATCGTTTGCGTTTGGCTGGAGAGCAAGTGAGAAAAGGTAAGTGTAACCCTGACTGCAAATGCACTTATGTAAAATATTCAAATTGTTTGTAAATCTTTCATATACAAGACACAACACTAAAATAAATTTTTTTTTACAAAATACGAATTTTTAATTTACATACAATAGTACAATTGCCAACCATAAAAAATGAATATATGTACTATATAAAAAGTTTATTTAGTTGTAAATAAAGGGCAATTTGTTTTTTTTTAAATTTATTTCAAAGTACATGTTCGGTTTTTAAGGAACTAGACCTATTTTGTATTGCAAATGTCTGTTTACTTAAGTCACAATTAAGACAAATTAATCTAAAATACTGAAAAATCACAATACGGCTATTTTTAAAATTTGTTTGGGTGTTGTGGGGCTCTTAGAAACTCCTTTTGCACTAATCCTTTTAACAGGTCTTTGTTTTTCTTAGCATTGCATTAATTACATTACTTTTTAGTTACGTGATAATTTTTGATAAAGACTTTTTAAGGTCTATTCCAACTCAATAATTTCGAAAGGTTTAAGCGACTTGTATAAATTTTGCACTAAGAAATTTGACAAGCGAAAAAATTTTAATTACCCGAATTTTTTTTTTTATTTCAGCCAAAATTCTTCCACGTAGCTTTAATAATGTTATAAAACCCGATCCAGCTATAACACAAGAAAATCCTGAACCCATAGTTTATCGTTGTCGTAAATGTCGTAGAGTCTTGGCTTCAAAATCTCATGTGCTCTTACACATACCAAAAAATCAAATTGTAAACAAATCTTCCAATGGTAATGGAAATAATACCGCAACAACATCAAACAACGCTTTAGGAACGCCTCGTCTTCTAGATCAAATTTCTGCTCAAATACGTGAGATATCAATATCAACAACACCAACCGATGATGATCAGCAATCACAAATCAACGGTGATAAAATGGCATTTTGTCAAAGCATATTATTTGTGGAGCCCATAGCATGGATGCAAGATATATCGTATAAAACTCAAGGCCGTCTTATTTGTCCAAAATGTGAACAAAAATTAGGAAACTTTAGTTGGATTAATGGTAAGTTTTATTCGAATAACAGGGTGTGCATACAGAAGCGGAACTCTGAAGGTAGATATTCATATCGTACGTTAGAAAAACTTACTGCCGTATTCATAAAAAATATGGCTGTTTTATGAAGGGAGTTATAGAACAAATCTTGAATTAAAACCTGTTTTATAAACCTTTTATAAATCAAAAATATATTTATGAATAAGGCCTTAGAAGTCTTTTGAGTTTTACGAGAAAATGTGTCTACCGAAACTGAAAGTGCAAAAGACCTTATCTAAGATTTTAAAAGTCTAAAATGTGAAACTTGTTTAAATGAAAAACAAAGGCCGTCTTCAGTATCATTATTTATTTTGTAAAAATCTAGAATATATCAATTGACTTTTCCGGAACAGCATAAAGCATAATAAAGAAATACACACATATATGTATATAAATATATCTTATACTATATAAATATAAATTTTATTATTCAAACAGGTTGTCAATGCCCTTGTGGCGAAGAAATTTCTCCAGCATTTTATTTAATACCTTCCAAAGTGGAACTGTCAAAAGCGGTACAAAATGTACAAACGACATTGTAGGTTAAATCCAATATTAATAATTATGTAGTTTTGCTATTTGTAATTGTTGGTTTCGTAGCTTTAAGTTAATTTTAGCATTCAATTTGGATAGCTAAATTTCAAAAAGGTTAATCATTTTAGTTATTAGCCAGGGTAATTGAAATAATCGGATTTATTAATGTATATATTTTTTTCGGAATACAATATTTGCAAATTGTCTTTTTTTGGTTAATACTATATAAATAATGGTCTTTATTACGGTTGTCGTATTCATGGTCGAAATAAAGGACAATGTTAAAGAATGTTAGGACTACCGCAACTATAGTAAGGTAAAATAATATTTTGTTTGTCTTGTCACAATTAAAGCAAGAATGACAATTTAAATAAATCAGGTATGGCTTTTTTCCAAGGAAACATGCGACGTCAACACAATATAGAAAATAGGATACTTACCTATCCGTTGTCCACAATATTTAACTACTACTCTCTTACAAGAGGCTGTTAGGAATTGTCAATTGCTGAAGAAAAGGAATGCAGAAGTGTCCTATTCTTGATATTGTCTTGACGTGACGTTGACAAATAGTTACAGGCTAAGGGGGAATATTTTATTACTTTTAATATCAATTTGTGGATAATTTGTAAAAAGTTATTTATATAATCTTACTATATAAGTATGTATTTTATATATAAGTTATTTTTAAAGAAAATTTCGTAAAAAATAATCACTACTATCGCGAATGTTATAGTTTAGGAGCAATCCTATATTTTCATCATGAATATTCTGCGAATAAACGTTTCTATTGTTATTTATTTGTGAACTGTTTATTACCGATTCATAAGTAATTTGTGTAAAAACATAATATATGTATAAAGATTGTATTTTGCGATGCTAGAGAAATTGTGTTTTACACTGCATAGAGAAATTGTAGAGAAGGTACATACGCGCTAAATGGGATATACTACTATCGTTAACGGAATAAGCTAACGGGTCCGCCAAATAACTTTTTTTTAAATGCTATAAAAAAAGTACTGAATATTTTCTCAAAATTCTTTTTTTATTTGAAAGTACAATCCTTCCGGTTAATAATGGAAAATAATTTCATTCAAATGGCTGCCTCGACTGGCAATGCAGTAGCCTACACGATCGGTCCAATTTTTAAGCACATTATCGATTGTGTGCAGCTGTATTTCACCAATGGCTTCACGAATATTGTCCCTTAAAGCGTCAATTGTCTCTGGCTTGTCGGCGTAACAATTATCTTTGACGGCACCCCACAAATAATAGTCCAACGGTGTCAAATCGCAGCTCCGAGGTGACCAAACGACATCAGCTCTGCGACTGATAATGCGATCTTCAAAAACAGGGCGCAAAACATCGAGTGTAGCTTCGGCTGTGTGGCACGTAGCGCCGTCCTGTTGAAACCAAATGCTGTCAATATCGTCCTCTTCAATTTTTGTGAACAAAAATTCGTTCAACATGGCCCGATAATGATCGCCATTGACTGTAACGGCCACTCCTTGCTCATTTTCGAAAAAAATGACCCAATTATGCCTCTGGACAAAAATCCGCACCAAACAGTGACTCGTTTTGGGTGCGTCGGCTTTTCAATGTATGCGTGCGGGTTTTCTGTGCCCCAATTGCGACAATTTTGCTTCTTTACATACCCGCCAAGATCAAAATGAGCTTCATCTGAAAAGATGATTTTTTTGGCAAAATCGGCATCTTCTGTAAGTCGATCGCAGGCCCACTTAGCGAAGCGTTGTTCAAGCGTATACACAACCATATTCGTTCAGCGGAAGGATAAAACTAATTATCTGTCAAATCGAATAGTTTATAAACTATTCGCGTTAGGAGTGAATGTGTACTTTATTAAGAAGTCCTTTAAAATTTAATTTTCCTTAAAAATTTATTTCAAAGCACTATTTAAGTAAATATTTTTTATTAACAATCCATCAGTAGTTCTTAAAAATTACTAACCTATTGGTTATAATTTTATTTAATAATTTTAAATTTTGCAAAAAATTTATATAGATATTTAAGAAAACTTTTGTTGCAAAATAAATTAAGTGTCGTTATATTTTTAGGTTTTCGAAACTTTAACAAGTTTTGTAATGTCTGTACATATTTATGAACTATAATCGCCTTTATTGCAATTGTCGTATTCGTATCGGAAGCGAGAAGGGCATAACGATTTATCAAAGCTTTCACCAGTCACGACCACAACAATTTTTAAAAGTGTATAATCTTCCACGCAAATATGCTAATTCCGATAAAGGTGATTAAATCATTAATAAAAATTAATAATAAATGTTTTCCTTCATTTCTTTGATGGCTCAAAACTTGAATAAATGTTTGATACTCTTACTTATATGAATGTACGTATAACAGTTTCTACTATTCTTGGCAATAAAGGTAAGTTCAAAAGTGTGCACATAAAAATATTCTTTTCAAAATATGTATTTCGATGTTTTTAAATAAGAATCAGATGAATATATTACGAAATAGGCTGGATCTTCCGTATTCCACTTCTTAGCTTTTAATTATCAATTGGCAACTGAAAACAAAAAATGTTTATATACATGAGGGCCTCAGGTTCAAATCTGGAATTTTTTATTTTAATTTTAATTTTTTTTAATTTTTATTTTAGTAATTAATTTAATGTCATAAACTTATCTTCAATCTGGCTCGACGTATTTGTTTGTTTTTTACTTTGTCTACATTTTAGATTCCAAATCGCGGCGAATATTGTTTAGTGAGCTGTGTTTTGCTCACTGAACACACATTTGTAATTTTACTCCATATTATAACAATTAAGGGTATATAGAACAATCACTCAATTAAAATTGGATACTTATGGTTAATTAAGCTCAATAATGACATAGATTGTGAAAACCTCAATCATGATGCATATCTGAACACCGTATAAACATCCTCCTTCATTCAACATCAAATTCAAGCTAAACGCTCTATGGGTTTTTGAGTTATTCGTGTTTGTTTTTATAGAAAAACCATCAAAGGAAAATTTTTTGCAGAAATGGCATCATGTCGTCGTATTCAATATAAATTTTTCAAGTCAAAGCATTTTTCCAAAAATTTCACAAAATTAAAATTTTCTGTCGAAAAAACATGTTCAAAATTCCTAACATCTAGCAACTTTACAATCGGTTGCCAGCGCGTATATTAAAATGTGCAGATGGAAATTTTCAGCTGTATATTGCCAATGAAATATACATACACATTTATACATATAGATATGCATAAATAAATATAAGAGACAATTATTTGTTTCGCATATTGCCAACACTGAATTACAAGTATATGCTGGCAATAAAGCACTCGCAGTGGTGTGTGCCTTAACTAAGCGAAACTACTCATTGAACACAACTCACCATAATAATTTCTACTAAGTTCAGTATAGTTGGTTATACACCATGTAACTCTGTGGTGTGGTGGGAGAGAAGCAGACTGCAAGTCGGAGGATTGTATGTTCAAATCTCAGCTCGGTTGAAAAATTTTCAGTGGTGCAAAAAATTTAAAATGCAGCAAAGATGGCGGAGGTGTAAGGAAGGAGAAAAAAAAAATATGAAAGGTAAAGAAAATTACGAAAAAAATAATAAAATAAATTGAGTAAATAAAAAAAGTAATCACATTGAAACGTGGAAAAATGTGTATGTGTGTTGGGTGTGGGCAAAGAAATATGTGGACAAATAATAAGCAGGCGGCGACGACAGACAAGACAAGAAAGACACCAAAAAATATAAATAAAGGGAAAAAATGCAAAACAAAAGGCTGCCACCAGGGAAGAATAAAATAAATTGGCAAAATTTGGTCTGGCAAGAAGGGAAAAAGCCACGCCGCAGTTTAGCGTCTGGCAGCCCAGCCAGCAGAACCAGACCAAACGAATTCTTCCATTATCTGGCAAGGTTGAAAATCAGCGTCTGGCTTGATACACAATACACAGCAGACGAGGATGGCAAGGTTGTTTTTAGCGTCTGGCTGGCACAATACACAGCAGACAGAGATGGCAAGGTTGTTTTTAGCGTCTGGGTTACCAATACACACGACAGAGAAGCTCCCGCCGCCAAAGCAGCGTACATTCCTAATTTTTAGTAGCCCAATACCCAATTTCTAGAAAATATGAACCCGTACTGCACTTTTAGCCCAAAAATAACCGTCCAGCACAATCCTGGTGACATATTTCGTTTAAAAATAGATTTAATTAGTCCAAAATGCTTTCAATGGTAAATTTTGTGCACCGTCCATTATTCCTTTTGCTGTTTTCCAAAATCTGCGATAAATAGCAAGCAAGCGCGGCACCCACTACAAACCATCAACACGTTTGTTTTACCCAACCCTAAAAAGCGAAGGTGACACTCTCTTTTATTTATATTTTTGTGTTTATTGAAGGATTTGATTTGTTGGTTTCGTTTTTTGCGCTGTTGCGTTTACATATGCAACTTTGTCTGCAACAACAAGCAGCACAAATATGCGCGCTACCACCAACCATAATACCAACAACCACCAATCCTCCAATAATTATTGCAAATGGAATGCTACTCATTCGCCGCCATCTACTTATTTTGTACTATAGTTTAATTTTATAATTGCATACATGGGATTTGAACAGACTACCTTCTGTTTTGCAGCGCGCCTCTCTACCATCACACCACAGAGTCATATGGTAATTTAGCAACTATTTACGTATTTAGTTGCTGTTGCTAAATGATGAGGTGAATTTTGTGGGACTTAAGTGTGTTGTTTTTTCTTATCCAAGACAACCACCATTGAGAATGCTTCGCTGCCAGTATTCAACAGTGGTTAACTAATGTGTCATCATTTATTTAGTTGTGCATACATGTTTATACACATATACATTTTTTTTAACAGCATTTCATGAGGGAAACGACTAAAGTAGCTAGTGGAAAATTAGTAAATGGCCTGCAGAAACTAAAAAAAAACGTTTTTCTTATATTTTGTTAAAATATTTTTTATTCAACAAGCCAAAGTCCATACAATATATTTTTTAATATTGGCTTCATTTTTCTTTCTTTTCTTCATGATCTTAAAATAATATTTATATAAATACCTTAGTATTATGCACGTGAAATTGGTTAGTTATTAATTTATGTTACTTTTTAAATATTTTTATGTATAATTATGTAAGTAAATATTTTTTTTAGTTGTTGCTGTGTTATGAAACTGGAAAATTGATATTGTGTAAACAAAATTTCTTACTTATAATTTAGAAAACACTATATTGAAAGTTAAAAAATATTGAAACATTTATGGAGGGAGAAAATAAAGAACAAATGTTTTAATTTAAAAAATTCAAGGGATTGTAGTAGGAAAAATGCTGCAAAAATTTAGTAGTGATTTTTAATATGAAACTGTGGCAAATGGTACTTTTTTTCAAAAATATTAAAAAAAATTAATGAAATAATTTTTATTTTAAATTCTTTAATATAATCGCAAGCACAAATTCGTTTTACTTAATATATTAAAAGCTCGATGCTAATCATATTTAGCATGGTAATAATCCTGCCTGCCGTATTTAGAAAAACAGAAAATAGTTTGGATTTGAAATTTAATCTAACAAAAATTGTTTTAGGATAAAATCCGATAATATGCTGAAGTCTATATAGTTATCTTTAGTAATTTCAACAGCATACTTAACTAATTTTGTTTTTAATTATCCAATATTAATTAGGAAGTAATTTAATAATAGATAAAATTTAAACAATGAAAATCATGTACAATAGAAATAAAAATAATAAAAGCAATCACCTCGTTCATGGCTTGTGGTGTGTTTCTATTCCGTTCCCGGTACGATACAGACAATTTATATTACATATGTAGATTTTTGAATTCGTTGTTCCACTAATTATTTATTAATTTGAGAAAGAAAAAGTCTTCAGGTGATAAAGTTTGTTGTTGAAAGTTACCTGCATGGTAGCCTCTATGTAGTTATCATTTATTTCTGTCCACATTAAAGAGTATTGAGAAAGATTGAGTCGTTTGCTTTTTCTTCGTGTTTTTTCCAACTAAAATAATAACAAAATTGTATTAGGTTTTTTTGAATTTTTAAAGTTAAAATTATAATTTTGAGTAAATTATAAAAAGAATTAATGAAATGTAGTATTAAAATATTTAAGATTAGTTTTTAAATGTATCCTTGCTATATATATTTCTTTAGATTTCATAACCGGCACTAATTGCATGCTGTCATACATAGCTTTCTGGGACGTTTAATTTGCGATACTTGTACACTTCAAGAAAATTTGGATTTATAACATCTGTGTGCGTAGGACGACTTAAGACAACATTTTTACGAACTAAAGGATCTTTTTCGAGGTATACATCTTTAATTTTTCAATACTACTGATATCTGATATTTTTAATTTTGTGTTGACATTTCATGATGAACAGATAAACAGATAGGTGAACAAACAACACCTGCAAATGATAAATAGTTATTGCGAAAATATTTTATTCAGTTCTTTCTCTATTTTCTGATCATCATAATCGTAAATGAAAGCAATTTAACATTGTTTTAATGAAACGCGATTTGTATGAAAATTAACAACAATAAAAATGCAATACTGCATAATTATACGATTACACTACGCAAACGAAGTCGATACGAGCTCTGAAAAGAATATTCTCTTTCTTTATGCAAAAGGATGGTTTTTAGTAGATGTTGTAGTACATATATACATGTAAGTATAAATGTTTTTGGTTTCATCGTGTATGTTAAAAATTTGACATTCGGTTATGGAATCTTAAAGCGTTATTTATATAATTTTACACTCGTTGAAAAATGTATTTGTAAAATATATTTTAATATATATATAAATGTATATATACATACATACATATATGTACATATATATATATATATATATATATATATATATATATATAAATGTATATACATACATACATACATATATGTACATATATATATATATATATATATATATATATATATATATATATATATATATATATATATATATATATATATATATATATAATATATATATTTATGTATATATACATATAAATATATACATATATATATATATATATATATATATATATATATATATATATTTATGTATATATATATATATATATATATACACACTTATAGTCGCGCGTATATAAATATTTTTTAAATTTATATTTTAACTTAATTTTTGTTTATTTTATAATTATTTTAATAATAATGTGTTACCTTTAAAGAGCGATGAAGAATAGGCAAATTTCGAGAAGTTTAAATTATTTATCTGTGTTTCTTTCTGATTCTTTTTAAGCCTTAGGAAACAATATGAATTTTTTTAACTAAATATTTTTCGCAGAAGATTCTGTTGGTTTGTTAAGCTTGAAAATATTAAAATTCGTTTTAGCAATTAATTACCTTCAAGTATGCCGGACTGTAACTTTTCTTAGAATTATACGTTTTGACTTTTATGTTATAATATGCAATAGGGGATAACGATGAACAAGGTCATCTCAGTAATTTTTTAAACAATTTCAACTGAAAAAATGCAGCTTACTCATTTACACATACATCCAGATACAGAAATAAATGTAAAACTAAAGATTTCATAACTTTATGACTAAAATACCTGGTATATTGTGAGATTATCGTTTTTGTGCAATATCGAGATCATTTGTTATGCTAGCTCTTTTTATAAAAGTAATATTTGAGGTACGTCGACCTTTAAATATAGAATTTAATTGCAAAATAAAAAACATATTAAATAAAGTACCTGTTCGTGAGTGAGCGAGATCTACTGCAAACCAACCAAAACTTATTGCCATATTATCAGTAACCTTAGTCTTTTTTATATTTTAAGCCTGAAGTGTACTTGCAAATGAGTTAAGTATTTAATTTTTTTTTATATAAAAACTATGTTTTTATTACTGGTTCGTTTGTTTTTTAATAAGAATACCTGGTTTGAGAAATGACGTCAGGTGAGTGAAGTGTAATCCTGTACATGGAATTATCATCTGGCAACAATGCAACTTATATACTTCCTTTAAAAGAAGTGAACTTTCACAATATTTCATTTGTAACAAAGGCCAACTGCCCGCACATTTGAAATTCCAAACTTTAGTTTTCATTATAAATATTTCACAATAACTTATAGATGGTGCTTCGCTAAAGCATATCACACATAGTCTTTATGCATTTATCGAGTAAATATAGTTTTTTAACAGTTGTATAAATAAAAAAAAAAAATAAGCAAAACATATTTTAATATTTCCTTAAGTTGCTACCAAACACCTATACATGCACTCTATTTTTAGTTTTATCTTGTTCACTTGTTTTTTGTTTAAGATTTACTAACATCTATTAGGAAATATATGATTGTGTAAAAGGAAATAACATATTGTAAAGCATTTTTCACTCACCTTGTTTTATGTAGCAAGATCGTTATGATTTTTCTGTGGTTTAATTATTTAAATTGTATTGTTAAAATTGTTTTTATGATTTTGTTCAAATCATATAGTTTTTTTTTAATTAAGAAAAGGGAAGTGTACCTCTGGTTGATTTTGTTTGTTTAATATGAAAGGGAAGGGTTCAGCTAGCATTCCTTTAATATAGTTTTAGTAACGACTACGGCTACGACTGCGACTGTGACGATCACGATCATGACTGCTACGATAACTGCCGCTGCGGGAGTGAGAGCGGCGGCGATGGTGAGATTTATGATGATCTGTAAGTAATTTTTTCTTAGCATTTTTATATGTAAATACATATACGTTTATGGAAGTATGATGTTCTTTGGAAGCGAACTGGGATATTTTATCAACATTTTCTTTGTCCGTTGGTATAATACTTCCACAATATAACGTTTGATACTGATTAAACATTGTAATTTTATTCAATTTTACCAAACCGTCACTATTGTTTATGAATAAGGGCCATTATTACAACTTAAAGTTAGTTAAAAGTAAGATTTTATCAGACGCATAAAAACCTTCCCATTATTGCAAATTGGATTTAACTTACCAGGTAGGATAAACTTACCTGTAATTTATCGCTCACCTTAGGTTAAAGTAAAATTTTGCAAATGATAAAGTTTTTTTACGTCCGATAAAATCCTACTTTTAACTAACTTTAAGTTGTAATAATGGCCCTAAGCGAATAAAAATAATGTCCATGGCAGTTTGACCTCAACTCTTGCAGACATATAAAAGTTTCAATAGAATATGCCAAGGTGGCTACAAGTGTTAACAGATCAAACTACGTAATGTGTATATGACACGTGGGGAGAACATAACTAGCAGAATTGTGTATATATATTTAAATTAAGAATTAACCGCAACCAAAAAGACAAACACCCAATGTTTTTCGTATAGAGTAATACTTACGTCGGTGACGTTCACTTGGATGGTGGCGACTACTTCCACGATCACGGGAACGTTCACGATAATCCCGATCTCTGAAAATAGTTAAATTACCAATAATTAGTACTGATATATACATATATATATATATATATATATATATATATATATATATATATATATATATATATATATATATATATAGGTATATATATATGTATATATATATATATATATATGTATATACATATATATATATATATATATATATATACATATATATATATACATATATATATATATATATATATATATATATATATACATATATATATATATACATATATATATATATATATATATGGCTTAAATTTACATCCCGTATCATTCTCCGATTTTTATGAAACTTTTGTCATGGGTAGTACTCTTAAATCTAAGAATTATAGTAAAAAAATTTTGGAGCGGACTCACTTAGTTTGGGAGTTATAGGCCTCTAAATTTCAAACATATATGTGTCTATAAGTTCCTTCATATTATTGCTACATAGTTGATATGGATATCGTTGGAAAGGTCTTATAAATACCTTTCAAACGATATATAACAACATAAGGTTTTACTGATTTGGAAAGGTTAGCGCTTAAAAAATCAGTTTTTCTTATTGACTTTTTTTTACAAAAGTACCGTTAAATCGAACAGGGGTCTATATAACGGTTTTTTATTATATAGTAAAATAAATAGAAGACATTCACACCTTTCATTTGACACCTATATCATAAATATCTGATAAGGAATGTAGACACTACAGAGGAATTAAAACTTCAAATAAGGCCAGATATGATTTTACTGAACGTTGAAACATTTGATACAGATGTAAAAACAAGCCTGAGGCCCGCAATGCAGAAAATCTTTCCTCATCGAAGCCACTGTTCGACATACATAGAGGAGAAAATCCTTAAGCCCGGCCGGAGGCCGGCAATGCAGAAAATCTTTACTCAGCGAAGCCACTGCTCGACATACATAGAGGAGAAAATCCTTAAGCACGGCCGAAGACCGGCAATGCAGAAAATCTTTCCTCAGCGAAGCCACTGTTCGACATACATAGAGGAGAAAATCCTTAAGTCCGGCCGGAGGCCGGCAATGCAGAAAATCTTTACTCAGCGAAGCCACTGTTCGACATACATAGAGGGGAAAATTCTCAAGCCCGGCCGGAGGCCGGCAATGCAGAAAATCTTTACTCAGCGAAGCCACTGTTCGACATACATAGAGGAGAAAATCCTTAAGCACGGCCGAAGACCGGCAATGCAGAAAATCTTTCCTCAGCGAAGCCACTGTTCGACATACATAGAGGGGAAAATTCTCAAGCCCGGCCGGAGGCCGGCAATGCAGAAAATCTTTACTCAGCGAAGCCACTGTTCGACATACATAGAGGAGAAAATCCTTAAGCTCGGAAAACCTTGCAGTAATATAAAATAGTAAAACATAAAAATTATTTTAGGTAAAAATATTTATTAGAGGTCGTTGTGATACGAAATACTATGAAGAATAAAATCTTAGAGCGCGGCCGTACTACATTTTCAGTCCACTATTATCACAAGAAAAATTAAACAAATTTTGGTGTTACACTCATTGTATATTTTTGTATACTTAATACGTGTAGTTCTATGAAAAAGTAACTATCTTCAACTTTTAAGTTTTAATTCCTTTGTAGTGTCTTCATTCCTTATTAAGCATTTATGATATAGGTGTCAAATGAAAGGTGTGAATGTCTTCTATTCATTTTACTATATAACAAAAAACCGTTATATGGACCCCTTTTCGATTTAACGGTACTTTTGTAAAAAAAGGCAATACAAAAAATGATTTTTGAACCGCTAGCCTTTCCAACTCTGTAGAACCTTAGGTTGTTATATATCGTTTGAAAGGTATTTACAAGTCCTATCCAACGATATTAATATCAACTATGTAGCAATAATATGAAGGAAGTTATAGACACATATATGTTTGAACTTTAGAGGCCTATAACTCCCAAATTAAGTGAGTCCGCTCCAAAATTTTTTTACCATAAATCTTAGATTTAAGAGTACTACCCATGACAAAAGTTTCATAAAAATCGGAGCATGATACGGGATGTATATTTGTTCCATATATATATATATATATATATATATATATATATATATATATATATATATACATATATATATATACATATATATATATATATATATATATATATATATATATATTTATATATATATATATATACATATATACTACTATTGTTAATAGCGGTTTTCGGTTAGTTACACAAATTTTGTTATTCAGTCTACTCACCGCCTTTTCTCCATATCAAAACTACGATGAGATGACGACCGATCATCACGCCTTCTACGATCGTCCGATTCACGATCTTTTTGACGTTGTTCGTGTATCTCTTCGACCGCTTTCCGTAACTTTGAATAACCTAGATGTTGTTTACCCATCAAATGGTCCTCAATACGCTGTTGGGCATCTCCTACAATAAGAAAAGCACCACAAACTTCGCATACCTCCATTTGTTTTTCCGGTATATGGCCCATATCTTGCATCCAAGCATTAAGCTTATTATCACCCGCTAAACTTGCAACTGCATCTTCTTCAGTGGGCGTAGCTTTATCCTCGTCTTCAATATTCTTCGGTGAAGAAGACTCTTCAGCACTATCTGCTTTTGGTGTAAGAAGAGTTTTTCCTTCTTTATTTGTTACACTTTCATACTGTGCCACCAATGTGTCTTTTTCTTCCTTAAGCTGTTCACAAAGTATCATTAAATCTTGTGCTTGATCCACATCTCCGCGTATACCAGCTTCTTCGGCTTCTGCAACTAGTTTTTTTATGCGTGCATTTATATTATTCAACTGTTCGCGGTATTTTGATACATGGGATTGAACTGGATGATCCTTTTGCATTAATGCTAAACGTTGTCTGCCCTTCTGTATTTTACGATCAACATCATTTAACATAGAATTACAAAAATATAAAAATTCATCTTCAAATTGCCTTTTGCGTGATGATGGCCTGGATTCTGTGTATTTTTGTTTGGCTTCATCATCGTGAATACGACCGCAAGGTCCTAAATCGGCTCGTGTATTGACAAATAGTTCATGCGGACAAAATTTCACAAGATAATACTGACATAACTGAAATAGTATGGAAAAAAGAGCAAACACATATTTATGTTTTCTTCACATTTATAAAATAACCTTGAACTTACATCAGGATCTTCCCAGTTAACAACCTTTAATAATAAAAAATATATTAAGGAAAAATTTAACCTATAATTTATTTTATCAATTGTATGTATAATTACTTTGGGAGCTTCCGATGGATGCAAATTTCGATTTCTACCCATCAACTCATCCAACATTTGTCGTGCGGCGTCTACCATTTTCTATTACTATTTCAATTTCACTTTGTATAAAATTAGTTTGTTTCTCTTTATAAATTTAACAATAATATCTATTTGTAATTTTAATATAAATTGTTAAATTTTTGATAGTTTCACACGTTTTTAATGTCGCTTCAGCTAAATAATTGATTTAACAAAGAAGTCACAGAGTTGCTTTTTAAGTATACAACAATGGATTTAGCACGGTTGTATTGATTTCGCACTAAATGCACAAGTCTCTTTTCAGTACAGTACAAGGCGAATTCGCCTTAGTACAGTAGACAAATTATCTTAAACCGTTATTTGGCTTGGTTCTATATATAATAATGAAGTATTGAGCTTAAGAACATAAAATGAAAGGAAACATACGATTTAGTGAATATACCATCATGCTGTCTCATCTTGGTAGTAATTGAATTAGTGACTATATCGCGCATTAACAGCAATAGTTTTATATCATGTTAATAATGCAGAATTGATCTCCATATCTTTCTGTTATTATGTTTTATGAATTTCATATTGGGAAGAAAATTAATTTTGATTTTTCCATTAAGTTATTAGTAAATTTTAAACTTTCAAAACGTTTTTAGAAACAATTTGGCTTTTTGAGTTATGACGCTGATGAAGTATATCACATGGATTTTAAAATTGTGAAGTAAACAGAAGCTGAAGACTTTAATATTATATTCCTAATTATGTATATATAAACAAAACGAAATGTTATTATTGTAACAAATAAAAAACAGTATATATTTATTTTCATTTAACTTTTAAGTATAAGACTATTAAATTTTTAGCAATTTTGTTATAAATTGTATAAATTTCTAACTCAATTCAGTTACAATTATGCCTAAAAAACATTGTATATATTACTTTACAGACAACTGCAGTCTTTAAAGCTTTTCCGGTAATCTTCCTTTATTGTGTATGTTCTTTTCTTTAAAACTTTTTATATATGGATATTTATATTAGTTGTTTGTTTTGTTTAAAATCAAAGAAGTAAAAAATCTATAGTAATTTTATATTTTTAAGACGTGCAAACTTACATATAAATGTTCATGCGCTTAATATATGCAAGTATTTTTATTGTTGTTAATATGATTTTGTATAATATAAAAATATATATAAATGTATAGTGTCAGATTAAACTATAGATCATGGATTATTGAGTTGAAATACAATACATATTTACATGACATCAGTTGGAATCGCTCGATTATATTTGTGTAGTTCCCAGTTAAATGAAGATTTTTACATGCTCAGTTAGTTTTAGCCGACACTGTACGATTTACAATATTTTTTTTTTAATTTATCTTGTTTGAGTTTTCTGGTCTAAGAAGCATTTCTCTTAATTAATTAGTTTATTGTACATATAAAGTTTGTTTACATTTAAAAAGTGTTTCTTTTTTGTGAATATAGTATGTATACTTATGTATGTAGTTATTTTTTATGTTCAGCTCTTTTCTGTATTCCATGTAAAATCAAAATATTCCGAAACGTCATGGCATTGTTTTTATAAATATTTATTTATAATTGCCATGCTATGGTTATTCGTAACGTTTTCATCTCATACGGAATACAGATTATGCATGCCGTATTAATTGCATTTCTTTAATATTAATATGTATATCTACTTTCTAGATAATATTTTTTACAAATTCACAGTTTATATCATAAAAATATCTTAAAGTTAGTCTTAAGAGAATTTTAATATTTCGACAATTTGAGCAATTAGCACCGATTTTACCACAACCATTGACCTCCGTCATTGAATTAGAAGTCCCAACAGTATAAATGACAAATGGTTTGGAAGCAAAGTTAGAATCGATAGTAATTGCATCATTATTAACATTATTATAATCGTAAACAACATCATCATTATTTTCAATTTGAACTCTTGGAATTGTTTGTAATTTAAAATCATTATAATTATAATTTGGATGCCTTTCATATTGCAAGTGTTCATTTGGATGCTTTTTCCCATTATTTTTTCGGAATATATTTGTTGCCTTGGCTTTTGTATTTTTATTATAAATTATTAAGTTACTATCATCCATCAATGATGGTTTTATGATAGAAATTTTCGTTTTTATTGTGGTCTTAGTTGCTGGTGACATGGCCATTGCTGATGATAAATGTCTATTGATCAATGCAATATATCAGACACATATTGGACATTGCTAGTGACAATGTTCAGTGACATCAACAATCACTGATTTCTTCCAACAGAATAAGAAATATCCAATGCCGGCACCCAATACTACCGCTATACAGAGCCAAACATTATAGGTCATAAAAATCAACATTAACAGGAACGATACGGTGACTTGCACTATATGTAAAAAAGTCTGGAAGAAATGTGTCAACGAAAACATTGTAGGACTGCAAAGTAAAAGTAGAAATAAAAAAAATTAATCAATGGATACAGTGTACTTTTTTATATGTATTTTCATAGCTTTAACAATAAGTTTGATGGACATATGGATGGGTGTATGTATGCATGTATATTAGATTTAGATTATTAACGATTAGTTATCTGGATAACATGAGCGAAAATTTTTAATACAAATTTTTAACAAAAAATTATATTCTGATATTTTTAAGCTTAAGGTCTCTTTATTTTAATTTAATTTTTAATTTCAATACTTCGTCACTCCTTTGTGTGACTTCTTCGGGAAATTAATTATTTTTATTAACATATAATTTCCTGAAGAAGTCACATAAAGGAGTGACGAAATATTGAAATTAAAAATTAAATTAAAATAAAGAGACCTTAAGCTTAAAAATATCAGAATATAACAATAATCAAAAAGAGATCAAGAAACCAGAAGAATTATATTCTTAAACTTTAACAAAATTTTCGATGTGCATAAAGTTGGAACGCATTCAATACCAATACATAGGCTATATTTCGGTTCACCTATGTAGCTATCGCCAGTATTTTTTATTTTAATTTCCGTTGAGTCTTTGAGCTACTTAAATTTGTTGGATTGTTTTTTTTTTTTAATTTGAAGCTTTACTTTACCGGTTAAGTTTTGCTACAGGGCCGACGAAGTAGGGTGTGTTACTCTGCTCTTAGTCGATAACTACTAATATAATATAAATTACGGTGTGGAAATCTTTTGTTCCACTAAATTGTTTAAATCCTTTTTGTGTATAAATATAATTATTTTGCTATAAGAAACAAATCCTTTTTCATTATCTTTTACACTTTAAATAGGTACTCGTATTCTATGGAAATAAGCAAACATATAATATTCTACAGATTTGTCTCCCACTATATCATTTAAATTTCTTTGTTAGACAGAGCAATAGTATGTGTGAAAATATGTACTAAGGAAATACCACAATAAATATTCTTCGAATCGATTTTTTCCCACACAATGTTATGAAAAAAAGCAATTGCAGTCACGCACAAGTAGAGCGCACATTAAGTCCTAAAAAATTCCTATAAAACTCATGCATATTTATAAGATTGTTAGTACCGTAATGCTGTTATGGATACATAAGGAAGAAATGAACTTATGTATGTATGTGCATACATATAAACATTTATATATACATATGTATATGTACATATATTTAACTAAAACACTTGTTGCTGACGTTATTAAGATACAACACTACTCGGCGAATTTATTATTTTCAAAAACTATATCTTCACTTGATAAAGTGCGCTGTCTTAAAATTGGTTTGTTATAACTATTTCAAAATTGTCTATTATTTATTAATTACATTCTGTCTATTTTGAGTCAAGTAGAATAGGAAAAAATCAAAATAAATGGGATATGAGGGAGAATAACATTGGGATTTAATTGTGGTAACTTTACTGTAATATTAATCAAGCTTGTGGTCGTTTTTTTTTAATATATTATTTCTTAAAAAAAACATTTTTCTATAAAAATTTTAATAAATTTTATTTCCTGAAGATGTTAACAAGCTGTTAACGAAATATCGAATAAAAATTATAAGAAATAATATATTATAAAAACGACCCTTGATTAATATTACAATAAACTGATAAGGTCAATAAAAATAAATCAACAGTGGAAACTTTACTTTAATAGTGCTAGAATTTTGGCATGCATATTTATTAGAGGATTTTTATAAAAAAGAACTGTCATACTCAACAAAGTCAACTAACAAATAGTGAGAAATTTAAATACACATGAGCACTGGTGATGGGAGAGTAAGGACATTCGAAAGCAGCATCTTTCTATTCTGATGTAGCTTTATTGACGGTTGAAAAAAGGCAACGTATAACGAATGAAGGATCCTAGGTGCCTCAGTCCTTAAAGATCTGATGGTTGATCGTTTAAATGGTGCCGGTTAGGCAAAATTTATTTGAGCTCCAAGAAATTACGAATGAATGCAACAAGTAAGTGCATTGAAGATATTACAGATGGTATTCTCCTTTTATTTAATTGAATGGAAGCTCAGGAGATTAATTGATAAACCCATGGTCCCTAGTCAAACCAAGGGACCAATAAACAAATGCACAAAATATTAACGATTATTAAACAAATAAATAGAATAGACAAACATATTAAAGCTCACATCGACACAAGGACTAAACAGCGGTGGTATGTAATGACAACTACATACTACGTAAAAATACAAATAACACATAAGTAGACATGTGTACATATGTAGGTATATACATAGGTATTTACATATATAATTATGTATTAACATATGTAAATAATAGCTACAATTATAATATATGGTTATAAACAATTTATATGAAGAGTACTTACGGTTGTTTATGTATGACTTCTCCAACATATCTGAAGTTGCAATAATTACAAATTTATAATGTATGATGAAAATAAGCGATGGAAGGAGCGTGGGGACAAAGGCAAGTAATAAATGTTTTTAGAAAAAAAGAAACACAAAAACAATGTACAAAATTTACATTAAAATTGTAATTATAACAGGAACTACATTCACAACTACATACAAAGTACGTGTGTATGTACATATTTTGGTATATAAAAAACTTACTGCACGGGGGAAGCACTGGGCTGTGGTGGGGGACGCTGGCCAGCTTCTGGATTGGTCTGAGGTCCGGTAACCGGACGGTATTCCAATAGATTGTAGGTTTTCCAAAACAAAAATTCCCTATAGTATTTTAAGCCCTCATATAAAAGAGCCATTATGAAAATGGCTAACATGGAACCCAGCAAGCCACCTATACTATCTATTTTCCACCAATCGAATAGAATAGTTTCGGAGTAACCAAAATGGAACTGCAAGAAAAAAGTTTTAAATTTTATACAAATATTAAATTTTATTAACATTTTAAACACTTACAGACATCGACATGGCGTGATGCAGCATTGCCTCGCCAGTACTAGAAGCTGGCATATGATGATGGTGGACACTATTTGCATCATGGTGAATGTGTACATGGGCGGGCATAACTGTAGTGGTTGTGGCTGACATTATAGCTGAATGATCTATTGTGACGTGATCAGTACTATGCATAGAATGATCGGCTACAATTATTGGTAATTTTTTTAAACAAATAAAAATTATTAAAATAAAAATAAAAAACCTATAACATGTCTGCAATGGAATGAGAGAATTTTTGTTTTGTTTTCTTTAATAAAATATGATATCTTATGGAATGATATTTTAGGAAATACATATCTGCAAAAAAACAACAACTTAAGAATGTGAATTTATAGTTTTCAAGTTGTTCTATTGCACAGTAATAGAGTTTGCAAAAAAAAAAAATGGAAATAAGAGTGATCTGATTTTAAAGAAATTTCACAGATATATAGCGGATATTTAGCTTTTGTTACAAAAAGTACTTGGCTTACCGTAGTTTATTCGGATTTATTTAATTTTTTTACTTTACTGGATGCAGTTTATATTTTCCTTTCTATTAAAAAATAATTCAATTTCTATTAAACTACACTATGTTACAAAAAAGAATGATAGTCAAATGCCTAAAAAGTATTTTTATTGTAAATATTATAAATATCCAAAATCTAGAATTACGTGTAAGAAGCAGCTTCTTCATACCTTATATTTCAACATATTCATTCAGTATCATTCGATTTGGTTCAGATTTGAAAATAATTAAGTAAATAGAACTTCTTCAAAAGAAGTTTTCCAATTTAATGTTGAGGAATTTTCATCGCTGAAATAAATATATATTATATTATATATAATATTTTAAATTTTTATTTGAAAATTTGACTCAGCATTTTGTTATTTATTGCGATAAGAATTAACAATAAAAGCTGGTGCTTTTTACTGTCTATTTTTGTAAATAAAATAAAATTATTCCTTTGAGATTTTTTGTTTTATTTTTTTTTATTTTGTTTGAATATAAATTTCCAAACGAAATTTTTTATTTTATTTACAAAAACAGACAGTTAATCTGTAATCACAGAAATTCAAGCACAATTTTTTTGCTTATATGATTTTAATATTTGATTGTATTGTTTCTAATTTTTCGAAGTTATGTTTTTTTCAAAAATGTAATAATATAGAACTTGAGGACGTTTTTAACCAAATAATAATGTTGTGATATTTAGTGCTTTTTGTTTGTTATGTGGTCAAGTATGTCTATATGCCTGCATTTCATTGGTTCTTACACCAAATCATCAGTAGACTTTAACCTAATTCCAAAATAACAAAACCTCTCAGTTTATACATAAACTCCCAAAAATGAATTGAGAATTACACAAGCAAAACCATAGGATTTGAAATTCAAGAAAACACAACAAACAAATTTTATTCGATATATGTAAATCTATTTTTTTTTTCACCTTCATAAAGGCTATAACAAAATATCCAAAGCAAATTATTGCTTGAGAGCTAGATTAATTTTTTATAAAATTATGAATCAAAATCGAATTAACTAAAGAATTTATTTTGTATAATAAAAACATTTTTTCTTCTTCTCTTAAAGTGAACTTTTACACAAACAACAGAACACCATGAAATTATACAGTGGGAAATTTAAAACATTATTTGTTTCTATTTTTAATCTTATATAACTGTGAAATTTCATTAATGAAATATGAGGCACCAAAACTTAAATAGTTTTTTTTTATTTTAATATTATGCAAAAAGTCTTTTCTAACATTTTTAATTTTCTTTTATACATATTCATTGATGCATTGATGACGCAAGGAATTCTGTAATAAACTTACCATGATTCTCTAACGTATGCTGTGAATGATCCATAATTCAACAAAGACACAAATTATTATTTTTTTTGATGTGAAATTAAGTTGCAGTTGAAGAAATAAATACGCTGAAAAAAAAGATATTTATTATAAATTTACTTTTTTATATTGCGGCTGATTAAAAACTTAAGTTATTTGGGTTTCAAAGAAGAAACTTTTCTTTTTTTACATTTTTAAATAATTAAAGGAATTAATAATGTATTGAAACAATTTAAAAAAATGCTACATAATTACAAAGTAAATAAAGCTGTCAAGTATGTAAATAAGCGTAATAAAAACCTCCCAACTCATTCGATAATAATAGATCATAACGTTAATTAATTTTCTACGAAAATGGTTTGATTTTATTTAAAAAAAAATGTAATTTGTTGTTTCTTTCCCAAACTAATGCGGAAGGCCTGTAAAATAAATGATTTCACTAAAAAAAAACACATTAAAAAAGAAAATATAGGATTTCCGGACGAAATTAACTAAAGTTTAATGAAATATTGAAAATAAAATTTATATATAACAGATAAAAAATTATTTGTTTAATTATCATTATGAAAAAGGAAGCGAAACTCTTCTTAAAACAGCATGAATCCTAAACTTAGGACTTCTGATCGACTGCATCTCTTTTCTGTTTAACATTTTATTACAAATAGATACAGCTTTAAAAGAAATTAATATAATTTTATAGCACGTGTCCATATACGTGATTTGGGCCAAATCATTTCATTTGCTCAAATTAAGTAATTTGCGCATATGACCAAGTTATCTCATATGTGACCTTCTCCACGAAAAGGGACCTCTGCGCGGAAAAGAAGTTACTGAGAAAAACGCGTTTAAAAAAGGGCTTCGTTTTTCATCTTTACAGGTGATTTGTAAAAAAACTAAAAGACATAGAAACTTCCGGTTTGCGGCAAATGAAAGAGCGTTCTTTTCCTATAAGAATCACTCAAAAAGTAAAAGAAAATTTTTTTCGGCGCAGAGGTCCCTTTTCGTGGAGCAGGTCACATATGACTTAATTTGCTTAATTTCTAAATTTGACTGTGCAACACTGCGCAGCTGCTCTTCTTGCAATCTTAGGGCATCCATTATGGGTGAGTTACAAAATCCGAAAAAGTGAGATTTAAATATTAATAAAATGGCGCTGATTTTATTTCTTGAATATAATTTACAAAAAACTCAATTTTATTTTGCCTTTTTATATATGTTCTTTTTATTTTTCCATTTTATTAATTAATTTATTTCCTTCCGACTTTTAGAGTTGCACTACAACTATTTGCAATCAGCTGTTGCATACATTTTTCTGGATTTTACAATTTTTCCGTTTCCGTACTTTCATATGCATATGTACGTTTTTATTGAGAGCAATATCTTTATTACTCTATATTGCTGACTACTATCTATTCAGTTACTGGATTTTACTGGAAAAGTACTCGAACAGACCTAATAGAGAAACATGTGCAGAAAAGCCAAGACATTTTTTAGACTTAGTTTCAAAGCAGCTGTGAGTCAGTCAACATCAAGGTTCGTTGGCAAGTATTTATTAGGTGCAGCCAGACCACTGACCGTTTACTCTCTCTTCTACGCCTCCGAAAACTTTATAAATTTACGGTTTTTCTAAGGAATTTTCCGCAGTTAATTACTCACGTTGCTACTCCTTAACTGAAGGCATGCTATTACTGAATACTTTTTTTCAGAAATCAATGGCATTGACTTCAAATGGAATCCAAAAGAAATTGCTACAGGGACATCAGCCTCAATATAAACTGAATCTAAATTCGTAGGAATTTCAGCTTTTAAAATTGTTGAATGAACAATAGGTTTTCTGTTTAAGCAAATTTTTGAATTTGCACAAAACTGTTGCCATGGGAAATGTTTTATCGAAACTCCAAAAAGTGCACACGTATGCATGTGCTATTCCCAACACTAAAATATAGTTAATTTAATTACATAGAGTGTTACAATAAGTCCTGTCGTTTTCTATAGGCCGCCTTTTTAAAAGTTGTCATGATTCAACCTATAAAAACTACTCTATTAATAACAAGTAAGAAGGTTTATAAAGTTCAGTTAACACATAATGAGATACATCTCTTATTGAAAGATCCTATTTCATTTATCAAAACGCATTATTTATATAACAAATTTACTTCCCCGTGTATACACTATCCACATTCTCGTATGTATGTATGTATGTATATAAAGACGCATGAGTGTGGCTATGCAACTCTTGGCTTTTGCCAACACCCCCGTGAATATTAGAATTCTTTCAAAGGCAAGTTCAATGCAGTGACATTGTCTGCATGTGTATTTGTGGTTTAGAAACCTTGTATGTGATGCAAAGATAAAAGAAGACAATGAAGGCTGTTAAACAAAAACTATCCTGTTGCAAAATGCACACATTTATTTACCTGTAATTGCTAGAAAACATAACAAGTTGCTCTGTAGAAGACAAAAAGAAGCACAGGAACGTAGATTTCAAATGGTATTTCGGCGACATTTGAGCTATTAGTTTTAAATTAATGTGTACAGGAGGATTTACACACTTGCTATAAAATTCTGAAAACGTAATAAATAACTTTAATGGACTGTAAATCGATAATAATAACTGCCATAAAATATTCGAACGCTATACAGGAGACTATATTATGAGAGTTTTAATTATATTAGTATCGTTCGCTGCTCAACATTCTATCATTTGACATTTACATATGACATAAATACGTTTATGAACATACAAGTACATGTTAATGCGACTCTTTCTTCAAATTAGTGCTATTGAAATTTAAAGAAATATAACAAATGGCTTTTCGTTATGTAACATATGATAAAAAGCAAACCAAAAGCAGTCGTCTATACACAGGCTTTTGGATGTTGATATATGAGTTTTTAAGCCAAATTTAATCATTTCTTTTACCACTTGGAAAAAATATTTATATTATGCATATCTGGACAAAAATACCTTTTAAATCATATATATTTCATCAATATTGATAGACGATAAGATGTTTAAAAATGTTCCACAAAAAAACGTGTATTCTAGATATGTTGTTTGTCAGCGCTTTTTTTATTATATCACACTTGTTTCTTTAAAGAAGTTAAAAATTTTCAGTAAAGGCAAATTACTAGTTTTCTTTTAATACTACATACTTCATACCACAAAGAGGTATAAACATTATATTTTTTAGGAAATGAGTAGAGAAAATGATATAAGAATTTTTTACGCTGTTTTTTCTTGCAAAAAAGTGAGAATCGAAAAATTTTCAATTGAAGTATGAACAGTTTGGTCATTAGTAGAACATTCCTTTGACCTAGCAGATGGAACGAATTGACCTGCAACTTATCACTCTCTTTAGATTTAATTAAAGTTATAATAATGGGAAATTTTTTGTATGTACTTATCGTACCTAATAGTACATTTTCATATACGTGATTTGGCCCAAATCATTTCATTTACTCAAATTAAGTAATTTGATACATTTTTCATATGACCAAATTATCTCATATGACCTAATTTGCTACAAATTAATTCGAAATTTTTCTGTACAACACTGCGCAGCTGCCCTTCTTACAAATGCAAGTTTGGGGCATCCATTATTGGTAAGTTACAAATCCGAAAAAGTGTCACTTAAGTATGAATAAAATACCGCTGATATTATTTGTTGAATTATAATTTACTAAAAAACTAAACTTTATTTTGCATTTTTATATCTGTTCTCTTTATTTTGCCATTTCAGGTTAAATTTGAACAACATTTTTGCTTTTTTCTTTTGTAAAAAAAATAATCAAATTGATTTCGAAATTCGATCATAAAATTACTTATAACGTAATGGAAGTACTTCAACACAATTTCCTCAAATCAACTCATAGTGGAAACATACTATATCATGAAGTTGTAATAATGGACCTAAATTTATAAAAAAAGGATAACAAACAAACAAAAAAAACAAATATAGTTCAAGATAGACATTTTGCTTGATTATGGTGTATTTTTTAGACATGTTGCGAACTTATTCATTCGCTTGTTTTTGACAAGAACCAATGATCAAAAAGGTTCTTGTCAAAAACGAGCGAATGAATAAGTTCGACACATTTCTAGTAATTTTTGAGACTTGTGTTCAACATAAGTCTAGTATTTTTGTTAATTTACATCATAATCAATTAAAATATCCATTTTTTGTATTTTTACGACGGTCTTTTGGATTTGAAGTAGCGATAAATGCATATAAAACAAAACAAAAAAAGACTTCTAGAAATTACACCTACAAAGAAGACTAATTGCATATTTATCTGTATGTAGATGTTATAATACATATGTATATACAAATTAACCAGTGTTTGTATGTTTGTTTGTGTGTACCTAAGGGGACTCCAAAGGGCAAGACTGATCACCAGTAAAACGGCGAAAACAATTTAAATAGCATAATTTGTTTAGTAACTATGCATTATTTTTTAATTTTCCTATATCTGCAAAGCTTAGCTTATCTTACAATAAATAATAAAAACTTGTAGTAAGGAGCGCATTACAGCACTCTGTTTGGTCCTTAATATAGCAAAAATTCGCCGGCGAAGTACAATTCAAAATGGCTACAATAAATTCTCTCTCTCTCTCTCTCTTCGCATCTTTCTCCATCTGTCATCTCAACTCTATCACAAATTTTTTATAGTTCCATCACAATTTATTGCATGAGTAGGGGTTATCCCCTGAGTGCCACTTCCTTTTATGTAAATAAAACTGACCTTTTAACCAAAAATTGTAAATGTATAGTAGTGGAAATATGGATAACCGTCATACAACTAAATTATTAAAAACAATATATTGTTATAGCGAAACACGCCGGGTGTAGTTAATAATTGATATGAAGAAAAAAATTTCAAAAGCCACCAATATGTCTTAACTATTGTGCAACAAAAAGTTGCAAACATTTATGTAAATACAATTAAATCCAAAATAATGCTGCAAATAATGCAACAAAGAAATATTAATACAATGGAAGATTTTAATATTTAAAATGAAAATATGATATACGATATTAAGGGAAAAATATATATTAAGAATAAAAGCAAAAATACCAGCACAATGTGTGCAAAAAAAAAATATGTACAATATAAACGTTTTCATACAATAGAGGGCAATTCCATATGCTAGATAAAATATAACATTTAGAGAACATCTCAGTTTCGTCCTAAAATCTTAAAATTTAATTTTTAAGGAATATAGGCTTAAGTAATACAATTTGTTAAATATTTACACTATTTTTGCATATAATATCTTACGTCAACGCCAACCAAAGGGGGCGGGGTCCAAAAATGAATTTGTCTGGCTCTAAGTCCAATACTTTGAACCTTCTTAAAAATATATCATTTGCTTAGCAAAATTACAAAAAAAAAACAATCTCTTTAAAAATTATGTTGTTTTTCACAGGTTGGTGTACTTCTTCTTAGGGGAACTTCTTTCTCTCTGGCCCGATTTCGCTCATCTACGAACTTGACCTGTGCTACCCATCCAAATATTTTTCAAGGCTTTGGCTCTTTTCGTTTGGACTGAATAGTGATTTCCACAGGCGAACGGACGGGCGGACATGCTTAGATCGTCTAAGATTTCATCACTGATCAAGAAATATATATACTTTATGGAGTCATAAAAGGATATTTCGCTGTGTTACACACGGAATGACAAAGTGAATACGCCACCCTTCAATTCTTTTTTGGAGGTTATAAAAACAACTATGCAGAAATTGGTAAAACTTTAAAATTTCCATGTCATATACTTTTCGGGAAATATTCCCATATTTTTGAATTTATACTGAAGGAATTTTTCATGGAATTGCCCATATCATTGCAGACTTCATACAAATTGCATTTGATAAATTCTTTGAAAGAAAAAGTTCGTAACCAAATTGAGATGAATCTATTCTATCAATTTGCAATTAAGACTTTCTTGACACTATATTGTACGTGCGTAAAGCAAACATGTTTTAATTAAAGTAAATTAAATTTAAATTAAAGAAACCCATGTCTATTATAAAGTTCTGAGCGGTGTTTAAATTGGAAATAACAGTTAAATAGATAAGTATTAATATTAATAACTGCAAAAACATATAATAATAATACATATATTATATAGTACCGACGGGTTAGCCTTCATTTCAATGGATATTACACTATTGATGGAACATGACATTTTCATTGCAGTATTTGAGAATACTTTTATAATCCAGAGAGTAAAACATTTACGTTTTTTTATAAACAAAAAAAACTTATTTATAAAATTTTTCAAATAAACAGTTTATAAACATAAACTATTTTTTATGAATTAGGCCTTTATTATTTAAGTGCAATTTGCATCCAATGAATAAATAATAAACAAAAACACAACAAGTAAGAACGTTATATTCGGCCGGGTCGAATCTTAAATACCCTCTAAATATTTAGTAAATGAAAACTAAATTTTGTGGGGGTCACTCCGGGAGGTGCCGTGAGGGAGACATCTCAACTTTGCCATATAACATTAAAAAGTCAATTTTTGAGGTTAAGTGTAAAAAAAATTTTTGATAGGCTCATTCAGGTGGTAAAGGTGGGAGGAGGGTGGGGCAGAGGAAGATCAGAGAACATTTTAATTTTTAAGGCACCTAGGCTTAAATCATAGAATTTGTTACGTATTTACACTATTTTTCCACGTAATATGTGACTTCAACGCCCCCTAAAAAGAGGGCAGGATCCAAAATGGATTTTTCTGATTTTCTGGCTCTAAGTTAAACACTTTTGAGCTTCTTGGACATACAAATTTATCATTTGCTTAAGAAAATTACAAAAAAAAAAAACTTTAAAAATTATATTTTTTAGGTTATATTTTTTTCCCTCTGACCCGATTCAGTCCATTTACGAACTTGACCTGTGCTATCCTTCAAGATATATTTATATCAAGTCTCAAGGGTCTGGCTCTTTTCGTTTGGGTTGATTTCCACACACGTACGGGCGGGCATGGCTAGATCGTCTTAGATTTCATCACTGATAAGGAATATATACGAGTACATATACTTTATGGGGTCTTAGAGGTATATTTCACTGCGTTACACACAGAATGACAAAGTGATTACACCCTCCAGTTCTTTTTTGGAGAGTATAAAAAAGGTTATAGACATCACCAAAACAACATGACTCTTTCGTAACATAAAACATTATAGCGCAATAAAGTTTCCTATAATATGTAACAATCATGTTCAATTTAATACAATTATTCAATAAAAAAATACTATAGATGTGTGATAGCAAACAAAACAAAACAACAATAATACAACACGGAGATTGTTTAAAATAGCGAGATAAAATCATTATGAATATTAATAGATTTGAAGTTATTTCAAAAGATTTGAAAGTTAAAGAAAAACAAAAAGACTGCATTAACGTTTTTTTTTTTTGCTTTAACCTCTAGTTTTTTTATTATAATATTAAATTATTTATAAAAGCATTTAATACAAAACTAGGTCAAAGAGAACTTTCAAAAGTATACACGTGTATTGCAAACAATAATGTTTATAGTGAACAAGAAATTCACATTCCACAATTAAACCAGAGATTGTTTGATCAACAACTTGTGCAAAGAGTTATTTCAATGACTGAAAAAGTTTAATTTATGATTTAATTGCGTCGAAACTGTTTTAGTTAAATGTAGTATAAACTTTAAAACTTTACAATTCGAAATTTGTACGTTTATTTGAAATTCGGTCACAGTTGATTAACATCGTCAGTCTTTTTCCCAGCTCTGGATTAGTGTCTGGTTTAAAAAGAAGTTGTCTTACTTCGGATCTGTTTGGTTTGCAAAAATACCGGTTTGTAATTTAAATTTTATGTGGAATAACAGAAAATCGTTTCAAATTCAAACTAATGCTGTCGGAAGAAAAATACAGGGTGGCGCAAAATTAGTCTCTCTATCGTCGATTTCCTAATCGTGTAGTGTCAAGTTAGCTCTTTCTGGTCGCGCAATCACCCGATTTGGCGATATCGCATGGGCAGAAAAATCGCCCGATTTAACTATACCCAACATCTTTCATTCTTTACCAGAATAATCGCAGCGCTTAAGGAGAATATTTGACAGGAATGTGAACAAGTATCACCGGAATTCTTACGAAAAAACGTGCACAAATATGTGTCAAGAATGGCGGATGGTCAAAGAAATTTTCTTTAATTTAATATAACAGCTATTCAAAAACAAAAGTGTATGATGAGTTTTACGCCACCCTGTGCCACAATCAGGCTGTATAACATTAAGTTTGACTTAAGATTTTTAATGCAACTCACAAAATGTCGCAAGCATGTATATATTTAACAAATTAATTTCAATAATTAATTTTTTTCAATATAATGTTAAGGTCAGTGATATAATCTCTCTTTGTCTTGCTTTTCACATTGCGGTCTTCAGTTTCATTTCATGGTTTGGAATACTAACGATATAATCGTTTTGTATGTAATGCAAAGCTCTGCACTACACATTCCAGCAAACATAAAGGTGGACGTTTGATAGCTGATGGTTTTTCTGAGATTTAGCAGAAAAAAAAATTCTGAGATTTAGCAGAAAATAATCTGTCTGTTCGGCGTGGAATTTAAGCTACTGCATATCCTGCTCTTTTCCATAAGAAAATCTAGAGAACGGCTAGAGTTCCAAGCACACATACACTCACACATCTTATTAAGGGAAATTAAACTTTAGCAGAAATTTATGTGTAACTCCAAAGGTAATACAGTATATTTGCAGAATTTCAATACCTATTGCTAAGTAAGAAGTTTCTTCAACAATTTTTATTTGAAAAACAATATTTTTGCATAATTTAAATTGTTATTGAAAAGATTTTCTGCGAGTATTTTTTTTGTATGTATAATAGCTAAACATTTACTGCTATATTATTAAACATTTTTTATATAAAAAAAACCTTAAATTATTATTAATATGATACCGAAAGGTCCCCAATAAAAAATAATTAAACAGACAAGTGTTTGCTGGAAAAATGTGATTAAATAAGTATTTTCCCTTTTTCCTTAAATAAGCTATTTAGCCATCATACAAAAGCTCTTATCTTCTTCATTCTAAATCTGTTGAGCAACCGAAAATCTGATAATATTCACTGAAGTTATTGAGTTATAAGTGTATAAAGGAGATTTTAGAAAGCAGCTTCTTTTGGTAGTCGACAATTACCTACAAGCAAAATGTTATCAATCCTCAAGTGTTTGTTTGTCTTTCATTCTGTTTGTAGTATAAAGAATTCAAGCAAATAATTTGTAAAAAATATTAGCAAAACGTTTTCTTTTCTTGTTCTGTTTCTTAAACAATTATTAAACATTTGACGTGGAAGAAACTCATTTCAGATCCATATCATGTTGCATTAGAAAGCAAACTCTTAAGTTTGATAGGAGCTGAAATACTAACTAGATAATAAGTAAATAATTATTTGCACATGACGTTTTTAACTTCAGTTGTGTCAATAAATTCATTACTTTTAAACCTTCCAACACTTTGCTTAACACGTATGTACTTGTTCAAAATGTTGCGAGTTGTTATCAACATTTGTTTTTGTGGTTTTATATAAACCTGCAATAGGTATTAGATATAAACAAATTAATTTATTTTTAATATTAATGTTGATGTTAAAGCGTAATTACTTTTTTTTTGCTGCCTTATCTTCTTTTATTTACTTTCAAAAATTTTAAAAACGTTTGCGGTTTAATTATTACATACTAAAAATAAAGATAACTTGTACTTAAATTCATTTTACTTGCAACAGGTTTCACAAGCAAATATTAATTGTCAATATTCAAGGTTAAATGTGGATGGAGGTGGCTGTCCTCACTGAAATGTGCCAGCTATTTTCGTTTGCAAATTGGCAAAGTTAAAATTTGTATACGCAATTTCAATGTAATACATATACTAAGGCGAATTGTATACTAGATGGGCTTGTTTCAGAAAATGTTGGATCAGCTGATACCAAGGCAAATATTCTGACTTGTCAAAATCTTCTGCTTGTTTCAGATTTATTTTGTGCGCGAAAAAGAAAAAAGTGTTATACAATAATTTTTAATTTTAACAGCGCTTTCTTCTCAAATTACAATAATATTTTGTTATTCCATTTAAACACTCGTATCAACGACCTAATTCATAAAAGATATTTTTTTATTAACTGCTTATATGACAGACTTTGTATAGAAATTTGTCATATAAGCAGTTAATAAATGTTTATTTTTTGCTAAATAAATCAAAAATTATAAACTTTTTGTTAATTTTGTTTTAAGCTTTATATTTTTTTAGTCAATACATGTTTATAATTTCTTATGTTAGAATAAAAATAGTATTTGTTCGCTACTACGTTGAAACGATAACTTATCACAATCTTATCTTCAAAAAAAAAAAAAGTCTTATTATCAAAAATTTATCTAAGTGAAGAAAAAAGTATGTTGTATATGTTTCCGCTTAATCATGCATTTTTTTCAATTATTCTATCTAAATTTATATAAAATATTGAAAATTTTAATTTAGTTTGGAATACCTTCAAGTATCAAGTTTTATATAAATTTATTTCATTTTATTTTATTTATTTATTTACTTTTTTTTGTAAATAGGGACGTAAGCGATATCACACACAAATTAAGGAAACTTTCATTGAAAATGTTGTTTGAAATGTGGAATTTTCGCTATAGAACTTTCAATATTCGACTAAGATCGGAACAGCTGATCGACCGAATTTCCATTTGGTATTATGACGCATATTTTTTAAATTGAAAACTGGTAGTATTTTTAGTACTTCCTATAGTCATAATCGTAGCAGCGAGGCAGATACAGAAAATTATATTTGTACAAATTGTTTCCAAATTTTGTACGGTGAAATTTTTGACAGTGCTGCCAACTCTTAATATTAATTTAACATTCGATTGTTTATTTTCGATGCAGCTCATAATAGAAGTCTATATTTATATACTTAATTAAGGTTCTTATAACAATCCTCGATTGGGTCTTGCGAATAGGTTAAATTTCAATGTAATGTTGCACGTTCACTTACAGGCGTTTTTATTTTATTTTTTAAGAAACACAGACCGCAAAGTGATTAGCTTGTCGACGAGAGTCGAACCCACAACCATTAGACTGACAGGCTAGCATTGCTACTTATCACCCACAGAAGTGGTCTTCTTCTTCATATGCCATGCATTTCAGGAAAACATATATTTTCAAAAATAAATTCAATTACTAGCTATTTCACAAATTCGAATGAATTCCTTCTTGCGTACAAATATGTTTAAAATTGTATTCTGATATTTTTAAGCTTAAGGTCTCTTTATTTTAATTTAATTTTTAATTTCAATATTTCGTAACTCCTTTGTGTGACTTCTTCAGTAAATTAATTATTTATTAATTAAATAAAGTTATTAATTAAATAAAATAATTAATTTCCTGAAGAAGTCACACAAAGGAGTGACGAAATTAAATTAAAATAAAGAGACCTTAAGCTTAAAAATATCAGAATACAATAATAATTAAAAAGAGGTCAAGAAACCAGAAGAATTTAATATGTTTAAAACAAAAACCAAATTTTATAAATTGTTTTTGTTTCTAAGGTATTCATATGAAAGACAGAACTCCGTCGACATTGTGAAATCGTCAGTTAATGATCAAAATAAAACTTATTTAAATACTTAAATTTCGAATTTAACCGGAATTAAGAAAGTTAAAAGTATGCTTTTATCTGATTTTAAATATTTGTGTGATATAAAATCCAAATCTTTATCCTTGAAACTCATATTTTTTCTTTAATATTGGCTTGAGACAAACAGCACAATTATATCAAAATGTTGAGTTAAAAACAGACTTTTAACAAAATATAAAGTAGTTTAAATTTAGAAAACTAAATTTTGCATAAGACAAAAGAGATGTGATTACAATTAGATTAAAAACATTAACTTAGAATACTCTATCAAAAAACTAACCTTCCATATTGCCATAAGCAGCTATGTGCGGAGAAATAGCACAGAGCTATATAATTTGGCAAGTAAGTATATGACAAAGCTGGTTTAATTCACCAGCTCCTTTATCATTGTACTCATATCTTCTATATATATATTGCTTTTTTATTTGGCACAAGTGCGTATTTGTAGACAATTTCGCAATGAAGACTTTAACAAAATTGATCAACTTGATTGATAGGCTAATTATTTAAAAATTTGTTTTAAAATCAGACATAATAAATATGTATTCCAAGGCACAGAGAACAGTCAACATCAGTTTTTATTTATTAAACTTTTACACAGCCAAGCAGAACAGCTGTTTTCGAAAGCCGCTACACTTTTAGCATCACTACTTATGTGTATTTTTGTTTGTCACCACCTAATTGTTATGGTTTCAAAAAAATTTATTGGACTTATACCTGAGAGTAATAAATTATTTTAGACTTATTATTTAAAATTACTGAATCAGTTATAGAATTCCCATTTATACAATTTTATTTCTTTAAAAGTAGTTAAGTACTTTAATTATCTTTTTTTTCCTTTTTAAAGTTTTAGATCATAAAGAAATTGAAATTTTTATTATGCGATATTTCGATATCCTCTGTATAAAAAAACTGATAATTAAAAATCTAAAAGATCGAAGAATCAAGTAATTAAGTACTACATTTCTAAGTACAAACTCCCATCTGTGGTCACATCAATTTCATGTGACTGACAATTTGGGAATAGTAATTGATAGTTCTTCTGCTTTAATTTTTTTCATTCACAATGAATTGACTTGTACAAACATTTATATGATAAAAACGATGTAATAAAACTCTGTGCTCACAAAATGTAACCCAATAAGCCACACATGATGGAAAAGGAAATAATGAATTATTACTTACATATCATGGTCGACTCAAGAGTTTGAGCATAAAATTCACTATAAAGTCTATAGTCGAATCCACAACCGTAATAAGGCCCAATGCCCCCATGCCCTTTGGCTTTGTAACAGATTAAAGCAAATTTTAGCCGTTTGTCTTTAATGTATTTAAGGGGCAAAAACGACAAACACTATAAGTCCCAATATTTTGTGATCGTTTGTGATTTTTTTTTTAACAGAATCAATCTATGTTTTGACTTAATTATATGTTATATTATTCACACAGCTGCCTAATATTGTGGAGCTGTGCTATTTTTCTATACATAGATGTATAGAATTAAGCATGTTGCTTAGACAGGATTATATTACACAATTAAAATAAATTAGCGTCATAAGTATACAAAAGAGCAAATTCTTCTTTATAGGATTAAACGAACGAAAAATGAAAAAAAGAAGAATGTGACAAATATTTTACAATTAAAATGTAAATTAAGAACTTGCATGATGAAAACCACTACAAAAAACAAATGCATTATCTTTGTGGGATGTGAATTTTTAAATTCCATTTAAATTTACAATTTTCATATTTTTTTTAGTATACTTCTTTTATTATGTACGATTATTTTCTGTACTGTGTACTAAAATCATATCGCTTATTTGCAATAAAATTATGTGGTTAATAAAGGCTTAATCAATCATACAAGTATATGTAATAGTAAAATATTAATATTTAATATACATACATATATAATATACTCATCAGTTATTTATTCAATAATACTTTGTAGATGACCGAACCTTCGTTTCAAATAAATCAATCACAATACGAATAATTTGCAACAAAAAAGAACGCATGCATCAATTTGTGATTAAAACATGCTATCAAAAATACTTCGCAATGCATTTTTGTGTGCATATAAAGAGCAATAAGCAGATTTAAACAAAAAATATATATACATATTAACAACTTGTTTATTATTAAGTGTGTAAAAAGTTTAGTATTTTTTATTAGCCCTATTCACAATCTTGTGCAAATGGTCGTGCATCATTGCATTTGCAAAATAATTGTACTCTACACCAACAAAATACATTGAAAATGCTCTCAAATACACTCTCAATTTGCAAATGCTATAATGCAAGACCATTTGCACAGGATTGTGAATTGGGCTATTGTGTTAAACACGGAAAATTTTTTATTATTAGAAATATGCACTAAAGCCTTCTACCTGCATGGACAAGCAAACATTCATGTAGCCGTACATACATACATATACATATCATATTCCCCAGTTTTACTCGTTCATCCCTAAACTCTCACCCAAGGGAATTTTCATACATTTAATTTGTAACGTGTGTTGTAGAAGTTTGCTAAATTGGGAATTTAGTGCGAAATAGTTTTATTACGTTCACGTGAGGTGTTTATATATACAATAAAATATTTATAGGTATTTTATTTATTTTTTATAATTACGAGGTCTGTTCAAAATATAAGAAGGATTTTTAATTTTCTCCAAAAATTTTTATTTATTGATCAATTTCTATTTTGTTCCCTTCAAAGTAGTCCGCCTCAGATATGATACACTTGTGAAGTCATTTTTTCCAATCCCGAAAGAATTTCTGAAATGCATTTTTTGCGATTTGGTTTTCGCCGTCCCTTCATGGGTCTCGTCAGTATTGGTAAGAGGGAAGTCGTAGAGAGTCAAATCTGGTGAATATGGTGGCAGCGGTATGATTACATTGTTTGTTTTCTAGTCAAAATTTAGCAAATTTCGGAACAAATTCGAAGCCACAAGCTTCATGTCTATATTAAAAAAAAACAAAGATTGCTTGGCATAGCCACACAATATGCCGAACTTCTCTTTGCTCTTTAGCTCGGACCAGCACTCAGGGGATGACCCGTACATTTGCAGTACATTGCGCCGGAACTAGAAAGGAGAGTATAGAGGACAGATGAAGATAGATAAGAAGATAGAGAATTTTTTTGTAGCTATTTAACCTTTTATTACGGCGGGTAGTTTTTTTGCTACAGGGCCGACGAAGGACGATGCAGAGTACAATCACCATATGACAAAATTTCCAGATCACTTTAATTTAATTTTTTACACAAAATTTTATACAAATTATTTTATGCAGATTTTTCCAATACTGTTCGGAAACTGCTGGAAACTTTTTAAGAACTGCTACGGAATTCTGTTGATTGTAGCTAAAAAATTTGCCCAAAGAGTTCCTCCTTCCTGTCAAACACTTGTTCGGTTTTCTGTATATTTTCTGCTGTGCAAACTATGGAAGTGAATTAGGCAAAAGATCTTCTAATTCTTTAGCTATTTTCTATCCATCTTTGGCGATGAATGAAAACAGAGTTGCCGTATCCGAAATCGGACTTTTTCCATCGCTTTTTTTCATGACTTTTTCTATCACTAGTGCCTTTGGGAAATTTTCATAAATTTCTCAAAGAAATAATACCAACGTTTGAGGTTGGTTTTAAATGCACATGGAAATTCAGTTCCAAATTCTTTTTTTAATTAATTTTTTTTTATAGTTCATCAAGGTCAAAAACATTTCCATTCCAAAACCTAAATTTTACTTTGTTATTTAATATGATTTTGTTTATTGCATAAAACAGCAGGCCACCTTGTGAACTAAGCCGTATCTTTATATGTTTTGCAATAACCAATCCACTGCTTGTTATTCGCAATTTAAAACTTGTCAGTTAAACGTAATAGAAAGTAATTAAACTCATATCACAATTTGGTCGGTCATGCAAAATTTCAAACAAAATTAAGTTTTGTTTATACGCATAATAAATATAAACGTGCAAATATGGTAAAGAGATGCGACCACGAATAGTTAAAGTGTAACTTTTAAGCTTTAAAATGTGCTTAGACAGTGACAGAGAACATTTTTAATTGTATGAATACATTTTAAACGAATTTAGAAACTTTAAAGATTCATTAAAAGTAAATTATAAAAGTTTGTATGTATATATGAACAAATTATCAAGAACTCCTACACATTTAAAAGTGTATTATTTTAATTATTTAAAAAAAATTGGTGCTCTGGAACTATCACGAGGCATATAAGTGGCAAACATTTGTACGTGTATGAAGATAAATTTAAAAATGTATAACCTTAGACACAAACCATGTGCGTTAACAGATCTCTGTAACATATTAACATGGCTCTGTGTTAATCATGAAAAATCGTAGGTTATTTATTTCAAATGGAATAATAGTTACAACTAGATCCATAGCTTTCACTGTATATACAAATTTCAAAATTTCAGAGCAAATAAACCAGGGGAGTTACTCTGCAATGCGATGAGAAGGGAATTGCTTTCGCATTTCAATACAAAGAGCATACAAATGCGTTCAATTTTCCATTCGTATTGAATTACAGAATAGCCGCCCTAAAAATTATTGGAACGAAGTTCCTTATGGGACGATGCGGATGGGAAAAAACGTTCGGAACGTAACATTTTTTGTTTCTAAATCAATGTTTAAGACGTATGAGTAATACGATTCCATACAAACAAATATTAATCATACGCAGCCGTGCCGTGACAGAATTCAATTTCGTTTGGGAACAAAATTGATTCTGTATTTTCGTTGATCGGCGAAAAAAATATCTTAATAAAAAAAGTATAACCGAATAATTATTTTCTTTATACCTCCGATAGAATTCAAAATTAATATTTTTATAAAAAGGAACTTCGTTCCTATCCGGTGTCCCATGACACCACACATCTTTTTTGGAGTTTGCAGCTCTTATGTTCCTTTATTGCGCCCAACAGCCGGAATCCTTAACAGTTGGAATTTTAATAAAGAAATTTATGTGTGTGAGCATAAATTTAAATTTATATTAGCAAAGATGCAAAACGAAAGTTGTACCAAACCTATTCTGCTGTTAACAGAGCTCTGTTAACTAGGAACTGGAGCCAATTCTGCCCAAACTAGTGAATAGAAATTATGGCCCAAGAAATACTTAATAAATATATACTTAAGGCATGTACTGAAAATATAAAATATTGTACCGAAAGGTAAAACTTTCGGTTTGCGTCTTCACTAATATAAATTTATCTTCACACACATAAGAAATTTTAATTCGTGTTTAAATTTAATATATGGAATTTCCGGAAAATGGAAAATATTTGGACGACTGAAAATACTTGGAGTTTGTACATCTTATGCGCCTCCATTATGACCAATAGTCAGAAGCCTTAACAGTTAGACTTTTAATTAAGAAATTTGGATTTGAAGTCGAATTTCATAATTGGAATTTCTCTAAAGAATGAATTTCTGCAAACTGTAGGAATACGTAGGCAAATAAAAATTATTACAGCTTATAGATCCTCCTCTATTACGGCCAATAACCAGGACCTTTAACAGTTAGATTTTTTAATCAAAGAATTTTGGATTTGAAATTAAATTTCATATTTGAAATATATCTAAAAAAAAATAGGGATCAACGTCACATCAAGGCAATCCCCCTGATTGTGTAAGGCCTTGCCTTTTACGCCTTAGCTACTTTTGGTAATAGATTAAAGAAAACTGCTTGTGTGTTTCTTTAGTCTTGTACAAAAAACGACTTCGGCATAAACGCCAACGCCTTACACAATCAGGCTTAATATCAAAAAGTGCACTTTTCTTCGCTTTTGAATAATTTTTTTTAATCTTTGAATCATCTTTAAGCCCTTTTAAAGGTTTAAATTGCTTTCAGTAGCTTTAAATTAAAAAATAAACGTCTTAGTTTGTAATGTTGTCTACCAAGAATCATCTTTATTTTTTACAAAAGATTATATATATTAAATTTACCAATCGGTAAGATCCATTATAACAAATTGCCAGTTCTACTGTCTTGGAAAGAATGTGTAATGGAAATATCATTAATTTTTAATGTATTAATACACTATTATAAATATTGTTTTTTTTTTTTTAATTTCTCTTAACTTTATTTTTGTTTAAAGTATATTTTTAAATAAACAGTGCTTTCAATATTATTTTGTCATTTTATTATTGTTGTCGCGATTTTTCGTATTTTTTAGGTCTATAAATCCCAGCCAGCCCAGAAAAAATTAAAGGATCTACTGGTGGGCAAAAAAGAATAACAAATTCATATTTTAAGGGCCATGAGAGAATACATGGAAAATCTAATAAATAGCTTATGTGCTAAAAGACTGTGCATTATGGACAAAATTACCCACTCATTGATTTTACCTCGCAATTAAATTATAGTCGCAACAGATTTTATTATAGGAAAACAAACTGTTGAAATTTGAGATGTTTATCGAAATGCATTTATAAAACAAATAAACTGATGAGCAATAACGAAACATATTAATTGACGCCACGAAGCGTAAACAGAGCTCAATGCATGTACATTAAAAATAATTTCATCATTTTAAAATTAAATACATAAACAACATGTTTATATGAATATATGAAGAAAAATGTTGCAACCATTTTGCTTACACTCAAAACTATGCTGGTGATTTTGCCAAACATACAACTTTTGAAAGATTTCAGTTGAGTATATTGAGAGTTTGTAAGCTTTTAAAGCTGTTATACAGGATGTCTGGTGACAAATTTATATTTTCAAATACGATTATTTCAAAAAGTAATAAAGGGTGCTGTTGGCTAAAGTAGTAGAACACGGAGGGTCCTGAGTTCAACCCCGCGCTGAGTCATGAATATTGTGTTGAATTCTTCTGATCAGCATTAGTGCATCCTTGTGTTAGTTGTTGCCAAGCTGTTTCAGTGATGAAGGCATAGCACTGGTCACTGAACATAATTGGCAGCGACTGACACGATTATGTACTAAAAAGCAGAGTTACAGCACCCTCCTTCCTGTAGCAAAAATTAGCCGGCGAAGTAAAAAGGTTGAAATAGCTACAAAAAGTCTCTATCTTCTCATCTTTCTTCATTTGTCCCGTCAATACTATCCTCTCCTTTCTAGTTCCGGCGCAATGTACTGCATATGTAGGAGTCATCCAATGAGTGCTGGTCCCAGATATAAAAAAAAGGGTAAAAGGGTGCGGAGGGAGGGTGGCGCTGTTGGAATTATCAATTGTATGGATTTGTCAGTTACGATGTCGCAGTGGTCGAGTGAGAATCGTGCGTTTGCTGTGGAGAAATTTTTTTAAAGGTCAATTTACAGGCCATGAGAATGTGTGTGATTTTGGCCCAAGTGGCTAAATAAGGAGTTGGCATGCATTGCCAGTATATACAAAATGATGTATGTGATAGGAGACACTCCCATAAACAGTTTGTATATACTGGCAATGCATGACAATTCCTTATTTGGCCACTTGGGCGAAGGTCATACACAAGATAATAAATATTATAAAATGCAAGAAGAGTTAACATACTCTATTTTTGGACTTTGGTATACGTGGCTGCCTGTAACCCACAAGCATTCAAGTAGGATCTCTGAGATCCCGTTTTGAAATTTTGGGACTTTAGTTTATGAATTATAATCATATTGTTATATAATTTTATTATAAATGCTTAAAAATGGATTTTAATACCAAAACCTGCACTGATTGTCATTTCGTTACGTCATAACATATTTAACTTCACAGCTAAATATGTTGTTTCGTAACTGCTTACGTCAAAACATATTTAACTCGGCAGGTTTATCTTTACACTCATTTGATTTTATTTAAATTATAGTTATAGGCAGTACAAGTTAATATCTGCTTTATTACCGTTCTCGAATCGACTCGAGTGTTTGTAATAGATTAAAGAAAAATTTTGTATTTTTCTTTAATTTCATTCTTGCGAGTCGAATCGAGAAACGTAATAAGGCCCAATATTGTGTTAGAATATATGAATACTCCTTTGTTTTATTAAAATAAAATTTAAAAATAAACTACATTAATTTAAAAAAAATGTTTTTTTTTTTGGAGTAGAAATCTGCAAGACTGTTCAAAAAATTGAGAAGAACAGATAAATCTGCATATTTGGTAACGCTGTGTTTGACACAAATGGTTTTGTGAAAATGCAAATGCAAAATATTTAAGTTTTTTTTTATAATATCTAATCAAACTCTTGTAAATCTGATTTCTTTTCTAACTGCTTCTTCATAATCTGAATTCTGGTTAATACGAACACTAGTTTATTTGAAATTTTTCTTTTGGGCCTTGAATTTCGAGTTATCCATAGACGACTGCATATAAATTTCACACATACATATACATACATATGTAGCTTTATATTTCTTGGTTATAATATACTGTACGAGTAACATTTAAACTTGAAAGTTTCAACCACTCAACCATCACTGCTGTATATATTAACTTATAAATACACGTGAACATAACTTACAATGTATAATAAATATTTATTTCAATACAAAAAAAACAGTCAGCAATTAACATTTTGTAACTAGAAAACCTGTGGAATGTGATCCACTAAAAGAATTGATATTCTTGCATATTTGATTACATTATTAATAATTACAACTACTCGTATGTATTATATGCTTGTATGTATACCAGATCTTACTAACCTTAAAATAACTTTACACACGACATATAATTATTTTTAACTTATTTATTTGAATTGTTTATTTCGTTACAAAAATAGACAGATCCGATAACCGAAAAAAGAACATACAGTAAGTATGACTTCCAAATAACGACTTAAAAACATGAATCAAAATCTACGAATACAAAGTGTACACAAACATTTAAAAAATAAAAATATATACATACACAGATATTTAAAAATAAATGATAAAAGATCTTACACGAATGAGCTAAAACCCCTTTAATAAAGGCAACTTTATTTGGACGTAGAAAAAGTTATTTCATTTTTTATACCCTCCAAAAAAGAATTCGAGGGTATATTCACCTTGTCATTCCATGTGTAACGCAGCGAAACATCCTTCTAAGACCCCATAAAGTATATAGTATATTATTGATCTGTGATCAAATCTAAGACGATCTAGCCATGTCCGCCTGTGGAAATCACGACACAGTCCAAACGAAAAAAGCCAGACCCTTGATATTTGGTATAAACATATCTTAAAGGATAGCATAGGCCAAGTTCGAAATATTGAAAAGTAAATAAATAATCTGCCTTATTACCGTTCTCGAATCGACTCGAGTGTTTGTAATAGATTAAAGAAAAATTCTGAATTTTTCTTTAATTTATTACATTCTTTCGAGTCGAATCGAGAACCGTAATAAGGCCCAATAGTTTTTTTTCAAGTTATTATTTTAAGAAAATAAGCCTTAAGCCCAATATTATTACTTATATTTTTATAAATAGTTTAGTGACTTCTGATCAATTTCCCTTACCCAATAAAATTAAAAGCTTTTCTTTGGAAATACTATGATTATAAAGCCAGCTTTTGAAAGGTTTTTTTTTTGACTATTGTTGTTAATATTAAAGCCAAAGCTTAAACCTGAAAAAGTTGTTATGGGTTTTTTATGTTTCTTGTTGCTTTAATATTCAAACACGATTTATACGTTGTGTTCAAATTGAACACAACAAAATTACAAAATTAAAGTTATTGCAAAACCATTAGATAATTAACATTGTGGAAATAACTGTTCCTGTAAATGTCGTTACTGCTAAAATTGCGGTTTTTACCCAGCAAACAAAGACACGCGCTAAATTATGATGCGTTTCCATTGCAACTGTGAGTTTATTTTATCTTTTGAAATTCGGATACCAGAATGCTGGATAGTTATTTACTAAACCCTATATACATACATAAAAAAATGTATTTGAAATCTATTTTAAGAAAATTTAGTATGAAAAACTTTCACAAAAACACATTTCAAACTCGTTTTAAATTTTATGAATTCAAAGATAGACATTTGGAGGGTATTTAAGAGTCGACCAGGTCGAATATAACGTTCTCGCTAGTTTTAATTTTAAAGTTTCAAAAAAAAAAGTTCAAATTGATTATATCGGGATTTTAAAAGACCTGGGAAGTCATACTACTTATCATTTAGTTATTCTCGGCAGGAAAAATCAATTTTTGAAACGCTTCCAAGATCATGAATTACAGTACCTTTCCGCAATTATATATCAATCAAATTTTTGTTAAAAAAATTGTTGTTTAAGCCTAGTACTCTGTTTAAAATTTCATGTGATATTCTGACAGAGCCCATACAAAATATATTCAATCGAAATATTTGTGGAAAAATGTTGCTAAACTAGTACTCTGTTTTAATTATGAAAAACATGTGAAATAAAATTAATGTTATTTATTTCGAACGATAATTTCTTGAAACTAAAAATTTTCTCATTGAAAATGGAAAACATAATTTCAATTAAAAAGGAAAAAAACTGAAACTGAAATAACTGAAGTTGCGGAACATATTTCATAAATTCAAACAGAGTACAAGGCTTTATTAAATTAAAAAAAAATATTTTTAATAATTTAAACTCATATTGGAACACATTTTTAGCCCAAATGAATTTTATTTTTAATTTAAATTGATAAAAAATTTAATAACAAATACATTTTCATTCACAACTAAATGCGGGTTTTAAATAAATTTATTTGTTTGTTTGAAAATCATTTTACCATTATTATTTGAAATCCAAAAAATAAATGGTAAAAAACCAAGTTTTCAAGTGCCTCTAAATGAATCAAGTTTTATAATTAAATGCAATCTGATATGTACATTTCATTTGCGGTGGAGCGAAAAAGAATAAATGCTTCATTAATTAAAGAAACTATTTCAAGGGGAATTCATAGATTTAATTCTTAGAACAGAAATGCTAACTACAGATAGATTCTTTGGTATTTGAAGTATAACTTGAAAACAGGTTGACGATTTTAGATTTTACTTTAACTCTCGTAATTATTTAAAACAAAACAACTTTTTAATAAACAAGTATCCGTTTCAAAGCAGTTTTTTTTGGTGTATAAAATAGTTGAACTTCTTGATTTTTTATTTATTTAAGCAACATTTTAGATTGTTTTTCAATAAAAATAAATAATAGCAAATTAATAGGTTAAAAAAATCAACTACCTGTTTTAAGGAAACAACTACAGGATGTTTGTCTTCTAAACAGGGAGAATTTAAAGTGGATCAACTTAGGTTTTTTTTTTAGTTTTTTATGTTCAAGTAAATATCTATAGCACAATTTTAATTGAATTATTTTTATTAAATTTACTGATGGCCTTTATTGCTAGTTTTCTATTAAAGCAGCTTAATAGTTAATTAATATTAAGTTATTAATTAAAGAAATAAATGAACTTTTCAAGTATTGTACGTCATTCACAGTATAGAAGCCAGTAATATAATAAATAATTATTTATGGTAAATTTAATATAATATAAAATATTTAACGACTCATTTGCGAAAACAAAACTAATCTCTGATTCACACCTTTAATCGCATTTCACTTCATTATTAAACAGTATACAGCAACTTTTAACTTATTATTCCATCATACAACAATTTAGTTGCCAATAATTCTGGCAACAAAAATTGTAAATATTAAAAAAGAAAACTGTAATTGCTTTTTTTTAAAATAGGGCTACTAGGTCAATAACTCTTTAGTACATCAAAAGTAACGGACACTATAAATCTTACTCTTAATTATTTATAAAAACTTTCAATGTATCGCATGTTTTGTATGTGATATAAATTTTTGTACGTTCAATTGCATACGCTCTTGTATACTTAATTGGTTTCATACAGTAATAATGAACATATGCAAATTATATTAATGTGTGGCATTTTAGAACTGATTGAATTGTAATTCAGATCACAGAGCAAAACAAACGTTGCAGCAAGAAATTAATAAAATTCAAAAAATCAATGCGGAGGAAGATAAAACAAACAGAGCTTGTATGTTAAATTATTATTTACTTTTGACGTTAAGAAGTAGTTAATACCATTATTTAAATATTTATACTCTATTAGTGCTATTTTCTCTCACAAACCTAGATTAATCTTTTTCAATACATTTTGAAAAGGAATATATGTTTTACTGTCAGCCGACAACATGTAAACTGTGAACGACTTTCCATACTCTCAATTTTGATTTATAAATAGACCGGTTTTGGCAATGTGTCATCTAAAAATTTCACTTATGTAGCAAGTGATGCAGTTAATACGGTTCAAAGAAAAATAAATAAGAATTGGTACCCACGATTCCCAAAAATACCACTCAATATCACAAAATTGGGGGTTTTCTGTATTTGGGCTGTATATTTCGTATTTCTCGCAAAATTCATATGATTTTCTTTGAAATGTTTAAGAAATCATTACTCCTTAAGGTGGTTTGAAAATTTGTTGTGATTATTTATATAAAATATGCGTATTTGGAAAATATATGTTCCTTCAATAAGGAATAATTTTAAATAAAATTTTCTTCGTAGAAATTAAATTTTTAGTACAGTAACCTCAACTATATATAAGCATCAACCAATAAACATTGTCCATTTATTTTAGATCTATTACAGGAATATATATTTATAATTTTTTATCAGACTTAAACCATCAGTTCTGCATAACCTTAAATTTTAACCTCTGAGTGATCTATTTTGCAGTTCGTAGATCCACCCCCTTTGGAGACATAATAATCAAATTCAAAATTTAAAATGAACAACATCGCTTTAATTTCCGTAAGAAATTTTAATGCAATCGAAATACTCGTTCAAAAAATGCACATTTATTTCCATTTTTTTCACAAAAACTGTGAATGTTTTGGAATAGCATACATTGCCAATGTTTTGCACTGTATTGTTCATTTAAATTACAATGGGAGGAGTAGACCTTAAATTGATATCAACAAACCCAAAAATTGGACAGACATATACATATATAATTTTATAAACTTAAATAGACATACATAAGTGCTACGTAATTCTCACAATTACAAAAAAGAACTACCGGGCAATTTATTGAAATTAAAAAGAAATCTTAGATTTAGAACTTTGAACAAAAAATTAAAAACTGCAATATCAATACGTATGTACATATGTATGTATATGTATTGCTGAACCAGACACACGATTACAATATGGAATGTGTTCATGAATATATTATTCCTTAAACGGTTAGCTACTATTATTACGTACATACATATGTATGTATGTATATAAGTAAATAGTTCTGTTGGAAATTTTATAGAAATCACTCTTTTTTTTTTGCTAACTAAATGTATCGTTACATCACAAATTGGAACACATCTCTGACCAATACTCTTACAACTACTACATGGTATGTTTGAATTATGAGTTTTTCTTTAATAAAGTTGGAGTTACATATGTGCAATATAAAGCACACACAAATGATAACTCTAATAATAATTGTTTGTAAGAATTGATTAGCAGTACAAAAGAAAAATATTAAATACTATAACAAATAGTACTTAAAACTTGAAGGAAATGATAGATAAGAAAAGTTTATAATTCTTAACCCATTGCTGTTTTCACCTTATTCGCAAAAGATTTAAAGAGATACTTACTTTATTCAATTGAAATATTCACTGACCCTCAACAGAATTATGGTCCTTTGAAGCACTGATATGTATTTGTTATTAGGATGTTATTATTAGGATTAGTTTGCAAAGCAATTAACCGAAGCTAAGTTCTACACACATTTTTATTCAATTATAACACAGATCTTACTAACACATTTGTTTTATGATTTTCTGTAACATCTAATTTAACAAAATTTTTTTTATATATACAGCTTAATTGCTTTTAATATAAATTTACTATATTGAAATGTTATTATTGTTAGTCAACACATATACGTACATAATTGTGTTTTTTATCTTTTTGTTAATTATTGCTTTATCTCTTTTCATTTATTATAATAAATTCAGCAATTTTTTCCGCACACATAACTTCACACGCACAAATTTTATTTAGGAATGACAATCATATGTTGAATGTTATTGTGTCAAACAAAAGACTATTCACAATGACAGGCGATAGGGCTGCCAGATGAAATTAATGTGTTAACATTAAATTTAGTAGATAAAAACGTTGTAACCAATAATGCAACACTTGCTTTTTTATACGGTTGTATTTGGAATGTATTAAATTAGTAAGTTCTCTCGCAGCTGTCTAAATATTAAAAATTTGTAAATAAAGACATCGAAAAAAGTTTTGAAAATAAAAATTAATATAAAGTAATATATACAAGTGTATTAGAATTTTTAAATATTTATTTGCTAATACCGTTAATATAGCATATTTTAATTTTTTTTATAGGATAAGCATCACTCGTTAAACACGATATCAAATCTTTTGTCGCAACAGACACGTGTTATTTAAAAAGGCTTTCTAATATTATCCAGCATCTTTATTAAATATAAAACGTCAACATGGGTATGGTACAAAAACGTAAAAAGATGCACTCGGGTGATACGCATCTTCAGAGGCGTTGGCGTGTTCGTAATCGTACACGCGATCTTGATCTTATCGACCAAGATTTGCGTACACAATCTGCCCAATTGATTAATCAGCCCGTCGATTTGGAAAAGCCGGGGTTTGCGCAATTCTATTGTGTTCATTGTGCTAAATATTTTATAGATGACACCGCCATGCAAGCCCATTTCCGCACAAAAGTGCACAAACGCCGCCTAAAGGCATTGGAAATAGAACCTTATACTATTGAAGAATCCGAACGGGCCGCTGGACGCGGTAGCTACCAAAAACCAAAGAAACGTACTATGGAAACTCAGCCATCTAAAGAGGACGTTAAGGCCGGCAAACGTATAAAAGTGGAAATCAAAGATGAATCGACACCTAAACCTCCAAAAGTAAAAAAAATGGAAACATAAATTAACTCAATAAAACATAAATTAACTCAATAAATGTAATATGTATGATGTAGTTTAGGGTATATTGTTTCTTGAATATAAAATCGATTCCTTCATTAAATAAAACGAACTAATGTTATAGTTAAAAGTTCATATCCATTAACTTTCAGTAAGGTAATAATTGGGTTGCTCTAATACAACTTTTCATACGATTCTTGTGTAATAAATGGCTAATAGTTCTTAATATATCTAACGTATACACATATCGAAAAATATATTTAAAAAAATTTCTTTCAACAAGTGATACAGTTTCTTTTCAACATACAAAATAATTTAATGCTATATTTATGAGTTAGAAAGGAAAATTTGTTTACATTTTTAAGGATATACGAGCAAAATAAATGTAGCGTTTCAAATTACACTGGATGCAAAATTAAAAAACTAATAACAAAATCTCCAAAAGAAATATATGATAAACTAATCTCAGCCTTTGGCAAAAGAAAGAATTACAGAAAATATAAATTTCATTATACATGTAATAAAATACTTTTTAAAATTATTGTATACGTTTAACTAGATGAGGGAGTATTCATAGACAAAGCTCCAATAGGTGCTGTATTTGTCACAGGACTTGAGATTGCATTTGAGGTAGCTATATTATCATTGTTATGACATTCCAAGAAGAATGGGTGCTGTAAAGCCTCTTCGGCCGTTATACGATTGTGAGGATTGATTTCCAACAAACGATAGAGCAAGTCATAGGCACTGGGTGGATATACATCATATTTACCTAGAGACTCGGTTGCAAAAGTCGACTCTAGGCATAAGCAGTTAAAGAAAAATTGATCACAATTTTTACAAATTTCACAAGTACCATCGGCACGTTGATGTTTCTTTAAGAGTTCAGGTGAACTAAATTTGGCACGATTTCTAAAACGTACACACAGTTTTCGTAAATCCAGCGGTTTAGTCTTTTGAGATAAGGTTACCAAACGATCCAGTACATAGGCAGTTCTTCGTATGGTCTTATCACCAAATATGGTTACCATTTCGGCCAAGGCCACATAATCATTGGGTGCTTTAAAAAATGGATAAACGGAGGACAGTATTGAAAGAAATATTACCCCTGAAGCCCATACGTCGACGGCTGTTGTTTGGTCGGGATATTTAAGTAAGACCTCCGGTGGTCTATAACCAGGTGTGCCAGCTCTGGAAGCATGAATTTCCTTCTTTACCAGGCAAATATTGCAGACTTGATGGTTGCCATAACAATAACATTTTGGGCTATTTGAGGTCGAAAAACTGCGGTTTGTGTTGTATTTACCTTCCATGTTATTGACACTGTTATTGCTGATATTAGCTGTTTGTGCAACCTGAGTTGTATCTTTACACCCACCTATTGATGAATTCCGTGTACTACTATTTGGAGCACTTTCATCACCACCGCGAGCACGCAACTTTTGCTGTAAACGGCTAACCATATTATGTGCATTAAAACCAGCAACAGGCTTAACTTCGTTTGGACTTGCATTACCACTTCCACTTGTCGGAGCAGCTTTCAATCCTGTGGAGGAAGCGTTAGGAATCTCATTAATTTGTTTTAAAGGCGTTTTAAAAGTTGTATGTGATAAAGTACCAGTAGTATTAACGGCATTTGAAGAACGTGTATTAAGACCTGTTTGCACTACCGTTGGCGCTTGTGATTGTTGTGTAGGTGCTGTACAGCGTAAACGTTTTGCCGTACCACCAACAACTTCGCCACATCCTGTTACAGCAACTGCAACTTCCGGCGAATTATTATCTATTGTGTCATCTATTTCCCGAGACCTCTTGCCCTCGCCGCCGCCTGCAACAGTGTTATTAGTAGCAGCGCTAAGAGCTACGTTTTCTAATTTTCCTGTTGGACTATTATTGTTGCTCGTCAAACAGATCTGTGAGTTGGCCATTTGTTGGGCCAAGCCAAAATCTACCAATAGAAATTGTCGCTTACGTCGATTGTACAAAAAGTTACTAGGTTTGATGTCACGATGTATAACATTGAAACGATGGACATGACGCAAAGCCATTAATAGATTTTTCATGTAAAATTGTACCTCGGCCACATCCATTTTATTGTAAAAATCATGAAAACGATCATGTGCCAAAAAGGGCATAACAAAAGCCACGGATTCATTGCAACGTATACAGCAGTTTATACCCACAACATTATCGGTGCCACTAAAAAGAGAGAACAGAAATTATTGCATATTAAAAAGTCTCACAAAATGTTAAAATTTAATGTTTGTTTTGTCCTTCAACTTAGAAAAAGTATTAATTTAGCACATGACGAACTTGTGCTAACGTAACTAAGAAGTACATATTTGCTATGATTTTAATTTAATAGCTTCACAAATGTAGAGAAAGCAATATACGTCAAGAACTGCATATGCATGTATGTGCATACATACGTAAATATGTATATCGTCAGCTCAACTGCAAAAGAGTTTACTCGTCCTTTTGTTATAATTTTATAAGAAAAGGGGAATAATTTAATATAGTAGTAAATAGATACATAAACATGTATCGCTTCTTTAATAGAAAATGCGATAATGGATATCTCAAAAATAATAAAACTAATATGTGAGGTTTAAACTATTTTCCTAATTTTATGTGCGTTGTTTATTATGGAAATACGACAGCACGTAAATTGCATCAGAAAGGAACATTGCTTAGATCGTTCAGGAATTTTTATAGGAAATTTAGTTTTTTAAGAATACGTTTGCTGAAAGCTAATAGTGGAGTGATAGCTAAATTTTATTTAACCTTTAACTACATTTTTCTAAACACCCACCTTCAATTGTTCGTTTTTATTTATTTTCCTTAACCTTTCACATAATTCATATACAAAACCAAGTGCTTTGAACTTTTTTTAAATGCAATAAATGATAACATGAAATGAACTTATATTCGAGTTTTTTTTAGTAACAGTTTACGTCTATATAAGTATTGCCAAATAATTTTAATAGATATTAATTATATAGATACGTATTTATATCAGTACAGATATATATATATATATATATATATATATATATATATATATATATATATATATATATATATACATATGAATGTATGTAAATACATCTATATCTACACTTAATACATCTACATATAATTTTTTATTAATAAGTTGTCGGTCTTTAACCCTGGAACGTCATCCTTATTTTACATACACTCATCCTTCGTCATTTTGACTACGGCATACTTCAAGAGACTATAAAAACATTCGTGAGCATAAATGGATACCAAAATAATTTTCTTATGTATTAATAGACACTTTTTAATGAATATTTAAAGAATATCATTTATTTATTTTTCAACATTTAATAAAAACTTAACATTTCATAGCATTCCTTCAATTGGCATAGATTTTGAAACAAGTAATAACAAAACATAAAAAAAAGTAACATAAGACAATTTTTTTTAATTCAGTCTTTAATTTTCTTAAAGTATAAGTATTAAACTAAAAAAAAAACATTAGATTTGAGATTATATACTTTATATAAAGCACGAGTCACAAACTTCAATTTTGTGCTCGCCACACAGCCTATTTTGGCACTTTGCACAAACAACATTTGTCATTCTTCTTTTTGAAGAAGGGCACAATGCACATATCTTTATTTTTCCAGTTTGATTTTGTGTAGAAGTTTTCTCGGAATCTGTGGAGTTATTTATTTGCAGCTGATTTTGTATGCCTTTTCTGAGATTAGACGTTATTGTCGGCATTTCAAGCCTGTCTGCCATGTGATTTTTTACGAGTCCTGAAAACAGGTTTTTTATAAAATTGATGCGAGTTAGAGGCTTTTTATCATCTTGAAGCATATTGTGCGCATAAATTATATATGAGTTAATAAATGATATGTTTAAAATTCCGAAAGATTGACATAACGGCCAACTGCTTGTTTTCCTTGAACAGCTCATAACACTGCAAATATGGTCGAATGCATTAACTCCTCCTTTCGTACTATTGTAAAATTTCACCATGCTGGGTGTATTTGTTTTGAGATTTATAGTACCCTGTTCATTACAAGCCATGCTTGGCTTGGGCTTACAAGACAACAGGGTTAAATTATGGTCGTTTGATGTGGTGGTATTTCCAACGGATTCTTCTTGATCAACTTCAATGTCTGAACCTATTTCACTGAGATCGCTTTCAAAATTATCGTTGTCGTCAGCCCTGGAGAGAAACTGGTCAATTTGTTCATCAATGAGAGATCGCTGATTTGCCATTTCAGAAAAAACAAACAAAATTTTTCATAAAAAAAATACACGGAAGAAACCTGAAAGTTACACAAAAGTCATCCTTCGTCATTTTGACTACGAAAAAAAAATTAAAAGCAAAAAAACAAACACTTACAATGTACGCAGATCGCTGAAATTTTACACTCAACAACAGCTTGCGAGCGACTAACGCTATACAAAATCTGAGAACAAAACATATATAACAAAATGGTTTTAATTTAAAAATAAAATCTTCCGTCGTCATATTGACGAAGGATGACGTTCTAGGGTTAAATAATCTTAATGCAGTTACAATTATTCGTAAATTCACAAAAAAAAGTCAGACGACTTAGCAGTCATGTGAGAGAAAATTGAATGAACTCATGTAAACAATTACCAGTTGGCTTGTTTCTGCTTTTTTCTTTACTCATATATCGTCGTGACGCATAAGTTCAAACGTAAATGACGTCGGTTACATTCCAATTTGCAAATTAGAGATGCCAAATAAAACATTTTGAATATGTAAAGAAAGAAATTTGGATATTTAGATAATCAAACGATTATTTGTATGTTTCTTTTAAAGAGTTAAGAATGGAAAACATGTACGCGACAAAGTAAAAATGTTTAGTAAATTGAGTTCACGGTTCGGAGAAAGAAAAAATATAAGTTCTACACCTTTTCATTTGGAAAGGTGCAATTTATTTCTTTATTTTTATTACAATGCATAATAAGAATTGTATCTATAGATTAATATTAAGCTAAATATAAACGTATAAAATTGTCTATATGCAATAAAGTTATGAAAAAAAAATCGGTTTTCCAAATCAATATCCATTTTCGATTGGCATCCCTGGGTATGACGTAAATGTGTTGTACAAGCATTTATTTATAAATGTAACACATACAAATTTATATTTGCAAAAGCATGCAGGAAACAACTCACGACAATTTAATGTTTAAGTGTTTTTTGGTGGCCAAAGCACAAGTGTAACATTGATTGTTAAATATGAAAAATATATATGTAAAAAGTTTCCAAATATTAAATCTAATTTTCCGAAACGAGTTGCAGATTTCTATGCGAATTCCAAGAGAATTTTCTGGAAAAATTGCAAAGGAATTTTCAACAATTTCGAGCTATGGTCGGAAAAATATCTGGTAAAATACTAGAATAATCAACTATTCTATCACATTCTACAAACTGTTGTATCTACCTCGGAAACACGCATAGCAATAAATAAAGATTTTATCTGAAATCTCAAGTCAAATTAACAGAGTAAACGGTTCCTGAATCATAATTTAGTTGGGTTTAAGTCAGATCTTAACAGAGCTGGTCTACATTATTTTTTTGGTTGTTTAATTATTTTTCATTATAGTATATGGCTGTTGAGCTCCTTAAATTATTATGTTATTGTATACTTTTTGTGCTATTTTATTTAATTTTGCCTATTCTAGAGTCAAATTATTATTGTTGATTGTCTTTTAGCTATATGCTTGATATTCTACACCTTCCCTTGTACAACGCCAATAATAATTCGTCACATTCATTATAGTCCGTAACACACATATACATATAATTATACATTTGAGTATGCGATATTAGTTTTAAAGTACATTTATCTTGTGAGCAAATAAAAAAATAAACGTTTAACTTTTTTTTAGCAAATAAAAACATGTACATATGTATATACTATGTATATACACACGTATGTACATACATTTATAATTAAAGCTAAATATGTTTAAATTAAATTGAAAATTTCTTACCCAATTTTCGCCATACACTGCAGTTCTTTCATTATTCTATCTGGATGACTAGTTGGTATATGATGCTTGATAGCAAACTTGCGTTTAAGATTTTCTGGTAAATTACGTTGCTTCTTTAAAGTGCCTAATAGAACCGTACTAAAGGTGCCATTACCGATTCGGCTATGTATATCGAAAATATTTTCTATTTCTGGAATGCGCGATTTCAAATCATTGATGGCTTCTGCAAAAGACGAAAACTGGCATTAGCAATAAACTATATTTTTAAATCATAAATAATTGCAATAAGTATTGGAGACAGAACTAGATAGAATACAAACAGTTCTGAGTCATTCAATTCTGAAAGATATATCTCTTTTTGTTTTCTGTTTGGCATTGATTTAAAAAAAAAGTACTTTAGTTGGGAATATCATCTAAAGTACAAAAAACTTATTTGGAAAATATATACACCATTCAAAACATTGTGCTATTGTCACAATTCACGAGAGGACTAATGTCTAAAAAATTATGAATTATTACCTATTTTGTAGCATTCGCTTCAAATATAATCATATTTTAAGTAACGTAAATGTGGTTAGGAAAAGTTGGCGAATGTATTTGCTATACCACATATTTTGGGATATCTTTTTGCGACAGAAACATCCATATGCACCATAAATAAATTAATACATACCGACGATGTTTTCTTATACCATGCATACGCCAAATAAATTTTCTTACCTTCGTTCTTATTACGACTGGAGGTAGCCTTTGCATGTACGGCTGCCAGCTGTTCCGTAGGTGAAACTATACATGCGCTAGTTGTCTTCGCACTGGTTTGATTAGTCATAGTTCTATTTGTTATTGCTTCTACTGTAGTATTATTGGTCATTTGACAGGCAATTTGTTGCAAAGCTGAAGTATTAGTAAGTTGTCTTGTACTGCGGCAAAAGCCAGTGGGATCTGGTGATGGCCCAAGTGGCTGGTAACTTGCGCATCTTCTATTAGTTGATTCTACCAAATTATTTAAATATGCGTTTAAATCGTTATTAACATTCTTTAATAAAAGTTTCTGCTTTCTGTCCATATTTTTGGCGTGATTTATTTTTATTTGCGTTCTTTGGTAACTTTGAATTTTATTTTATATAAAAATCCTTCTTTTTTGGTATGTTTGAGCAAATTTTAAACAAAAACACAATATGGACAAATCGTGAAAACGTTGCATATGCAGGCATATGTATGCAAATTAGCCTTCCTTATACACTCTCAGACTGTAGTCTAACTCAACTCTCTTCAATTTTGTGGCAATAGCATTTGCAGCTTGCTTTTATAATCATGTGATTATTAATAAGTTTTTACTTTAACTGCGAAAAACAATTATTTTTCCAAAAGAATATCCACAATTATCGAATAATTTTGTTATAGTTTCAACGGTAACAATTTATACACACTAATTGCTTAATTTTATCATTTGTTTTTCCTTTGACAAGCGGCTTGTCAATTTCCACTTAGAAATTTTTAATTTATCACAAGCCGAGTTTCTAACATACAAATAATTTTGAAAGCTTTTAATTCACATCTTTTGAAATCTAAAACGTTTGAAGTTGCTGATTTTATGTACAAGAAATTAAATAATAAAAATAAATAAAGCAGTGCTAACTTTCTCGAACCGACTTTTACAAACGAAAAAAACGTAATGAAAAAACTAGAGAAACGCCACCACAAATAGAAGCAAAAGTTAAGTGCTGTCAACATTTTTGCAATTAAGAACGTTTTTTGAGACCAAAACTCCAATAGCAATTGTCAAATGTAAATCGTTAGCATACATAGTTCGTAAGCATACTCTGAATGGCTGTGTGGGTTAAGTAGGTCTATATACCTGATATTCACAAGTTCCTACACTAAATCAGTAGACTTCAACCCAATTTCCAAATAACAATTTTAAGATATTTACTGGGAGAATATCTTAAGCAAATTGCAATTAAATACAGAACGAAATAATTTTGGTCAATTACATTTCGTTATTTTTATTAAAAAATATAATTATTAATTTGTATTAAATGCACATAGGCATTTGAACTATAAACGTAATTACAAATAAGTTGTTACTTAATAATATTAAGGGGAACTACTCCTCGCAGTAATGTTTCTACAATATGCAGCACAATCAATATAAAATTTATAAATCCTCTAGACTTTAAAATGTTATTACATTTTGCACTTTTTATTAGCCTTGATTTTTTATACATTATCTTAAAATAATATGCCTCATTGAATTAATTTTGGGATTAATGCAGCTAGTTAAAGTTCTCTAATTATATAAAACGTTAAAACTGATGCCAAAACGTCAATGAATTTTTTTTTTTTTTTGTAATTTTTAAATTGTAATACTTTCAATAATAAAATTAGATAAATCCTTAGCTTATGATGTATGTACATGTTTATATAAAAAATTTATTGTTATAATAAAAGAGATGTTAAATTATCAGACATAAAAAACAAATTTTTAAATTACACTAAGCCGCGAGATACATAGAATTCAAACTATATATATATAATAAAATATGTGTTATACCATTTCTTGTTCTTGATTTTCTTTATATTCTAAAGTAAAATCGAAAAATTTACGTAAGCAACACAATAAACCCCTCATGTCTTGAGAATCCTGTAAGAATTCTTTAATTTTTGGAAAATTAGGATGATGTGGAAAAATCTCTATTAACTCAAATTTTTGCGCAACTTCACTGTATGTAACATAACAAATATCTCGATAGTGGAGCTAGAAAATGTAGAATTTTGAGATTTTTTTTAATAATACTTTGAAGTTACATACCGTTAATTGTACGCCATTATCTTCTAGTAACTGAAATTTCGAAATTTGATAGCCTAGAATCAAACAAATACTTTGTAACTCATCAGCCGGAGATTTATTCGCTAAAAAGAGTATGCAAGAGTTTATAATATATAGGATATTTAAAAAAATGTAGTCCGACTGCGAAATATATACAACAAAAAGAAAATGTGTTTGGCATTCCACGTCTTATTAGAATGTTTCGTTTTTAAGATTAGTTAACTTACTCACTACTTCTCTTTTGGCCCTTGCTGCAGTCGGAAAGAAATATTATATGATCCAAGTATTTATTTACCTGATTCCATTCTTCTTTGCCAGTTATGTTCTTCTTTTCGTGCATTTTCAAGATCATGTTGTATTGAGGTTACTCGTTCTATTAGTCCGTCACGTTTATTTATAATTTCAGATCTTTCACTTATCAAATTTTCAAGATCATTCTTAACGGCTTCACATTTCTCCTGTAATTTTGACAAGTTCATACATTCTCTTAATTGATCCAATTGTTCACTTTGTTTTCGCGTTAAGTCCATTTTCCTTCTTATGTGCATTTGTGTGGGGAAAGTGTCCTAAAATGTGTTCCAATTAAATTAGATGCAACTGTGTATTAGTGGAACCTCATTCTTTAGTTTTATTCAAAACTTTTATACATTCCTTACAATATATTTATGGAAGTGAATACAGACATATGTATGTAAATTCTGGCAAACTCCTTTGGAAGAAAGACCACCAGATATTAAAGATATATTTGGTATTAAAAGATGAAACCTTGAAAAGTCACAACCATAATTAAATTTCTCGTTTTGTTAGATTATTCTATTTACCTATATCCATATGTACATACTATGAAAATATCGAGTTTTGAAATAAAATTGGAGAAATATGAGATAGTTTTGATAGCCTGATATAAACCTCAATTTTCTTTTGCATTGAACCAACTTATGAACACAAGATTAGTGAGGTTTACAAGCTTTTGCAGATCTCTCGTACGATTCACCCAATGCTAATTCATATGCAATACGTAAATATACTTTTTAACTGATTACTGGGGCCAAGCCAGGTAAATCTGCCTTGAATCGGGTTTACGTTATATATTAAACAAAATGTTTAATTCAGCGTCTTATAAAATTAGTTCCATGGCGAATGTATTACATTCATACATTGTCTAATGTTCTACATTCATACATATGTAGATACACATGTGTATTTATATACAATTTTAACTTTTGACGCTTTTTCTAGATAAAAGGATTAGAAACTTAAATTTCACAGAATATTTGCTGATTATATCGACAAATTATTTTTAAGACGAACTTTGTTTTAAAAAACAATAGGAATTAAACGCGCGAAAGAATGAAGTAGAAAGAAAAGAGAATAATTCTACAAAACACTGTTGCAAAGCGTATCAACAGATTTCTGTCGTTTATTTTTTAAGCGTTTTTAGGAAACCTTCTGTATAATTGACACAACACAGCTGTTAGATTAGTGGCATGGAAATAGTACTTATTGTGATTGATATTTACTGAAAACAAAAACACTTTTTCTATTTCTTGATTTTAACAAACAGTTATATTTTACTTTACAATTGGGTTAAAGTTATGTGTAGATTATTTAGGAAGATCTTGTAATTTGTTGTTTGCATAGTTAATTTAAAAGACATGTCATCGGTAATACGTAAAGCCCAACCAGATTGCTTGCGCTACTTTCTACAAATTCTTTGTGTTTCTAATAGCAGCCATGAGGAAAGCAGCTGTACTGGAGGAAAAGAGGAATCATGTACAGTAGATAATTTAGTTGACGTTTTGATAAAAAATGGAAGTTATTCAATAAGTAAGAAAATATATCAATTGTTATTTGAATGTTATTTATTTTTATATATTCTAAGCTACCGCTAAAGAGACTGTGGCAAATGCTTTACGTGACGGTCTTCTTGTGCCAGTATCAGCCTCACTGTCACCTCGTTCTCAACGACTGATAGTACCAGAACTTAAACGCTTGCGCTTACCCACTCTCGAAGAGATCCACGAGGAACACTCTCACGACTTATATTGTTACGAGTGTCACCTACCAGGCATGCTAGAAAACTGCCGTCAGTGTTGGCGCTCATTTCATCGTTTATGTTATCGTAAGAATCCTGAACGTCCCAACTACACCGTGCCCTCATCAAGAATACAAAAAAATAGATTACCGGCATTCAGTTCAGACACCGACTCTGAAACAGATACGCTACGCTGCTCCACTACTCTCGGCTATGAAAGTGATATTAGAGCCAACTCGTCGTTAATGCAAATAGATCAAAATTCTACATCCAGTCTGGCTGGCCGACGTCAGGACATCGGGACCGATGAAACACCCAATGAAAACTTAGGACATTTAGCAGGTATCAATATTGCCAATACCTCTCAAACAGAGGGAAAACCCATAATAGATGATACTGAAACCAAAACCAAACTGGAGGTGGTCTGTTTAGGGGAAGTGCGACCACCCAATCGTAAAAGACCAAATACTACGGCTTCCAACATTTCCTATAAAAATGAACTAGCGCCAAATGATGAAGATGAGGATGACTTGGAATTATGCACAAGTTGTCGCCTTCTTAAACGAGCCGACTTACGCAATCCTGCTAACTTAGAAGCAGATGAAGTGTGCCATTTAATTAAGTTCACTTTTTCATATAATCGTGAATGGTTAACACACGATGTTCGTACATATTTGGATGCTAAACGTGCCAACGCCACCGAAATAAATATCGTTAGCCGGCTAATGCTTAATTCAAGGTTAACTGGTTTGACTGATGTCAATGGTAAGCTTGAAAGAAAAGAATATACATTCCTTATGGAATTTTTGGCAGATTTATTGGATATTCAGCACAACGTTGGAGTCTTTTTTGGGCGTAAGTCTATTTGCATTTCTCTACAAGATTAAAATTTTTTGTACTGCTTTAATTCTAAAAAGTATACCATTCGAAAAGTAGTTCTATTACATATGTATGTACATCTATTGACTTTTGAAAGGCGTATTTGGAAACATTTACACTAAAACGATCAAAAATTAATCTTTATTGAAGTATTAAGTTGAGAAAAAGATTTATCTATAAGACAAAAATAATAAAATTTCGTTTTAATTTTATTATTTTTATCATGTTGCTAGTGTCGAGACAGGATCAAGACGTCTGGTGCAGAACTCTAATATTTAATGATTATTTCAATTTTTTATTTATAGCTTACAGTACTGAGTTAGAATCCTCAAAATGGTTATTACGGGACATATGCCACGATCTTTCAGAAATCCGGCGATGTCCAGACTGTTTCCGCTATTCCCACGAGAAACAGTCATCAATTTGGTTTGCCAAGCCCTGCGTACAACGCCATGAGCTGGTTTATGCTAAACATAGTGGCTTCCCCTACTGGCCAGCAAAAGTTATTCGAGTTTTACCCAATAATAAATTTGATGTTCGTTTTTTTGGTGGCAACCATTCACGTGCTCTTATTGACGTACGTTTTATTAAGCCTATCGATGCAGATACGAGATCGCTTAAATTAGGTAACAGCCCAGCTATAAAGAAAGCAATGGAAGAGTTACGTTACCACCAAATGCTATCCAGTTATCCACCTAGTGCGTTTAGTTTTCACGCAAACCCCCAGTACACTGAAGAAATTATACGTACCGTTTTGGGTACAGCGACTATAAGTAATGCCTCGGTCAAAGACAAAATTGGAAGGCGAAAGCGTAAAAATTCCGCAATCGTAAATATAGCAGCAGAAGATACCAACAGTGGACAACAATTTAATCTGAATATGTCCCATGGAAGTAATAACGATGATAATGCTCTATCAAGCAGCCAAACAACGTTGTGTACTGAAGTTTCAGTATCATTAAAACGTTTGAAAATGAATGCTTTAAATAAAATAACTCTTGGGGAAAACAAAAATAATAGTATTAAGATAGCTAGACGTAAAACCAAAAGGCCTTTACAAAGCGATGATCGTGTTAAAATGGTAAGTACAATTACTGAATAACACAAACTATTACATTTTTACAGCAAAAAATCATTTGGGAATTGTATGTATTTAGTTGTAATTAATGACATTTTTTAATGATTTATATTTTAGTTAAACGAAATTGAATGTGCCCAAAAACTTATAAATGATTTTAAACAAAAAAATGAGAAACTGGAGGAACAAAAAAGGAAACTGAAAGAAAAAATTAAAAAACAGGAGTTAGAAAGGAAAATATTAAAGCGTAAACAGTGGGTAAGTAAATGTTATAGGTGAAGAAAAATATTATTTCCGCAAAGTATTATTCTTCCATGCAAAAGTAATTAAACTTGATAAGATTTATTAATAAGCTATTTAAACCTTTTTTTGTATTAATTTAATTAATAACTTAATAATAATTAATTATTACTAAGTTAGATTAATAGAAAGGCCATGAGGTCTTTTATTAAAAATAATTAAATTCACATTGTGTTATAAATATTTAAAAATTTTAAACAATTAAATATTTTTTTTAGTGCTATTGGTGTCTAGAAGAAGCAATATATTTATGCTGTTTTCGAGCTGCTTATTGTTCTGAAATATGTCAAGCTCGTCATTGGAAAGATGGTCACAGCGAAGTTTGTAAAAATCAATCTGATAGTCGAAAAACATAATATCACATAATTTTATTAATTTGATTTTGCCTCTTACTATTAAGTTATTCACAAGCATTTTACTTTTTATTTCTAAAGGAATGTTTTCAAAACAACAGCAAAAAAATTGTGCGAATATTTATGTATGTGTGTAAAAAAGATAACGTTATAACGAAAGTTTTTAATCATTACCAATTTTTATAATTTTTAATTGAATTCCGTTTTAGATTTTTTATCATAAAATAAATTTATTACATTTTATTATCCTAAAGTAAAACACAATCTATATTCTACTACTCTATAGTAATTTAAGATATTATAACCATATTTTGTTGTATTTCCTTAAATAAAATGAACTTTGAAAACGTGTATATATGTATCTATATATTCAGTTCAGTGCACATACTTCAGTTCGTAAACATTTATAAAGATCGTGGCAACAGGACTAGAAATACACCCAACCGATTTCAAAATAGATGCATTTCCACGTTATTTAAAATTTTCTATTGCTGCATTCAAATTGATATTATTCCAAATTCCAAAATTATTTCACATATAAGACTTTTTCTGCAATATAAAGGGCTCCCTGGGCCACCATTTGCACTTTGTGGCGCATATGTGTACCCATCCCCATTTGTACATGATGATTGCCTCTCAAGGCAATTTTTTTAAAATTGATATTCGAATTCCAAAATTATTTAATATATAAGATTTTTTTCTGCAATATAAAGGGCTCCGTGGGTCAGCATTTGTATGTAGTGGCATATGTGTACCCATCCCCATTTTTAGTAATAACCACTAATCCTCTGAAGCCAATTTTTTGTTAAATCGATATTATTCGAATTCCAAAATTATTTCAGATATAAAAGACTCCCTGGGCCACAATTTGTATATTGTGGCATATGTGTACCCATCCCCATTTTCCCATGACCGGAAACCTCTTCAGGAAAATATTGTTTTTCAAATGAATGTTTTTACAATATTTTATATTTTCAGTACATCCCTTAAGTATATATTTATTAAGTATTTCTTGGGCCATAATTTCTATTCACTAGTTTGGGCAGAATTGGCTCCAGTTCCTAGATTTTGGCTTCCAAATTAACTTAATAAAATTTTACTCCAAATGTTAAGTGGTTAACAGAGCTCTGTTAACTGCAGAATAGGTTTGGTACAAGTTTCGGTTTGTGTCTTCGCTAATATAAATTTAATTTTATCTTCACACAAATTACACTACGTTTGTGTGTACTGTAATAATTATTTTAATAGGTATAATAATTACTGCTATTAGCCATTTGCTAGAAAAGTTAAGTAAAACAAATTAAAACTTTTCACATTAAAAGACTTGTTTGCAAATACAAGACTCAAAAACTCAAATTCTTATGAATATTATAAAACTTAATAAAAAGAAGGCATAATATAAAAACTGTATTTGAAGTAATATTTAAGAATTTTTAGACTTTGAAGAATAACAGTTGACTTACAAAATAAAACTATGCAGCAAACATTTGAGGACGTTAACTTTGATACCAAGTTGGCATTTTATTACCACTGGAAAGTGTGGCTTTGGATGGGCATTAAGGCTCCTAAGAATTTTAACACCAAATTTTATCGTATTTATGCTGTGGTTATAAATTTTCTAGTAACGTTTCTATTTCCTGTGACATTGATTGTGAATGTATTTTTTGCCGAAAATATTCAGCAATTATGTGAAAACTTAACCATAACTATAACGGACGTGATTGCGAATTTAAAATTTTTTAATATTTACTTGGTGCGAGATGAACTGGAAGAAATAAATATCATACTGGAAAAGCTTGATAAGAGAGCCAGGCATGTTGATGAACAAAAAGTTCTTAAAGCCGCCATCAAGATGTCACAAACATCATTTGTTGTATTTGTACGTCTTTATATAGTGGGTACATGCTTAAGTATTTTGAAGGTGATATTTGCCACCGAACGTATCTTATTGTATCCAGCATGGTTTGGTGTAATTTGGTTTGATAATACTTCGGTGTATATTATGGTTATGGCATATCAATTATTTGGCCTTACCATACAAGCTCTACAGAATTGTGCTAATGATTCCTATCCACCTGCATATCTCATTATATTAACGGCTCAAATGAAAGCACTGGAATTGCGAGTCAAAGCTGTTGGTCGTACGGAAAATGGCAGTGAACGTTTGCGTTTGACCAAAGACGAACATTTTAACAATTTAACAGAATTTAATAACTGCATAAAGGACTATGAAACTATTTTAGAGTAAATATTTTTTAGCCTGTTTTGTTTTTTTATTTAACTTTGCTTAACAATTTACTTATATTTTTATTAATTATTTAAACTTAGTCCAATATGTGTTTAAATGTCATATTCTCTTTAGGCAGAATTATAACTATATCAGTTAATACTCCCTAAGGATTTAAAGTTGAAGATTTGTTTCTACTAACAAAACATGCTGTTAAGCAAAGTTGCGAGTGAATTTAACACAATTACCCATGTTATATGTATGTACGATTATTAAAAGTAGTTTTTATTTAGTCTATTTGCCATCATTTCGAATATTATTTCAAAAGCCTGCCTAGCTCAGTTTGTTTGCTCGGCCTTGGTTCAATGTACGGTTGGTTTACATTTCCTTTATGTTGTTGATGCTGCAGATTATGGTGCCCAAATTTTGTCTATTATATTTTTTGTTGCTGTTACTTTAGAAGTGTTTATTATATGCTATTTTGGGCATTGCATGAGTACACAAAGTTTCAATTTAACATACGCCTTTTATTCGTGTGGATGGTTGGCTCAGACTCCGTGTTTTAAAAAGAACTTAATAATAACATTGATGCGTACAAACAGGCATTCAATAACTTATGCTGGATCTTACATACCAGTAGATCTGCCAACATTTGTGCAGGTTAGTATATTTTAATAAAATCTGTTCAATTATTTGTTACCATTATTTAATGATTTATTTCAGCTCATGAAATATGCATATTCTACGTTTACTCTATTAATACGTTTTAAATAATTGTGTAGTGTATGTTATTATTCGGCCTGATTGTATAAGACGTTGGCGTTTACGCCAAAGGCGTTTTTTGTACAACATTAAAGAAACATACACACAGTTTTCATTAATCTACTACGAAATACGACTGAGGCGTAAACGCCTACGCCTTACACAATCAAGGGGATTAGTAGCAGTCTGAGTTCTTTTATCATTACTTTTTAGATAAATGAATACGTAAGCACTTACCTAAAGTTAAATCCGGGAGTTTTCATAACGAAATATCTTGTGGATTTCTCTTTAATGGAAATAAAATTACCACATAGTGTGGAGTACAAACATGAAATTTTTTTTGAGAATAAAAGTTGACTCCTATATGGTATTAAAGTTAAAAGTTTTTATTTCTACGAATGTGTTTAATTTTTCCCAGATTAGCTTGACTTCGTGGAACTATCATTTCGAATTAGTGATATCTTGGGCATTATGTTGAATATCAATATTTTCGTCTACATTTTTGTGTGAACTAGTACTATTTGCGTCATTTTCTAGTTCTTTGGATGCATCTTCATAACCACATTTGGATGTTTCATTAATATTTTCATTTTTATTTTCTTCACTTTCCGCAACATCAGTGTTAGCCTCTTTCAGTTTTTTCCACATTTTGGCAGCTGCCAAAAGTTTGAGGTTAGGTCTAGCCATTTCGTCTTCGGGGAATATGTAGTCAAATACTTCTTCCCAACCCTCTTCTACGCCAGACTCTGAAACAATCTTTTGTCTCTTTTTGACACGTCGAGGCATTTTTTCCAAAACGTTATCTAAACTGTCCTGATCGCCGGACTCTCGTTCAAAATCTCGCCAAGCTTCAAGAAGTAAAACCCTGGATTCTTTATCACCTAACTGGCGTAAAGTATCATTGGCTCTTTCGTAAACTCTACGTGCCAAACGTACATTCATACCAATATCTTCTTCGGCCAGTTGTGAAGTTAATTCAAATTTAGCATAGGACATCCATACTTTAACGTGTTGTGTTCTTTCTAAAAGTCTTTCGTAAAGCTGACGTGCTAGTTCTGATTCCATTTGTGCTACTTCGAAATCAATATAGGCCTTCCATAACAATTCAGGCATATCTAAACGTGGTTGCTGCACTGCTAATTCGTAAATTGCTCTTGCCCGTTCAGTATCCCCCAGTAGATTTTCCAGTTCAGCGAATTTCATCCAAGTCACACAATTTTCTGGCCCGAATTCTAAAAATTTCTCATACAGCAACCGACACCGGTCAAATTCACGCAACTGAATTTCCAATTCAATGTATCCTCGAAATAATTTATCTCTGGGGCACATTCCAATTGCCATGCCTAAACTTTTACGTGCCTTTTGTAAGTCTTTGCATCTTATTTCAAACTGGGCGTACATTAGCCATATTTTGCTAAATGTAAACTTTTTATGTGGTATTAATTCTAAGCATGTTTTATATATTTGGCGAGTGCGATCTAAATCTTCAGTTTCGAGCTCCTCATAGAGAGCATAGTTAATCCAGAGGTATATATAGCGGCGCCAATAATTTTTTTCGTTAGCAGGTGGTACGTTTGCAATAGCACGTTCATAAGTTTCTCTTATAAGATCGACATCGCCTTCACCCTCTATCAACCGTAAGTAGTCAAACCAAGCATCATAATTTTGGGGATTGCTGGCTACTTCCTGTTCGTATTGAAACTTTCGTTTCGACACAATAACATCTTCAATGCCAGCACGATCACCATATTTTTTCTCATGTATTGTATAAGCTTTGTATAATTCTTGTGTGCGATCTTTAGGCAAATGATCTAAAGCGTATTTGTATATAACTCTAGCCCGATCATGCTCCTTCTGACCTTCTTCAAAACGAGCAAATGCAATAAACAAACGTTCATCAATGTAATCATCCCCAAAGAATTCAACAGATCTTTCAAATACCCTACGTGATCCATGTATGAAACCATGAGATTCTTCGAAACGAGCAAACTTAATCCAATTTTTGATGTCGGGATGTACATAAACAAATCGTTCATATATAGCACGAGCACGATCAATTTCTTTATAGCGCAACTCAAAGTTAACATAAGTTTGCCAAGCTTGCTCCTCTGGTTGCCATTCCATCCATCTTTCAAATACCTGTCTAGCTCCCGCAACATTTTCCAACATTTCTTCCATGTAGGTGTATTTATACCAGAATTGATTAACGCGTGGCATAATTGTAACCGCTCTGTCCCAAAGATTTCGAGCATGATTAACCTGTTTATTTTTCATTTCCATTTCTGCATATTTAAGCCATATCGTCACATTACGATGATCGTTGTCCAAAGCTCGCTCCCAAATTGAACGAGCACGCTGAATTTCCTTTTGCGATTCTTCCCATTGGGCATACTTAATCCAATGGCTTACTACCATACGATTTTTACGTAAATTATCTTCAAATACTTTTCGTTTGCGTTGTTGATAATCAGCTAATTCAGCGGGATCGGAAATTTTTTGCTTCGGAGGTGGCGGTAATATTTCTAAATCACGTTCTTTAGCCTCACGTAAAAGCTGTTCTGCCGTAATTTGGACTTCCGCCGGAGCTTTATTTTTCACCTATCCAGGACGAAACCATACATTATATTATCGCCCACATTATCACTATTTTAATGCAATACATACCTTTGCAACTTTTGGCATTTTTTGTGGTCGCTCCATATTAACTCCTGAATAAACACACTTCTCAACCACAAAATTATTTTATGCTATATATCAATATATTTATTTTATAAAAAACTTTCTTAAATGATGCAAAACGTTTGCAATGCGTATTTTCAATAACGAAAAAAAAACAATGAAGACTAATGACACACGAAATATAAACAAACACATGGTTGTAAAATTGTCATATTAAGCCATAATTTATTTGGAATCATCCTGTAATCGTCATCATATGAGCAATATATCCATCGAATCTAAAATTTTTCGGAGATTTCATATTAAAATGTATATTTAAGAAACAAATTTGCGTTAATAATATAATATTACAGCTTCATTTATATGTGCTACTACCAAGTATATAAATATTATCCAACATACATATACACAGAGTATACTAATTTGTCCATCCCTGGTGAAACATCTGCAAATTTCACAGGTGAACAAGAAGTTCTTCAGCAGCGGCTATTAGGAAAAACAGATAAATCGGAGAAATTGTGTTTAAAATAAGTCAAAATATGTTGTATCAGATTTTCCAACGTTCTTCGCTGCGTGGCGTTCAACAATTGAAACAAACACGTTGGATTAACACAACTGCTATGGTAAGTTGTCTGGAGTGAATTTATTCTGTTGGTAAAAAATTATGTAATTAACAAGTTCTTACCAAAGAAATAAGACGACTGTCATGTGCGAGTGCAGTTGCATAAATAATTTAGAATAATATCAATTATTTAAATATGATTTTTAAACTGGAAATTGAATTATGATACCTTTCGTTTGAAAGGTTATGTCCAAAAAAACTTTTTAAAACATTTTATTTGCTGTAGAGAAGCTGGACAAATTTTTTATATAGGTATGTATTTGTGTTTGCTATATTAGAATTACCTATCTTGAGACCCAATATTCGTAAAAGTGTTATATTCAGAAAGAATTAATTAGTATTACAAGCAGAAAAGGAAAATCAGCAATAATAATTTAATTATCCAACGTATCAGATCAGATTTCGGAAGCTGCTGAACTTCCATCATCAGTACTCTGTGTCTTTTTGTCATCACAATATTCCTTCTATTAGTCGCAAAGCTGTCCTGAGTCAATCAAAATCATGCTTCGTTGGCATTTATTTTTTAAGTGCAACCAGACCACTCTCTTTCGAAAGTCTTGCGTCTCACTCGCACTAGTTAATTTCAAGGCTTCAGATAGCCGTTTATGTTTACGGTTCTTTTGAGGAATTATTCCGTGATTAAGTACGCTCCTATTTCCTATGTGAAATCATAGGCCGTGTGCAGTCAGTCACGGAAACTGAAATAGGGGTTAACAACATCGCCGGCATACGATCTGATTCACGCCGTGGAGATCTGTGCACCGATACTTAGCAAAGTATTTTTCCAATACAATAATTTGTCATTTATTGTATTGGAAAGAATCTGATTTAATTGTAAATTATGCTTTTGCCTGTGTAGTTCTCAATTTGTTTTTAGGAGTTTATCTATAAGCAGAGAAATTTTGTTATTTTGGAATTAGGTGGAAGTCTACTGATAATTTTATATAAGAACCAATGAAATGCAGCCATATAGAGAAATGTACTTCATAGGTTTATGTAAACAACGTAACATTTTATTGGAAGATTGTAGTTAAAAGGAATTAGGAAGCATTAATGTATTTAGAAAACTTGAAAACTCTTAACTTTCTAAAAAAAATAAATTTACGCTTGGCTTGTTAATTAACTAAACCAAAATTATTATGTACGCTTATTTATCACATATTCATATGCATTTAATATTTAAATTTATCGTTTTAAATAACAATTCAAATCATATAACTACCTTTTTTATTGAGAATATGTATTTCATAATCTTCATTGTTTCCATACTAATTATTACTTTCACAAAAAAATCACACACAAAACTCACATGATAATCCTCATAATAATTTAGAAGCTAAAACGACTATGTATGCATATACATACGTACATGCTTATATGCCTATACGGTCATACTCATGAAATATTTATGGACAACAAGTAATAACAAGGTTATCTCTTGAGTTAAAGCAATTCACTCGCTGATTTTTAACAGCAAACAAGCCAGTCGCTTTGATTTATAAATAAACTGGATTAGTTTTATACAATCAACTTAAAGACATGGTGTGTGATATGGACGATTGATATTGTTTTGTTCTAAATAATGTTATTTGATATAATTAAATATGCATTTAAATATTTGTTTTTAGGCCTGCGCTGACTATCGCATTGAAAGTGATACTTTTGGTGAATTAAAAGTACCAGCCGATAAGTATTATGGTGCCCAAACTATGCGATCCCAAATTAATTTTCCCATTGGTGGCCCTACAGAACGCATGCCGAAACCTGTCGTTCAAGCTATGGGTACTTTGAAAAAGGCTGCAGCTGAAGTAAATAAAGATTTTGGCTTGGACCCTAAAATAAGTGAAGCAATTTCAAAGGCTGCTGATGATGTAATCTCAGGAAAGCTTTATGATGATCACTTCCCTTTGGTTATTTGGCAAACTGGATCTGGCACTCAAAGCAACATGAATGTTAATGAGGCAAGTGTGATTATTCATTTATTAAAAAAGGCAATATTTATTTTATTATAATTAATATTGAAACTGTTTTGTTTTTTTATTTTATTCTTTAAATAACTTGTGTGGAAAATTTGTTATTGATAAGGTGTGAGTTTCAATGCAGAGAGCCAGCAAGAGAGTATGCACACAAAATTATATTCTGCCTTATTACCGTTCTCGAATCGAGCCGAGTGTTTGTAATAGATTAAAGAAAAATTTTGAATTTTTCTTTAATTTATTACATTCTTTCGAGTCGAATCGAGAACCGTAATAAGGCCCATTATATCTCTTATAAAAAGAATTACAAGTGCTCTTATGCAAATAAGTATACTGTAATGTGATAAAATTTATTGTAAATCCCAATTCATACCATCGTTTTATATTCGTATCATCGTAATGGTAATTAATTTCATTAAAACGGATATCAACCATTGTTAGCTAGCAATCGTAATCTAGTTATTCTCAGTCGAATTGCTTCATTAAATTATTATAAAACACCACCAAATTATAAAAAAAAACATATTGGGCCTTATTACGGTTCTCGATTCGACTCGAAAAAATGTAATAGATTAAAGAAAAATACAAGATTTTTCTTTAATCTATTACAAACGCTCGAGTCGATTCGAGAACGGTAATAAGGCAGATTTCATTCGAAACAAAAATTTACTTTATAAACGGTAAATTCCGATTAGAATTTCTTTCCGTGAATATACCCGGGGATATACATATGTATGTATGTAGCTAGGATACTTTGAGCTTCACATTGAGTTTTAATGTTTTATAACTGCCAAAATTATGAACATTTTGAATTGGGAAGTTATGGCATAATAAATTAACTTTTTATCATTTTCAATAAAGATTTTCGAAGTTTGTTTTTAGTAAGTACATACTTAAACAATTAACTGTCCGTTTTTTTAAATAAAATAAAAACTTTCGTCTGCGAGTTTATATTGAAACAACAATAAAAATACCCAAATTTGTTTTTGTATAAAAAGAATAACAATTTTCGTTTGGGTGTTTATGTTGAAGCAACAATTAGTTTTTGCGGCATTATATTTATTTTATTAAAAAAAAAAACAGGCAGTTAATTGGTAAAGTATAGTAGAAATATATGCAAGTTGCATACATATACAATAATTAATTAATTCATATTTATTTTAAAATGCAATTTCAGGTCATTAGCAATCGTGCTATTGAACTGCTCGGTGGCAAATTGGGTTCGAAAGATCCTGTTCACCCCAACGACCATGTTAATAAATCTCAAAGTTCCAATGACACTTTTCCCACTGCCATTCATATATCCGTGGCCTTGGAATTAAATAATAATCTTAAGCCCGCAATTAAGATTTTGCACGATGCCTTAAAGGCCAAATCAGAGGAATTTAAGAATATTATTAAGATTGGCCGCACCCACACAATGGATGCTGTACCTTTGACTTTAGGCCAAGAATTCAGTGGTTATACACAACAAATGGCCTATGCTTTGGATCGTATTGATGCCTGTTTGCCACGCGTTTACGAATTGGCTTTGGGCGGTACTGCTGTAGGTACTGGTCTTAATACTCGTATTGGTTTTGCCGAAAAGTGTGCTGCTAAAATCGCCCAACTTACTGGTCTGCCATTTGTCACAGCGCCCAACAAATTTGAAGCTTTGGCTGGTCGCGACGCCATGGTCGAGGTTCATGGTGTTTTAAATACAATTGCTGTCAGCTTAATGAAAATTGCCAACGACATCCGTTTCTTGGGTTCTGGGCCCAGATGTGGTTTGGGTGAACTTATGTTACCTGAGAATGAGCCTGGTAGCTCTATTATGCCTGGTAAAGTCAATCCTACACAATGTGAATCCATGACAATGGTAGCTGCACAAGTTATGGGCAATCAAGTTGCTGTTACTATTGGTGGTTCAAATGGTCACTTCGAATTGAACGTTTTCAAACCTTTAGTAGTTTCAAATGTACTGCGTTCCATTCGTTTGTTGTGTAAGTATTCATACAAATAGTTTCATTTATTCATTTTCAATCCTTTGAAAATAAATTTTATGGCCGTCTTGTTTTAAAAAAAAATTTAGCTGATGGCAGCCGTACCTTTACTGCCAATTGTGTACAAGGCATTCAAGCCAACACCGAACGTATTAACAAAATAATGAATGAATCCCTTATGCTGGTAACCGCCTTGAATCCTCATATTGGCTACGATAAGGCCGCCAAAATCGCAAAGACTGCCCACAAAAATGGTACAACATTAAAGGAGGAAGCCATTAAGTTAGGCTATCTGACTGAAGAACAATTTAGTCAATGGGTCAGACCACAAGATATGTTGGGACCAAAGTAAATTAAGCTTTAAAATGTTTTGTGAATTTTATTTATTTTTTCCATGATTATTTTGATTTTTTTTAAATACATCCTGACAAGGCTATGTATGTGATTCGATAAAGATACCGTAGTTTTTAATATTTTAGATAACACGTAAGTACTTTAAATGATCAGATCAAATCGATACACAATATATTTTTTACATTATCGAGTGTTATATTAGAACTTGGTAATCGTGAATATTTTTCAGCTTAACGAGTTGAGGAAATGGAAAAATGTGTATGAAATCTGGTTCAACATTCAAACCACGAAAAATATTTTATCTATTTAATTTCCTCGACTTAAAACTAAAATTCAAACCGAAATTTTTCTAATATAATTTTTCTCTAATTAAAATTAAATCGTTAAAGCTAAAAATTATTAATATAAATTGAATCTGATTAGGACGCAAATTAAAAAAATGAAACATAAATTTTCTCCATTTAAAAATCAAATTTATTAGCCTAAAATTACCTACATACAGGTTTTTAAAAACTTCTACTTGAGATATCGAATAAAATGTATTTGTTGTTTTCCATATATTTGAAATCCTATGGTTTTGCTAGTGCAATTCTCAATTCATTTCTTGGAGTTTATGTATAATCTTTGAAGTTTTTTTATTTTAGAATTAGTGTATTGATGATTTGATGTAAGAACCAATGAAATGCTGGATATAGATATACTTCATCACATAACAAACTAATTTTATTACCTGCATACTATAACTGAAATTTGCCAATCTATATTTAACTACATAAAATCAATTTAAGAATTTATAAGTTTCACTAAGGTCCAATAAATTGGAATAATTACTGCACTTTAATAAAATTGTTTAACATTTATCCATAGTCTTCTCCTTTCCCAAGTAAATGCACACATTTCTCACAACACACACGTACCATAGTATACAATTATCTACGCTCATACAAGCACGAATGCCGAAGGTTATATAAAGGAGTTTTAGCTCCAAACCCATGTAATACAGTCCACTACAGTTAATAGCGCCAGGCACCAAATTTCTTTGCACACAATATGGATTTTATAATACACGGTATTTGTAATACTTACATATGAATCGGTAGCAAGCTCCAAATATACTTCGAATTTGTCTCATTGATATATTTATTTTTGTTTAATCTTATATTTGTTTAATTACATACTAAATTTATTAAATAGGTGGTTGGATAGATTGTTGCAAAAAGGAAACAAGCTAAAATTGGTATAGCATTTGTTAAAACTTGAAATTGCTTTAACAAAAAATAATAATAAATATGAGCCAGTGAAAATTTGAACTTGCTTCTTTTCACATTGTTGGAAAATTAAGACAAACAATACAAATTTTATAAAGAGCTTTTACTCCACCATCGTATTAAAATGTTTTCCTCTCAAATGACATTTCATTATTTGTTACAAGCAAAAAATTTTTAACTTGATAAATTTGCAATGCTGTACTAACTCCTTCATTTCTTATAAATAAATAATCGATTAAAGCCGGGGTTTTAATGAAAAAATGCAAAATTATTATGATTTTTTAATTAAAATTGTTTAGCTGTAACATTCGTTTAAAAGAGAGAAAACTAGTGAAAACCAATAATATACAACTAATGAGGAGTAGTATACAATACATATATCAAAAAATAGCAAAAAACTATATTATTAGTATTCATCTTTAAATTGTTTAAACTTTAGAATTTTAATTTTATAAATAGTTACTCTTGTTCAGTTTACAAATTAATCTTTATTTTCATAGATGAGTATCATCCATCATCTACATTAAAAATTGAGGACTTAATTTTAATTTTGTTGTTTAAATTTTATGTATATAATTTATACTTTTTCAATTGCTAAACTTACTAACAGCAAAGTGCTGTACTTAAGAAAATTATAGTTTCATTTAGTTTAGCAAAAATTAAAAATTATTAGATAAATCACCATTTAATTATTTTTAGTAATTATTTGGTTGTTTTACGTTTTTCCCATACAGTAAAATTGGTTTTTTTGTTAATAAATAGACAGAGACACATTAATTGATATTATAATTAAAATTTAAGCATTTAATTAGAAAATACTTATATTTGCATTTAATTTATTTATTTTAATGCTTTGGCTCTATTCAAGAAAACATATTTAGTGGGCTGGTTGATTATGTATTGTTTATTTTCTTTTATTTTCAATTGTTATTATTTGATACTGAAGCTCTCTACTACTTTAAAAATTACTCTTTTTCTTAATATTTTTTGCTAAATCATTTAAACAGCTTTAGTTTTAGACTGATTTGATTTTGCTTCTTTTTTATCATCCTTTTTGGCTGTTTTATTTGTTTGTTTGTCTTTTTCATCCTGTAAAAAGTTTTATTTAAAAGAAAATTATAAATAATAATTAACCTCTTTTTTAATCTTCTATTATTTTCTGAATGAATGTATATAAAATAAATTAATAAATTAAAAAATAAAGAGGAATGCATAATAAATGGGAGTGATTTCATACTGCCGTTATAAAACGTATACAAAAAAGAAAAAGTATATAACAAATGCTGCTTAAAAACAACCGAGCAAGTTTTTATTTACTTTTAAATACCTATTCCACGATTACCATATTTGATTAAAGGGTACAAATACGCAATTCTGTCTGCAATCAAAAATTACAAGAGTTCATCCCTATTCGACATAGTATTGTCTAAGTCAGTTTATTAAATATTAGCGCTTTTTGTTTATGTGGCCAAGTATGTCTATATGAATAGCCTGATTCCGATATAAAAAAGGTAATGAAGATTTATTGTAAGGCCAATGAAATGCGGGCATATATGTAAAATTAACTTTTATCTTGGCTTGACACCTGGATATTGTCTTTTGACTAATTTTTTCTGACTAAAATGTATTGCCATAATTAGTTTGAAATTGATTGAATGAATTTTTTAGATTCACGCACATTTTTTTAGACTAATTATTATTTTTGTATTACTTGATCCGAAATAAATTGGAAAAGCCTATTTTAGATCCTTTTAAAATTCGATTGAAATTTGTGTTTTTAGACAAAGGGAGAAAATTTGAATTCAGGTTAGTTTTCAATTTCGGACTAAAAATTAAACAAAAATGTATTAGGCAGAGATTTAAAAGACACATTTAATATAATCCATAAAAATGTGTTCTACCAAAATCAGATCTAAAAAATATATGAAGAAAACCTACAAATCTAGCAAGAATATATAAATTCATGGTAAAATGGTGTTTTTTACTTTAATTTTTCTAATGTAATATATAAAATAATTAGTTTTGTTATAAACCAAGAATGAAGTTCTTGCCAAAAAAACCTAAAAAGGGAGTCACGCATTTATATTCCTTAAACAATTTTACCAAGACCGTAACCTCCACCTCTATAATCAAGATTTATTATTTAGTTTTGAACAAAATAAAAATCATTCACTTAAAAAAATTTGCTATTTATTCGATATTTTAAATATATTTAAAAAGGTGCGTTGCCTATACAATGTAGTTAACATAAATCCTTATTTTTCTGCTTTTAAATGGAATTGTTAATCAAAAAACTTTGTTGGTGATGCGAATTCATATTGTTTGGAGAAACAAAGAACCTACAATCTTGCAGCATTGCAGTGCATTTTGACGTTGACTCAACCTTACTTCAACACACTATGCAATACGCTGTTTTAATATTTTTTCGAAAATATAGATATAAATGTTGTTACGCATAAAAAATTGGACAAATTATTAGTTAAATTACCTTAGCTTTAACAGCAGCAGCCTCTTTCTTTAAATACTCTTCACGTGCAGACTCATACATTGAAACAAATTTATCACGTTGAACTTTGAATTGAGCAAAAAGTTCATCATTCTTATTGCCTTTCAGTCGATTTTCAAAATCAACCTTCTTATCGTGCTCTGCACGTATATCATCGTTTACCCAGGGTTTGTCTAACGGATACTGATTGATAAGGTTTTTTAAGGTTTTGATTGTACTTTTGCCTTTTGTAACTTTTTTGTTAACTTTTCCTGGTTTGTTGATTTTACCTGGACCTGCTATAGGGCCATTGAAGGGAATGGGTGGCATACCACGAGCCATGCGTGGTTGTATCATAGGCGGTATTGGCGGTGGCATAGGACCATTCCCACGTCGCATGAATGGTGGTACGTGTGCACCTATGGGTGGGGGTAATGGAGGTCCGCCACGAGTCATTGGTGGCATTGGCGGTATCATGGGTGGTTGGAATCCCATTGGTGGGGCTATTTGTGGTCCCATAATTCCCATTCCCCGTGGACCTCCCATGGGTCCCATTAAGCGACTACTTCTGCGATTACCCACAGATTGAAAATTACGGCCACCATTGAATCGTTGATTCATCTGTCCTCCACCTTGATTCTTATTTTTCCAACTACCAACGTTATGTTGGTTTGCCTGTTGTATCTGAGGTTGTTTCTTTTGTTTGTTTTTATTGTTCTTTTTCTTATTTTGGGCTGCTGCTGCTGTACCTGGACTACTATCGCCACCATTGGCATTCTTATTTGCCGGGCCATTACCTGTCCCATTATTTGCATTAGTCGGTGGTGTAGGTAAATTAAAATCTAAATATCCTGGATTGTCAGGTATCTGACTGACATTAAACATGGGATTATTGAAGTTTTGCATCATCGGTGGTTTAAAGGGTGGTTTCTTATATGGCATTTGTCTTTGCTGCTGATTGACTCTGCCATTTTGTTGAAAATTTTTCTTCGATACCATTTTTTCTACTACTTTCTTCCACTAACAACCTTGGTTTATTTGCAATATTTAAAAATATACTAAAACTTGTATATTACACTAACTTATTGTTACTTTATATATTTATTTATTTTTCTTATACACTCCACTGAAAAGTTTTTTCACATAAGCATCCAAATATCAAAATGTCTGCTTGATGAAAAAAGACGCAGTTAGATAATTGTGCTGAATACTGTGTTGTATTTTCAGTTAGTAAAATTTAGTGCACAAGTCTATCAACACTAGGTTTGTGGCACCTTACAACAATAACATATGCTCGACAGCTTAGGTCATTTTCATAGCGGCCATACAGAATTTGTTTAGTGTAGTACTTATTATTGTTTGCTTTAAGCACATGTCCTCTTGCAATAACTTTTTTTATATATTATTTTGACATACTGTGTCCCCAAAGAGGTTTTAATCATGGCGCAATAGTTATAGGACTTCTTCCTTATTGCATATCATACAATGTTAACTTAATTAATTAGATATGGTGTAAATGTTACTTGCTAATTTTTGTGTTTAAGAATTACAGCTTGGCAATGCTGTGCATAAATTCTAAATAAAACTATGTATTCAGCAAGTTGGACGCCATTGAATGTGTTCCAATCGAAATTAAATTTTTTACGATTTTAGACATTGATTTCATATTAAGTGAATAAAGGTAAGAAATGAATACATAAGAAAAGACATATACATATATTTAGTTGCTCATTTTTCTGTATTTACAATAAATATATCTATGTTTGTATTTCTGGCAAGCAGTAACGAAGTTAGATGTAAACATTCATAATGTTAGATATCGGCAAAGAAAAAAAAGAAATACAGTTACTAACGGAAAAATATGTGGACAAATTGCACAGCATTTGGGCACAAATGTTTAATGATGATACTTGCAAGCTAAATTTTAAAAAGCTTATTGACCACACAACAAACTTCTATGATGAACTGGTGCTTGAGTCTTTAAAGAGAAAAAGTACTATAGAAAATGAGATAAACGGCTTAAAGAGAGAAGCAGTAAATTTAAAACGATTATTAGAATCTGATGGACAATTGCCCAACTGTCAACCAACCGATGTGCCTTTACAAACACTGCAATTTGAATTGGTCACGATTCTAAAGGATATGGGAGAACAGCTGCGCTTACGCAGAGAGCACATACGTGAGCTCTTGTTAGAACAGGAGGTTTTATGTAACGAACTAGGCGTCCCGCAACGTATTTTATTAAATGACCCTTTGCCGACGGCGCAGGAAATTGAAATTTTCCGTAAACATTTGCAGATTTTATGTGATGAAAGAGTTGTACGTATGAATAAAGTGTCCAATTTAAGAAAAGAAATTGAGGATTTTATGCAAGCATTGAATATAAATTTAACGCCTGAAGATGAGTATTCTTTATTAAATCTCAATAACATCAAATTAAATAAGGAAACTATAGATCGTTTCGAGCGATTACATTCAAAATATGGGTCACAAGTAAAAGAGTTAGAAGAATCAATACAAAGCATGCGGAAAAAACTGGATTCCTTATGGGATCGCCTTCAAACTTCTGAAAGTACAAAACTTGAATTTGCTCACTATAAAGATTGTAATCAACACACATATGATGTCCTATATAGCGAAATACAAAGGTGTGAATCTTTGATGAGTAAAAATATTAAACTATTTGTGGAACAAGTTCGTGGTGAGATAGAAAAAATGTGGAACAAAACCTTAAAATCAGATAAACAAAGACATCGATTTGTAGAATTTAATTCTACTTGTTACACAGATGATTTACTCGTACTACACGAAATGGAATTGGAGGATTTAAAATTATACTATGAGGATAATAAGCAAATATTTGAATTGTTTGCTAATCGAAATATTCTATGGGAGCGCATGAACGCCTTAGAAGCCAAAGTGTCTGAACCGGGAAGATATAATAACCGTGGAGGCCATCTATTAAAAGAGGAAAAGGAAAGAAAAACGATTTCTACTAAACTACCTAAAATTGAACAACAAATCTATGATTTGGTTAAAAAATTCGAAGAAAAAGGAAACGTACCTTTTTTGGTTTATGGGGAAAATATAATCGATTTTATTGCAGCTCAGTGGAATAAAAAGCGGCATGAGAAGGAACTATTACAATTGGCTAGAAAAAATGGGAAATCAGCTGAACGTAGTTGCTCCAAAGAAAATAGTACTATGGGGGCTTATTCCTCTATGAAAGTTGACTCCTCTGGAAGTTCTCTCAGAAAAATGCCTACAATATCATTGCTTTCTAATACAGTAACGTCCGAAAAAGGAAAATTCAATTCCTCCCACAAATATTCAAGTAGGGTAAAACGATCCCTTATGCAAGCCTTAAACAGTCCCAACGCATTTCTAAAACCTTCCACAAGTAAAGATGTACAATATAATAGCAACGGCATAACTGAGACCATAAATAAAAAGCATAATATATTAGGATCAACTCTTAAGCCAACTTTAAAAAAGTCAAAACTTATTGCCACTACCATACGTCGTCGTAGTGGTAGACACAGCAACAATCTAAAAAAACGACGATCAGGTTCTAAAACCATTCCTAAAATAGTTGTAGAATATTGTCAATCTGATGGGTATAGTACGGATTGCAATATCAATGACTCTTACGATGCATTTCAAAAATGTATTGAACCCACCCTACGATCTTCCATCATACAAAACATAACTTTAAATGAAAGTGTTAAATTTACAAAACCAATATCTAATGAGACTCCTAATCATAATCCCATATCGCCAGCTGGATCTGTCACACATGGACGTAAATTGACCACCAAGAATTTGCCCATAATAATGTAAATTTTATTGTTACTTGTTGCCAATATATTCAAAAATAGTAGCACAGCTAGAAAAGTAAAAAATTACGGTATTATATCCAAAAATAAATATTCCCTCTTATTTTGTAAGTATTTGTAAACGTCACGTCAATGTAGCATAAAATATAATACAACCGTACTACTTCTGCAATTAGCAATTTCTAATAGCTGACATGGTTTAAATAAAAGCTCGTTTTAACGTTAAAAACAACTGTTAGAACATGGTTTTACCTCACAAAATAACTGAGTTCAAAACCAATTTCAAACCTTTTTTTGAATTTGTTTAGGTACGTTTTATGAAAAGCAAGCAACCTTGTTTTTGTCTATGCTAAATTGAGTGCTGCCAATTCAAATATTGAATATATCTCAGCAAAGCAAATGAAATTTCACTACATTCGCAGTTTTCCTATGAGAATCTGGGGACAAACTACGGCTTTCGATATCGATCGAAATTTTCATCGAAATAGAATGCGATAATTTGGCCTCTGCTTTATTTTATACAAAGTAATGTGATTTCTGAGCACTTTTTCACGATGTATAAGTATAGTATTATATAAAGCATATTGTAAAGTTTCTTATATCCAATTCACACGATGATGTTAAAATATTGGTATTTTTCTACTTATATTTCTTTAAAACCATCCCTTGATTTTAAAATTTTTTTTTGTGCGGAGTCGATTTTCTTACGTGTTTTTAAATTTATTTACTTGAAACAAACTTATATTTAAGGAATTCGTAAAAACACTTGTGTGTTTGAGAAACGGGACTTTTTTTTTTATAAAAATATAGTATAATTTAAACATTTTTTGCATTTTGTAACGACTTCTGAAATTACAGCAAACTTTATACACATTCAATAATTTGATGATAAATATGTAAAATGTTCGGTGTTCGCTCGACGACACTGTTTATTTGATTTATTTGAACGAATTTATTAGACTACCTGTGCATTGAAACAAGTGTTTTTAAAATTTTTTGGTTAAAAAAAAATATTTAACAATAGATTTTTTTTATTTCCAATATAGTTTAATATAAAGCAAAGTTGGTTCTATTTTGAAACTGTTTATTCTCGATTTAAATTGTTTTATTTTATTTATTTATTTTTATTATTTTGTGTAGCCACGGGCTATTAGAAATAGTTAATTAGATTAGTTAAATTACCTATTATTTATATTGTCGTGACGTGACGTTCGGAAATAGTTACAGAGTAAACAGTTTAGTCGATACAAATTTCATAATTATTTATCTGAAATGGTTTTGTCAAAAATAGTAAGTTGTTATTGCATTTTTTTTATTACATATGTGTATTTTTTGCTTGAGTTTATAATTTACTTTAAAAAAGTGTACTTAAGGAAAGCCTTGATATTCTTAACCAAATAAAAACTTGAAACACAGAAATGCGAAAATGATAATAGTACATAGATATATAAAAATTAAATATAAATAAATAATCGGACTGCATGATCAAAAAGTTCTTGCTTCTGTTATCTGGATAAATTTTTCCTGAACCGTATAAGAAGCGACATTCCGATTTGCTAAAATTATTGTATTTTGTTTTTATATACCTTAGTAAATTTCCAGTACTTAGTTAAACCTAAATTAAGTGAGAAAAAAGTCTCAATTAAATTGGAGTGTTAGTATTCATTACAGACAAAAAAATTAAGATCTAATTCGAGACATGAAAAGCAAATTGAAGTTGAATTTATCTATTTGAGGGCAAATTTAATTAAAATTAAAAAATTTAATAACTCATTTAATATAGTTGGCTGGACAATAAAGGAAAAAGTAGTGCGCTTTTTATTTACATGAAAAAATTTAATAATTTACAGTTGTTAGTTCATTATTGAAGAATAATTTGGTTTATTTGTAGGTTAACTTAAACAAATGTTGAAATAAGTAGAAATGTAATTCCAAAAAAAGTCTTAAGCGTTTTGTTTTTATCGGTCCTGTTCTGTAAATCGAGTCGGTTTGAAATCGAGCGATTAGAACTAGTTCCACTAACCCACAAAAAATTAAAAAAATATATATATTATTAAAATAGAACTAAGTTTGTTTAATGTTTATTTTAAACATTTTTATTCTTATTTTTTAAATTTAAACTATTTTGAAACAAAAGGAATTTATTGGAGTTTGGGATATATTTATTTATTTATGTTAGCCAATAGGAATATTTGCTGTTTTTCTTTATTTACTTTTTATTTTATTTTCTGACTGAAACTCACTCTTTCATAAACGTTTGAGTAATTAACATCTTTTGCATTGTTAATCCATGCCGAAGTTAGTGAACACAAAAAGAGCTGCGCTTCAATAGAATTATTATCATTAAAAAAATACGTTTAAAATAAAAACGTATATTTTAGTTTAGAAAATGCTTCGATGTAAAAATAATTTTATATATTAATATAAAAACAATATTATTTTAATAATTATGTTTAAAAATGCAACATTTGAGAAACTAAGACGTGAAGTTTTTGTTTTAAGAATGTATTTTTGGTTCAGTGTAAAAATATTTTTTTATAATTTTTTAATCTCTGAAAAGAAGTATATATACATGCATACATATATATATATATATATATATATATATATATATATATATATATATATATATATATATATATGTATGTATATATATATATATATATATATATATATATATATATATATATGTATGTATGTATATATATATATATATATATATATATATATATATATATATATATGTATGTATATATATATATATATATATATATATATATATGTATGTATGTATATATATATATATATATATATATATATATATATATGTATATATATATATATATATGTATATATATATATATATATATATATATGTATATATATATATATATATATATATATATATATATATATATATATATATATGTATATATGATTTTAAGAACGTCTTCATTCTAATTTATTTATTTTAGAAGTCGTACAATATCAAATAGATTCGAAAGTCTATTAAAATATATTTACATTTTATTAGGAATATCAACAAAAAGACATATATCTTTGTAATTAATTTTCTTTAGTTCACTCATAATATCTTCATCAATATTTTGATTTAATTTGGCATATTTCCAACACTCTAGTGCTTTAAAATTGTTGCCATTTTTCAGATTAATTAATGCCAAATATGCCCAGGTACTTGCTATATGTATTCCATATTCAGTACTTATGCCAAAGTATTTTTCCGCTTCGTCTAATTGACCCATCTTAATGATAAAGAAAAATATATGTGTAAAAACTGAATTGGTACAAAAGTATGAATATATTATGTTATTCTAACATGGTAACAAGCTTTTCCTCTTCCAACTGCACCCACTACACAACTTGTTTTATGATTGCAAAGATTAAGAAAAACCTGGCTCGCTTCTTCATATTTTTCTTCATTCATTGCTTTATAGGCAAAACGAAGCAAACCTAATTGATAAAATGCGTAGTCATCCAAACCTTTTATATCGGCTATGTCTTGATAGTGTTTAATGGATGCCTGATTATTACTACGGCGAAAATGTTCCAAATTGCCATTGACTAATGATAAAGTAGCATGCTAAATGAAATTGCTGCAACTGTTAATAAATTAATAAATTTAAAATCTAATTTACCAATTGTATAGAATTTGTTAGCTCATCCAGAGAAAAATTTTTAATGGACAAATTATCCTGCAACTTGTTTGCCAATATAAGAAAAGTACTTGAAAAGAAATAGCGTTCAATTTCCATACATTCATTCGCTACCTCATGGAAAACACACTGTGCAAAATCATATAGTCCTAAACGCATCAATTTAAAACATACTTTCATAAAGTTCTGCCCCTTTAAAGATTTCAAATAGATTTTGTGCGGCATATGGATTTCCCAACGGCTTTTTGGTATAAATTCAAGTTTTATAAATTTGCTGTAATACAGGTTTTCGTAACGCCAACGGCAGTATGCCATGCCCGCTTGGTAGTTATATTTCTTATATATACAATATAATAAAATAAAGCCGGTTAAAGAAGTTGGCTTATGACTCTTCATATAGTCAATTAAAGCTTGTATCAGATTCTCTTCAGCTGTTTGATTTAATTCAGAATCTTGTTTTTGTAGTTTATAGTTGATATAAATTTTTATTAGATCTCTATAAAATAAAGTGAACATGAACTTTTTGGTAAGTTAAGCATTTTTTTTTTCATAATTGATTAGTCGTAAACGTAATTTTTTAGGTTTATCATCACACTTACTCGAACAGATCACCTTCTGTGTCCTTATTATCCAAGGATGACTTCAAATATTTTTGAGCTTCTGCAAAGTTTTGTCTTTCAATATCATATAAGAATATATAAAATTTTAATCTTGTGTTATTAGAATATTTGGACCGCAATGTATTCATAAAAACATTGGCTAATTCTATATTTCCAACTTCATATAAGTACTTTGCTAAACTCATGTTTTGTATAATAAAATTTAGATTTGTCATTGATAAAACACAGTCTTCTAAACCAATTTGGCTGCATTTGGTAAAGCAATCATGAATGCGAGATGTTAAATCACGATAAACGGTTGTCATAAGGTTCTATAAAAAAGTTTTGCATGTACATTATTATTTTTATTGTCGTTGTTATTATTATTTTTGTTACTAATATTATGCTTTTTATTAATTGTAATTTATTTGAGATATTGTCTCTTTATTTGTTGTGTAATTAAAATAGATTTATACCGGATAAAATTTTGTTGTTGTGTATTGTATAAATTTAAAAGCTTGCTTGTGTAATTCTCAATTAATTTTTGAAAGATTATGTATAAGCTAAGAGGTCTTGTTATTTGGAAATTATGTTGAAGTCTACACTAAAAAAAAAACTATCTTAAAACATGAAGTTTTCGCTTCAGTTTTCAAGATGTTGCATTCTTAAACCAATATTATAAATATATAATATTGTTATTAAAATTAAAATTATATCCCCCATATTTATAAAAAAATAAAACGTATTTGAAATCTTTTATTTTAAGAATATTTTGTATGAAAAATTTTTATTAAAATACATTTCAAACTCATTTTAAATTTTATAAATACCGGGGTAAATATATAACATTGTTATTTTTATATCGAAGCCAGGGCACACTGATACAGGTAGGAGCGGTTTTACAAAAATAAAAACCTACATGTATGTATTTTGTTTTTGTGAATTATAATTCAAACGTCACAATTAATTATGTAGAGCAAAGCAAAACGAAAAAGTACAAAAACAAAATATACATGTTTGTTTCTACATTTGCTTTTAAATTTTGTGTGTATGTAAATATGTAAAGAAATTTTGACGTTTGTATTAGAATTTCTCCCAAAAACAAAATAACCGTATGGGCTATCGCTCCTACCTGTATCAGTGTGCCCTGTATCGAAGCATTTTTAAAACTAAAATGTACGATTTTAATTCAAAAGTAATTTTTTTTTACACCTTTTTCCCCTTGCCTAAAATAATAGTTACCACAAAAAAATATGTAATAATAATTTTGAAATTAATTTAAACTAATTATAAGGAATATTTTACCTTAAATTCAGCATTTGTTTTAGTTGGTGTTTTCATATTAAAATCGCATGCCACTAATTTCATTATCTTATTATTTATGTTACTTAATTGATTGGAAAAAAATTCTTTATCATCGTTTATTGTTCTAATGTTGTTATTCATCATATATTCGATTATTTCAAGAATTAAATCATCAAATGCTCTATAATTTTTTTCGCAGTTCGATGTCAAATTGATTTGAGCGGTGTTTGTTAAAGTCGAGGTATTTTGCCAAAATTTACTGCACCTCGGTTTTCGATTATAAATTTCGTCAATATTTTGCCAAAGATTTGTAATAGGTACATAAAGGTATATTTGTACTATTGCAAATGGTGTAGGGACTTCTATTATCTGTTGTTCTTGAGACTTTCTGCTTTTCCTTTTGCCGTTTCTACTCTTTAAACGTTCTTTATTTGAACTTTGATTTGTTGATATTTTATCCGGAGATTTTAGTTCAATAGCAAAGGAACAATTATTTACTTAAAATATATTATAAGGATTTAACAAGACAATATGCATGTTACTAAGGAAACAATATAATACATTAAAAACTCACCGTCTGGATACATAAATACAGACAAATCTATATAACCTTGCAGTAAAATTTTACTATCTGTCTCCGAATAGATTTCCAAAATAATGTGGTAAAAATTTCCAGACAATGTATCCGCTAATGTTTTTTGCATATCATCGGTCAATACATAACGGTGCACTGAGTTACAAATCAAAGCAAAATTCTCGTTTATGTTAATGTTTCTAAAATTTAAATCCATATTTTCGTTTGATAGAAGGCTTGAAAATAAATGATTTATATTGATTTTACATTCCGATGATATGCCCATGCAATTAATATTTCCAAAATCATAGTTCTTTAAAGATTCCCATGATTTTGTCAATCTTTGTTGTGATATAATGCTTTTGGAGAAAGTTTTGAAATTGCATATAAAAATTTTGTCAAAATCATTTTTTTCGTTGGGCATTTTTGATATGAACGATATATTGGCCCCCAAATTTTGACAATCAGCCATTATTTCTTCGTCGATATTATACAAAGAGTCGAGAGTTATAAAGAGAATATTGGAAAATGCAATAGTTTTTAGTAAAGGATGTAAGGAATATATTTCCCATTCAGTTTTGCAGGTCAATATCTGACCATAATTTTTCAAAGGATACAAAAACACGGTGACAGTGCTGCTTGTACGTTTCTTTTTAAAATATTCGATTATGTCAATATGACCTTGAGCCACTGGTGTTCGAATTTTTTCGTCTTCATCTATGTTACTCACTCCTGAAGCTTCAAATATTTTTGATTTTCTATTTGTATATACATATAAAGTAAGCAATATTGGAGAGTCGCTCAAGATTGTTATATTCTCCAAATTATCTTGTTCGATGGTGATGCTAAATATTGGCTTAACCGTATCAAATTGTTCTATTCGTATGATGTTGCGAGGCATGTAATGATCAGTTAAAGTTGTGATTGTATTATAAATGTGTTCCACTTCGATTTCCGGGGCACTGCAGGGTATATCTTCAAAATGATATTTTATAGACTTGGGTTGCAGATACAAAAACACACGTTGTTTGAAAGCGTTGCTTTCACTACGTTCTACAACATCCCCCTAAGAAGTTGAAACAATAATACAGATATTCTTCAGTCATCATAGAAATCGCCAGGGAATTTTTTATACGTATTTATGTACATACATATATCATATTATTATATAAAACGAATGAAACATTTAACATACCGATGCTCTGGATTTCCTTGCTTTTGTCATTATTTTGATGGCTCTTTTAGTTCATTTATATTTTTTATAAGAAATTGATTAACAAAATGATTATTTTTGTCTATCTGCTATACATTCTTGACGAAGAGAATTCAAGTATTCATACTGAAAATCGAAGCTGACAGAAACCCAAAGACAGCACACATTTCCAGCACTACCTCGTTTCTGTAATATTTTTAAGCAAGAAGGTATTTATGTGCATATGCATGTATGTATCTAAAGTTTAGATTCTAAACCATAGCGCTAATTTACATAGAAAATGTCCCAACTATTACTTTCAATCATTGAAAAGCCTAACAGAAATTTGATGAGCGTTTTGAACGTAGAAGTTTCCTCTCACTGGAGAAACTTTCTTGTGGACTGCGTGCCTATAGCTTCTGTGGAGCTATAGTTTTTCTTTAGCGGAATAATTCAAGTTTTAACCCACCTTCGCTATCGTTGATTGAAGACTTAATTTTTAACTCATGCGTTAACTTTGCACTAAGTGTTAGTGAAGATTGCAGCGGTAACGCAGTGCCCCATCTGCGACATACTTGATTGTGGCAATATATCAAGGCATATTTAAATATTTCTTTCGTCATCATGTAGCTTCAAACATTTCGTGCGAGTTCAAGCTGGCAATGACTTAATTAATACAACAATAAGTACTTTTCAATACAACACTGTCAATTCAGCAATTTAGCGGCTTTTGAATATTTTTCCAACCGAAAATTCATACATCAAAAACGAAGAGATAAAAGGAGCCAAACATTGTTTTTCACAAATAAATCATTAAAATTTCCACAAAAATAAGAAAATAAAATAGAAATCAATAAAGAAAAGAACAAGTAAATAAATTCATATACAAAAGCCTAAAAAAATATATAAGAAAAGAAAGTTTCTCAAACTAAGTACAAAACAAAATGTCCGATTTTAATAATGAAAAACAAGCTATGCAATTGCTAACTAAAAAATATGTGGATAAGTTAACAGGAATTTGGGAACAAATATTCCACCCTGATACTTGCAGGGAAAATTTATGTAAGTTAATTGATCATGCAACCTACTTTTACGACGAGTTGGTGGTAGAGTCCTTGTCACGGAAAACTTTCATAGAGAATGAGATAAAAGACTTGAAAGTAGAAGCAGATAACTTAAAACGATTGTTAAATACTGATATACAATTGCCTAGTTATGAAACAAATGGTGTGCCTCTATTAATTGTGCAATCTGAATTAGATAAAAGTCTTGAAGATCTCAGAGAGCAGTTGAGGCTGCGTAAGGACCAGATTTGTGAACTCTTGTTGGAGCAAGAGACTTTGTGTGAGGAACTTGGTGAACCGCCACATGCTTTGCCAGATGATCCTTTACCAACAGCAGATGAAATTGAGAACTTTCGGAAGCACTTGGATTCGTTAAGAGATGAAAGAGTGGAACGTTTAAATAAAGTTTCCACTTTGAGAAGAGAGATTAAAAACTTTTTGCAGGTTCTTGAGTTAAAAGTAAATTCTGAAAAAGAGGAGCTTCTGTTAAGTCAGCGTCATATCAAAGTAAATAAGGAAACATTCGAAGACCTTCAGCGTATGCACTCCCTATATGGTTCCCAAGTTCGAGAATTACAAGAAACAATAGAAGGTATGCGTAAAAAATTAGATACGTTATGGGATCGCCTTAAAACCTCGCCAAACACAAGAAATAGATTTAAACGTTATAACGATTATAATCAACACACTTATGATGTTTTCTATGGCGAAATACAGAGATGCGAAAGCTTGAAGAGTCAAAATATTAAGCTTTTCGTACAGCAAATTCGTGATGAAATTGCAAAAATGTGGGAAAAGACATTGAAATCGGAGACTCAGAAATGCCGCTTTTCGAATTTCACGTCTACATGTTACACAGACGATTTACTTGTACTACACGAAATGGAACTGGAAGATCTAAACTTATTTTATGAAACTAACAAGCAAATATTTGAATTGTTTGCCGATCGAAATATTTTATGGGATCGTATGAACGCTTTGGAAGCCAAAGCAACTGAACCAGGAAGGTATAATAATCGTGGGGGCCACCTATTAAAAGAGGAAAAAGAAAGAAAAACCATAGCCACCAAGCTGCCAAAAATAGAGCAACAAATCGTTGATCTGGTTAAGAAATATGAAGAAAGAGAACACTCGCCCTTCTTGGTGCATGGAGAAAATATAATTGACTTTATTGCAGCTCAGTGGGATAAAAAGCGGCAGGAAAAAGAACAAGTGCAATCTGCTAGAAAAAATGGAAAACCAGCGGCAGGTAGTTCCTCCAAAGCAAATAGTACAATGAGAACTCCCTTGTCCTTAAGAAATGCCTCTTCGGTAAGTTCCCTAAGAAAAACACCTTCTACAATTTCATTGTTTTCTAATACAGCATCGACTCAAAAGCGAAAATTAAATCCATGCGAGAAATATACACCCATGGCAAAACGATCACTTATGCAAGCATTAAACAGTCCCACTGTATTTCTAAAACCGTCTACAAGTAAAGGTGTAAAACATACTACGAACAGCACAGTTGATACCATAAATACAAATAGTAAAGCAGTCTCAAATTCTAAAACAAGTTTGAAAAGATCTAAACCTATTGCCACTACCATACGTCGTCGCAGTGGTAGACGCAGCGGCAATCTAAAAAAACGTCGATCTGTTAATAAGACATCTGCGGCTAAAGCCATTCCTAAAATTGTTGAAAATTGTCAATCTGATGGATATACTACAGATTACAATGGTGACGACACTTACGACTCATTCCAAAAATGCATTGAGCCCGCCTCACGGTCTTCGGTCATACAAAATATGGCCACAACTACAAAATTTTTGCATGAAAATGGAAAATTTACAAAATTACCTAGACCAAGAGTTACTAACCGTACTCCGTCCAAACAACTGGCGAACGTTTCAAGTCGCAATCGGACCCCTATTCATAATAATCACATATCGCCTGCTGGATCGGCCACAACTGGACGTAAACTGACCACAAAAAATTTGCCCATAATAATGTAAACGTTATTATCTTTGCTTATTGCTAAGTTTTTATGTATGAGTTCAAAAATGCTACTAATTATTTATTAAATCATATTTTAATTTTGTTTAAAACTCAATTTTTTGTCTTGATGAAATGAGCAGCTAAAAAACGTTCGTTACTATTTTACGTTCCCCTAGAATATGTTTATTAAAATATTGCTTTTCGAATTTGAAACCAATTCATTTATCATTTCATGTTGCATTAAAATATTAAAAATAACTGCTCACTTCGGCTTCAGTCTACTAACATGTAGCTTGAAGTAAATGATAATTTTTTTTTTCTACACTAAGAAATTTGTTTAATATTATGACTTTATTGCAATTTTTGTTTTCTTTCTAATTATATATGTATGTATTTTTATTTGGTAAATTTTATGATTGAATTTAATAAAAAAAAGTGTACTTAATTAACGGAAGTCTCAAATATGGAGTTTTAAAAACTACCAAAATGAAAGTTTATAAATCGTTATTTGCAAATAAGATGCCTTCAGGTGTTTTTGTTACCCAGGAATTTCAGTTTTATTTAAATTTATTTGCATAAAACTTCATTTAAGGAATATTATTTATGAAACTTGACCTTTATCGCTTTATTCGGAAACTAAGATTTTATTAAATTTTATTACAATTAATTGATGGCTATAGTTTCTTTATGATAATTGTAGTTTTTACCTTTTTTTATCAGCAAGTTGAAAAGAAAACGTTCGTCTCATTATGTTTGGATTGGCACTTTTCCTAAGTTATCTAATTAACAAAATAAAATTTAGAGGAGGTAGTAACTAAGAATTCAAAACAACATTTTCTTATAAAGGTTGAATTATTCAGCTGCAGATAAGCCGTCGCAAATAGTTTCTATTTGCCGTCGTACGAAAAACAACAGTAATCGGCTTCTTACCCCTCATAAAGTTTAAGTTGCCAGACGTATCGATTTCTGTTGATGAACCAAATAGGCTGTTGATGATTGGACGATTTTAATTATAAATTTGGCGGCGTATACATTGCTCTTCTGTTACCTGTATATTTACGTATACTTGGTTTTTTAGATTTATATATTCTTTCAATTTTTTTTCCTAATCTGTTTTCTTTATGTTGTACACACTGCCGATTATAAAAAAAAAACATTCACATTATTGTGTGAACTATCTGGCATCCATGATAACTTAATTTTGACAAACAGTATTTGGTGCACAAACAATTATTTGAAGAAATCTGCCGAGCACTAAAAATCGTAAGAAAATATTGGGAAAACAATAAAACTAAGCAAGGACCATATGAAAGCTGAACATCCACACAAAAGAATAACCATTTGCATTTTGCACAACCAAATTTCTCAGGGTAAATTTCAAGTTGCATTTTCATAATTCCGCAAATATATGACTTGCAATGTACATAAGTATGTATGTGTGTATGCATATAAATATGTTTACTTTGCAGGTTTTATTTAAAAACAATAATAATGGATATTAAAGTTGAATATGAACCAGAAATTAGTTCAACCGAATACGTGTTTGAAACAATTACCCTTCCAACTAAAAATATTGCAATATGGTCAAATGAGGAAACGAAAGCGCTAATTGAACTTTATAAAAGGTTAATATATGAAGTTGGTCCTTTTAAGAGGTTTAGACGCAAAAAAGATATGTGGTTTGAAATATCCAACCAAATTGGAACCAAAAATTTTAAACAATGTGAAGAGCGTTTTAAAACTTTATTGCGAAGGAAGAAGAAAGGCATCGAAAAAGTTGTCATATCAGGTGCAAAAAGAAAAATTTTTGATCTAAAAGTTGCTGACGAAAGTGAATTCCAAATTGTTAAAAAAGAAGAAATAAAGGCTGAAAAAGATGATTGTCCTGCACCCTTTAAACCACTTCACAGTAAGTAATGACTTATTTAACGCAGTTTCCAATCTAACGGTTATTATATATACATACATATATATTTCAAGTATTTAACAACAGTTATGTATGATTGTTCGATATTGAGCTTAATTTTATAGATACCATTTATTGTAAAAAACATTTCAATGTTAATTTTTCTTTCATATTTATTACATTAGTAAGGATTAATAATAATAGTCATTTCCTAATTTGCTTAATTTTCCAAATTGTATTCATTCGTGTATAATATGCACTAGTGTATGCTCTGTTACCTTAAGCTCAATATTATTATCACATGCATATTTATAAAAGCTAAGCGTGGCAATCTAATATGTTAATTAGAATAAAACAAAAAATCAAGCTGAACAGTATGTATATGAATCCAGAACATATCATTTTCTTTAAATTATAAAAACAATTGCAGTATGGTCTAACAGTGACACTAAACTCTTAATGGATCTTTACAAACGTTTCATAAATGAAGTTGGACCGGACAAAAACTTCGTACATAAAAAAGATATGTGGGCCGCAATTGCAACAAACTTTGAGAACAAGGATCCTAGACAATGTCAACAGCGCTACAATACTGTACTTAAACGGAAACATAAAAATGTTACAAAAGTCTATATAACAAAGGCAAGAAAAAAGGATATTGATTTAAAAACACGACATAACAAAGCGCAAAATACATTAAAAATAGACAGAACCGATTCATCAAAAACCCATATGAAGGAAAAAGTATCTGATAACCAGAACACAACTGTCCCTAATACGGACAATAAGGATTATTTTAATATAAGCGAGACTTTACTGAAAATAGCAGCAAAAAAAGAAGAGGGGAAGGAGCGGCGCCATAGAGAAAAAATGGACGCTATTGAAAAGTTGCAAAATACATTGGAACAAATTTTGAATAGTAAGAAATAATTAATAGATAAGAGCAAATTATTTAGTTATTTTCTATACAATAGAAATTCACACAAATGACAATTAAACCGTCATTGCAGATGCGATAAGAATAGAAATGATGTAAATAAGTAGTTTTACTTTTGATTCTCTTATAATCCCCCAAACCAGAACAATGCTAACCCGAAAAAATATAATTCTTATTTCTATAAAGAAACCACGATATTTTGATTTTACATTTTTGGAAGACCAATTACATCAAACACTGACTGCACTCCACTATTGTAAATAAAAACCTACAAAAAAACAATCACAGAACTCATATCTTATTGAGGAAAAAAAAATAAAAATCACACAAAAACATAAGAAAAATCTTAATTTAAGGAACTAATTATTTTATAATCTAGGCAAAATTTTATATACATTTCGTTCATGCACTATAAAAATAACAATTCAAAAGTATTAGATTTAGCCGTTTTGGATAATTATTAACGAAGCTAATGTATTAGTATGGAAGTCGTGGGTTCCATGCCTCCTAAAAACAATACCTTGTGGGGACTAAGTTTGTTGGATTTGTTAATCAAAACGGGAGTCTGTGCAAAGTGAATCTAATTCCTCTCAAGTGTAATTACTACTTCTTCATTGAACCATTTACATATGTATGTACAAAAGATTCTTGAGAAAATACACTTTGGCCACTTATACCGTAAAAGTTCGTCAGCGACGTTAAATAATAAAATGGCTACTGTTCTCTTCAACACTATATCCTTCAATACTGCTAGCATAATGCTTTAAGTGAGTAGCTACATATTTTATTCCTTCAGTGACGTTTCTAGTTAAACAAGTTTTTAAAATGCATATTTATCAGCCTATGTTCGGGTCAGCTTTTCACTGACATTTCCAAAACTCACTTAACTTTAAAAAAATATTACTAATTAGTTTATAAATAGGATAGCATAATCTTTGTATTTTTTCCTGGGGTCATTTTTCGCAGCGCCACCAATATTCATAGCTAAAAAGAGTTGGAAAAAACGCCTACATAATAAATATTTTGTATTTTTTTATGTTTTGGTCTACATACACAAATACGTATGTGCCGAACGATAATTTATTTTGTTTAATTTTAAAATATTTCAAAGACATACAAATATAGCTTAATATTATAAAATTTAAAAACAAAATTTAAATTATACGAGATTTCAGTATTAATACTATTTATGAGAATGAGAATTAATGCATCATCAGGATTTGTTTCTTTTCGAATTAGAATAAACTATTTGTTATTTCACTCATATAAAATTAATAAACTTTTTTGTGAATACTGGTTTGATTATGTCTGTGTAGTTGCCGATAAGTTGCAAACTTTTTGTCGCATCTATTACAAGCAAACTGTTTTTCAGCATGTACATCTCGCAAGTGCTTTTGTAAGTTATCCTTCCGTTTAAAAGACTTCAAACAAACGTGGCAAGTAAACGGTCTATCGTCTGTGTGTGTTAACATGTGTCGAACTAAATTACGCTGCAATTTAAATTCCAGCAGACATTCGACACAATGATACATATGTGTTTCAGAATTCCGTTGATACTTGTTATTAAAATTGATGATTGTGTTCGGATCTTTTTTGAGAATTTTATGTGGTTGAGAGAAGTATTGGCGACCATAATAACTGTTTGTTAAAAATTCTTCCTCCTCATCATCATCTCCAGGAATTATCGTTTCCGGTTCCGCTTTAGGCTGATCAATATCGTCATAGCTATATGCATCAATGATATCATTTGGTTCCTCTAAGACAAATAAAAAAAATATTGCGTTTTAATTAGTACTTTAATAAATAAGTATTGTTCTTAAAAAGTAGATACTATAATGTTCTTTAAAGAATTGACACGGAAAAATTCCAAATAAAGTTTTTAACTTCTAATTAAAAATTGGAAAATATAACTATATAAATGCAAGCTATTCAGACTATAAGTAAGAAATCTATATGTAAAAACACTTACAACACACAATACAAAATATTTATAATGTTGGGACTAAAATTCACGTTTCCATGAACGGAGCTTGCATACATTTTTTGTTATTACATATGATACAATGTTCATGGACATTGTGGCACTTGCCGGCCTTGAACTGATCTTAATACATTTATTTTGTTTACTGATAAAATAAATTCTTCAAAGAACATACACATTATGCAATTATCGAAAATTTTGCACGCTAGTGGCGAAGTTTCTCATTTTCGATATATTTTTTGTGTGGTATTGTGTTGCAAACTGTTTACCCATCTGAAATAAACACTACAAAAGTAACAAAAGAAATTCCAAATGTGTACGCGTCATTAGCTTCCGCGACCATTATGACAAAATGATATATGTTTTTTGAAACCCCGTCTAGATTTCATTCACCCTCAACTCATCTTTTTAGGTTGTAGTAATTCCTTTTTTTTCATTAACTTTTATCCTCCCAATAGCTGCAATATTTTCAACTTTCGTAACAGAAACAGAAATATTTTTTAAAACTAAAATCAGTAGAATTAATTTAAAATTTTCTATAAAATTTTAATTTTTAATGTTTTATTGGTTAAATTTATTTCAAACAAAACATAAGTTTTATCCTAGGAAATACTTAATTTAAGCAAAGTAATGATGATTTGATAAAAATTACATTTGCTGCGACGATGCATGCGGTAGCGGAAGAGGCAATGACGGTCCACTTGTAGATGAAATGTCAATGGGAGATGTTGGTGTGGTGGCGGGAGCAACAACTGGTATGGGATTTATAAAATGGTGACCTAAATACAAAGGAGGAGGTGTATCATTACTATCTAAAGGTGGTGAAGGCAGCGAGGTGGGAGACTGCTCCTGAACAGCAGGTGGTGGAGGGGCCGCAGGTGGCTGTTGATCAAGCAGCTCATTGCCATCGATAGGCTGATCAGTTTTACGCAAGCGTCCCGTAAATGAAGTAACTATTATACCATGTACCGTCCTTAAATGGGCGTTCAAACCATATCGCTGTAAGAATGCTGCACTGCATAAATCACAACGAAAACGTTCTCCTGTATGGCGTCTAATGTGAGCTTTTAAGTCATTGCTTTGAGCAAACGCTTGAGGACATTGATTGCATTTGTAAGGTTTTTCACCAGTGTGCGTACGCATATGAATGGTAAGGTTATAGGGACGATGAAAGCCTTTGCCGCATAAATTACATAGATTTGGTTTGTGTCCCATATGATATCTAAACGTGTGAGAGATTTATATAGTGAAATATTTGCTGAAAATACGTACAAACTACTAACCTTTCGTGCATTTTTAAATCTGTGCTACGCGGAAAACCTTTTTCACAAAAACGACATTTATACGGTTTTTCGCCTGTATGACGACGCATATGAATTTTAAGATATTCATTTCTTTGAAATGAGTCTCCACATATATTGCACAAGAAATTTCTTGGTTGGGTATGTTTGTTCTTCTGGTGCTCCTTCATTTGCTCCTTTTCCTGAAAAGTTTCTGGACAATGCTTGCAGGCATAAAGGCGATCGGTATGAAGCAGTTTGTGTTTTGCCAAATACGCTTTAGTGGTAAACTTCTTCTCACACATATCACAATCAAATTGCTTTTGCGTAACCGAAGGATCCTTGTTATGTCTCGTTTCTATATGTCTTTGCAAATGATCTTTACGCCCATAAGCACTTGAACACTGATCACATTTGTAGTTCTTTTCACAATGTATACTTTGTATATGTTTTTTTAAATGATCTGAACGTGAAAATCCTTTGCTACAAAAATTGCAAACATGAGGCTTTTCATCACTATGTGTAAGCATATGTCGCAGCATATGATTGTAGCGCGTGAACGTCCGATTACATTCTTTACACCGATTATCCTCGGTTTTGGAAGTTTCATGACGTCGTTTCGGTGGTTTTGTAGTTGAACTTGTAGGATTTTCAGTTAGAAAATCGGTTTTCTCTTTTTTTATTGACGTTGTCGTTAAATACTTGTCTGACTTTTCGGAGGTTGCCAAATTATCATCGTCATCTTCGTACTCATCCTCATCTTCGTAATCGTCGTCAGAAACATCGTCACTGGAATCATTATTGCTATGCTGATCATTATTTGAATTGCTTACATTACATTCAATTTTTTTACTGCAGTTTTCTTTTATCTCTAAATTATCTCTAGATTTTTCCGGTGTAAGTTCCGATATACTGGATTTTATTTCATCAGCGGAATTATCAAAGGATTTAACAACTTTATCATTTTTATCACTTGAAATGTAAATGTTGTCAGAATTTTCCACTGTAAGCAATAAATGTTTTAGAAAAATAATGAACTTTAATTCAGATCTATCAACAAAGTTTATACGAACCAATAAATTTTTTCTTCTTTCATTTAGTTTTTGTTTATCTTTATCTTTAATATTTTTGGAATTTAGCACTTAATTTTTAAAAAAAATTTAAAGTTTCTGTTACGAAAGATGTTTGTTTTTTTAATATGTATGTATGTATGTATGTGTTCCCTCAATTAAAAACATTAGTGACATAAATTTTATTAGTTGAAGTTTCTGTTTCATAAACGATTTACTTACCCTTTATGGATATTTCTGGATGGGCTATAGTTTCTACAAACTGTTTAACATCTTCCTCTTCCATATCATTAAAATCATGATGATCGAGACCTTCATCTTCACTAGAGAATGGATTCGTAGCTGCAATAGTTTCATTTTTTTGACCATCATTTATAACTGGTTCGTTGTCATCTTCTTCTTGATAATCTGGCCAATGACTGCTGTAGTTATTCAAACATGACGGTAGTACTGTGAGATTTTCAATTTCAGGTTCGTCTAGTGATACTTTAGTGCTTAAAGTTATAAAATAATAAAATATATAAATTTATAAGGATTTTGTGGACAAAGAAATATATTCTCTAGTAATATACACAAATTAGAACACAAAAGTTTTAAGAAAAATAACAACAACAAGCTGTTAACGAAATATTGAATAAAAATTAGAAGAAATAAAATTTTATAAAAAATGACCATAAGCTTGATTAATATTAAAAATAGCTTGTATTAGAAGTCGTTTATTAAAATAAAATAAAAATAATTTTGTTATAATGACAATATAAATGGTACGATTGAAAAACTTATTTCAACATATTCTTTATCAATATTTTTTTATATTGAAATGTCCATATCTTTCCGTATTGGACTCAAGTTCAAATCTTATCTAATTACTTAGTTCGACAAATAATATTTACATTCATGCTTACAATTGTAAACTTTTCGACCGGTATCTTTATTTTGTAGATGTTTGTTCCTACGTATAATCAGTTGCATGTTTTTTTTCTCAATTTCAAATCAATGTCGAAAAATTATATCTTTGACCAGAAAAAAATCCAATTGAAATAAAATATCTTGTAATTATCTATAAGTAATTTTGGCATCCTTGGAGATCTAACTATTTCATGCTAACTTGTCATATCCTATTTGATACACATATGACAATTTCTAAATTTCTGCGCAAATTATGTGTTAAAGGAAGGGGTGTGACGTTTAGCTGTCAGTTTCAGTTCGATATAGGTATAAGAAAAATATTCGTATTTAAAATTTTTCATTCGTGTAGCTTAAAAAACTGCGTTTGCAAACTGCTTGGTTTCGGAAGTAGTCTTGGAGAATAGTCAGACTACTAGTAGCAATAAAAATAAAATCACTACTTTGCTCAATTTTACTTGGGTTTAATTTTTTATTACATGCAGAATTATTTATTAATTTCAAAAATAAAAATTCAAACTTTTGTAAACTAGTAGACCAGAATCTTATTACAGATTTACCCCCAAAGTAGATATAGTGCTAATCAAACTTGAAGACCAGCACATTAATTAACATCTATGATTTCCTCTTATTACTATCTATCAAACATAAACACAATTTAGTATCTTAAACTAATAACGGCAGAATAATTGTGTACTTACATATTTAAGTTATCGTCTTTGACCTTGTGCACCCGTATTAAATGTCTTTTTAAATGGTCTTTACGGGTAAATTCTCTCGAACATACATTACATTTAAAATCACAACGTATACCTTCGCTAGGATGTTCTGTCGATAAATGAACTTTCAATTGACCCAAGTGATTGAATGTTTCGCCACACACACGACATTTTTTACCATCATAAACGTGGACGGCGGCGCGATGTTCCCTTAACTCACGTTCAACAAAAAACTTTTTCGTGCAAATCTCACACTGAAATACACTGCTTTTTTCAGTTTGTGTATACTTGTCTATGGAGGGGGCGCTCAACCTCACAACACTGCTGCCTTTCTCCTCTTTGGGAACCCAAGTTATATCATATAACGCCTTTAAATGGCAATAAGCATCTTCTGTTTGTTTCTTAAATTGATGGGCGTTCCGGGCCGCATCCACGCAGGTATTACATATTTGAGCGGGTAGCTGATCGTTATGTGCTACTGGATACTTTGTGCATTCTGAAATAATTTCTGCAATAGTAATAGATTTTTTGTCGATGAATACCTCATTAAATATGGATAACAAATTATCATCATTCTGCATGCATATGCGGCAAATTGTAGTTTTATTATAATTTGTATTATTTTCCATTATTTAAGATTTATTGACGATTGGTTTTAATTATTTATTAAAACATTTTTTGCAGCAAAAACAAGAAAATTATTGATTTTGTTTACTAGAAATGGCTTTATAAAAATGCTGCTTCTTTTTTGAATGGCTGAAAAATTAAGGACTATGGAGTGCTAGCATATGTTGCAAGAAAACTGAACACAGTCTAGAAATGACAGCTTTATGGCATTTTTGCCATAAATAAATTCTTTTGCATGATATCCTGATTACTAAAAAGGAGTTAGGAATGCATCATAATAAAGAGTGTATTATAAACACATTTGGAACGAAGTAAAGTCTTGGGGCTTGAAATCTATAAACTTGAGAACATGACAATATAAAAATATTCAAATCAAGGTAACATCAAAGTATATATAGATATACTTTGGGTAACATGTATTAAAATCATGTTTCATATACATAAGTGAAATATGGCAACTTTAATTTGGATATTCACCTTTCATTGTTGACGGACACATTAACCATATTTCACTCTTTATTTTAATATTTTGTGTTAGGCTGGAACCTATTATTCAATTTGGTAACATATTTTTGATATATGAAAGTATTGTTGCTATAAATAAAATATTTGTAGAAGATGTCTTTGATGCTGAAAAATATAAAAGCTAACTGTTTTGTGCATGCCCTGAAAACCAATTCCTGCAATCAAGTACAACTTTCTCAGTTTCACACTTCTCCGGCATGTAATGAAATACGGAAGCTGGCACGTTTGCGTGTGGTGGACAATAGCGATTTGGGAAAGCGAGCCATGGCCGAAGGGCGTCCACCTCGCTGTATACATGTTTATAATAAACGTGGCATTGGACTAATAGGTGATAAAGTATTGGTGGCAATTAAAGGTCAGATGAAGAAGGGTATACTGGTGGGCTTAAAGCAAAAACAAAAGCCAAATATTCCTAAATTTGATAGCAACAACTTGGTGTTAATAGATGATAACGGCACGCCATTGGGTACTAGAATACATGTACCCGTCCCCACTATATTACGTACGGTGCTTAAGGAGAATACTCGCGCAAAGGGTGCAGATTATACAAAAGTGCTGGCCATAGCTAGTAGATTTATTTAAAAAGATTAGGAATATACGACAATACATAGTTTATTCTTTTTGTCCCAAGTGCTACAAAGTTTGACGCTTACATCCCTGTTCCGACGTATCAGTGCCGCCACTTAGGCGTTCCCTTTTACGTTTCTTGGCATGTTCTTGAACCATTTCCGAGACAGCTATGTTGTTAGATTTCATTTGCAGCCAATTACTGAACTAGAAAAATAAAATCATAGATGCATTTTATTTATATTTGTTAATATTTATATTATTTACTAAAATATTTGTTTTCACACCGGCATCATACAGCTTATTTTCGATGTCATCCAAGCGGTGTTCAGGCTTACCGCTTTCCGTGGTGCTTTTAGAGATGTCCAGCAAATGTCTTACTCTTTGGCGCATTGTTTCGAACACTATCTTACCAACTACATGATTCCGGTCATAGGGAGTTAAATAGCGCCCATATTCATAAAAGTATGGATGCAATTTCCCCAACTCAATATGTGTAGTTTCCGCTTCGCATATTGCTTTGTGAACATTATTATATATTTCCGGCACAGACACAGTGAAATATGGATTATTAACTTTCAACTCTTTTATGTACCACAACGGCAAGTTAATATTTCTGCCCGGATTGAGATCTTCTGTTTCAGCACCAGAATCCAAGAAACCTGAAGGAAGCGCATATTTATCCAATTGCATGTTTTATATATCACGAACCAATCATTTTGTTACCCATTTTTAAAAGTTTTGTATTAACTTTGCATTCAACTTTTTCCTGCGTGACAAACAAGTCTTCCACTGCATAATAGTTTGGAAAATAACTTTGCGTATACATATTTTAATAAATACTATCAATTTTATTTCACAAATTTACTTAAATGCTATCAATATAATATTTTTTCTTGGAAACTATGGTAAGTAAAATGTGATTTTTAATGCAATAAAAGGAAGACCGCCGGAATAAAACCAGCTGTTTATTTTCAACACCATTAGCTGGGTCCGAACAAATCATATGTATAGAGAACTATGTGTTCAATATTTTATGTTGACAAATAAACACATCAGTGGTTCGTGCATTGGCTAAGCAAAATAGCATAGTCAAATTCTACAAATTCACCTCGTCAAACAGCTACTAAATGAAGTATAGTTGACAATACACCAAGTGGCTTTGTGGTGTATTGGTAGAGAGACAGACTGCGAGTCAGAGGGTAGCCTGTTCAAATCCCATGTGTGACAACGTGAATTTACTTAAAAATTAAAATGGATGGGCGGCGTGTAGGACAATAATATAAGGTATGTAAAAAATAATTGTGTGCCAAAAAAAGTAGTGTTGTGTAAAATTAAATCAGTACTGTGGTGGGGTTGTGTTGTGGGCTGGCTTTGGCTTGGTTGGTACAAGGAGAACGGAAGGAAGGTGTGGAGGAGGAGAGCAGCAAATCGAGCGTGTGTGTGTGTACACAAATGTTGTGCCAGACAAAAACTAATACGGAAGGGGTGTGAAATGAATGAAAGTCAAAAGAGATGTGAAAGAGGAGGAAAAACACACCCACCCACCCACCACACACGAAGAATGGACAGAACGAAACAAGGAAAACGCCGCCGCAAAAATCAACAATTCGTCGCCGTTCAGACGAATAAAAAAGCGTCGGATGTTTATTTTTTGTCTGGCAGCACCGACAGACAACAGGGCGTTTTTTTTCCTGGCTTCAGGGAAAAACCATAAATCCGGAACCACATAGGTTAATAAAACTCATGTCGAATAAGAGATCTACAGACTGAAAGCGTCTTGAAACTGATAAAATATCCTAAAACTATTTTTTAAACAAAATATAGGCACCTGAGTTGTAGAGGAGCGTTGTAGGAGGTACTTTTATCTATCATCTGGTAAAAATTTTATAAAAATGTGACAGATAATCAGATCCGCTATAAAATTCATAAATTTATTTATTTTAAAACGTAATTCAATAGTTTTGCAAGCACTAACAATCAACTGCGTACTTCAACTAATCCATGCTATATCTTTCGATATATTTAACGCAGGTAGTTCAAGTATATGTGAACAAATTCTCATGCTACTAAGCCAAAGCTCTACTCCACTGCCAGCCACAGCGTTTTTGAAACGCCAAACAATCGCCATTTTGACCTTTATCTTATTTACATTTAGACGTTTTTAATAATGTATTTAAATTTTGATTATTTTATTTAACTGTGTTATAATACTACAGAACTAAAAAACTAAATTTCTTAATTTATATTTATTTTACAAGTATATATATAATTTTTAGTAAATTGTAATTAATAAATACATTTCATTTTTAGATACATTTGTAGTTTCTTACTTCCACAAAATCCATACATATTTAAATGAATTTTCTTACAATATTCCAAACATTTTTTAATATAAAATACGTGTGATATTTTCACTCAGTTGTGTATACTCGTATATGAAAATTTTTTTGTTCAATTAAATTAACTTAAATTTCATAATTTAGCTGGATCCAACAATATAAATTGTTGCAAACTTCAGCTATGGGTAACCATGTTTTTGACAAAACCTCAGGCAGTGATATTGTTTATAGACATGAGTCTTCATGGGTTTGGTTTTAGCTTCATCTTAGACCAATAACTGAATGGCATAGTCCTCGGTAGCGCCTGGAAAACACAAAAATAGTTAATTATAACACTTCCGTCTATATATGTACGTATAGACACATATATACTATCTGCTATATATGTATGTATATATGCATTCATATGAGCATAAATTTTTTTATTTTGGTAATTTTAAAAGTATTTTTTTAATTACTGATCCGCAAATCTTTATGTACATATTATATTTAGTTAGACTAAATTAAGTCTAAGTCTGAGCGAATTATTTTACAATTTAAAAAGCAAGGATATTTATACCTAAAATAATGTTGAGATCTGAAACGGTTAAATAATACTTTATGTCCTATCTTACACAAACCATCAGTAGGCTCAACCTTTTCTTACATATTAACTGAGAAAATATCTGAAATAAGTACGATTAAAAGGTTTATTATAATTGTACATAGTATGTTACGTATTGAACTTGGAGTTTTATTCAATGAAAAGAAATTGGTGTTAGACAAATTACTTTTGTGAGATGGCAGCCCAGAGGCAACAAATAGAGTATAGATTGATTGAAGTGAATTTACTTTTAAGCACAGATTTAAAGTAAAGTAGAATATTCGATTGCCATGAATTGGCAATTTCGTGGCTTAAAAGATATGTGCATACTATAAAAAGTTCATGACAAACCAAAAACCTATTTGCCATCCCTGCTGTAAATCCTATTTAATTAATTCACCACAAATTTCTACTCCCCTTTTACGCAATATGGCCACTTCTTTATGCAACTTAAACTATTTAAAGATTTTCAGAAGCGTTAATTTAAGTATATATTTAATAAGAATAGCTTTATTTAAAATTGTGAAAGCGAGTTTGCAATGTATTTGGTAGCTTTTCAAAGGTTTCTTTGATGTGTGAGTTTTTGTGTTGTTTGATAAAAATATAAAACAACCCTTGACTTTTCATTGTTCTCCTTTAAAGGGTGGTTGATTTTCAATATGTGTAGGTGTTAATCGTATATAACTCATATTGACATAACGGTTGCTATGTTAACGAAAAACAATGAGAATAATAGCAAAATAAAAACAAAAATTAGGTAATCACCAGGCATAAACAAAAAACACATGTTTTCGAATATCTGACTATTTCCGATAAAGCTTAAACATTTCACTTTGTACTGACAACAGGAAAGAGCTTTCTCGAAAATACTGAAATGACAATAGAATTGTCCTGTATAACAAAAAAGGCCTCAGACAAATTAAATCAGTACGGTTTTAGCAAAGCTACCAGCTGGTCGGGAAATAATATAAAGAATACATTACCTACATACTTATGTATGTGTATAATATATTTGCAAGTGAGACATAATTAAATAAAATTTTTTGGAAATAACTGAATTTGTAAACAGGAGTTGAAAAAAATCAATTTTGAAAATAATTTTAGCTTTGAAAGTAATTCAAATCATCATGAAATATTCATTCGACTTCTTCTAAGTAAAACGAAAATAACAATTCCAATCTTGAAAAATCAATAATATTTTTAATAATACCTTAAATTTAATTGAACTTTAAAGTCAACTATGGCATGAAATCGACTAAGTTTTAATATTTAAAACAATGTTTATAATAAAGAATTCAAATGTGTATTGAATTGGAATTAATATTCTCAAAATTGGTGTAAAAAAGTTTTCCTAATAATACAAGAAAAAAATCTGTATCAGGGTTTTTAGCCAGTAGTTGTTATATCCTGGTGTCAATGCGCTGTATATTTTCTAATACTAACATATTACATGCAGTAAAAAATATGCATAAGCACATACACATACGCATAGAAATATTTTACAATTGAACATTTCGTTGCACAGTGAATGGGTAGAATGATTTATTTTTTTATAAATAAAACAAGAAATTTTTTCTTATTATATGATTATATTCATTAAACGTTTAATGATTTTTGAATAAACTCTTCATTTTTTTCATTCAACATTACAGAGTTTCACTGTTGTCGTTGTGAAGCTATAGGTAATAATAATAATTACGCGTCTGCCCCTCCTACTATTTTGCTTAAAAATGTACTTTAAGATTAACCCACACAGCATCGTGTGGGAGGTATTCCTTCCCTTTTAATGGGACTATCAGGCGCGGGCAAAATGATAAATTTAAAATAAATTGTATTTTGAATTATTTACCTTTTTTTAAATATTTTACAAGTTTTAGTTCATATTTCCGGTAGTTTAAAAAAATCTTTCATCACAAAGGGACCGATTTGACGGACTCAAGTGTATTGTCCCGCCAGGGACAACGGCCGTCTAACCTAACTAAATAAAAATAGGGATGATTTTGATTGGGGGGCTTTATTTTGACATTTCCTGGCTGCCCCCATTGATAACTGTTCGCATTCCTGTCTAATATTCTCCTCAAAGGCTGAGATTTTGGCTGGAGATTGTTAGCATAAACCTGCCGCAAGGAACAAAGACAGGAATGAGATTAATTACCAGCTAAATGGAAATGTGCCAGCTCGCTCATGATATTTGATTTAAAATCGTTCTCTTCGTTGTTGAGGCGGAGGATGTCTCTATAATAATCCACACGCGGCTAAAGGTCAGCAGGTGCCAAGTGATATAGGGTCCGTCGTCTTTAAGCGAAGCAAGCATTTAAGTAGGGGAAATTCCTATTTATAATAATTTTTATCCCGCATTGAATCCAGAACAAAATGCAATAATTTTCATATCACAGACATCTCAAATCTATGCTACTCTTAAGCTTTTGAACTTAAACTTTGCCTTAAAAAAGAAAAGGAGAATTGGAAAGTAATACATTTCATTCCACAGTGCATACGAGGGTGCTTTTATATATACATACATATATTGTACATACAAATATACGTACGTACATAAATTATCATAGCAAAGCTTTCGCCGTATCCTTTCGAAGAATGATTGCTGTTGAGTTCTTGTTGTGCTGCTGCTGTTTGTTGTTGTTTGTGCAAAATCATCATACTTTTGTTGCTATTCGTGTTGATGTTCTTTAAATTTTTTGTTATTTTTGATGTGAGTGTTGCAAGTGCACCAGTGGTCCCAGCAAGAATTTCAATATAAATAATGAGAATTAAAATAGTGAAGGCGACATACTGTGGAAAGTTGTCAGTTTATGAAACAAAATTGCGAGAATTTATCCAGATTCTAAATATCTAATCATGATCGCACCTACGAAATCGAAAGAACTGAGAACAATAATTGGGCTCTACAACTAATTGTTTTTCGTTTCGCCTTTGGTAATGGTTTTGGACACCAACTTTTACTTCGACGGCTAATTTTTTGCTACATACCCGACGAATGAGGGAGCTGTTCCTCTGCTCTTTAGCACACGATAGTGTCCATAGCTGTCAGTTATATTCAGTGATCAGTGCTATGTCTTCAGCCCCGAAACAGGCTGATATCAACTAATACAACAATACACTAATGCTGATCACAAGAATTCGACACAATATGCATGAGTGGGCGCGGAGTCGAACTCTCCCCTCAAAACAAAACAAAAATGTTCACTGGGTTGCCAGTCATCGTTGCAATTATTTTCAGCCTACAATAAATAGTAATTACATACAAACATTTTGTTGTTGTTATTTTTAGGTCAACATTGCATAAAAACAAAAAAGGAAATTTTCATAAGAAAAAAACAAATAACATAAAGAAATATAAGAAGAAGAATTAGGGAAAATCAATTTCTCTCTACGCGTACGTTCCATTGTATTAATTAAACGCAAATAAATAGAAGTTTGAATATAACAGCAAAAATATAAAATAATAATAATAATAATAATAATAAAATGCTGCAAAATTAAACAGCCAACAAAATAATAATAAACTACTTCCCACTATTCTTAACAATTAACGTACATACAGATTACAAGTGAACTTGCTTAAACGAATATGGCCACATCATCCTCTTCAACATCTTCATCAAGCCGTTTGGGTAGTGCTTCCCCCTCAACTTCGGTCATATGCCAGGAAGTATTCGATGAGTCTTGTCTACCGTCTGAAGAAGGTAAGTGTTCCATTATATTTCATACATACAGTTTTGGCCATAACAAGCACCAGCCTCAGTGTCATAATTTGATTATAAATTTTTCGGATACAATTTAAATTTTTTTTATTTACTTATTGTTTATAACTAAAAAATTTGGGCTGCAGGGTCTTAAAATAAGTGATTTACAGCAAACATCGTAGTAGAGACCAAGAAGAAAAGAGAAAACAAGTAAGAAAGTTATATTCGACCGGGTGGAATCTTAAATACCCTCCAAATATTTAGTAAAAATTTGTAGGGGTCTGCCGGGAAGGGGCCGTGGGTGAGACATCTCACCTTTGCCATAAAACACTAAAAAGTAAATTTTTGGGGTTATTAAGTGTAAGCATTTTCTTTGGATAGGGTCATTTAAGGGCCAAAATTGGGGAGGGGGTAGGACAGAGGAAGATCAGAAAACATCTCAGATCCGTCATAAAAGCTTCAAAATTTAATTTTTAAGAAATGTATTTAACAATTTGTTAAATATTTACTTATGTATGAATTTTTATTAGTCGAACTTTTCTTACGCAAAATTGTTAATTTTTTTCAACGGGCTCAAGTTCAAATCTGCAGGGCTACAAATAATTTTTTTTGTTTTATAATTATTATTAATAAATGAAGTTGCTCAAATTCTATTTATTTATATTAAGATTGGAATATGAAGAATATTTTCAATAATCATCAAACCAGCAGAACGGATCAGTACTGATTTCGAGGCCGATACGCCACTATCGTTCTTAATTGAACAAAGATTAAAGATTATATTAATAAAATAAAACAGGTATGGCTAATATTTATCTTGCCCCTGAAATAAAATTTGCAAACTCTAATATTCGAATTATAATGGAAAATACTTAAATTTTCTACTCTATTCCCCACCAAAAACTAAGTGAATAAATTTAAGAAAAAAAATCATTCACAATAAGGGGAATACAATTTTAGCATGAAATCATTCACAGGGAATTTTTTCATGATTGCAATTTTAGGGAGAAGGGAAAAATTTCGTGGGAAAAATTGTTCATGTTAGGGGTGAATAATTCCAAACTAACATTGTTATATTTTTTGGCACTTTGGTAATGTTAATGCGGCGAATTGGGATATGACCACCTGGCATTAATTCGCCTTGATTACAAATTATTCCTCCAGCTGAACACAGTTATTCTAAATTTCCCTTACTAATTAATTTATAATATAGCAGATAAGTGCAATGAATTTGAGCTCCATATGTATAATAATTAATTACAGTACAAAACCGGTCTGTTTACAAACTAATTTTGACGGCGGATAACGGAAAGTCATTCCCAACTTATATAATGCATCCAAAATATTTTTTATCTTTTTTCAAAGTTTTTCTGTTTGTTAAATAAAAATAAATAAATTAAGTCTAAAGCTACGTTCACATCTACGATATTAAATATATGTGAGGAAAAAAGCGTAACCAATAATTTCTGATTTCATTTTATATAATTTTAGGAAAATATTTTTAAAATAAAAATATGTATATTTGGTAAAACGTTCAATACACAATCAGAATTTTCTTTTATCCTTTCAGTTGTCGAGTATACACTCGAAATATTAAAGAAACTTTTATCAAAAAACAGAGGTTACGCTTATTTCATCAAATATTTGCTAAATGTGAACGGAGCTTAATGATATGAAGTAGTAGTATGTTAAACACTTGTATATGACAAAATGCTATTTCCCGGTACGGTTTTCATTTCAGTGTTAAGCATATAGAGTAATGATGTATAATTAAATATGACAAATTACTGTATCCTTTACTGGTCTTGTTAGCAAATAAATTTTCTATTAGCAAATATTTTGCATTTTTTTGAATTTTCTATGGCCATTTAATAATGATTTTCAGTTGTCAGGCAATATTATGAATTAATTTATGTTATTAAAAGTTATTAAAAATACTTGTAGTTTAAAAAGAAAACGGAGAAAGTAGAAAATAAAGAAACACACGTACAAATGCTTGAATGTATTTTTAATCCTTTTCATAACCGATATGAACATGTACATATTTACTTGTGTCGGAAAAATCGCATTGACTGCTTGGGAAGAATATTAAATGGAAAATTATACACACATACATACATACAGACATATTTACATCTGAATTTAAATACATATGCACATGTATTAAATTCTCAATCCTTTTGAATGAGCTAAATATGAGTTCATATTTGAACTCATATATATATGATATATGGATGTGTTTTATTATACCGTAATATGTAAAAAATAATGATATAGTATTTTACAATTGATTGTTCTTGACTATATACATATATTTATTATAGTGTCAGGTTACAACTTGTTTTGTCACCAAGAATAAGTGAATTTAGCATACGTAGTGGAGATGTGCAAATGGCGTAAATTTGTCGTGTTACAAGTAATTCACGCATGAATCACGTGAATCGTTATTATAAATTATTAAAATCACGCGTAAGTGCGTGCATAATATTCACGCACTCAAAACAGAAGATAAGTTTTTTCGTTTTTCTTTTAAATTTTTATTCTAATTAATACTAAGGCAAATATTAATATGCATATCGATGGTTTAATATAAAAAAGGTGTAACTCGATTTTTGTTACTTTACAGGAGAAGAAAAAAACGTAACAAAATCCGTAAAATTTATGATACAAAAAAATTTTTGATGTCTTTTTAATAAAATGTTTTGCATCTTTTTATTAAAAATTGCATCAAAACATTTCTTGTGTCAGAAATTTTACTAAGTTTTTTCCAAAAAATCGAGTTACGCCTTTTTATATTAAGCCATCGATATGCACATTCATATTTGTCTTAGTATTAATTAGTATTATCTCTGCCAATGGCATTAAATATCAAGTGTAAACGAAACGTCCGTCATAATTATTCTTCAAGCCTTTTTAACCTCAAAATAAAATTAGAAAACATTAAATTAGAAATGCAAATACTCGTACTTTGTTAGTACTAGTATTGTTGTTTGCTTATAACCCATTGGTAATTTAAGGATACTTTTTTTTTGACAAACCCTAATAATTAAAAGCATTAATTGAAACTCAACCACCTTCGAAATAGATGTTGTGTGGGAAATAATTGCTATGACAACTACAAGACTTTCCAACACACTGCTAAGCCATGAAAAACCGTTAATAACATTGGAATTAGTAAGGGACTAGTAAAAGTTGTATTTAAAAAAGTTTTGTTTTTTCATGCTATTGTAGTTTTAATACATTTGCGGTAAGGAAAAGAAAGTAAAAGCGACTTGACTGGCGTTGACGAATGTTAAATTTTAATTAGAAATAGGTTTGTTGGTTACACGTAACTAACAACAAATTAATACATGTTTTCAGTAGCACCCATACATACACTTGCACTTGGGAATTTATTAGTCCAAGAGTAGCCAGATGTTATTAAATCGAGTTTCGGGTTATTGTTAATATTTCAGGGTATGGCTCCTCCTCCGCTCATGTAATTCGTATATGTAGAAAGAATAGTGTAGAGAGTATAGGTGGTGAAAAATGAAGAGAAATAATTTATTGTAGCAATTTATTTTTAGATTGAAGTCTACTGATGAATAAATATTGCAACATTTTAACAAATTGACTATGACCGTATTCCATAATATTTTAGTTAAAAAACTAAGGAAACATAAATCCCATAGGCAAAATTTTTATTTTATTTGCAAGGAGGGCGATAGCCACTATAAAAATCATGATTTTCTTTTTTTTTTAGATAATAAATAATATTCTTTAAGCCTAATGCATAAAAAATTTCTTATGCTAATAATCTTTTTATTTGAAAAAATGTCTGTTGCATAGACAAGAAATATTTTTTATGAATCAGGGGCTCTTTATATTATTCATGCTTGACTTTGCACATGCCAGCGTTGTATTTGTATTATTAACGAAACGTATTTGGTTTTGCGTAACTCCGTAAGTACACATTTTTTTTCGACAAATAAAAAATGTGTACTTGATCTAAAAGGAGATTTTAACAAAAACTCCTTTTAGATCAATGTATTTAATCCATTGTTTTCCAATTTTTTTATCCTAATATATTTTCTCAAGGCTTTCAAAATCTAAGGCTAGCTAAATCTGTTACCTTTTAAACATTTCTACGGATTGGCAAATAGAAAATAGTCGCTGGGGCTAAATCTAGAGAACGTGATTTATGGATTCTTGCCACACACACGTGCAATGTCTTGATCGTGGCAGTAATCTTGCGCATAGTTTTTGCATGTCTAAATATTCATATGAAGGCTTAGACACCTCCCGTATTTTCAATCGTCTAATATTGTTCCATGTATTTTATCCACGCAATGGCCTCTTTTGGGCGAATTGAACGCAACTTGGCAACTTGTGTTAGTAAAGCCACAACGGAACTCAACTTTTTCTAAACCATTGCAATTTATGATGCAGAGTTCCCATAGAGTATTTATCAAGTTTTTTCTAGGTTCCAGTGATGATTTTTTTACACTTAACCAACACACGAAATTTACTTTTTTCTATTTTTGCTAAAATTCGTGACGTTGTCTGCTTTTAATGGCTGTCAAACACAAACTTAATAACGCAGCTGGCTAAAAATTTGACACAAGTCGTTTTAATAGAGATGGTGATTGACGGCTGCAGTGTTGCATGTAAAGTTACTGCGAGTAGAATTCACACAATAACTCACGGAGTTACGATAGAGCCTTGTTATATTACAAATTCAAAGAAAAAATTGGCTTTTCTCAATTTAATTGGCTCAATTAAGCAGAGATTTAAGTGAGTCCTTCATAGGTCTCTTGTGAATTATGCGTAAATGATTTTCAAGCAAAGAGTGAGCTGATCTTAACGCCTAGCAAATAGCATGAAGTTGGTAAAATTAGTAAGTTGCAGAGGAAAAAGACTACATAAGTGTACTATTTTTGCTATTATATTAATATTACTGGCCGCCACCTCTCATTATTCTGTAGGGCCTGGAATATAGAAAGAGCGTGTTAAAAAGTCTGGCATCGCTAAACAGGATCCTAAAGTGATTTCGCCATTTTATTGTGCAAAAGCTTTTTAATTACATTTCTTTCCAGTTGTAGTTAAAAATTTGCTGAAAGAAGTTGGAAATTATTTAAATATTAAAACAAAAAACATTCGTGTTACAAATCTAATTTTTTTTTATAAAAAATGTGTGTACTTTTGCATGAGTATTAAATTTGTGATGTGTGTTGTAGGATTCTAAATAAAATCTAACATACAAGACTGAAATGTGGGTTACATTGGATAATTAAAATTGACACATGCCTGTATAACTTGCGTGCCTATTAATATTTAAGCATAAAAAAGTGACAAATTCACAAAAAAAAAATAATAATAATAATAATAATAACAAGAAACTCGGTCAGTTCTTGTTAATTTTATGTTTAATGTTTTAAAAAGGTGTGAATATTTACACGACTTTTCAAAGCAACTCTTTTTTCCTTCTTCCTTTTAAAGAATATTAAAGACATTTTTAAGTGTTTGTTTGTAAATCCTATAGAAAAGTGCTTGTTTTAGATCTGGGTTAATCAGCAGACTGTCTGTTACTGCACAAAAAATTCTTTTATTAAAAGGCCTTAGAGACATAAATAAAATTCTACATATCTAATCCCTATTAAATATGTACAATCACACTGCACCGCCATAATATCGGAAGGTATGGAATGGGAGGATGCAAGTACAATGAACCCCATAACTAACCTATACACGGACGGGTCGAAGATTGGTTACCGATCGGGTGGAGGATTCTGTGACATGCGTCGTAACTTTCGCAAATACTTCCGCCTGCCGGATCATAACACAGTATTTCAGGGTGAGATCGTGGCTATTGCGGAAGGGATGAAATGGTTAAAGGAAATCTATAACAGACTACCAGTTCGTATATTCACGGTTAGTAGGAAAGTCATCGAGGTCCTGAGGAATCATGTGGTTCAATCTCGGTGTGTACTACAATGCAAGGATGCATACACGCACTGTGGAAGCATAGAGATAATATGGATTCCAGGACATCGAGGAATACCTGGAAATTTTAAGGCAGATAGGCCAGCAAATATGGGAGCATTAATGGCGAACATCACGCTAGACAGTCCGAAGCCATTTCTGGTTTTTAAGAACGAACTAAGATGGTGGGCTATAGAATGGCATACAGGAGATTGGCAGCACTCTACCGTAGGTAGGGTGACTAGAATTCTATGGGGGACCCAGATGGTAACACAACAAAGGTGATCCTAACATTGAGTAGGCCATCACTACGGAGATTGTTTTATTTAATAACAAGACATACAGAGCCAATGAATCACCTGGCACGAATGGGTATCGTTGACGATATAACATGCAGGGCCTATCAGAAAGAGGACGAAACTCTGGAGCACTACTAGTGCTACTGTCCAGCTTTTAGCCAAGTCAGAAGACAAACATTTAATCAGGAGATGGAATTTCTTAGGGGTTCTTATTGGAGGGACTTAAGGAGATACATTGAAGAAACTAGGTTCTTAACGTAATCAAATTCAAAGGTTTCCATGGTATCGGTGGAGGCTCCCTACAGTAGAATGGAAACTCCTTATTATAGAGCGCACAACAGGCCTATGAGGCCTAAGTGTAATCCTGAACGGATTGGGATAGCTTATGCCGCTCTCTTCAACCTAACCTAAGTGCTTAGAGATTGGTTACAGTCTTGCGGAAGCAGCTAATTACTGTCCACAAGGAGTAGGCAACTATCTTATTTTCGGTATTGTCGTGACGTGACATTTGCAAAGAGTTACAGAATAAGGACGAATATCTTTAAGGTGTGTAATGTTCCTTAAAGTATCATGCTCAAGAAATCGGTATATCGGCCGGTTGAAAGCTGGACAATAGCATAGAAACTGCTCCTTGATATCAGTATCCTTCTTGTATGCCCTCTCTACCCGAACCTTTACTTTATTTAGTTTTAAAAATACATGCAACTTTATTGTTTTTCCAGAAAATTTCTTCAGAGTTTTAAATAAAATACGGAGTGAATTTTTTTCCTATTATATAAAACAAAAGATGGCAATAAGTTTCAATTTAATATTTATTAAATTTACTTGTTGACCTTTAGTTTCAAAGAAAAGAACTGAAAGTATTTCAGTACAGCTTTTTTGTTTTATTGCAATTCTCATAATGAAGAAACAAAATTTAATAATAATAAAAATTAACATTTATTCATCTCTCTAGATACAAACTATAGTTTGTGCATCTAATAAATATCTATATACGTTATTTGCATTCAGTGATAGACAATCTTTCAACTTATATTTCTGCATGTCGTTTATGTCTTTGTAGAAATCAACGATTACGCTGCTCTGCTTGGCATTGATCCAGTTAAAGAACAGCATTTGCTGTATTTGGCCAAAGAAGGTTTGATGCAGGCCCTGCCTGATGATTGGAAAATATGGTGAGTTTTTTTTTGCAAGGACATGAAATATTCTATTCAAAAATAATAATAGAAATAAAAACGTTTTGTCCAAAAATTATATGAAAAAGGAAACTGTCTATAGTATTTCTTTTTTGAGTTTATGTGTGTGTCTGTTTTTATTTTGTATTTCTAGTTATTCGGAGGAAAAATGTGGTCATTATTATTATAATCTTAAAACAAAAACCTCACAATGGGAACATCCACTCGACGATGTTTATCGAAATTTAGTAGAACAAGGAAGACAACGGCAACACAATGCAACACAACCGCAAAACGTGGCAAATGTCATCAACACAGTTCTTGCTACCAACACCACTACAACCTCAATAGCAGCCACTACAAATGTGGTGGATAATTCTGATGACGCCTCACAATTGGATTCCGGTATACGCAGTCTACAGGGTACAGATGAATGTGATAATACAACCAACACTTTGGAAATGTCTTCGCCCAGTACAACCCAAATAACTCAGGGAGCGATACCCAAACACAATAATGCGTTAGTTTGTAATGGCGGTGGCAGCTTAACTGCAAACAATTCTTCATCATCTTCCACAACGCCAAGTGGTTTTAGTGGCGGTGTTAGTCGTTTCTTAGAATCGAGAACGAAAAATTTTGGTTCTACATTTATGCCAGTGAAAAACACCCGCTTTGAAGTGGCCAAAACTAGTCCCCAGTTAGGTTTCAATATGCGCTCGGCGAATGATAGTCTTATGCAGAAGTTTCCCTTGGTCAATAAACAAGACACAGCGGATGGTCCAAATCACAACGACAAGAAAGGTTTCACTTTGTCCGGTACGGGCGCCATGTTTCTGAAATCGCGCCGACAACTGGAAGTGGGCTTAAATCAGGCTTCCAGTATTATTACCAATCCCCACAATATCGTCAATAATGGCTCGAATGTAATAGTGGAGGGTATGGCTGGCACTCCTCCGGGAGTTAAAGGCATTTTACGTGATTCCAGTTTAACTGATATGCGTAGACGCATGGAAAAGGAGCACCATGATGACGCCGGCGATGACAAGAAGAGAGTGCATTTTAATTTAGAAGATTGTAGCAAGCAGCGTAGTTCTCCGGAGGAGGATGCAAGTAGTTCGCGAAAATTGACCCAAAGTCCTGAAATATCCGTCAATTCAGATGACGATGCGGAAGATGATGATCCCTGGGATGATGACGACGAAGATGCCGAAGAGTTAAATGATTGTATCGGTATTGGAAGTCTTCCTTTGGACGGTGTAGCGTATCAACGTAGCCTCAATCCCTTTCTGATTAATGACGAGAAACATCTGAAAGAGGTTAAAGTCATACCAGTTTCTAAGACCCAAACCATTCAAATGCTTAAAGCTCAAAGTTTTTCTATGGATTTGCCTGATAGAGAAAAGGCTAGAATAGCTGATTTGGCTAGAAGTCAAAGCGTGGAACACGCCCAATCCTCGAATGGCTCAGCCGTGCAATACTTGGATAAACTAAAAGACACGGCAGCCATTAAACCCCTCTACGAAGACACTGACTCTGACTCTAAAGGCAGCTCGGTTCGAAGTTTTATAATAAACAAATCCGAACAAGACTCTTTGCATTCTGCAGGACACTCAAAAAATCCGTTCGATTTAAATGACGTGAGTCGTAAGCAGAGCTGTGAAGTGAAAGAACCAGAAAATAAACTGCAAGCGACGGCCAATGAAAAATCCAGTGTGAGATCTTTAAAAGTGGCATCGAAGCTGGTAAGTTTCCTAAAGAAAGACAGTGAGAGACCTAAAGAGGAGAATACCGAAAAGAACTCTCAGCATGTGCAAGAAAATAAGGAGCAAGACAGACAATTGTGGCTGAGGGAGGAACGCGAAAATTTAGAACAACAGCTGCAAACTGAAATTGATGTGATAAAAGAAGAACATGAACAGAAACTGAAAAATATAAGACATGAATATGATTTGCGTTTGACTTCACATCGTCAACAAATAGAGGAAGTCATCGAATTGCAGTTCGAAGAAATGCGCCGCCAGCTGGAAGAAGAATTGGACACAAAACGCAAAGGCGTGGTAGATGAGCACAAGGCGCAAATGTGTACGCTGCAGAAAAATCATGCCGAGATCTTGGAAGAGCTGGAAAGAGACCTGAAGAGTGAAGAGGAAATATTGAAAAAAGAACACGCATTGAAACTAAGCGAAATGAAAGATAAACTCAACCATGAGCTGGAGTTGGAAAGACAACGTATGCGGGACACAGGAGAAGATAGACTCTACGAAAAAGTGCGCTGTGAAAAACGCTTATTAGAAGATAAATACAGATGCCTAAAAGAGAAATATATAAGACTTAAGACCGATGTTAAGTTATCGCTAGAAAGGCGCAATCGCCGCCGTGAGGCTCAGGCTTTACAGCAACAAAGTTTGCACACTTGCACCACTGGTTCAGAAACAGAACGATCCATATCAAATAAGCCTTCTATAGGTAATAGTGACAATCGTTCTTTATCCTATTCCACTTCCTGTCAAAATAGTGTGGGTGTTTCCGGAAAGAATGGCAAACCCCCTTTGCCTCCGAAAACTCATTTGCATCCTCCCAACAAAGACGCTTTGCATCAGCAGCATCCAAGTGATCGTAGTACTGAAAAAGGTTCAGCAGCCACGACACGTAAGCCCGGCATAGCCTCGAAATATATTAAGCACTTGCAGGGCCAGGACGACACCACATCAATGAGCCAATCGGATACTACTATTTCAAATAACTACTCCAAAGGACGTTACTTGCCAGCTCCCCAGCCCATACTAAGCGATAATGGTAACTCCGATTCGGAAGCATTTCAAAGTAACCAAGAAAATAATAACAATTCTCGTGGTGGCGTCCAACGCAAGAAACAATTTTCTCGCCTTAAATCGGCCTCTACTTCTCGCTTGAACAATTCCGAAAACTTTAAATCTGATCGTCCTTGTACTCCTGTTGAGAATCTGCGCCATCAGTTGCAAAAACTGGAAGATTTAGAAGATCAATTTCCCGAAAATACTCTAGATGCTACCTATCACTTGCGTTATCCCTTCTCTGACATATCGAATGCTGATTATGCAGCTGCCGGTGCGGCCAGCTCTGAATTGGAGTTCTTTAAACATCGCATACATCTGGAGCGTGATTCGGTGCGGCGAGCCAAAGAGTCTCTGCGCACTCAACGAACCAATTTCCGAGCTAGACAACGAGAAATCAAGCAAAGGCACAAGGCCATGGTAAGTCGCCACAGTTTGGATCAATTGATACAAGAAGAAAAGGAACTCACCGAAATGGAGGTGAATTTACATCGTACAAGAGCTTTATTAGGCGAGAAGGTCATTCGTTTACGTCACTTGGAACAGAGCCTATTGCGCATCTACGAGAAGGAAAAACCGCCTATGGAACTATTGGGTGTCGAGCAAAAGGAAGATGCTACTTTGAGCGATTTATCTTCACATTCTAGTTCAGGTTTTAGCAGCACTGATTTCGCCAGTGGAGACACTCAAAACTTAAATAAACGCAAAGATCTTTATCATTTAGAATCGAATGATTGCATCAAGAATTTGGAGATTTTAAATGCAGAGATAAGAGAAATTTTGGACTTGTTGGGTAAAACTGGACAACATGGTGGTAAGTGTAGTTGTAATGAGAGAAATTATTATTTGACCATTACATTTTCGCAATGGCATCGAGTTTACGCTTTTCCCTTTTTTAAATAAATCCGTAAAGGCAAGTACTGATGTTAATCTTGGTCTCATTGGGGGGCAAATTTAAGCATTCCATATCGATGGGAGTTTCCATTTAAATTGTCTTGATATATCGATCGATATCGAATGTGAACTATTCTACTTATGACCATGACAGTAACTAGGACCAGACCTTTATGCTTGAAACTCGTTTGCGGGACTACCGAAATGTTCTCTTTATCCTACAGTTCGGACAAAAACCTCTGCTATAATTTCTCTTAATTCAATTCAAATGCAATTGAAATTTATATTAACTGTTCTTTTTTATTGCTCTTTTCAAATAGTTTTAACTGCTCCAATGATTTCTCCATCTGAATTGAATTGGTCGCATATGCTTGGTTCCGGATCGGTAGCACCTAATAATCCTGCATCAGGTAACACCAATATTAATCTACAACAACAACTTAATGCCATTGGCAATGTACCTTCTACACTACATACAGCTCATTCTATTCCAACTTTAGCAGATCGCTTGGAAACCTACAGACAATTGGCTACGGGACGCATGCAAAACTCGATTATAGCTGCCAACACTATAGTCTCTCAAAATCCCAGGGCAGTGAGTTATACCACCAGTTTAGTGGAACGTACCAGAGACTTGCGTAATTGGTTGAGACAGGCCAAGAATGAACATGAGCTGTTGAGCAGCATGACACTAGGCATCAGCGGTATACATGCCGGTAACCAATTGACAGCCAATGCTGCTTTGGGTGCTAGTGGCAGCGGTGCCAGTGGTGGAGGAGGCGCACAAACGAATCTATAATTAGAAGATCCCGATGCAAAAACACCTGGTATGGTATTCTGTTGTTGGCGTAAACAGGCTACACTAGCCTAAAATTATACTCTACTTGATACTAGTTTTCCAAAACTACGGCGAATGGTTGTTTATTTTACATACATATTTTATAGCAAGTGAGAAGAATGTGTTAATAGTGCCAAAGATAAAAGAGAGAATTAAACAGAGTTGTTGCTAAAGTTTTTTAAAACATGTTTTTAATGAAATCTATGCAAGAAGTTAAATAAGTGTTAAAATTGGAAAAGAAAGAAATTATTAAAAGCAAACCTTATATATTAGAAGAAGAAAAAAATTATTAAAGTAGATTTGTTATAGAAAATATTATCAAAGAGAAATATCAAAGAAAAATATTAAAATATACAATATTTGAATAGAAGTTATCACTCTATTACTATTTCTCTATATCTATCTCTCTCTCTATCTAACTCTCTTTATATCCTGATGTCTCAATTTTATTTTTTTTTAATAAAACCAAACAAATAGGCTTTTCTTTAAATTGTATTAAAGAAAATGAAACTGTTTTAAATGTCCAAGAAAGACTACAAATTTTCCTTTTATTTCAAGAACTTAAAATTATAATTATTAAAATAAATGTTATAGATATTATAATGACGAGGATGATGATAATAATAATAATAATAATTTGAGCAGGTAATAAGTAAATCATTTTAATTAATTCATATGTTTCAGGAACTGTAATTATAAAAAGCACACTTTTGTGAGTATTTATTTGAGGAACAATATTGCCTAGTTTATGGCGTTTGTTTAAAAAACTAAAGTTATATCTGCCTTAATAATTTTATTTTGTTAAATGTCTAGTGGTTTCTTATGAAATGGAAAAAAATAAATAAATAAAATTACTGGTACATGTTAGACTGATTGTACGTTTTATAGGGCAATAAATTTTGTTTTTATAACTCTTTTTTATTTAATTTTATATTATTAATAAAATTAGTTTAATAACTGCTGGTAAATAATTGTAATTAAGAGAAAAACACTAAACATATAAAACAAAGCAAACATCATTAGAATGAAAAAAAAAAAATAAATAAAAATAAGAATGATAATAAGTAAAATTATTATAGATTTTAAATAAAATTTCAAACATTGAAATTTGAAACTAGCACCAACCAAAAAATATCAATCTACTAGATATAGAAAAATAAGTATGTATTGTATGTACACACCAACAATCAGCTTCTAATTTTAAATCTAAGTTCGATTTGAATGGTAATTTCCATAGAGTCGCTTCAGTAGCTCTCAAATCCGGGTAAATATCTATTTTTCTATTTATGTCTGCTTATTTGTTTATTTTATACAAACTTCTTTACAATATCTAAAGAATCAAAATCAAATTTCTTGAGTTAAAACGAAGCTGTAGCAAATTAGGGATATACAGGGTGGCTCAAAATTATGCGATACATGTACCGGCTTATGCACAAACCAAATTTGAAGTGGTATGTCGTGGTATAATTCTTCTCAACGATTTTAAAAATTTAATAAAATAAATGAGGTCTGATAAAATCACTATTTTCCAGATGTTGAATGAAATTAGTAACTCAATTTTTAGCAGCACGAAGCTGAACAAATATGGAAAATATATTTTGAAAAAATTTCAATAAATTAATATGTAAAACAATTCTCGTATATTAATATTTGCCTTAACAGTTGTTTGTTTTAAAAAGGTGTAAGGGGGCGCCCCGGATAACATAAAATATATTTTCAACCACTTATTTATTATTGTGGACCCCTTTTTAGGAGACGAAGTAAATGTTCTCCATAAGTGATACTTATGGCATATCTTAAAGCTTTCTTTTTTTTAGCATTTAAATATAAAATAAAGGAAAATTTTTAATTTCATAAGCTGGTGACAACAAAAACAAACAAAAATACAATACTATTAAAAGAATCTATTATTGGCTTTATACTATAACTTAGTATCTTTTAAACAGATTAAGTGTTATATAAACAAATTTAAGAAAGAAGAAAAAAACCTCAAAATACAACAAATTTAAAAATTTGTTAAATTAATAATAATGTGTATGTATAAACATAAACAAATCAATAATTTTAAAATATCAATATTAAACGCTAATTAATTTATCCTTATTTATAAATTATATAAGTACAGTTAAGGTCTTTAGCATGCTTTAAGGGGTGTTAAAAATGGCCACAAATGATTGTATATTTCTAGGCTAAAAATAATTGTTTACGAGTATTGTTTTTAGATTTATTTAAAATAAATATTTTTTTTCAAAAGAATTCATGTTGTATATTATGTGATAAATTAATTTTATATATACAATATTTCTAGTTAAAATATTTTTAATATATTGCTGTTAATAAGAAATTATCAAATTCTATATAATTTCTTACTCTTAACTTTTCACCGTCCTCGCTGGATTTAATTCGATTTTATTTTGAAGCTTTATTTGTGTTAAGTTAATTTAAAAACTATATCATTCCAAGCGCATTAAAATTGCAAATTTATTTAGATTTAAATTTAATAATAAATATTAAGAGCTAAATTTTAAAAGAATATGCTTTATACATGTTTTAAACTGAGAATTATTTTAAACAAAACTTAGCTTGAAAATTCTTTATTATATATATATTTTTTTTTGTATTTAAAAGAGTTTTATGAAAATACAAAAATACACATAATTAAACATACTTATATCCTAGAGAACTATTAGTAAAACCAAATTGAAATAAATTAAACCAAATTTAGGTTAGAGATTTTAGATTATAAAAGAAACTTTACGTTTCGAAATTTCTAAGAACAAAACATTAACAACACTAAATTTAAAATATTTATCTTTTAAAAGTTCTAGTTTTAGAAATTTATTTATTAGGTTAACGTAGAGCTTCAGTTTGGGACAACTATAAGTCTATGGTCAAAAATTTCGCTACTTATTTAATGAGCAACAGGACAAGAAATTACTTTGGTATGTCAAGAGAACTAAAAAATATTTTCAATAAAAAATATAGCTTTATTTTTCAAAATAAAAACATTTAAACAAGCTGATTTAATACATTTGGATGTCTGTGTATAAATGACCCTAAAAGGAATAACAAACAATTTAACATATTTAATCGATTTTAATTATAATCTGACACCAAGTGGGCCGACAACAGATCGAAAATAATTAGCCGATTTTAATTATTTATAAATTGTACACATCTGCAAATAAATAGCTTAAAAATGGAAAATATTTTGTTGTACATCGGCTGTGTAATATGATCGTGAAGGGGATAACGAAAAGTCGAAAATACTTGCTTCATATTAATTAAATATATATTGTGCACATCTGCAAATAAATACCTTAAAAATGGTATATTCTTTGTTCCACATAAGTATATAATATGAATATAAATGGGATAACAACAAATCCAAAATGTTCCAAGTAATTTTATTTATATCTACATTGTGCACATTTGGAAATAAATGCCTAATAAATGGTAATTTTTTTTTTATTAATCGAATGTACATACATATATTATGACAGTAAAAAGGATATTAAAAAACCATTTGACAATTTATTTTTAAACGGAATATTTTCAAAGTTACATAATTCAACAAGATGCACTAAAATTTTAGCATCTTAAGGTCAGCAAACAGTGTATCACCCGTTTTTGAGATAGATCGTGAACAGTGTTTAGTTCGACACTTCATATTTGCTCTGACCTGAAACTCTTTCGCTATTAAAATTTAAAAATTAATTTTTTTTGATGTCATAGCTCTACTGCATCGTTTACTTTATTACTAACCTATTTAATAAGTTCGAATAGCCGTTTCCCTTTACATCTTAACAGATCTTTTACTAACTAGAACTTTTAGAAAAATAAAAATTAATTCGAATAAATTACAAAGCAGAAGTAATTAAAAAACAGAGTAGGAGCAAATAAAAGAAAATCATTTAAAATTTATATGAAATCGTAAATAAAAAATATAAGCAAAATAGATAAGAATTTTTATTTGGATTCAAGTTCAAATCTGGAATCTGCAAACTTATTTTTTTATGAATTTTTATTAAATTTAAGTACCACCGTGGAAAGTGGAAAAAATTTAACAAGAATTGAACCGATGAGATGGCGCAGTCGCCTCGAAATCAGTACCAATCCGTTATGCTAGTTTCATGATTATAAAATATTCGAATATAAAAATAAATTAAATTTAATAAAAATTCTTAAGAAAAAAGGAATTTGCAGATTGCAGATTTGAACTTGAGTCTGAATAAAAATTCGTATCTTAATAATAAAATTAATAAGTTTGACAAATAAAATTTACATTCATGTATAAGCAAAATATTTAGATGTATGTATGTATTATTCACCTTAATTGAATCAAAGCGATCAAAGTTAAAAAATTAAAACCCAAACTAAAGCAACTCATTGGTAATATAATCTAAGTAGTATCAAATACACAAAAGAAATAATTAATTTGATTAAGAAATTAATGAAGGATTGCCATCATATTAAATGATATCAAAACGTAAAAATTAATATTAAATTATGATTGAATGTTAATGTTTAAAACAATAATTAAATATTGAAATTATATTAACACTTACATACATACATACATACTCGTCATAAATACTCAAACACACACACACACGTACTCGTGCATGCATACAGCAAAATAGACTAACATATTTACACAAAAAACCAATACGCATATAATTAATTAAACGAATGAACAATTTTAAATTAATCTTATACTTACAAAATTTAATCATGAATTTAAAAATGATACTTTATTGAAAAAATTAAAGGAGAATAAAAAAAAAACAAAAATATAAAAATAAAAATTAAGAAATATGACTGTAGTTTCATTAAATGCAAAAAAAAGAAGATGGCGTAAGTACAAATTTTAGTTTTTGAAGGCGCCAGTTTACTTTCTTCGCACCATGGAATAGGTGATTGAAGGGAATAATCTTAACACACGTGTGTTCTTTTCTAGGAAAATGTTATTTGCAGAATTCAATAGGAAAGTATGAACAAGTTGTTGAATTCAATTAAATTTTATTTCACTTCCAAATTTAAGATCGTAGAACCAATTTTTTTTCTTAATTGTGAATATTACATTTTGTTGAATAACAAATAAATCCTACATCTATTCAACATTGAGCCTCACTGAGAGTTTAAATAAATCTATGTAATTAAGAGGCAACGCGGTTTTTGTTATCCCTTTTAAACTCATTCTATATCACCCATTTGCATAAAAATTATATCATATGAAAGTTATTTATTTGATGATGTGATTAACATTAATAAGGTTTTTGATTTTTATGAACTTTAGTGTCTGAGTGGTATTAGGCCAGTTTCGACCTTCTCTGTGTTATGTTTAATTAGGGGAATCACATAACTGTCGTATGAGTGCATAAATATTTTCTATAAGCATTTTGATAAAAATCAATACAAAGCAGATAAAACTAAATATTTTGTAATAATTGTTTATCTTAACACGAGTTAGTTTAAAGCATTCATGGCAAGAAGCAAATGGAAAACAAATAATATATTTACCTGAAAGAGAATAAGGCAGCAGTGTCCAAATGGGGGAAAAAATCTGAAAGAAAATAAAATATTTCATGTTAATAAAATTTATAAAATCTGACAAAGGTTTTAAAATGTCTAGAGCAGAGACAACTTCCAATTTGAGCTATAATTATCCTTCAAAAATTTTCATTGAAAACTTTTACAAAATATTCAAATTGTTGCCAACTGATCTTCTATTATTATTATTATTATTATTATGATTTATGGATTTATATAAATTAAAAACACAATCAGACATGTTTTGTTTATTTTTAACATAAATCTCATACATATGATATAATTGAGCATGTTTTAGAAACAAATTTAATTGCTTTCAAATTTTCAAAATTATAAACCGATTTTATTTAAATACAAATAATGCACATCTGCAGCTAAATACCTAACAAATAGAATATATTTTGTCTACATCGTTTGTACAATATGATCGTAGAAGGGTTGACAAAAAACATCTTGCAACAAGGAAATGTGTATTTCTCATAGCAATCGTGTAAAGTTTTGCCGCAAAAATTTATAAAAATTTTTTTAGCCACACTATATTATTTTGTAGTATCTTTTTAAATATTTTATCGTCTAGTATTATTGAGCAAAGTGTATGATTTAATAGGGATTTTGGTTTAGATATTAATAATAAATTTTTTTTTCTAAATTCTTAGTATAAAGTGATAAAAAAATGTTTTAAATGTAAGTATTTTTTTTTAACGATCGATCATATTGCTATATTAGATTGAATTAAGTTTTACGGGCTAATTGTTCGAAATTTTTCGTTTTAAATTCAGAAAAACATGATAAATATTTAAATTATTGAAAATTAATATATTTTAAATTAAAATAAAGAAACCTTAAGCTTAAAAATATTAGATTATAATCATGATAAATATTTTACGGCACAAACGAAACTCAAAATCAGTTTTTAATTATTCAACTTACACAGCAGAGCAGATAAACATTTTTCTGGTTTACAGTTCAATTATTAAAATTCACCTTATTTATTGAAACAATTTTGTTTCTCTAGTCGATATAATTTAGGAACTAACCTCGTAGGTATACCAAAAAAATATATATTATTATTATTATTCAATACCAAATAAATAAAGCACGAATAACAAACACGTGGACTTTGCACAACGCTCTTTGGCAAATGTAAACAAATTCAATACAAGATTTCAAAGAGATGCATGCTGCCACTCAAAGAGCAAACAAAATGAAAGTTTAAAGAGAACTAAGGAAAAATTTTTTATTTAAAGAGAGTTCTTTATTATAATCAAAGCTGCCATTTTGGAGGGTTTTTTAAACAAAAACAGAGACATGAAAATTATATGTATATATTTATTTTTTTTAGCAACCGTAGATAAAATATAATTTTTCTTAATTTTAATTCTGAATATAAAGAAAAAAAAAATACATAGTTCTAATGTGAATATAGTGGTATTTGTGGCAACACTGATTATAATTAACAATTAATCATACGCCTGCGTTATAAATATTTTATTGTTTTATTTTTTTTTTAAGGATATACAACATATGTATGCATATGTACATAATGTCCTTTTTGGGTAGTTTTAGTTTCAACTTCAAACTCGCTCAGTTAACACATAAATGGATAAACGGAATGCCATTTTAGTAGCCAAATCTATAAGACTTTAAATGTTAATAAATCTAAAAATAATAAACTGCCAGCTTTCTCATCTTCTTTAACAAAGAAAACTAACACATACTTAATTTCGTATACATGAAAAAAGAAAAAGTGTCTCTAATTTATACAAAATTGTTACTTCAACGAAAACTATTAAAAGAAAATGTGTAGCAATAAAATGTGAAATCATAAAATCAAACAACTATTTAAAAAGTATGCGTTTAAATTCTCTGTCTTGTATCGTTTTAAGTAAAAAAAAATTATATTTATAAGGTTTTTTTATTAAAGTACAAAGCAGTGACCTAAATATTGCTGAACTTAAAAATAGTATAATACAATAAAAGCATAGCACACGGTTTAGATTTGGGTATTTTCCTTAAAAAAAAGATTTTATATATTGTTTCAAAAAAATTAAAGTAATTTAAACATTTTTTAAAGGAAATAAAAAATCACTTAATATATATATATATATATATATATATATATATATATATATATATATATATATATATATTCTTCCTTTCCAGTGTTGCCAGCATTGGCTTAATAAGGAATACTTATTTTAATGAGTTTTGCTTTTTTACAATTTTTTTTTAGTTCAAAAGTTCGTAGCAGGAAATAATATTAAGAGTCAATTAATTCTAACCGATGAGTCACAACATGACGGTGGCTGCGATACTCCAACGCCAGTATTTATGCGTATTTTATGTATTTTAATTTGTTCTAGAACTTTAATGCAATACGAGGGTTGTTTGATAGCGCGGTGACCTTTTGAATTTCCATGGCATTAACTTTATTGCCGCCAGCCAAGGAAATACTTGATAAACATTCTATGGAAACTCTGCTCAATCAAAGGCAATTGTTAAGAATTGATTTACTGAGTTCCCTTATGGTCGTACCAGCACAAGTGACGGCGAAAAGGGCTCACCAAGACAGAAGTCATCCATTAAATTAATTTAAGCACGTAAAATTTTACATGAATATTTGGATATGAACAAGATATCCTCGATTATCCTTGAAAAGAGAATCGAGGTGGGTTGTGTACGAGTGCACGTACTGCTGTCCCATCCATTATATTCTCCTGATTTTGCCAGATTTTTATTAGAATTTTGAATTATTTATTTTAAGAATGTGCAAATGAAAACAATTGTGACACTATTTCAGCACAAACAAGAAAGAACATTATATTCGAATCTTATATATTGTAGGGATCACTCTGAGAGGGTCCAGGTGGGTAGACATCTCACCTTTGCCATAAAATACTAATAAGGCAATTTTTTTTGGTTATTAGTGTAAACAAATTTTTTGTGGTCATTTGGGGGCAAAAGTGGGCGTAGAGTGGAGCAGGAGAAGATGAAAGAACATTTCAATTTTTAAGCAATGTAGGCTTAAATTATACAATTTGTCCCCGTTTACACTTGCAATTTTTGTTGCAGCAATTCTTGAGTATTTAGTGAGGAAGATCGAGAAAGGAATACAAATGCTATATATTCCTATTTCAGCACTCTCACACAATATAAGAATTGCCGCAAAAAAGTTTCATAGTGTAAACCGCGACTTTGTTAAATATTTACAGTATTTATCCATGTAATATGTTACTTCAAAGCCCACTAAAGGGGCGGTGTCCAAAAATTTGATTTTTTTAAATAAAAATTGTGTTGACATTTAAGTTCACTAAAGTTGGGCAAGTCCATCATGAAGCTTTCAAATTGTAAAAATTTATTTAAAAGAAACATGTCTGATCGCCAAGTTCATATAGTACTTTTAGAGATTATTACACTTTTATATACTTACATACATACTTCTTCTTCTTCTTCATCAACAAATTATCATTTGCTGATATTTAGTTAAAATATGAGTCAACAAGTCTTATACAGCAATCCAATTCAATTATTTGAAATGTTTACCACTGACTTTTATTGCCAGCAGTTGTATATTATGTAGAAATCTTAAGCTTTCAATTGTAAAAGCGATAAATTTTCTAATAAAAATCAATATTAATAACTAAAGCTGTTTGGATACATTTAATTGGCACAACACAAAGAGAAGAATAAAAAAATAAAAAAAAAATAATATAATAATAATTGGAAACGCAAAATAAAGCAATTTAATCAATAACAGCGAACAAACAGCGTGTATTTATGGTTGTCAAGACGATGGCTTGAAGCAAAAGTAAGAAATAATCAAATTATTGACACACAATTAATTAATAGATGTCTACCAATTTATATATGTACATACAATGTATGTAAATTTTATATCCTAGCATCATATAATATCCAAAGAAGGCATGCTTATCGGAAGTCCTTCATATGCCCGACAACAAAAGGATATGTTTTGTATATAATCTGTCTCCTACATTTAGCAATTATAATATTTGCTATATGCCAAATGTGTGCACATATACATATTACATGTATATGATCTTTTTTATAATGAACTTTTCTTTATATGGTTTTAATATTGTTTATTTTTTTTATTATATACAGTGATAAGCACCAGTTGGCATCTATAAAGAATAAAATTAAAGACTTTTTATCGCCATAGCAAAGCAAATACTAACATGGAAAGGTTTATTTGAAATTGTTTTTTTTTTAATATGAATATACATACTCGTACTAACATACAAGGTTATGCAAGTAGGCTTTACAACTGGGCGTATGAGCGTTTTATTTAAACCAATATATCACTCATTCGCCACGCATGTCAAAACAACCATAGAAACTACTGCATATTTTGAAATTCAAAAGAAAAGGGTTATACAGGGTGACCGCCGGGTATGTATACTACAGCAAGATCTTTTTTTACACGGTCTTTTTTTCAGGGACCGTAACTGTTATGACTTTTATCAAAAAAAATCAAGAAATAAGAGTTATTTTTGATTTTTATATTTTTAGATAGAAAATAAGAGTTATTTTTGATATTTATTATTTTAAATGAACAATAAAAGTTATTTTTGATTTTTATATTTTTAAATGAAAAATAAAAGTTATTTTTGATTTTTATATTTTTAAATGAAAAATTAAAGTTATTTTCGATTTTTATATTTTTATATCAATAATAAAAGTTATTTTTGATTTTTATATTTTTATATCAATAATAAAACTCAATTCAAAATTCGTGACATAGGTAATATGTTTGTTTTTCCATGGCTTCGAAAATTAGCTTTAATTGTTCATTCTGTACCTGCCACTCAAGTCAGTGTAGAAAGGTCATTTTCAGCACTCAGATTAATATTGGCAGATTTGAGATATAATTTATCTGAGGAACATTTAAAATCAATTATGATGGTAAAATTGAACACCTGAAAACGACCTCTTAACACTGACTTGAATGGCAGCCAAAACTTATAAGCTATTTCTATGCCTTCATGTTTTTATAGCTGATAATGGATAAGTCACAGAATATATTATATTCATATACAAATTTGAATGAAGCAGCATATTATAATACATACGGCATCAACAAATAAATAAGAGTTTTGAATTGATTTTTATTATTGATATAAAAATATAAAAATCAAAAATAACTTTTATTTTTCATTTAAAAATATAAAAATCAAAAATAACTTTTATTTTTCATTTAAAAAATAAAAATCAAAAATAACTTTTATTTTTCATTTAAAAAAATAAAAATCAAAAATAACTTTTATTTTTCAATTAAAAAAAATAAAATAAAATAAAAATCAAAAATTTAAAAATCATGCAATATGTTGGATGCATTTCGCCTAAAACTGATGATGGTGTAATTAAAAGTTTTCTACGATGTTCATTTATGTATGATTTATTTCTTAAAAAATTGAAAAATAACTCTTATTTCCGGTCCCTGCTTTTTTTACATGAATTTGAAATAACACCGTTCGTCAAGAAGAAATTTTAAATTTTTTACACGTTTTTTTTTTATTTAACACGAATTGAAAAAAAAAAATACTTTTTACACGATTTTCTGCTAAATATCATCCAAATGGCAACTCTACTTAACGGCTTATTTACTTAAAATACCCTTTTCATTTATCATATCAGTTTGTGGATGACGCATGTTTACGGTGAATACCCAATTTTTATTATAGCTTTTTTTCTTTAACTCGTCGTACTGCAACTTGAACACATCATTTTGTTGTTAATTGTGTTAACTGTTCAGTTCGTAGGACGCTGTACTCTTATTTCCTAATTTTTTGCGTTTTTTATTTTTTGGTACTTCTGAATTGAATTTAAACTGTAAACTAAATTTGTTTTCTTGTAATAAATATGAATTGTTTTTTTTTTGTTATTACTTAATGGAGTTTAATATAATTTTTTTGCACGGTTTTTTAAAAAAATTCATACTAATTCATACAATTAGTATGCATTTTTTCATTTTGCACGATTTTTTAAGGTTGTGGAACAGATCCCTAAATTTAAATATAAAGACCTCTTTCCACAACAAGTTATTTCAAGAAAGGTTGATGTTGATTGGCCTCCACGGTCGCCTGATTTGACTGCTCCGGACTTCTTTTTGTGGGGATATGTGAAAAGCAAGGTTTATGCAAACAAACCAGAAACGCTTGAGCAACTCAAACAAAATATTCGTGATGAAATTTACCCAACATTTCTTTCAAATTTCGACTCAATAGAATCGGTAGCTTAAACAAATATCAAAGCTTTAACAAGAACTCAATAATTATTAACTTTTTTTTTTGTTTTTAATTTTATGTTTTGTTTTTTAACACGGACCAGCAATTTGGGGATGACCCTTACATATGCTGAAGGAGAGGACAGAAGACAGAAGAAAAAAACTTTTTTGTACCTATTTCAACCTTTTACTTTGTCAACTAATTTTTTGCTACAGGGGCAATGACGCTGTGTTTAAAGAACTAGCCAAACTTTTTTAACTGCTCTTTTGGAATGAAAAATAGCAATAGAATTCCACCTTTAAGATTCTAGAAAAAAAAACATTTTTAAAATTTTACTTGAAATATATCGACAACATTCCAATTTAAAATTTTTCACTGAAAAAAATATCGTTAAAATTTTAACAAATTAAAAGAGTAGGGCTATTTTTCTATTTAAAAAAGTAGGTCAATTTTAAATTTAAAAAATTTAGGCATATTTTCTATTTCAAAAAAAGTAGGTCGATGTTTTTACCAAAAATTTCAGTAAAATTTTCAGTTCCTGCAAGCGAGAAAAACATTGGCTAAATATTGTCTGTGATTTTTAACAAAAAAAAATTATCGCTAAAATTTAAATTTTTGATTTTTTACAAAAAAAAAAAAAAAAAAAAAAAAATTTCGCTAAAATTTCAATTTTTAACTTTAATCAAATAATGAGGACCCAACATTAAGTTTTATTTTTGTCGAGAAAAATAGCGTTCACTCTTACTATGGCTGTCATAATCATGACAGCATCAATAAAAGGTGGCAACGCTTGCCGTGACAAGGGCCATTAATTAATTTCTCACACAAGGAAAAAAATTTTAATATCACAATTATACAATTCACAACCCTTTTTGTATATGTAGTAGTATTTTAAAAGACAATTTCGTAACAAATTTCTGAAAACAAAAGCAGATCATTTGTAGAATATCGCTGTTTTTTTTTTTAATTTGTCCTTTCATATACAACTTTAACAAGAGTTTTGAGTTAAACAGATAATACATATATTTAGAATAATAGAAATTTATTTTTAATATTATTAGAATTAGAAGCGTAGACATTTAAGTTGATGTTGATGTCAATGCTGATGCTGATGTTCTTGTGAATGTATTTCATTCCAATGTGTATTTAAAAGGCACTTTACTTCAGTCGATGTCTGGATGACATTAATTTTAAACTAAAATAGCAGTTAACATGTAAATGGCATGCCAGCCACTCATGTGTAGAAAAATACCAATCATTTTTGTTTTTGTTTTCTTTTTTGTATTATAGCTGTCATTTTAAGGAATTGAAACATATTGTTTATTTTGTTTTAACAAAAAATTTATTATTTTCCAATGTTGCTTTTGTGTGTGGACGGAAAAATAAATTTAAATGAAAACATCATTTTAAATTATTGTCTTTAGTACAGAGCCATTTGAACCATTAGAGAATAAAGAAAAACGTTAATACAATACAACCAATAATTTTGCAAATATTCATGTACATTTATTTTATATTTAAATCCCTATTATTATTGTACAAAAGGGAATATAAGGCATTAATACTAAAGTGTAAAATGGTTTGGCATTTAACCATGATTTCAACTCAGTTAACAATAAATTATGTATGGAATAGAATACAATGTAAAGGAAGGTCCTTGTCCCTTCTTCTTCTTCTTCGCCTGGGGTATATGGGAGTTTAAAATAATAGACCATTGCATTAAAAATAAAGATGGCTATCCTCAGGCCAGTCTAGAGAGAATCGTTCACTTAACTCTCCTTGATGTTTATATCAACTAAGATCTGCCCTTCGACTTGAGGACTCGGCTGACTTCAAGCATGACCGTGTGGATATGGTGCTGTTGGCTGAAGTAGTTAACACGAGACTATGAAGCGGAGGGTCCTGAGTTCAAACCCGCGCTCAATCATGAATATTGTGTCGAATTCTTTCGATCAGCATTAGTAGTGCATGATTGTGTTAGTTGTTGTCAGCGTGTTTTAGTAATGAAGGCATAGCACTGGCCACTAAACATAATTGGCAGCCACTGACATTATTATGCACTAAAGAGTAGAGGAACGTCACCCACCTTCGTCAGCCGTGTAACTAAAAATTATCCGGCGAAGTAAAAGGTTAAGACAGCTACAAAAAATTATCGATCTTCTTCATCTGTCCCCTCAATACTATCCCCTCCTTTCTAGTTCCGGCGCAATGTAGTACATATGCAAGGGCCATCCCCTGGGTGCTGGTCCGAAATAATAAAAAAAAATGTAAGAGAGCAGGTCTGACTACATGTCACTCGTCATTAATTTTGACATACGCTTCTCAGTTGAGTTCCCCCTACAGCAAAGACTGGAAGGAATACTCTTTAAATCGGAAAAGTGCAGGTTTTGGTCTTTACGGACGGATCAAAAATAGACAATTAGTTCGCGTGTTAGTTTTTTCCAAGAATCTCGAACTTTCTTTATCGCTTGGGCAAGCCAAAACCTCAACCGACTTCCAGTTGGAAGTTTATGCTCATCCGACTTCCACTTGGAGGTTTATGCTCAACCGATTTCCAGTTGGAGGTTTATGCCATTGGCTCTGTTTGGAGTCCAACACTAGAGACATTTGTACGGATAGTCGGGTCGCAATCAGGAACCTAGATTCAAATATAGGAAAATCGAAATATGTACTGGCATGCATTCAATATCTAGGTTCCGCTTGAAAGACATGGCATCAAATCAAGATAATTTGAGTTCCAGGATATGAACTCATTCAGAGGAACGAAAGCAGACACACAAAGAGATTTAGATATTCACTAGGTTGAGGTTCCAAATATTATTAAGGAGTGGGCACAGAGGAAGACCAATTTCAATTACCACTTCCTGTATCCAAGGATATTTGGCTCTCACTCAGTAGTATTAGGACCAAACAGGCTCCAACTCTGGATTATAAGTCGTTAACACGCCTGGTTACAGCATTAAGGGAGAACTATGCTATTGGATAAATCACGGAATGTCTAGGCCTCCTGCAAGATAATCATGGCAACAGCTGTTTCGGAGAGAGAAAGAGGACGAGTCCATTCCACATTTTCTATGTGACTGATTGGCACTGTAGGTGCACAAGCTTAAACATGCGGACTGTCGTTTCGTGCAGAATCTGGACTGCCTCGGAGATGTACCACCTTTGTGCTATGTGTGGTTTTGTAAGAAGTTCTAGGTGTTAGGAATGTATTGGTTGTAGTCCTTTGGGCATCGCAATGAGTCTTTTGGGGTCTCCTAGTGTTTAATCTAAGTTTGCGGCATCCCTTTCAACCTAACCTTACTTATTTCATTTTATATTTAATTCCTTGTAGTTCTCTATTACTTTTAAAAATACCCTCTCTTTAGAAAATTAAATAATATTATTATATATCCCAAGCAAACCTCGCGTTTCTCTTACACAATTTGTATTGTACACGAATCATGAATATTTTTTCAAAATCATAGAGAATTCAAGCAGATTTCTAAAAAGTTATTTGCCTCAATTAACAAAAGCTTTGTGTTAGCCAATTATAAATTAATTTAACAAAATGTTCTTATTTTCCACAGATACGAGTTGAGTTTTAGTAGAATGTTCCGCAGTAAAATGTGAAAATCTAACTTTCGCCTCCATGCAAAAGCATTCTTTTGTTTGAGGCATCATTACACAAAAAAAAAAAACAAAAGTGTAGTCTTATATCAATAAATCCTTATAAATGAAGGCAATAAAAACTAGAGAATGGCAACAAACTCAATGTAATTTAATTTAAAACTCAATGCATTTGCTGTGTTCAACTTTCATCTCAATTACCAAGTAATAAAATACATATAAATATATTGTACACTGTGCAAATAAAGCTAAACGGAGACGGGGAATTTGAATGTTAATATTTGAATAAACAATTTTTTTTTCTGGCAAATAAACCTTTTATTTTTCAACACAAGTTCCTTTTAGATCAGTAAATTTAGGCCAGTGTTTTTCCAGTTCCTTTTTTTTTATTCCTTTCAACTAATAAATTATCTCAAGGTCCTCCAAAAATAGACGTTTGTTGTTGTTATCAGCTCTTCATTGCAACCACATTTCTTCCTTTCTTCAGGTATGGTAAAGAAAATAGTTGCAGGGAAGGCCTACCTATGGAGAATATGCAGGATATGCTAACAGTTCATGGCACAATTTATAGATTTTTGCCATATTAACTACAAACGTGAGCGCTCGTGCATTGTCTTGATGTATGGGGCAATCGCGATACCCATTTCGCGGATAGCTTTTTCATATCTAAATATTCAAGTAAAATGTGACGTACTCCTTCAGTTTTTGTGCCTAGAGCCTCAGCCAGCTCACATATATTAATTATCTAATCGTCCAATATTATTCCACGACAACTTCTGGCGTGACCGTATTGTTTGGGCGACCTCAACGTACGGCGTCACTTCCCACGGAACTCAGTAAACCACTTCTTGACTATTGAAATTGATGGAACAGGGTTTCCATAGTATTTATCAAGTCTTTTCTTGAATTCAAGACGTTTTTCTTAACTTTCCGCTAAGAAAATTGAAAAATTTCCAAAGTGGGAAATTAATTTTAAATCTTTCGAGGTTATCTAATTTTAATAGCAGCCAAAAGCACAAATTAAGCGACGCAGCAGTTTCCTCAAAATTTTGCGGTGGTCTATTAAAAGGTGGTGGTTGACGGTAACAGTGTTGTATTTAAAGTTATTGCTGGGAGTTTTTTTAAAAAAACAGGTTTCCAGTTCTGAAGATTCCGTATTTTTAAACGTTTACTGCCCACTTGAGATTTTATTTTTTATGTTATTAAAAATTTTCTTAAAATGGATACCAAATACATTTAATTTTTTTTAAGGAATATAGAGCTTTAAATTTTAGATAAACACTATTTAATATAAAAATAAACAAAAGAGGAAAAAGTACAATCGATTCTATATCCAAACAGAGTAGGGTGGATACAAGATTATGCATGCACGTACGAAAGTGTTGGAAGTGTTAAGACTAAAACTACGAATAGCTTATGGAAAAGGATGAATGAAAACAAAGCTCTGACCTGTTTAAATATTTATATATATTCTGAATTCATTCATCTGTTAAAAAGATGCTACAACTTAATGTTTTATATTTAGATTAAGGATTATTTTTTCCATTGTAAAATTTTTTAGAATATTGGCAGCATAACATTTTTATTATATTCTGCCTTAAGTTTGAAAATATTTTCACTACAATGCTTTAAAGTCAATTTGACAGAGATTTATTGAGAATGCTAAACGAAACATATTCAATGTTCATTCAAATGTGTTCGCCTGCCTGTTCTTTTATATTCCTATTGCTGCACAGGTAGAGAAGCTATTTCATATAAATAATGGCTGTAATTTCATTGCGTTTTTTTGTATTTTTTAAGGCCATAAATTAACGCTTGTTTTTGTTTTCTATTCCATTAATTTCTTATTAATTTTCCGTTTTTGTTGCATAATTTTGTTATGCTCGTAATGGAGTCCATGGTTACAAACATCCACAAGAAAATTTTCTGCACACATGTTTATAGTAAATTTATATTAACTTTTAGTAAAAAAAAACATCAGTGGAAAAATTTCAAATAACGCTGTGCAATGCTTGTCACATCTTGTATCTAACACAAGAGCTGCATATGGTCTTATTTATTCATAATAAATAAAAAATGGCCTTAATTCATAACAAAAAAATATTTTTGATTTCTAAAAGGATTATAAAACAGATTTCAATATAAAATTAAAACAGAAATAACAAGTGGAATTTTTGTTTGCGTGAAATTTTTATTCCACAAGAAGGGAAAAATAGTATCGTGAATCATGTGTGTGAAGATAAATATGCCGAGTTAAATATGTTTTGACGTAAGCCGTTACGTCATTACATATTTAGCCTTAGAGTTAAATATGTTATGAAGTAAAGAAAAAGTTTATCCAATAAAGCAAATATGTTATTTACAATGAATTTTTAAACATTTTTAATAATAGTAAACTCCAACATGATAATAATTAATAAAATAGTCAAAATATCCGTTTTATAAAACTGCAATCTTGCATGATCTTGGAGGGATTTTGGTCAATGTGGCCAAATAAGGAGTTGGCATGCATGGCCACCAAATGGGAAATGATTATTGGACTACATTCTATCAAACAAAACAGTTTTGATAGCTGAATTGAGTTTGTGAAAATTTTTACAGCCAATCAAAGTTCAATTTTGTTCTAGTATATGACGTTCTTGGAGGGATTTTGGCCAATGTGGCCAAATAAGGAGTTGGCATGCATGGCCACCAAATGGGAAATGATTATTGGACTACATTCTATCAAACAAAACAGTTTTGATAGCTGAATTGAGTTTGTGAAAATTTTTACAGCCAATCAAAGTTCAATTTTGTTCTAGTATATGACGTTCTTGGAGGGATTTTGGCCAATGTGGCCAAATAAGGAGTTGGCATGCATGGCCACCAAATGGGAAATGATTATTGGACTACATTCTATCAAACAAAACAGTTTTGATAGCTGAATTGAGTTTGTGAAAATTTTTACAGCCAATCAAAGTTCAATTTTGTTCTAGTATATGACGTTCTTGGAGGGATTTTGGCCAATGTGGCCAAATAAGGAGTTGGCATGCATGGCCACCATATGGGAAATGATTATTGGACTATATTCTGTTCAACAAAACAATTGTGATAGCTGAATTGAGTTTGTGAAAATTTTTACAGGCCATCAAAGTTCAATTTTGTTCTAGTATATGACGTTCTTGCCACTGAAATAAAAGCGCTCCTTAATAAGCCGGAAAATTTCTAAATTAGCTACTTTGGTTGCGTGTTCGAATATAACAAATAAAATGTTTTACAACACCATACACTTTTTTAAAGTTGACAATAAAAAATTAAAATGAAATTTTGTACAACAGCATATATTTTCTTAAATTTGCAAATACAAAATGCGTTACTTTTTTTGCAAACTAATGCCAGCAGCGTCTTACTGAGCATACATAAAGAAATTTACCTTGTTTGTTTTACGAGTTCGTGGCATATAGGCGAAGTTTTAGCTTGAAGCGTTCGTCGTTTTGAGTTCAAATCCCTGAGTTTCATTATGAAAAAATTTTCTTTATGAATTTTTTTTTCTTCAAATTTAAACTTTGTAATTTGTAGAAAATTTTTTAATATATATAATGCAACCGAATTATTTATAATGGTCATAATAATTAGGAAGTTTGTATAAAAATGTTATTTACATATATCAGGTTAACATATATAAGCTATGTATAGAACAAAGATATATGTATGTATTATGCTAAGCCTAGTGAGTTTGATAGACATGTTTGACGAAAACAAATCAAAAATTTTAAGGAAGATGATAAATAGGATCTTGCCTGTTGCTTTGAATTTTTGGTTTTCATTTTCATTGTTAATCTATTAAACAAAGTGTAAAGTGAAAGTGTTATAAGCTGTGAAATGTTGCCAAGAGAAATTTTCGGTTTTTTATCTAGAGTATATTATTCTCAGAATACTTCAGAAAGCACGTCAAAAGGTTTTTTTTTATTTGCAAATGAAATTTTAAAAAATGCTGGTTTGGAACACATAGCCGATAATAAAAGAAACCATCATCGGTTCAAAAAAGTTTTTGTAAGCATACCATGCATTTTAATATATGTATGTAAAAGTGGATAACAATATTTTTAACAAATTTTAAACAGCGTAAAAACGATCTGGATTGCGTTAAGGAAATCCAAGCCTTTTTAAAATGGTGCAATGGTAGATATACAAAATTGCAGCATGAAATATTAAAGCTCCGCTACAAAATAAACATTGATGCAAAAGGTAATTATTAGTTTAAAAAAGGTTTTGCCTGCAGAGATCCTTATATAAGATATTTTTTTTATACATTAAGTGAACAATTTAAAACATGAAGAGACAGATGAACTTTCTATTCTTAATAATTATACAAATGGATTTCTGCCGTTATTTTCGTCTACAAAATTCAATATAAGCAGCGACACGCAATTAGGTGAAACCAAAAAGGTGGAATTAAATAAATGTATATCTAAATCAGGTAACTACTAATTTTATTTGCTATAAAGGTACTCAAAATTTATATATATATATATATATATATATATATATATATGTATATTCATTATCCTTGACTCCTATCGTAATTATACTGAACTTTGATTGGCTGTAAAAATTTTCACAAACTCAATTCAGCTATCAAAACTGTTTTGTTTGATAGAATGTAGTCCAATAATCATTTCCCATTTGGTGGCCATGCATGCCAACTCCTTATTTGGCCACATTGGCCAAAATCCCTCCAAGAACGTCATATACTAGAACAAAATTGAACTTTGATTGGCTGTAAAAATTTTCACAAACTCAATTCAGCTATCAAAACTGTTTTGTTTGACAAAATGTAGTCCAATAATCATTTCCCATTTGGTGGCCATGCATGCCAACTCCTTATTTGGCCACATTGGCCAAAATCCCTCCAAGAACGTCATATACTAGAACAAAATTGAACTTTGATTGGCTGTAAAAATTTTCACAAACTCAATTCAGCTATCAAGACTGTTTTGTTTGATAGAATGTAGTCCAATAATCATTTCCCATCTGGTGGCCATGCATGCCAACTCCTTATTTGGCCACATTGGCCAAAATCCCTCCAAGAACGTCATATACTAGAACAAAATTGAACTTTGATTGGCTGTAAAAATTTTCACAAACTCAATTCAGCTATCAAGACTGTTTTGTTTGATAGAATGTAGTCCAATAATCATTTCCCATCTGGTGGCCATGCATGCCAACTCCTTATTTGGCCACATTGGCCAAAATCCCTCCAAGAACGTCATATACTAGAACAAAATTGAACTTTGATTGGCTGTAAAAATTTTCACAAACTCAATTCAGCTATCAAGACTGTTTTGTTTGATAGAATGTAGTCCAATAATCATTTCCCATCTGGTGGCCATGCATGCCAACTCCTTATTTGGCCACATTGGCCAAAATCCCTCCAAGAACGTCATATACTAGAACAAAATTGAACTTTGATTGGCTGTAAAAATTTTCACAAACTCAATTCAGCTATCAAGACTGTTTTGTTTGATAGAATGTAGTCCAATAATCATTTCCCATCTGGTGGCCATGCATGCCAACTCCTTATTTGGCCACATTGGCCAAAATCCCTCCAAGAACGTCATATACTAGAACAAAATTGAACTTTGATTGGCTGTAAAAATTTTCACAAACTCAATTCAGCTATCAAGACTGTTTTGTTTGATAGAATGTAGTCCAATAATCATTTCCCATCTGGTGGCCATGCATGCCAACTCCTTATTTGGCCACATTGGCCAAAATCCCTCCAAGAACGTCATATACTAGAACAAAATTGAACTTTGATTGGCTGTAAAAATTTTCACAAACTCAATTCAGCTATCAAGACTGTTTTGTTTGATAGAATGTAGTCCAATAATCATTTCCCATCTGGTGGCCATGCATGCCAACTCCTTATTTGGCCACATTGGCCAAAATCCCTCCAAGAACGTCATATACTAGAACAAAATTGAACTTTGATTGGCTGTAAAAATTTTCACAAACTCAATTCAGCTATCAAGACTGTTTTGTTTGATAGAATGTAGTCCAATAATCATTTCCCATCTGGTGGCCATGCATGCCAACTCCTTATTTGGCCACATTGGCCAAAATCCCTCCAAGAACGTCATATACTAGAACAAAATTGAACTTTGATTGGCTGTAAAAATTTTCACAAACTCAATTCAGCTATCAAGACTGTTTTGTTTGATAGAATGTAGTCCAATAATCATTTCCCATCTGGTGGCCATGCATGCCAACTCCTTATTTGGCCACATTGGCCAAAATCCCTCCAAGAACGTCATATACTAGAACAAAATTGAACTTTGATTGGCTGTAAAAATTTTCACAAACTCAATTCAGCTATCAAGACTGTTTTGTTTGATAGAATGTAGTCCAATAATCATTTCCCATCTGGTGGCCATGCATGCCAACTCCTTATTTGGCCACATTGGCCAAAATCCCTCCAAGAACGTCATATACTAGAACAAAATTGAACTTTGATTGGCTGTAAAAATTTTCACAAACTCAATTCAGCTATCAAGACTGTTTTGTTTGATAGAATGTAGTCCAATAATCATTTCCCATCTGGTGGCCATGCATGCCAACTCCTTATTTGGCCACATTGGCCAAAATCCCTCCAAGAACGTCATATACTAGAACAAAATTGAACTTTGATTGGCTGTAAAAATTTTCACAAACTCAATTCAGCTATCAAGACTGTTTTGTTTGATAGAATGTAGTCCAATAATCATTTCCCATCTGGTGGCCATGCATGCCAACTCCTTATTTGGCCACATTGGCCAAAATCCCTCCAAGAACGTCATATACTAGAACAAAATTGAACTTTGATTGGCTGTAAAAATTTTCACAAACTCAATTCAGCTATCAAGACTGTTTTGTTTGATAGAATGTAGTCCAATAATCATTTCCCATCTGGTGGCCATGCATGCCAACTCCTTATTTGGCCACATTGGCCAAAATCCCTCCAAGAACGTCATATACTAGAACAAAATTGAACTTTGATTTGCTGTAAAAATTTTCACAAACTCAATTCAGCTATCAAGACTGTTTTGTTTGATAGAATGTAGTCCAATAATCATTTCCCATCTGGTGGCCATGCATGCCAACTCCTTATTTGGCCACATTGGCCAAAATCCCTCCAAGAACGTCATATACTAGAACAAAATTGAACTTTGATTGGCTGTAAAAATTTTCACAAACTCAATTCAGCTATCAAGACTGTTTTGTTTGATAGAATGTAGTCCAATAATCATTTCCCATCTGGTGGCCATGCATGCCAACTCCTTATTTGGCCACATTGGCCAAAATCCCTCCAAGAACGTCATATACTAGAACAAAATTGAACTTTGATTTGCTGTAAAAATTTTCACAAACTCAATTCAGCTATCAAGACTGTTTTGTTTGATAGAATGTAGTCCAATAATCATTTCCCATCTGGTGGCCATGCATGCCAACTCCTTATTTGGCCACATTGGCCAAAATCCCTCCAAGAACGTCATATACTAGAACAAAATTGAACTTTGATTTGCTGTAAAAATTTTCACAAACTCAATTCAGCTATCAAGACTGTTTTGTTTGATAGAATGTAGTCCAATAATCATTTCCCATCTGGTGGCCATGCATGCCAACTCCTTATTTGGCCACATTGGCCAAAATCCCTCCAAGAACGTCATATACTAGAACAAAATTGAACTTTGATTGGCTGTAAAAATTTTCACAAACTCAATTCAGCTATCAAGACTGTTTTGTTTGATAGAATGTAGTCCAATAATCATTTCCCATCTGGTGGCCATGCATGCCAACTCCTTATTTGGCCACATTGGCCAAAATCCCTCCAAGAACGTCATATACTAGAACAAAATTGAACTTTGATTTGCTGTAAAAATTTTCACAAACTCAATTCAGCTATCAAGACTGTTTTGTTTGATAGAATATAGTCCAATAATCATTTCCCATCTGGTGGCCATGCATGCCAACTCCTTATTTGGCCACATTGGCCAAAATCCCTCCAAGAACGTCATATACTAGAACAAAATTGAACTTTGATTGGCTGTAAAAATTTTCACAAACTCAATTCAGCTATCAAGACTGTTTTGTTTGATAGAATGTAGTCCAATAATCATTTCCCATCTGGTGGCCATGCATGCCAACTCCTTATTTGGCCACATTGGCCAAAATCCCTCCAAGAACGTCATATACTAGAACAAAATTGAACTTTGATTGGCTGTAAAAATTTTCACAAACTCAATTCAGCTATCAAGACTGTTTTGTTTGATAGAATGTAGTCCAATAATCATTTCCCATCTGGTGGCCATGCATGCCAACTCCTTATTTGGCCACATTGGCCAAAATCCCTCCAAGAATGTCATATACTAGAACAAAATTGAACTTTGATTGGCTGTAAAAATTTTCACAAACTCAATTCAGCTATCAAGACTGTTTTGTTTGATAGAATGTAGTCCAATAATCATTTCCCATCTGGTGGCCATGCATGCCAACTCCTTATTTGGCCACATTGGCCAAAATCCCTCCAAGAACGTCATATACTAGAACAAAATTGAACTTTGATTGGCTGTAAAAATTTTCACAAACTCAATTCAGCTATCAAGACTGTTTTGTTTGATAGAATGTAGTCCAATAATCATTTCCCATCTGGTGGCCATGCATGCCAACTCCTTATTTGGCCACATTGGCCAAAATCCCTCCAAGAATGTCATATACTAGAACAAAATTGAACTTTGATTGGCTGTAAAAATTTTCACAAACTCAATTCAGCTATCAAGACTGTTTTGTTTGATAGAATGTAGTCCAATAATCATTTCCCATCTGGTGGCCATGCATGCCAACTCCTTATTTGGCCACATTGGCCAAAATCCCTCCAAGAACGTCATATACTAGAACAAAATTGAACTTTGATTGGCTGTAAAAATTTTCACAAACTCAATTCAGCTATCAAGACTGTTTTGTTGGATAGAATGTAGTCCAATAATCATTTCCCATCTGGTGGCCATGCATGCCAACTCCTTATTTGGCCACATTGGCCAAAATCCCTCCAAGAACGTCATATACTAGAACAAAATTGAACTTTGATTGGCTGTAAAAATTTTCACAAACTCAATTCAGCTATCAAGACTGTTTTGTTTGATAGAATGTAGTCCAATAATCATTTCCCATCTGGTGGCCATGCATGCCAACTTTTTATTTGGCCACATTGGCCAAAATCCCTCCAAGAACGTCATATACTAGAACAAAATTGAACTTTGATTGGCTGTAAAAATTTTCACAAACTCAATTCAGCTATCAAGACTGTTTTGTTTGATAGAATATAGTCCAATAATCATTTCCCATCTGGTGGCCATGCATGCCAACTCCTTATTTGGCCACATTGGCCAAAATCCCTCCAAGAACGTCATATACTAGAACAAAATTGAACTTTGATTTGCTGTAAAAATTTTCACAAACTCAATTCAGCTATCAAGACTGTTTTGTTTGATAGAATGTAGTCCAATAATCATTTCCCATCTGGTGGCCATGCATGCCAACTCCTTATTTGGCCACATTGGCCAAAATCCCTCCAAGAACGTCATATACTAGAACAAAATTGAACTTTGATTGGCTGTAAAAATTTTCACAAACTCAATTCAGCTATCAAAACTGTTTTGTTTGATAGAATGTAGTCCAATAATCATTTCCCATTTGGTGGCCATGCATGCCAACTCCTTATTTGGCCACATTGGCCAAAATCCCTCCAAGAACGTCATATACTAGAACAAAATTGAACTTTGATTGGCTGTAAAAATTTTCACAAACTCAATTCAGCTATCAAAACTGTTTTGTTTGATAGAATGTAGTCCAATAATCATTTCCCATTTGGTGGCCATGCATGCCAACTCCTTATTTGGCCACATTGGCCAAAATCCCTCCAAGAACGTCATATACTAGAACAAAATTGAACTTTGATTGGCTGTAAAAATTTTCACAAACTCAATTCAGCTATCAAAACTGTTTTGTTTGATAGAATGTAGTCCAATAATCATTTCCCATTTGGTGGCCATGCATGCCAACTCCTTATTTGGCCACATTGGCCAAAATCCCTCCAAGAACGTCATATACTAGAACAAAATTGAACTTTGATTGGCTGTAAAAATTTTCACAAACTCAATTCAGCTATCAAAACTGTTTTGTTTGATAGAATGTAGTCCAATAATCATTTCCCATTTGGTGGCCATGCATGCCAACTCCTTATTTGGCCACATTGGCCAAAATCCCTCCAAGAACGTCATATACTAGAACAAAATTGAACTTTGATTGGCTGTAAAAATTTTCACAAACTCAATTCAGCTATCAAAACTGTTTTGTTTGATAGAATGTAGTCCAATAATCATTTCCCATTTGGTGGCCATGCATGCCAACTCCTTATTTGGCCACATTGGCCAAAATCCCTCCAAGAACGTCATATACTAGAACAAAATTGAACTTTGATTGGCTGTAAAAATTTTCACAAACTCAATTCAGCTATCAAAACTGTTTTGTTTGATAGAATGTAGTCCAATAATCATTTCCCATTTGGTGGCCATGCATGCCAACTCCTTATTTGGCCACATTGGCCAAAATCCCTCCAAGAACGTCATATACTAGAACAAAATTGAACTTTGATTGGCTGTAAAAATTTTCACAAACTCAATTCAGCTATCAAGACTGTTTTGTTTGATAGAATGTAGTCCAATAATCATTTCCCATCTGGTGGCCATGCATGCCAACTCCTTATTTGGCCACATTGGCCAAAATCCCTCCAAGAACGTCATATACTAGAACAAAATTGAACTTTGATTGGCTGTAAAAATTTTCACAAACTCAATTCAGCTATCAAGACTGTTTTGTTTGATAGAATGTAGTCCAATAATCATTTCCCATCTGGTGGCCATGCATGCCAACTCCTTATTTGGCCACATTGGCCAAAATCCCTCCAAGAACGTCATATACTAGAACAAAATTGAACTTTGATTGGCTGTAAAAATTTTCACAAACTCAATTCAGCTATCAAAACTGTTTTGTTTGATAGAATGTAGTCCAATAATCATTTCCCATTTGGTGGCCATGCATGCCAACTCCTTATTTGGCCACATTGGCCAAAATCCCTCCAAGAACGTCATATACTAGAACAAAATTGAACTTTGATTGGCTGTAAAAATTTTCACAAACTCAATTCAGCTATCAAAACTGTTTTGTTTGATAGAATGTAGTCCAATAATCATTTCCCATTTGGTGGCCATGCATGCCAACTCCTTATTTGGCCACATTGGCCAAAATCCCTCCAAGAACGTCATATACTAGAACAAAATTGAACTTTGATTGGCTGTAAAAATTTTCACAAACTCAATTCAGCTATCAAAACTGTTTTGTTTGATAGAATGTAGTCCAATAATCATTTCCCATTTGGTGGCCATGCATGCCAACTCCTTATTTGGCCACATTGGCCAAAATCCCTCCAAGAACGTCATATACTAGAACAAAATTGAACTTTGATTGGCTGTAAAAATTTTCACAAACTCAATTCAGCTATCAAAACTGTTTTGTTTGATAGAATGTAGTCCAATAATCATTTCCCATTTGGTGGCCATGCATGCCAACTCCTTATTTGGCCACATTGGCCAAAATCCCTCCAAGAACGTCATATACTAGAACAAAATTGAACTTTGATTGGCTGTAAAAATTTTCACAAACTCAATTCAGCTATCAAAACTGTTTTGTTTGATAGAATGTAGTCCAATAATCATTTCCCATTTGGTGGCCATGCATGCCAACTCCTTATTTGGCCACATTGGCCAAAATCCCTCCAAGAACGTCATATACTAGAACAAAATTGAACTTTGATTGGCTGTAAAAATTTTCACAAACTCAATTCAGCTATCAAAACTGTTTTGTTTGATAGAATGTAGTCCAATAATCATTTCCCATTTGGTGGCCATGCATGCCAACTCCTTATTTGGCCACATTGGCCAAAATCCCTCCAAGAACGTCATATACTAGAACAAAATTGAACTTTGATTGGCTGTAAAAATTTTCACAAACTCAATTCAGCTATCAAAACTGTTTTGTTTGATAGAATGTAGTCCAATAATCATTTCCCATTTGGTGGCCATGCATGCCAACTCCTTATTTGGCCACATTGGCCAAAATCCCTCCAAGAACGTCATATACTAGAACAAAATTGAACTTTGATTGGCTGTAAAAATTTTCACAAACTCAATTCAGCTATCAAAACTGTTTTGTTTGATAGAATGTAGTCCAATAATCATTTCCCATTTGGTGGCCATGCATGCCAACTCCTTATTTGGCCACATTGGCCAAAATCCCTCCAAGAACGTCATATACTAGAACAAAATTGAACTTTGATTGGCTGTAAAAATTTTCACAAACTCAATTCAGCTATCAAAACTGTTTTGTTTGATAGAATGTAGTCCAATAATCATTTCCCATTTGGTGGCCATGCATGCCAACTCCTTATTTGGCCACATTGGCCAAAATCCCTCCAAGAACGTCATATACTAGAACAAAATTGAACTTTGATTGGCTGTAAAAATTTTCACAAACTCAATTCAGCTATCAAAACTGTTTTGTTTGATAGAATGTAGTCCAATAATCATTTCCCATCTGGTGGCCATGCATGCCAACTCCTTATTTGGCCACATTGGCCAAAATCCCTCCAAGAACGTCATATACTAGAACAAAATTGAACTTTGATTGGCTGTAAAAATTTTCACAAACTCAATTCAGCTATCAAGACTGTTTTGTTTGATAGAATGTAGTCCAATAATCATTTCCCATCTGGTGGCCATGCATGCCAACTCCTTATTTGGCCACATTGGCCAAAATCCCTCCAAGAACGTCATATACTAGAACAAAATTGAACTTTGATTGGCTGTAAAAATTTTCACAAACTCAATTCAGCTATCAAGACTGTTTTGTTTGATAGAATGTAGTCCAATAATCATTTCCCATCTGGTGGCCATGCATGCCAACTCCTTATTTGGCCACATTGGCCAAAATCCCTCCAAGAACGTCATATACTAGAACAAAATTGAACTTTGATTGGCTGTAAAAATTTTCACAAACTCAATTCAGCTATCAAGACTGTTTTGTTTGATAGAATGTAGTCCAATAATCATTTCCCATCTGGTGGCCATGCATGCCAACTCCTTATTTGGCCACATTGGCCAAAATCCCTCCAAGAACGTCATATACTAGAACAAAATTGAACTTTGATTGGCTGTAAAAATTTTCACAAACTCAATTCAGCTATCAAGACTGTTTTGTTTGATAGAATGTAGTCCAATAATCATTTCCCATCTGGTGGCCATGCATGCCAACTCCTTATTTGGCCACATTGGCCAAAATCCCTCCAAGAACGTCATATACTAGAACAAAATTGAACTTTGATTGGCTGTAAAAATTTTCACAAACTCAATTCAGCTATCAAGACTGTTTTGTTTGATAGAATGTAGTCCAATAATCATTTCCCATCTGGTGGCCATGCATGCCAACTCCTTATTTGGCCACATTGGCCAAAATCCCTCCAAGAACGTCATATACTAGAACAAAATTGAACTTTGATTGGCTGTAAAAATTTTCACAAACTCAATTCAGCTATCAAGACTGTTTTGTTTGATAGAATGTAGTCCAATAATCATTTCCCATCTGGTGGCCATGCATGCCAACTCCTTATTTGGCCACATTGGCCAAAATCCCTCCAAGAACGTCATATACTAGAACAAAATTGAACTTTGATTGGCTGTAAAAATTTTCACAAACTCAATTCAGCTATCAAGACTGTTTTGTTTGATAGAATGTAGTCCAATAATCATTTCCCATCTGGTGGCCATGCATGCCAACTCCTTATTTGGCCACATTGGCCAAAATCCCTCCAAGAACGTCATATACTAGAACAAAATTGAACTTTGATTGGCTGTAAAAATTTTCACAAACTCAATTCAGCTATCAAGACTGTTTTGTTTGATAGAATGTAGTCCAATAATCATTTCCCATCTGGTGGCCATGCATGCCAACTCCTTATTTGGCCACATTGGCCAAAATCCCTCCAAGAACGTCATATACTAGAACAAAATTGAACTTTGATTGGCTGTAAAAATTTTCACAAACTCAATTCAGCTATCAAGACTGTTTTGTTTGATAGAATGTAGTCCAATAATCATTTCCCATCTGGTGGCCATGCATGCCAACTCCTTATTTGGCCACATTGGCCAAAATCCCTCCAAGAACGTCATATACTAGAACAAAATTGAACTTTGATTGGCTGTAAAAATTTTCACAAACTCAATTCAGCTATCAAGACTGTTTTGTTTGATAGAATGTAGTCCAATAATCATTTCCCATCTGGTGGCCATGCATGCCAACTCCTTATTTGGCCACATTGGCCAAAATCCCTCCAAGAACGTCATATACTAGAACAAAATTGAACTTTGATTGGCTGTAAAAATTTTCACAAACTCAATTCAGCTATCAAGACTGTTTTGTTTGATAGAATGTAGTCCAATAATCATTTCCCATCTGGTGGCCATGCATGCCAACTCCTTATTTGGCCACATTGGCCAAAATCCCTCCAAGAACGTCA